>CM067173.1:38821207-38836044 GCA_034093135.1 Erigeron breviscapus | reverse complement strand
GCATTTTTTGTTAACCCAATTTTTATTCCGAGGGAAATTTAAGGGGGGAAAAAAAAAAAAGGGAAAAAAAGCATTTAGGGGGCATTTCATTCTTTAACTTTTTGTTAAAACCCCAAAAAAAAAATCTTCAATCGGGTCTTGGACCCCAAAAAAAAAAAAAAAGTTTGTTTTTACTTCCAAACCACCGGGTATGCAAATTATATTCACCGAAGGGGGGGGAAAAAAAAAAGTAACCAAAAAATTACTTCCAAAAAAATTTAATGGGTGGTCATTCACAGCTTTGTTGACATCATGTATTCGCCTTATTCCTAACCCACCCTCATTTTTTGGCCTACATATAACATCCCAAGACACTTTTGCTTTTCCTCTAATATATTCTCCCTGATTCCAAAGAAAATCTCGCATTTTACTTTCAAGTTCATCAATAATGCGCTGCGGGAGAGGATAAAAGGGGGGGGGGGGGGAACAAAAAAATGCCAAGTTATACATTTTTTTGCCAAAAGATTGATTGGAAAAGGAAAACAGGGGGGGGGCGAATAAAAGTGAAAGGTTCTTACCTGGCAAAAAAAAAAATGGGACAGGGCGACTACTTTTTCTCCAAAAAATTTCTGACAAAACCCTTTGTTTCCATTTTGCGTTCAAAAAACCAATTTTTTACCTTTAACAGGGGGGGGGGTTTTCTTTTTATTTTACCAAAAAAAAACCGAGGATGATTTACAAAGGCGGGGGACTCCCCAAAAGGTATTTAAAAAAAAAAACCCGGCAAACAACTTCCTTCTTCAAAACAAAAGGGGCAATTTAATATTTCAAAAAATAGAAGTTGCTTTTCAAAACAAAAATTGGTTAGGGATATTTTTTGCAAAAAAAAAAATAAAAAAAAAACAGCGGACTTCTTTTTCTTTTTTTTGGGTTAAAATGGGGGGCAAAAAGGCTAGGGCTTTTCCAAAAAAAAAAAACCCGAATTTGCTAAAAAAAAAAAAAAAAAACTCATTTAAAGGGGGGGGGGGGGGACTTTTCCATAAAAATTTACCCTTCGCTTGAATTTTGCGGCCTTACCCTCTAGGAAAAAAAATAAAAAAAAACAAAAAATCATCTTTGCAACAGCCATTTAGGGATTGGTTGGGGATTACGATTTTTTTTTTTTTTTGCTCATTTTCACCACTTTATTATTTGGGGGAACCGGAATTGAAATGCAAAAAAAACCCAATTAACATTCTTTGTTCCAAAAAAACCAATAAAAGTGTTTAAAAAAAAAAACTTCCATTACCAAAAAAGTAAACAAAAAAGTAGGGGGACATTAGGGGGACACTGTCGGGCAATCCGTGTTTTATTGGCCTTTTGGAAAAAAAAAAAACCATGCCAAGATTTTGTTTACCATTGATTGATAAAACGGAAAAGAAGTTGAAGGTTGTAGTAAAAAACCACAGGTTTTAATTGTTAAAAAAACATCTGGATCCATTTTGTTGAGTAAAAAAAAAAAAGCCGAAAAAAAACCAATCAAAAGGGGAAAAATTTTGCACGGTATTTAAAAGGAAAAATTTTTCCCAAAAAAAATTCAAAAACCAGTGTAATTATACGCCTTCTGGATATCAATCTTGAAAGCACACCTAGGAGGAGCCGTATTTCTATGGTAAATATGCATAAGTTCCTGTATCAACAATATATTATCTGAAAAAAATTCGACCGCCCCAGGGGGAAACAAAATGTCTCTTGATTTTAACAAAAAACCAAACTTACCCAAAAAAAATCATTCAACCTTCTTTTAATCCCCTGGTTGTTAAAATTGGGGGAAATTTCTGCTGGATGCCAATTAAAGAAAAAAAGGGGGGAGTATACAAACATTGGGGGGGGGAAAATTGGCGATAATCATAAAAAGAAAGGGGAGTGTCACCCTTATTTTAGGGGGAATCAAAAAGCCCTTTTTCTCGGGATGATTTGGTATTGGTTGAATTTGCTTTAGAGCAGCGTTCCATTTTCTTAAAAAAATTCATTGGAACCGCCAAAAAAACAGTATTTCTGAAAGCCCAAAAATCCACAACATCCCAAGCCCCCCTGAAAAAAAAGCAGGTGGTGGTAAAAAACCATCTGGTTTCCCTGGTTTTTTGCTTTATCTTTCCACCCCCCACATATTTTCAATATTTTGCCTTTACGAAATTTCTTTCATTTTGATTACCAGGGGGACCGCAACCAAATAAAGTTTGAACGGGCCATGGAATTTCCAATGTATTTCTGAAAAGAATTTATCAATTGGGGGGCTTGTCAGCGGGGGAGTTTATTATCCTCCAAAAAAAAAACCAAAGGAAAGTTTTTTTGTAGTTGATCCACCAAGAAGCTTTTCTTAAAGGGAGGGGCATTCTCCTCATTCATGAAAGAAAACACCCATTTGCATCCTTAATTACTTCAATTATACTTCTATGGTTTTTATACTTCAAGGATCTGTGAAGGGCTGTTCACCAAGGTTTTGGATCAAGATACTTCCGCTAATAAGGTTAGGAGTGTATCGGCTGAGGAAGTAAAAAGATGCTATTTTTTTCTTCAAAATTGGTGAAAATTTTTTTTTTAAAGCTCCGGGACCAAGAAGGGGGGTTTTTCCACTTCAGCCTTTTTTTTAAAAGGGAAGTTCATTGGAAGTCATTGTTGGTAAAAAGAGATTACAAGAAAAGCTGTTCAAGGGGGGGATTTTCTCCAGTCCATGGACGGATTATTACAAAGAGAAAAAAGGCTTTCAAAAAAAACCATTACCTTTCTTTTGCCTTGATTTTTTCCTAAGGGATAAACAACTCCTGCCAAAAAAAGTTAATGGGACTATCGGGCCCAAAATCGCGTGTTTTTTGGCAATGTTTACTATTAAGTGCATTGTGTAAAAAATTTTTTTAATCCACTAAACCGAATTAAGGCTTGGGCTTTTAGGAAACGGGGGGGGGGGGGGGGGAACTTGGTTGATATCAATCAGTCCGCGTTCATCCCAGGAAGGAAAATATCGGATAACATCCTTTTAGCACAAGAACTAATGCACAACTATCATCTTAATCGAGGTCCCCCTAGATGTGCATTTAAGGTGGATATTTTTTTTACAAGGAAGAATTTTTATGACACTGTTGCTGGGGGATTTCATGGGGCAAGGAGTGGCCTTCGAGGGATTTTGGGTTTTCAGTTACAGGGAATGATTTTTTTACGGTTTGGAAATTCCCCATGGAGTTTTGGTTCCCACAGGTGTCTCTTAATTCCCTGACAGCAATTAATGGTTAGGTGTAATGGATTTATTTTTTTTTAAGGGGGGGGGGTGGGGGGAAAAAGAAAACGTGGTCTACGCCAAGGAGATCCAATGTCACCTTACCTCTTTACGCTTGTTATGGAGGTGTTATCACTTCTCCTGAGGCGGAATACCATTGAATCGAATTGGCTTTCCAAATTTTCATTGTGCCTTCAAGCAGGTTAAAAAGGAAAAAGGCAAGGATAAATTTTCAATATTTTTGTTTTTTGCAAGGGACGGGATCTTTTTCGGTTTTTTGCAAGAGGGGGGGATGTTTTTTAAGGCGGGCCAACGATTTTCCACAATGGGATTTCACTTTTTACTACCTTTCACAAAAAAAACATGATTTTTTCTCTGGATTTTAGGCTCCAGGCCTTCCCAAAGAGTTTCAACTTTTTTCTTTTTTGCAAATGTTTTACCAGGGACCATAAATAAGGGGGCCAGCCCATCTTGTTTCCATTATTTTGGGGTTCATTTGAAGGTTGGGCACCATACAGACGTTATTCTTGGAAGGGGGTCCCTCTTTATTTTTTCTACCGGGGGGGACTAAAATTTTCCAAAGATTGTAGGGGGAAATTATTAGTCGGAAGACGAAAATGGGAAGAGTAGAAGTTTTGATTAATTGGGGGAAATCAAAAATCTTTGTCGTTTTGAGGGGTAGGCTTTTTCAAATGATTTCAAATTCCAGTTACTTTTTGTCAATCGGATTGGGGCATTTATTTAATTGGGCTATGGTTCTTCCAAATTCTTTTTACCTTTTATTCGTTATCTTGTCCAATGGAACTTAGAAAGAAAAATGAAGGGGAATTTTCTATTTGGAGCAAAGAGGGGAATATTACAAAACAAAAAAAAAAACATTCAAAAAAAAAAGTGGGCGTGGGAAAATTCAGGGTTGTTTTTGCCCCAAAAATATGAGGGGAGGGTTTTCCTAAAAAAAATTCTAAAAAGGGTAGCGGGGATTGTTTTAAAAAACCAAAAAGGCTCTTATGGGCTCGGGGGAACAAACCAATCTGGTCTATAATCAATAAAAGGAAGTCGTTATGGGTACAATGGATACATGACTATAAGATAAAAGGATCGAATTTTTGGGTGGTTACACCTCGTGGATGTATGAGTTGGGGATGGAGGAGGGGGGGGGAAAATTGTTACCCAAATTAACGAGAAATTTATTATCAGGGGACATTATTTGGAACAAAACGTAATTGGGGGCCCAATGGGACTGATGGAAACCCATTTGTTTGTATATGGGACCAAAAGGGATAAATGGTGTGTATGGGATTAAATCCTGGTTACTTTTAAATTTTTTTTCATCCCACCCTCCAAAGAAAAAAAACGATAAAGCAAAAAAAATGCTGGGTTCAAAATTCTGGGAATTAGGGTTTTTTTTTTTAAAGTTGGGCTGATCTTATTTCGTTTGATAAATTTCAAAGTGTGGTGTTTGTGGGGCCAAAAGCTTGGTATAACTTGTTCCCTGTTCTTATTCACACACCGTGTATACAGGTCAATGATAACGAGGATCGGAATGTATGGAAAGGTTCGAATGGTGTAGAGACTGAATTCTCTTCTAAAGTGGTTTGGGAGTCGTTGAGAAGGAAACAGGGGGAAAAAAAACCAGGGGGGGGAAAAGTTTAAGGGGAATGGGTTTAAGTTGTCGTCTGGTTTTTCTTTCACAATGGCATTTTCCCCGTTCCCCATTTTTGCCTTCCAACTTATGGGGGCGGGTTTTTGTAGAAAAAAAAAAAAAAAAAAAAAAAACCAAAAATTGAAGAACTCAGGGGACGCAATTGAAAGGAATTTGGGGGAGGGCAGGGGAAGGCGAAGGGGACTTAAATCTGAAAAAAAAAAAACTTATGTGCTGGGGTTCCACTGTTTGCAAAAAAAACAAGGGGGAGGTGGGGAAAAAGCTCCAACATGTGTTTTTTTTTCCATGGTCATTCTCTGTTTTTTACAGGGGTTTTGATGGAAAGATTTAAAGCGCTTTGCCAATTATTGAATGAATTGTATCGGAAGGGGGGGGGTTCCTTGGGGGTGGATTTATTACAAAAATGTTTTCACCATTTCAAAAAAGATTCCAAAAAAAACAGAAATCTGTTTTTTGATTTAAAGTGTGGGAAATTAGTAGGATGTTGTTTTTGCCTTTTTGCTGGCCCAACCTACTTTTTCTTTATGGCAGGGCCAACGGGAAAGAAAAGGGAAATGTTTTACCGCACAAGGTGTACGTAATGTGGAAGTCATCGCTGACCTGATTATTCGAACGGTTCGGTTAAGGTTACTCACCCTTAGATTCAAAGGACAAAATAATTTGCTAGAGGAATGGAGATTACCTAAGCACGATGAAGACGAGCATGGCTGATTTGTTATGAAATATGTTCTGGTATATTTTTGTAATGTCTGGTTTGGAGGTTGGATTGGTTGTTCTAAAAGGCTTAGGATTAGTTGTTTGAATGTTGTGTTGGGGCAAGGTTCATTTTCACATTTAAACTAATGTAAAACAAATTAGTGACATTACTCTTATACCTTAGGGATTAATTTTTATAATAAAAAATTTACCAGGGGCTTTTTATACTTCAAGGATCTATGAAAGAAAGCTGAGTTCGCATCTCCAGCTTCTAACCACTCGATTTTTGCCTTTTGTTTCAGAAACCTTTCCTCATCTAATCTAGCTTGATGAAACTGTTTAAGACAACTAGCTTCCTGCTCACGTAAATGAGGCTCAGATGGATCATGATCTATAGACACTTGAGCAGCATCTAATTCTGTCCGAAGCATGTCAACACGAGCATGCAAGTTTCCCATATCATGTAACATTTTACGCATGGGTTTTTTGATAGCCTTAAGTTTTTGCGTGACCCGAAACATATAATGGCCACCCATTTCAGTCTCCCATTCTTTCCTTACAGCCTCAAGAAATCCTTCTTTGTGAATAAGAAAATTTGGAAATTTAAAAGGTTTCGGCTTCGATCTTGAAATAGAAGGCAACTTCAACACACATGGAGAGTGGTCTGAAATTCTATATGGCTGAAATATTGCACACGCAGCTGGAAAATCATCTATGAATCTCATATTACCCATAACACGATCAATCTTCTTAAAGATACCCGTACCATGTTTAGGTTTCTGATTCCATGTGTAGTGTAACCCGGAACTATTAATATCCATTCTTCGACACATTCCTTAAAATCCCGCATACCAATTGTAATGTTTGATGAACTCGAGTAATTATCCTCCAAGTTCAATGAAGAATTAAAATCACCTAATATAACCCAAGGCTGATCACGAACGAACCCCTTATGCTTATACAAATCAGCCCATAACATCCTCCTTTCTTTGTAATAATTATTCGCATAAACAAAGGAGCAAAACAGAACTTTTTGATCCTGCTTGAAGATTACTTGTGTGTGCATTACCTGTTCCGTTTGAGAAATAACCATAAGGTCAACCACATCCGTATTCCATCCAATAATGATACGTGTTCCCTTGGAACATACACCACCATTTGATGTCCAATTCCATGTTCTACATATCTTTCTACATACATCAACCAAACGACTAACCTCTACATGAGACTCCATAATAGCACATAAATTCAGGTAATTATCCTGAATCACATGCCGAACCTCCTTTTGTTTTGGGGTGCGGTTCAAACCCCTTATGTTCCAAGAGGCAATACTACCCATTAACCACATTCTGTACGGGAGTGCTTGCCCCCTCCATGGTTACTTTTTCATCAGCGACTTGTACCTTGTTAGCATCCTCAATTACTATTCTTCAGTTTATCGTTAATCGAAAAAGTCCCATATTTCAAAAAAATGTTTTCTCAATTTTTTCTTTTGGGCCTTTTGCAATTTCAATTCTTGTTCCTCCTCGTTGTTTTCAAACCCAGGGAAAAAACGGGGGTTTTCCATGTATTCCATCCCCATTAGTCACCTTTTTTTAAAAAAACAAAAATTTTTTTTCAATAGAGGGGTTTTTTTTGGTTGGGGAAAAAAAAAAAGAAAGGAAATGGGGGGAAAAAAACCGGGCACATTTTAGGACGTTAAACTGGGGCTTCCAATTTCTTGAATTTAGCCTTTTGTTTAGGCCAACATTTTGTCGGTAAATTTCAAAAAAATGTTGGCTTTCGTGGTTTTTGTTGGGGAAACTACAAAAACCCTGTTTTTTTGGCAAAAGATTTCTTTTTCACCAATTTAGTTGAAAAAAAAAAAAAACCCCATCAACTATTTTTCCCACCTTCCATTACCCAAGCGTTAAGGTCTGCCTTTGAAAAAAACAGGGCTTTCTTGGCCCCAACATTGATTCATCCATTAATGGTTCATAAAAACAAACAAAAAAAATTGAGCATCTTAGGAGGTTTTGTCCCATTTTTCCAGTTCCAAAAAAGAACAACTTTTTTTCTGGGGCTAGGTTTTTCCAAAAAAGTGTTCAAAACAAAAGTTTACAGGCTTTTTTCTGTTTAAAAATGTTTGCTATGGCCATTGGTCAAAACGGTCTATTAAGGGAGCTTGATTGCCCCAAATTGGAGGGGGTTGGGAACTTTAACAAAATCGTTTTTTATCTGGAGTTCACATTGATTCTCTAACTAGATTAAGTTTATTCCAAGATTGGTTTTTTGTTGTTTTGTTGAAAAAAAAAAGGGATGAGGGGGAAAACGAATAAATACAAAAATGGAGGATTTTATTAAAAAAACCTTGGTCTTTTGCGGGGGGGGGAACTTTCACTGGTAAATTCAGGTTGCTTTTCTTCCATTTTTACAATACTTTTTATTGGGGCTTCCGTTTTTTTATTTCTTTTTTCCGGCGGATTCAGTTTTCGAAATTAATAAGCGAAAAGAAAATGCGTGGTTTCCTTTGGTGTCAAGGGGTTTGTCTCTTGGCAAGGCTAAGGTGGCTTGAAAGTCTGTTTGCCTTCCAAAATTTGAGGGTGGGTTGGGCATTAAGCGTATTTCAGAAGTTAATAAATCTCTGATGTGTTCTCTTATTTGGCGTCTAATTAATGACCGGCACTCCCTATGGGTTAAGTGGGTTCATTCGTATAAGTTAAAGGGACGTAGTTTTTGGGAAGTTCCATCAAGGGCTGGTATTTCATGGGGTTGGAGGAAACTTTTGCAGTTAAGACAGGTAATGCGTCCATTCATTAGCTCAAAGATTGGTGATGGTAAGACTACTTCGGCTTGGCATGATAAATGGGACCAAGTCGGTCCTTTGATAAGGTTTATTTCGCCTAGGGAGATTGCTAGGGTTGGTTTTTCTTTGCAGGATAAGGTTGCTGATATTGTTTATGAAGGTGATTGGAAATGGCCGGCTGCGTGGTATGATCTTTTTCCTGTTATTCTCAATTGCACGGTTCCTGTTATCAATAATGAGGCTTGTGATAAGCTGTTTTGGTGTGATGATACGGGAAAGGAGGTTTCATTTTCAGCTTCTTCTGTGTGGAACTCGATTCGTGTTAAGGGACCTGAAGTTGATTGGGTTAAGCTTGTGTGGTTTTCAAATTGTATACCTAGGCACTCTTTTTTTTTCCGGTAAAAGGCCGTCACCCCAGGTTATAATATTAAATCATGAAAAACAGGCGCTTGACAGAGTGTCAAGACGACTTACAACCCATGCACTAATGTGCAACGTCCAAAAAGCAGTGGCAAACCACTTACACAGACACTAACTAATTATAATCAGATGCTAACAAAGGAAAAATACAAGACTACTTTAATAAAAATGGAAGATCCCATGAAGTCAAGTAATGCTCCACTCTCCTCGTCCTCTTGTACTTGCAAGTTGCCAGCTTCAAACGAACCGTAGATATATTCTAATCAATAACATCCATGGCCTTTCGCTTATTGTTTTTGAAAAGTCTAGAGTTTCTCTCTTGCCAAATGTAATATACCGCAACAGCAAGCACTAGCTTTGAAACAACACTCTTAATCGACCTTGTCTTAGCAAATGGATCCATCTCGAGAATAATATCATCCCAAATGCCATTCTGATTGCATAAACCAGCCTTAATACTAACTTGTCGCCACACCTGTATAGAAAAGGAGCATTCAAAGAAAAGATGACTATGTGAGTCAGGTTGTACTCCACAAAGAGAGCACACGAGAGGAGTAGTAGACTGCACATGTACATCCCACGAACTAAGCACGTCCTGAGTCTTCAATTTCTGCTTGAACACAAGCCACAAAATAAAAGAATGTTTTGGAATCCGTTGGCTAAACCAGATAAGACTATACCAAGATACTTTCAAAGCTGAATGCCTTATGCTCTCCCATACTCATGCAACTGAAATATCATGAAGTCCATGTCGATCCTTCCACATTAGTTGATCCGAGATTCCATCCTGAAGTGTTGGAACAACAAGATAAGGGAATCTAGAATTCCAATCATTAGGCCACTTCCATGCATCATTGAAGACAATATCGCATACTTTGTCATCTAAATGTAATCCAACACCGTAAATCAGACGAGGCGATACATAATCAATTAGCGAACCATATTCAGTCCACACATCATACCATGCGGACGCTAATTTCCCATCACCAAGTTTAAAACAGAAAAACGGTTTCACAACAGACCGAATTTGTAATAGCTTCCGCCAACTCCAAGTCATATAAGCCGGTAAGAGTGAATCACCTAGGCACTCTTTTTTGCTATGGCTAGTGATGAAGAAAAAGCTAAAGACTCATGACAGGTTGAAACCTTGGGATGTGGGGGGAGCAACTAATCTTAACCTCGTTTGTTGTTCTTTGTGCAAAACAGGTCAAGATTCTCATTCTCATCTGTTCTTCGAGTGCATTTATTCAACTCAAATTTGGGCAGGTATTAAGCGCTTGGCAAACTTGGTGAATACGTCTCAACGTTGGGATGATATAGTGGCGAACTTGCTTCCTGTTTCTAAATGTAATTCGGCTACTAGTGTAATTGCTAGACTTGCATTGGCAGCAACAGTTTACTTCATTTGGCAAGAGAGGAACAACCGCATGTTCAGCAACAATTTGTGTTCCCCTGAGCAACTTATTAAAGTTATTGTTGATACAGTTCGGCTACGTTTAGTGACTATAAAGTTTAAAGGTGGCGATAAGTTGAAGAATCTGTTAGAAGCTTGGAAGGTGCCAAGATCTATTTTATTGGACAATGGCAATGATGCGGAAATGTCCTGATTCATTGAACTGGAGAAACCTAGTGAACTGATCATGCCATCTGAACAAGCCATGTTGATTCTGCCAGCAGTGGCCCATTTCGGACAAGTCTTTTCTGAACCAGTCCAGTCACCAGTGGTAACACTTCTCCAGTGGCAAGCTCCAGTGACCAACTCTGATAATCCACCAGTGAAGATGTCCAGTAACCAGCTCCAGAAGAACTCTCCAATGACCACTACTGAAGATCCTCCAGTGAAGTGCTCCAGATTTTGTCTCCAGTGGCGGTCCAGATTTATGTGTCCCGTTGCCAATTAATAAAGTCCCTACTGAAGTCGTTTGTGGGCCCAATAAAGAAGAATGACAGCTGTTAAGGAAGGCGCGTGTGACAAGACGTTTCTAACAGTATTATGGGACCACTTGCAGGGGAATGTTTCTAGAAGCTTACGTGTCCATTTTCTATTGGTCCAAATTGATTAGTGGTTTAGCGTGTGACAGCTTTTTGTTTATTATTTTATTATTATGTCGTTAATTCCTAGGTAGAGCATGTGGCTATAAATAGAGGTTTTATCTCTCATTGTAAGATAGTTGATGTTGAATGAAATTAATAGAGCAGCCTCTATTTCTTACAAATCTTCTTTTACCTTTATAGATCTTTGATCTTGGTGGTTAGGAGTGACCCCTTTATCAATATTTATGGTGATTTATTCTTTATCAAATATTGTGGTGAGGTCTTAAAATCTTCGGTTTCCTTTATCTATAGTCGTGGTGGCTAGACCTTTATCGATTGTAGTGGTGGAGCGGAGTGTTTCCTTTATCCTTGATTCCGGTGGCTTGTCCTTTACGAGTCTTGGTGGTGGATTCTTTTATCTATCATTTTATTTTATTATCTTGTTGTTGTTTGTTTCATATAAAATCCAGAAAATATCAAAAATAGTCTTCCGCTGTAGTTTGTCGCGTGATTTACGCATCAGGCGAGTAGTTTTTCTTGTTCATATTTGTGGTGGTATGGGCACCTTGTAAATGTTCCCCTCTCACTGGTACTCGGACAGGTTGATGTGCATGTTTGAGGTAACCTCGGTTTCTTTGTAAATATGTCCCTCTCACTTGTCTTTGTATTAGTTGATGTGCATGTTGAAGGTTGCCTATATCGCTCAAATGGTTTCGTTGTCATAGTCTTGGTTTAGTTGTTGCTTTGTTTGCTTCTTGTATGGCTAGGATAGCTTGTTCACCCTATATGACATGTCATATAGGGAACTAGTGTGGCACTCAGCCTCATACTTGTGATGTACTGTTAATTGTTGTTGGTATAAAAGTTTAAACAGGGTAATCCCTTTTACCCCAAAAAAATAGGAGGTTTCCATCCATATTCAACTTGCATGAATTCCTTTGTACACCCATTACCCTCCATATCAGGAATTTCGATTGATAGCACATCCTTAAGTTCAGAATCCGTTGATATTTCTATAAGTGCTCTAGCATAGCTACTACGCCCCCAAGCCTCCGTACACATGGCACTCGTATAAGCATCAAGTAATTTCGGGTTACCTAGCTTAGAGGCGAGCATGCTTAACCCATCATCTGAGTACACTGCAATCGGTACATTATGAATCTTAACCCATACTGTCACCTCCTTTATTTCTTCTTTTTGTAATTTCACATTTGGTGACGAAACCTTTAGAAATAAAGGCATACCTCGAGTTATCCAAGGTCCTCCTTCAATGACACTTCGCATACCATTTTTGATGCAGAGACGTCCAGGTTCACTGAACTGAAGGAACCCAGCGAACTGAAGAAGTCAACCGAGCTGAAGGAAACTGAGCTGATAATGCCATCTGAACAAGCCATGTTGATTCTACCAACAGTGGCCCATTTCAGACAAGTCTTTTCTGAACCAGTCCAGTCACCAGTAGTAACACTTCTCCAGTGGCAACATCCTCCAATGACCAACTCTGATAATCCACCAGTGAAGATGTCCAGTAGCTTGCTCCAGATGACTGCTCCAGATGAATGCTCCAGTGACCAACACTGAAGGTCAACCAGTGGCAGTTCAGATTTATGTTCCATTGTCCAGATAATAAAGTCCCCACTGAAAGCTTATATCTGTGGGTCCAATAAAGAAGGAATGACAGCTGTCAAGGAAGGAGCGTGTGACTAACGGTATTGTGGGACCACGTGCAGGGGGAATGTTTCTAGAAGCTTTACGTGTCCATTTTCCATTGGATAATTAATTAGTGGTGGTCCGTAGCACATGACAACTTTTTGAATATTTTATTGTATTTCGTTAATTTCTAGGTAGAGCATGTGGCTATAAATAGAGGTTTATTTTCCTTGTAAAAATCAGTTAGTGGATGTTGAATGAAAATTAATAGAGCAGCCTCTATTTCTTACAAATCTTTTTTTACCTTTATAGATCTTTGATCTTGGTGGTTAGGAGTGACCCCTTTATCAATATTTGTGGTGGTTCGTCCTTGATCAAATATTGTGGTGAGGTCTTTTAAATCTTCGGTTTCCTTTATCTATAATCGTGGTGGCTAGGCCTTTATCGGTTGTAGTGGTGGGGCGGAGTGTTTCCTTTATCCTTGATTCCGGTGGCTTGGCCTTTACGAGTCTTGGTGGTGGATTCTTTATCTATCATTTTAATTTTTATTGTCTTGTTTGTTGTTTATTTCATATAAAATCCAGAAAATACCAAAAATAGTCTTCCGCTGTAGTTTGTCGCGTGATTTACGCATCAAATTTGGTATCAGAGCCAGGTTTTAAAAAGGTTTCTTAATCTTTTTATCCGTTGGGGTATTGTTTGTTTAGATCTCATTTCGATTTAGTCAGATCTAGTTGTTGCTGATTAAGATAGATCTATTGTTTGTTGAATATAAATGGCATATAGACGAGATATGACTTTAGAAGAAGCTCATAATGTTAGAAGAGATAGGCAAATAGAAGATCTACAAGAGGCTCTTGGTAAAATAGTCCATATGCTAGAAGATGGTGGTTTACGGTTTAATAGAGAAAATATTGTTACTAGTGAAAGAGATTCTGAATCTCAAGGTCCTAGTGTAAGATCTGATAGTACGCCTAGAAAACTCTAGTGATTCTGATGAACCACATCCTAGAGAAAGGCGTAGGAGGCATAAGGGTGATGATACTAGGGATATTAAGATAGATCCACCAGATTTTAATGGATCTTCTAACCCAGAAGAGTATTTTGAATGGGTCCAGGTGATGGACAGAATAATGGAAATAAAGGGATATGATGATAGAAAAGGTTTCAAAGTTGCCATTATTAAACTTAAGAAATATGCTTCATCTTGGTATGATAACATGAAATCTGAAAGAGAGTACAAGGGCAAAAGTAAAATCAAGACCTGGTCCAAACTAAAGGAGGTCATGCAGAAGAGGTTTGTTCCCCAGTTGTACAAGCAAGATCAGTATCTACTGATGAACAATCTGAAGCAAGGAGCCAAGGAAGTTGTGGAGTATATTAGAGAGTTTGAGCATCTGAAGACCAGAACTGGTGTGAATGAGACTGAAGAGCACACTATTGCCAGATTTTTTGGTGGTCTGAACGCTGCCATTACTGGAAGAAGATTGAGTTGCAGCCTATCTGGACATATGAAGGTGCATGCAAGATGGCTATCCAGATTGAAAGACAACTGAAGAAGAAGGTTCCGTACAAGTCATTCAGTAAGGTTCCTGCCAGTGCAAGTCAACCAGTTGCCAGTCAACCAGTTCCCAGATTTACTGAAGCTGTTCAGAAATCCTTCAAAGGCAAAGAAAAAGAAACTGGAGGATCAAAAGAACCAGTGGGAAAAAAATGTTTTAAGTGAACAATCCTTGTATTTGTTTATATATCAATAAATCAAATACATTAGAAAACAACGTGTCTCAATGCTACATACTTGATTATATTTACATATATCTTTATATAGTTTCTGCCATTTGTTCTTGCATTAATTCATATTGTCATTTGTTTCTTGTTATCCATATCTGGATCGTAAACTAACTTGTCCATCAAGATTAGTTGTACTTGCCAGTCGGGTTTAGTCATTCGTCTTTGTATTTGGGACTCACATATTTGATGATTGTTATTATTCTCGTTACACTTGGGTATTCTTTCTCATGCAAAGAGTGAAACTCCGCAAGTGATTATTGATTTCATCAAGAAGACCCAAGTCAATCTCAAATCATTTGTTAGAATTGTTCGCTCAGACAATGGCACTGAATTCAAGAATTCAACAATTGATTCTTTCTTCAAGTCCATGGGTATTTCACACCAATTTTCCGCTGTCAGAACACAACAGAATGGAGTAGTTGAACGTCGAAATCGAACTCTTGTTGAAGCAGCTAGAACAATGCTTGCCTATTCGAAGTTGCCACCGAAATCTATGGGCTGAAGCTGTTGCTACTGCTTGTTTTACACAAAACAGATCAATTATAAACAAGAGGTTTGATAAACTC
>CM067173.1:38536884-38820207 GCA_034093135.1 Erigeron breviscapus | reverse complement strand
GTTAAGTAAAAGCAACTTGAATTCAAAATATTATGCAACCATAACTAATTGTTTCACTTCATCTTCATAGATGTATAGAGATTTAGCTACTCATAATGAAAAGATCTAAAGATTCAAATAAAAAGGAGAACATAATGTACCAAATATGAAGCAGTAATCCAAATCGAGGTTACAACCGAGATACAATCACTAATCAAGAACCAAAATTAATCTTCAAGTCTTCAAATGATGTTGGAGTAGTGAAAACCTTGAAAAACCCTAAAAATCGTCTGGAAGAAAAGTGTGTAGGCTGTGGTATCCAAGATTAGGTTTAGGGTTGAAAGGGTGTTGGAGGTATTTATATCAAAAATTAGGTTTAGGGTTGAATGGGTGTTGGTATTTATACCCAGGAGAAGGAAAAAGCTGTTTGTCAGACACGGGTCGCGCCGCAAGGCCCTTTTCTCGCGCCGCGAGTTAACCACAAGTCGAACAGAAGATTTCAGACCAAAAACTCGCGCCGCGAGAATTCTTGGTCGCGCCGCGAGAATGCTTGTGAACGGTGAACGGGCTGGCGACTGGATTGGTGAACGGGCTCGTGAACGGCTCGCGACGCGAGCCACCCTCCTCGCGCTGCGAGATGTGACTGGTCGCGCAATTTCAGTTTCGTTATCAACCATTCTTCATCCGTTAGTGCATATGGACCATTTCTAAGCTATTTTCTACCATTTATGAGCGATGTACCTGCTGTAGACCTGAAACCACTAGCAAATACCATAACGCACCACAAAACATATAAACGGCATCAATCGTGTAAATCGTCCAAATAAGATGTGGGAAATATGTATAAATTGTATATATACCCACTTGACCCGAATGGGCTTCGGGTCAAACCGGCCCAATTACGAGGTCGTAATTGCACTAAGCCCAATCGACCAATTACGAGGTCGTTCTGCCTCTGCCAATTACGAGGTCGTAATTCCTGCACACTTTAAAACTCAAAATTTTGTCAAAGTTTCTGAATAATTGATCAACAATTATCACGAACTTCCTGGAAACATGAAAAATAAAATGAATAAACCTGTAAACATTAAATTTTCATCTTTTCCTCGATCTTCGTCTTAAACCTGAAAAGCTAATAAACTTACGAAATATCTTTAACTTTTCCATGACCAATCTTTCCAAAACAATCTAGAAACGAGCTTTCCCCATCTGTAAACACTTAGAAGATATGATAAAATACAGATTCATCATTCTTATGCATTCCCCCTCAATTTATGACTAGGATGCATAACTATGACTAATCATTATAAAAACAATCATTCTTATGTACTCCCCCTCAATTTATGACTGGGATACATAACTATGACTTACAAAATTGTTCAGAAATTCTTCTTAACGTTTTATGTCATAAGAATTTCAAACATAACATTGATTAAAACTTCATATTCTTATGAAAATTTTTCATAACTATATGATCTAAATAATCAAAATTTCATTATAAAAATCTTTCATATTCATAAATACGTTTCTATATCTAAGGCTTCAAAAATAAATATTCGACAACGTTTCATATTCAAACTATAAATCTATGTCTAAGGTTTTACATAATCGATAACCTTTCACATTCACATTATGTCTATGTCTATGTCTAAGGTTATATAAATACAAAGTTGATAATCTTTCATATTCAAAGTACCATTTCTATATCTAAGATCTTTAACTAACAAAACCTAGCACCATCATCTGTTATACTGTATAAGTAATACTATAATAACCTGATGATCTTAGCATCTTCTTGAATACTTCAGATAGCTGCTCTGAGCAAAAGTCTGAAATCAGTATCTCTTATTCTGAATGTCTCTTCTGATTACTTCATGAACCATGATCAAAATCTTCAGATCAGACATAACATTAAGTTTCTTGTGCCTTATACCTGCATATAAAACTCATAATAGAATTAACCAAAAATGATATTACAGAATCGGGATAATACAATGTTATTCTTCATTATTACATCACTATGACATATGATAGCAATGACTTAATCTTGAACTACATTTTGTTTGGTTTATCTCAAATTCCGTTATTCTTCACTATAATAAGTCATAAACATCCGTATGACATTATCTTAGTCTAGAACTACAACAGCTTTTCTTCTCCAAAACCTAATTCCATGATATTTGAAATGAAGAACGAATTAGGGTTTAACATAACTTTGAGATCTCTGTCTCATTGTTCTATGGATAACCTAAATTAATGGTCTTCCAAATATGTCTAAATCAAAATGCGAATCTATACAGATTTTGTTTTCATTATCACAAGACTTTAACACTGTAAAGCATATGAAAAGAAAACCTAATCACTTATACTTTCGCATGATCAGATCTCGCGACAGAAGCAAAATCGCCTCCACCTCTCTGGATACCATATGTAAATACTCATAAGATTGCTTCATCAAACTAGTATACATCTTGGTCAAACATTGAAAGAGATAGTATAGGGCTTGCTTGACAACCTACAAAATCAAATATTTGTTCGTTGTCCTATCAATCTGCACATCTTAACAAAAGCATCAAATCTTCTCAAAGTAATAACATACAATCTGAAGATTTTAATAAATTTTCCAGATAAAATGAATATACTTAACAGTCTATTATAAACCTAAGTCAAATTAAGGTCAAATAATTCACTGTAAGCACTTTCAAACATAAGCAAAATCATTTGAAATATCCTTTTCAATTTTGAAATCGAGATTTCAAATCTTTTTGATTCAAACAGAACATTTTTTTTTAAGATCAAATTCAAACTATGAACATCTCTGTGTTCATTCTAATGAAAATCTTCTTTCTAAAGATCAACACGATAGGCATAACTCAATATCTGTTTACTGAAATCAACAACTCTGTGTTCTTTTCTTTAAACTAATATTCTGTTAAAAATTGACACAATTTCTTTTAGCTTTTAATCATAACACTATCGCTTAACTACCCTACTCGTTTATTCAGTGTTCCTTATAGAACGTAGTTGAGTCCTCTTGGAAATAGATTCTATTCTGACTCTGTCTCTCGTGCAATAAAAACTTTTATTTAAACACTACAATAAAAAAATTAAACAATTTATGAAAAACAACACACACACACACACATACACTGAACATAAACGAATTACATAGTTACAAGAGCTAAAGTTACTGCAGATTAGATCAGCTTAGCATGTTACATAAGCCCACACGTGAGAAATAATTCTCTTATTATTAGTTATGAACAGTGATCCATCAACGATTACCAATATGTTTGTCCTCTTAAACACTCGGTACTTCCAGTTTCCTTTTGGTTGTAACACTTTCAGCGTACCCTGGCCAATGACAGTCACAATGTAACCCGAGTAGCCTAATATGCCACTTAATCAAGTTTGCGAACTTAAGTGACCATCATTCAGATATACTCTCACAATCGACACAAGCACTAAGATTAAGACATTTGGTGAGTATAGGAAGAAAGTCTTTAAGAATCAAGTCAGCGGTGAAAGGTCGGTGATTCCTCACACGCAAAGCAACTTAACTTGACTCACGTACGGAAATATACCCAACATTGCATAATGATAGGTACTTGCATATTTGTGACATCATTTAAAGCGCTTATGAAAACTCGTGACTTTCGATGAGACCCGTGTAGCAAACTTTCTGACAACCTATCCCAAGTTGGAAGCTTTAGGTAGGCTAGGTATACAAAGACACCCCAAGGACTTACTTGTCGAATCTCAAAGGCCACATTAGCTCCATAATTTTCAATTGATTAATAAGATATTAGATATCTTGTCACAAATACACATCCGAAAAGCAATACATACATATATATGTACCCGAGACCTTCTATATAAAGACCAAATATACAAAATTACAATGCTAGATCTTTCATAAGATTTAAAGACCAGTCTCAATTCAAATACATGAAGAGCGGGCATTCTCAGCCATATATCTGAATGTTTTCCATAAGAACATTGTATATATCAAGTTCAGATTATAAGGAAACCTTGGTACTTTGTGCCTATCGATACATCATATAATGGTATCACTGAACTGAGCATTTTAAAGTACAATTAAGTAGGCTTAAAAGCTAAAGTAAAGTCACGTCTAATCGTCTTGATGCAGTGACCTTACTCCTTTTATTATTTTCTTTTTCTTTTCTGATTTTTCTGATTTTTTATTTTGTTTTTCTGACACTATATGACACACATACATTACGACACAAACACTGACACATTTTACAAAGTTCCTTTTGAGAGACACTGTCACTATAGATTTCTCATTCCAATCAATTGGACTAACAACTCGAAACGAGTTCGGTTGAAAGCCTTAGTGAACAGATCAGCTAAATTAAAGTCACTCGGCACCTTTTCTAGGACTATTAACTTCTTTTCAGCACAATCACGAATAAAATGAAACCTTATGTCTATGTGCTTAGTCCTACTGTGCTTCACAGGATTATTGGTAATGAAAATAGTGGACTCGTTGTCTATCTTTATGGGAGTACAAAGGAAATCTGACCGTAATCACGCAGTTGTTGCTGAATCCATAGAACCTGTGAACAACATCCACCAGCTGCCATGTATTCTGCCTCGCAAGATGACGAAATCGCAATAGAAGTCTGCTTCTTACATTGCCATGACACCAATCTCCCCCCTAAGAACTGACATCCACCCGAAGTATATTTCCTCAAGAACACCAGTTTCTTTCATCCCTGTGAATAAACTAGCAAACTTCTGGAACTGACATAATATTATTACCAATAACATAAAAATATAATAAGAACAATGCTAAAAAATTTTTACTATAGATCATCATCTAGACATGATCTTCTATAGTAATTTGTCTGTTACATAACTGAAATCATAAAGACAAACTAAAACTAAATTGAACAAGTTTTCTTGGAACAATGATCATCAGTTTCATGGATTTTTCTCTTTCTTCCATCTAACACATCTTCAAAGTCCTTGACAGCTTGCTCATGAGACCTACAAATCTCTTCTTGTTCAGGAGTTAACACAAGAGGCACAACTTTCTTGACTTACAAAACCACAATCCTCTTTGTTAACCTCAACACTCCAAACTTTATCAATCAAAACATGAGGAAAACAATCTCTTAAAAATTCTAATTCAGTAAAAACTCAGTCACTACCCTTTAAAGTATAATGAGTAAGATAGACTTTCTCCTTTTCTAAATTTACTTGCTTAGATTTAGAAATCGATAAGTCTCTTAAAAGGTTCTGGTCCTGTTTTTCAATTAAGTTCACATGTTCAATCAAAATGTTTCCTTTTACAACTTTTCCAACCCCGGAAATTTTTCCGCCTTCGGAGTCAACAAAACAGACATAAGACCCTTTAACGGGAGTAAACTCTGTTAATAGTCCCTTGTCTTCCAATATGTGCCTGGAGCTTCCACTATTGACAAACCATAAACCTGCGGTCTTCCTTAGCAGCTCCTGCACATTCACAAAATAATTAGTTCTCAAAAGGACCCCTAGCCCTGTTGGCTTTGGGTCTATCATTCTCTTCATCAGAAACCATGTCAGCCCAATATCCACCAGTAGGCACCCATGCCTTAGCTGGTTTGACAGACGAACTACCAACAGTCCTTTTGCTGGGTGAAATCCGTGAATTTTTCCCAACACTAGGTCTGCGACTCGGGAAACCACTAGGCCTATGAGTAGGTAGCCTCTGGTTATTACCCTTCGAACTCTCTTGAGCTCTTGACATTCTCTCAGGAGATGAAGAACGCAATCTCCTTGGACTATGTCGTTGAAATTGCTCAATTAGATTCATTTGGACATTTGAGGTAATCCTATCATAATAAGCACTATTCGATTTAACTTTGTTAGGAGACCTAGCTCTCCAATTACTTGATTGACTCGAACTACTAGAACCTTCTCTGGGTGAGACACTTCTAGGCTTACTATAATCTGTCATGCTGTTATTCTCAAATTCTCTAAACCTTAAATAATTCTTAACAGCCAGACTATCAGAATTTTTCTTAGCATACTCCTCATAATATTTCTTCTTATAATCTTTCATGGATATGCGATGTAAAACCCAATATCTTCACTAGAATCCATACTACCCCTAGATTTTTCAGGTGATACCCTAGATTTACTATTTTTCCTATAAGGACAACAACTTGACACATGACCCATTCCACGACAAGTAAAACATGACCTCTTAGGAAACTTCTTTGGTTGATCACTATAAAAAATCTCAGGCACTTGGACTCCATGACCCTTTAATTCATCTATCCATTCAAGAGTAGCATAAGCCTCTTCCCATGATGTTGGTGCCTTGATGAGACTAGCATAACGTTTGGTGGTTTGAACCTTTGGACCTCTGGATAACAATTCTTTCAACTTATTCTTAGCAAATTGTTCAGGTGTTTCTGATTGTACACTTAAACCTTCTGCATCAATTGTAGAAGTTTGAACAAAACCCTTTTTGAAAATTGTATTTATAAAGTTCTTATTTTTAACCGGTTTTGGCAAAGTCTCAGATTTTACAGGTTCATCAATACTCCAAATTTGATCAATATTTTTAGGATAATTACCTTTTAAATCTGACTCTTTTGCTGAAAACACATCATCACAACCTTTTAAAGTAAAATATGTGACTGTTTCCATTTCAACTTCTTTTTCAATTCCTTTTAGTTTGTTATCCACTGTCTGTTTAACTGCACTTGGGTCTGAGTGAGTCTTAGGTTCACTAGTCTTGTTTACAGATCCCTCTGACTTAGACGTCTCAGAGACAGGATTAACACTAGACTTAGTCTCTAGAGGGGTAGTCTTTGGTACATTTTCAGGATTTGATTTTTCAGACTCTTCTAAAGTAAGCTTCTGAAAACTATCATAATTATGACTAAAAGGTGGCGGAACAGCATTATATCTCTGGACAAAACTAGGTTGTTCACCCTTTTCTTTAGCATCTCGAAGGTGACCCGTCATAGTTCCTATGTCTCTCATTTTATTCAGTTTGCCACTTAGTTCAACAATCTGTAGCCTAGAATCTGCTAATTCTTTATCCTTTTTAGCACTTTCTTTTACTACCCTTTCATAATCTTCAACTAGCATTTGTTTTCAGCCTAGTAACTGTGCATATTCGACTCGAAGAGATTCAAATCTATCCTCTTCAGATTTTATTCTATTAAGATATTCTTTAGCATGACCTTTATACACCATTACATCCGTTTCTAACTTAGTCCTATCACTAGTAGCATCATTCAGAAAGGTCTTTGTGGATTCAATCTCCTTTTTAAGAACAGTTACTTCGCCAGACAAACCTATGCTATGTTTACATACATTAATGAACGATTGTAAAGAAAAACTTACCTGTTGCTCTGGTGCTTCAAGATTAGCCATGAAGTTCACAAGCTCTTCTGTACTCAGATTATCAGGTATTTCTATCTTTACATCTTTAGCCTTTTCATCAATTTCCATATTAGTCTCATCTTTAGTGGAAACTTCTTCATTTTCTGCTCTTACTGGTTCGGATGGTTCAGGTTCCTCTTCTACCCTTTGATGAAAACTATCATGATCATTTGTGCTGGCATACAGTGTATAGTCGAATGAATTATCAACAAGATCGTTCATCCCTCCATCAAAGTCTTGAATTTCTGCCATAAATGCATGATTATGATCATCGACACTAGTTGAACCCCAATTATAAGTACCATCATTTTGAACAACCAAAGCTCTCGAGTTGTCCGTTTCTCCTGAGTTTCGGTTACCAGTACTAGCATATTGACGCCCTAAATTCTGACTTGCAATAGAACCACTCTGATTGACGTTCTGACGGTCTGTAGCTGAATTGTTATCCCGTCTTGGCCTCTGACATTCACGTGCAAAATGTCCAAAACCATCACAGTTGAAACACTTCACTTTTGTCTTATCAAACCCTACCTTACCGTCTATAACCTTCCTTCCAGTTCTATCAGTGAATCGTTGAACTCTCAAAGTTAGCATTGCCAATTGCTAGTTCAGATCCATTTCTTCCAGATCATCTAGATCAACTTGCTTGTAATCCTCCCTAACCAGATCAGGATCAGTCAGTTTTCCTCCAATTAACTTCTCGTGAGCAGACAGACACAAACGAAGCCAACATGCCCAAATGTCCCTCAGCAGATTTTATGCTCATCGGCATTGCTGATAAACCTGAGCTTGGAGAACTACTTTTCTGATCCCATTATGAACAACCATAGCTGATTCTGGAGAAGTCATATACATCAAGTTGTTGTCAGAATCCATCGTCATCTTTAACTTTTCATCATCTCCACTGTAGAAGGCAGTAATCCTTCCACTTGAAGATTTTCCCGAAGAAACGCTAGGCTTGCTATGATAAAGTTCCGGACGTTGAACAAAATCACTGCTACCTGCTTCTTTTGACTTACGCTTCATATCTTGACCTCTTAGCTTTCGGATAATCTGATCCAGAGTCCAAGTACTGAATTTGGGATTTTGCTGGATTGAAGTAACAAACCCTTCCCACTTAGCTGGAAGAGAATCCAACAACTTCTCGATCACTTTGTCTGAATCAGGCTTGTACCCAAAATATGCCAACTCAACTAGCAAATGACTGTAACGAATCAAAGTCTCATCAAGAGATTCATCCTTGAAGCTTGTGAAAACATAGTACCGTTTCTTCAGCAAGTCCTTCCTTCTCTTCTTGAGATCTTCATCACCTTCACAATGCTCCTTGAGTGCATCCCATAAGCCCTTTGCACTTTCATATTTTTCAAACAAGTGCAAGAATTCCTCTTGGAGAGCCATTCGGAGTGATCCTAAAGCCTTACTTTTAGCTTCGTAGTCCTTCTTTTGATCGACATTCATCTGCTCATAAGTAGCTGCTTTCCCACCACTCGAACTAGTATCCTTGTAATTTGCCACAGTAGGATGAACATATCCATTAACAATACAAATCCACATCCTAACATCCATAAGTCTGCAATATGACTCGAATCTGCCCTTCCAATTGAAATATCTGTCTAGGCTTATCAACTTGGGCGGTGAATTGGCCTTTCCGGTTTCATGATCCATCAGAATCAATTGATTCAGCAAAGCTTGATAGTTTGCGGGTAATTGAGACGTCATTTTCTACGAGCTAGCAAAATAATACGAACTGTTCAAAAATAAACGAGGTCACAAATTTAAACGAGGTCGTAAAGAAATACGAGGTCGCAATTTAAAACTCGAGGTCGTAATTGAACTGGCGAGGTCTTAAAGAGCTCACGAGGTCGCAATGAACTGGCGAGGTCTAAGAGCTCACGAGGTCGCAATTGAACTGGCGAGGTCATAATTGGCTACCCAGGTCGCAAATCGAGTTGGAGAGGTGTTGAGTCCCAATGTTATTTGTAAATTTAATGATGACAAATCTGACCTATAAATACTTAGTAATCTTTGGTTCTTGTAATCTGATCTGGGTCAGACTAAGCTGACACAGCTTACGATCTGTCTCTGACCCAGATCATGCTTCATACTTGTAATTGTAATATCTTATGGAAGCAAGTGTTATTCAAGCTGCATCAAATTGTATTAGCATTCAGTCCAAGTCGAAGAGGAGGATTGAAGATAGAAGACCAAGATGTTAGTGGAAGACAACTTGGGATTAGCAGTCAGCTTGGAAACACTTAGGCAGATTGGTGCCTTGACAAACGGTCCAATCTGTGTCTGACAATCAAGTGAAGATAACAACCTGGATTGAAGATAAGGACAAATGACGTGACTAGGAAGAATCCTAGGATCCAGGTTGGTGGTTATTTTACATATGCGTGTCCATACTCCTATTGGTAGATGAAGAATGTGCGTCAGTACGTGGGGGACCACAAGTACCATGAAAGGCACGATTGATTATTCCTTCATCAACCACTGAATGAAGAACACGTAGCTGCAACGGACACCTAATGAAGGAGCGCTTGTGCCTATAAAAGCCTCATTCATGGATTGCATATGTGTGACATTTCCTGAGAATCATTCTTCACACTAGTTTCTCTGCTCTTACACACAGCTTAGTCTGTACGAGATCAGCTTGGGCTGATTCTCTGAGCTGAAACTTATTGATTGTTGTTTGTCATTTCATAGGGTTGTTTAGATATCTATAGGCTATCTTTATTCCGCAACAACCCTGTAATTCTTTGTATAGATTATTTCTTAATAAAGGATTACATTTGAAAATAACAATCTGTGTTCAAGAATGTTTTTATTTCTTTACTGCTTTTACTGTTTTAATGATTCCTGGTCTTTACTTACTTGCTTAATATTCATTAACTGAATCTTAAAACGTTTTGTGTTAAAAGTTTGTAAAGATTGAAGAAGTTGTATTCACCCCCCTCTACAACTGTTCTGTGTTCAATATACTTTGGTATATTGATACACCGTGGGACGTATCAAGAGGTAATACGAGCTGGCGAGGTCGCAAACGATGTTGTAACCTTTAATTCTCTTGAATTTCGAAACCCTAATACCCAAAACACTTCCGAAACTGCTGCAAACTTCAAAAGAGGTCACCAAAAAGGTTTTCGATCGTAAACTCATGAAAGAATCACGTATAAACGACCCTAAACCGATGTTGTCTATCACCAACAAACTATAACCTTCCGGTATGAAACCAAGAGGCTCTGATACCACTGGTAAGTCCCATGGAACTGGATCGTTAATAGTTTGCTCTAGTTATCTTGAGGTGCGGAATCCCTCACTATAACTTGGTGATTCACAACAATGAAGAACAAGCCTTCAGATTATCTGCTGCCTCGCAGATCTTCTCTAGGCCTCACGGAACACACACGACGACTTGACGTGCAATATATACTTTATATTTTGACAAATGTTCAACCCTAATCTCTGTTAGGGTTTGCTATATATAGAGAACAATACGACTTGGGCTTCAGCTATGCAGCCTCGCATTTCTGGCCCAGCTCGACACAATTGCGAGGTCGCAATTCGTGTCCTGCCTCGTATTTGACCCTGCAAATGCGAGGTCGTAATTGCCTCTGTGAATTGCGAGGTCGCAATTCACACTTAGCAGATTTTACACATTCAATACTTCAACTTAATCTACTATTTTATGCATAATACAAAGTTCATTAATGACAATTACTTTACAAAGACATATTACAATATAAGCCGAAACAATCTAGACTGCTATTGACATAGACGTGCACTTACAACTTGCATGTAGTTATAATTGCATGAATGTGTACTACTGTTAAGAAGCTAACACGAGTAAGATCTTGAGTGTGCTTATGGTGAGGAATTGAACGACACGTATGATGTTTGAACAAATTGACACGCATGACGCTTGGACATTCGACTATTTCTTCTATTAACGTCGCACTCGCCCTCCTTATATAAAAGTAATGGCTAGAATGGAGAGAAAACACTAACGAAGGAAGCTAATGTTGTAAGTCCCAACTCAAGAGATGGTACTACTGAAGACACCTTTATGTCGATGGTGAGATACTTCGCAATATGTTCAGTGAACTAGACAACTGCCAGTTACAATGAACGTATACGAAGTCACTGAATAGATTACTTATAAAGGTGACAAAGTAATAAGTAAAGACAATGCAAGTATTAAATACAATAAAGTAAATCTGGTGAGACAAGTTGTAATTGTCAAGTGTAATTTATTTATTGATGTTTAAATAAATTACAAGGTTGTTGCGGAACCAAGATAATACAAAGATCTAAATATCCTAACAACCTATGAAATACAGTTGATCTATACTTGGAAATTCTCTTCTCAATCGAAATACTTAAAGTTGTGAAATGTTCCTTTTTGTGATTGAGAGAATATTGCACTCGTTCACCAAAAAAATGCAAAGTCTGAATATGCAAAGTTGTTTCTTGGTTGTGCAAAGGCCTCTATTTATAGGCAAAGATTGACATTGGGATGTCAACCTTGCCGCACAAATATGGTTGAGAGCATTTAAGGAAGTGATTTAATTCCTTAGAAAAGCTTGATAAAGTAAGACATAAAGTCACTTTATCCAACCTACTTTACATGCTTTTGTACTTTAATCACAGACAAAGGGTATTGTCCGGATAATAGCATGTAAAGTACAAAGGCCTTCCTCGTAATCTTTGTAAAGCTTTGTAAGTACTTTACACTGATGCTCTCCAGTCTTGATCTGGGTAAAACTTCCATTGGGCTTCGCTGTCATGGATGTTTTCTATCTTCCACTTGTTGTCTTTGACTTCAACTGGAATGTCTTCAGTTCTTGGTCAGATCTCAACTGGAGTGAAGCTCTAGTGGTGTAACTGTACACTGGCCACTGGACTTCATATATTTCTGGACAAATCTTCTGGTCTCCAGATGCAACTGGAGACGCTCCAGTTTCTCAGTAAACTTGACCTAACAAATTCCCCCTATTTGTCTTGAAATATTGCCAAGTCTTTTCAAGTTTCTATCTATACAATATTTACACTTGAAAGACTTGTTTTGACTAAATCTATCTAATTTTCCAAGGCATTTTTATAGATCATCAAATGCCTTGTGTTTTTCTTTTGTTGCTTGTTAGATTTAATCAGTTATCTATCTTGTGGGTTACAATCTGACAACTTTATATATACTGGAAATTGAAATTTACATAAGTTACAAGATTGTAAAATAAAAATACAAGTAGATAAGGAGAAGTAAAACTATGCGATGGCCCTTCACCAGTTTTCCTTCTCTTGGCCAGTGAAGAAATAGGTTGAGTGTCTTCAACATCAAAGTTTAATCTTGATTCAACATTTTCCTTAAACTTGATGAGATTTTGAAGAATATGGATCCAACACTTTTCAAACCTATTCTTCATTGGTTTGGCCTCCAAAATACTCAGCATCTCCACATGCTCTGAATGGCCATAAGTATGCACATCTGGGTCTTCAATAAATTACATTGGCCCATTGGTGTATTTAACTCCAACATAGAAGAACTTCTTGCCTGGCTTAATAGTTACTTGAACTTCAGTTATCTTGCCTGCATGATATCTCCGCTGCAACAGTTCACTTAGATATGCCCTTGCTTCAGATTCATTTGCCAGAGTGATCTCGCCAGTGCTCATTCAATGTACAGCAGCTTTGACAACTTCAGTAGTTGCTTCAGTTGGTTCAACCCAAGTCCTTAGGTTTGAATCTCTTGGTAGAGGTTTTCTTTTTGGTTGGTCCTTGGACTTGGGTGGATTAAATACCTTGTGCAAAATTTTCTTGACTTGGGCAAGTCTTTTCTCAATACCTGCTGCCCTCAACTCCTTTGCCTTCTCCACTGATACATTAATATTTCTGGCATCAAATGCAACTTCATCATCAGGGTATTCTTTTTCCAGTTCAATGTCTAATCTTTCCATTAATGCACCAACTACCCTTTGATCATCTTTCACTTTAGCATATTGCTCCAGTTTGATGCCCAACAAACCGACATCACTGGCATCTAGAGCACCTAAATCATGAATTTATGCTCTGGCCACCCTTTGATTTTCTTTTCTTTGTCTTTTCCTTTCTTTTATGACGTGGCCAATAGAGTCCAGACTTCTGCTTTCGCTTTCAGTCACTTGAGGAAGTTGATCGATGTTTCCAGTTTCTAGCAAACCGGCTTCAGTACCAGTTGCATCTGCTTGTGTATCAGTGGCCAGCACAAGGGCAGTTTCAGTAGCTTTTCCTTTGCCCTTGTCCACATTCCCCCTATCACCAACATCCTCAAATTGTTTAATCACTTGCTAACTAGCATCAGTACTAGCAGCCACAATAATTTGCCTATCTCTTGATCTTTGTGTAAGAACAGCACCAGATACTTCCCCCTTGGAAGAGTCTAAACCCTCACGAATTGCCTCCCAATCAGCAGCACTATGAAGCAATCGTTCAAGACTATTCCACGACTGCATGTCCTTGCACTCTCTGAAGGCAGTACAAATCATTCGAACTATCCTCCAGAGGTGATTGGTCTCTCTCGACTGGCCAAAACATTACCAGCAACTTGGTTTGGCCAGTCTTAAGATCTTTCATCAGTTTAGCATCATCTGGTGAGAGACCAGCAGTCACAAACCCTTTCTCCTTAACAATCTCTTTTTCTTTTTCTTTACCAACTTCAGTGGCCAGCTTATCTATGGCAGTTAAGTGTTCATTAACTTTGACTGCCAAGTTATCGAGACTACCCTTCAACAGATTGACCTCAGAAGCAAGTGGGGACAGATGAACCTGTGAGGGAGCAATCTTGGTGATCTCAGACATCCCCCTTTGGAGAAAATTTTCTTCTCTGGCAGCCAATGCATCTTGTATCTACTGACCAACTGAATTAGAAAACTGTTTCCCAAGCTGTTCAGTATCCACTCTAGGTTTTTGTACAAGTTCTTCAACCTTCCTCTCCAGTTCTTTAAGATCTTCAGATGAAGTTCTGACAGTGTTGTTGAGAAGACTGGAGATAGAGGAGTGGACCTTAGTCTGAGTTAGCTCAAAAGCATCTTTAAGAGTTTGAGCCATGGTGTTACAGCTATTGACTAACTCATTTAGCTTGTTGAATACCAAGTCTTCATTAGCTGCAAACTTGTTGATCCCCAGGTCCACAACTTTCGGATTTGTAATACTGTCTTTATTGTACCTGGAGATCGACTCGGCATTCTTCTCAATTGTCTTATGAACATCCTCCACCCTATGAATAAGGTTTCGGATGTCGGTTTGAAAGGAGACAAATTGAGTGTCCAGTGACTAAGGAGGAAGCGTCACTAGACCGGCAACAGGTTCTACTGGAGCAACTGGAGGAGGTACAATAATGGTTACCGCCTCAGTTGACTGTCCAGTAGAAGAGAAAAAGAAGTAGGGAAAGTAGAAGGACGGATAGTGAGATCAATGGGTTGAATATACTGAGTATTCTCAGGTATATTCAACGGTGGCGGTGGTGGCATGTGTCTATTTCTAGACACAAACAAGGAGGATAATAAAGATCTTGGTGGTGGTGGCATTTCAGTAAGCACATTATCAGTGGAGGGTGAAACTGAAATTGGAGGTTCTGGGAGTGTGATCAAGGATGAAGGGGGTTGATCTTGTACAGAAACATCAACTATCTCTTGATCAGAAAGGGTTCCTTCATAATCCGAAGATTCCATCTGGAAATCATCTTCATCAACATCCATGCCTAGATTCATGAATGTTTCAGATGGCTGAACTTGAGGTTCAGTCTCCTGAAGAACTGGTTCAGTTTCCTGAATGGTTGCATCAGTTTGGGGCTCAGTCGTGGTGACATCATCGCCATTAATAAGGGTCACTTTGGGTGCCTCAGTTGCATCCGCCTTGTTTTCAGGTGCAACATCACTGGCCGAAGAGTTTGGAACTTCAGTCGCCAGTTGTGACTGATCAGCGACTTCATCAGTTTGTGCAATAGCAGTGTTAGAAGTTTGGTCATCAAAAATTTGTGCAGACTCTAACTCTACTCTGGGTTGGGCTGACCCAGTATTCTCTTCACCACTTCCTCCTACATAAATTGCGAAAGTGGTTACTTGCAGTTGTTCCCTTTGACTTTCTTCAGCATCCTGTTGGGAGGATACTGAAGTGTTGGGTTGGGTACTAGTGTCAGTGGCTCGTACTGACCTTTGCCTAGGACGACGGGTTCTTGGAGCCGTTTGGACAACTGGAAGACCTGTTTGGAGGTCTCCAGTGACTTGTGTAGGAACTGACACACTGGAACTGGCGGGGTTAGACTGTTGTTCAGGCCCAACAACTGTCACAATGCTAGTAGATAAACCGGTGGGTCCCTCAATTTTTTGAAGCCCGCCCAGTTGTCTTTCCGAGCCACCTGGTGTTGGTGCATTGGTTTTTTGCGAATGCCAGTATCATTCTTCGAGGAATCTCAACCCCTCCAACTTCATAAACAAGAGAGTCGACATTTCTCAATAGATCTGGGACAGTATACAAGGAGGTTGTGTTTCTGTACTCCTCGTCTCCCAAGATCAATTTGAAACAGAGAGAGAGATACCTGGAGAAGGGAATGTAAAGTCCCCTGGAGCCCTTCAGTTTATGTACCAGGCTTCTGAACAGGATATCAGCAAAATTAACTCTCAATCCGTACCACAAGCAGTAAGCCATTTCTGCTTGTGAGGAGTTTATCTGGTCCAGTCCACCAGAACTCCCACCCATGCTCTCCACCAGATGAATAAAGAAGTACCTCCAGGACGGTGTGAGGCCTTTCATCTGCATTGGTCCTTTTGTTTTCAAGGCACCATGTTCATCCAAGCACTCCTTATGTCCCATATCAAGGAGAACCTGTCTAAAGTTTATATGTGGTGGAAGCACAACTGGAGCCTCTCTTGGTCTCCAGTAGTTGAGGTTCAGGGCATCCCTCAATGTTTCAAATGTAATGGTACACTTGACTGTATTATTTTTGAGAGTGAAAGAGATAGAGGAACAGTCACGATTTAAAGTGGCGGTGTACCAAAACTCACACAAGTATTCGTGGTACATCTTGCGTGGATTTAGGGAGAAAGTGACACCAATGGGAGAATCACGAAGAAATTTTTGGATTCTACCAATAAGGGAATTGGTGTCTTGAGTCCCTTGCAAACTTGCCATGGGATTGTTGGGGTTTAATTTCATTTGCCCCGGAATTGAAGGAGCACTAGTGGCCGGTTTGACATCTGGTGATGGATTGTATGGGACAGTGAGAAGATTTATATCTCGACTTTTTGAAGATTTTGGTGCCATTTTCTATAAGGGAAAAATGAAATTGATCGAATATAGAGAAATTAGGGTTTGAGATTTATGAGCAGAGAGAAAGAGGGATTTTGATGATTGGAATTAAATGAAGGAATGTGAAAGAAGTAAATGAAAACCGAGTAAATGTGGGGGTATTTATAAGGGTATAAAATCCCAAAGTAAATACACAAACATATTTTAATCCCCAAATTTTCAAATTGATTTGATGTTTTTATCAAAAGAAAATTTGAAATTCAAAAATATTTAATAACCGGTGCTAAGCATTAAATGCTACGACGGCTTGTATCCCACGCGCCCACTCACTTTTCACAATCCCAATGAAAAAGTGCATCTTTTTACAAAAATATCCTTGACACGTCAGCCGACGGTTACAACTTGTAAATGGTACTCAAGTGCCATCACGTGTCACAAAAATTGACCAAGTATTTATTACGTTATGAAATCTGGTTTACTACCAGTTTAAGATAAGACCAAACATGCACACTGGTGATTTAGACCAGTGCCATTTTTCACTGGAGATCTCTCCAGTGACAATTTTTCAAACAAAATAAATTTTAGTCAGAAAAATATTTTGAGTCTTCCCCCTAGAATGATGATCCATAAATCGATTAATGCCAAGATAGTATCACAAAGGCGTTCGATAGCAAGGCTGGCAAAGATTATATGGATCTCCTCAACTGAAGAACTTCATCAGTGTCACTGACGCGTTCATAACAAAGTCTCCAGTTCCAAGGATTTAACATTCCCAACTCACTGATGAGATGTTTGAAAGTTTTCTCATCAAGAGGTTTTGTAAAAACATCAGCAAGTTGTTTGTCAGTGGGGATGAAATGAATTTCAATATCTCCTTTCATAACATGATCACGAATAAAATGATACCTGGTGTCAATATGCTTTGTCTTTGAGTGCATCACTGGGTTGTGAATTGCACTGGTGTTGTCACAAAAGATTGAGGTCCTTTTGTATTTCAGACCATAATCTAACAACTGGTTCTTGATCCAGAGAATCTGGGCACAACAACTGGCCGCAGAAATGTACTCTGCCTCATCAGTGGACATAGAGACTAATGTCTTCTTCTTACTGGTCCAACTTACCAGTTTTCCTCCAAGGAAATGACAACCTCCAGTTGTTGACTTTTCTATCTATCTTACAACCTGCATGATCTAAATCTGAATAACCTATTAGATCTAACCCTGAGCCTTTGGGAGACCAAAGACCAAGGCTAGGACACCCTTTCAGGTATCTGGAGATGCGCTTAACAGCATGCAAATGTGATACTTTTGGGTTGGCCTGAAATCTGGCACATAAACATGTTGCAAACATTATATCAGAGTCGACTTGCAGTTAAGTACATCAGTGAACCAACCATACCACGATATTCAGTGGTGTTCACTGTTTTTCTATTTGGATCAGAATCCAAATTTAATGGTGCTGTAATTGGTGTAGTTTTGGATGGGATTGAATCAAATTTGTATTTTCTTAACAAATCCCTGACATATTTTTCTTGATTAATGAAAATTCCATTTTCATTTTGTTTTATTTGAAGACCCAAGAAAAATGTCAATTCACCCATTAAACTCATTTCATACTCAGATGACATGACTTTAGAAAACTTTTTACACAATGCATCATCAGTAGACCCAAATATAATATCATTAACATAAATTTGTACCAATAAGATATTACCTTTTTCTTTCAAAATAAACAAGGTATTATCTATTGCACCTCTTTGAAAGCCATTTTTGAGAAGATGTTTAGTTAAAGTGTCATACCAGGATCTTGGACCATACAAAGCTTTGTTCAGTCTATGTACCCAGTGAGGATGCTTCTCATTAATGAAGCCTGGAGTTTGCTTTACATACACTTCTTCTTCCAGTGTCCCGTTTAGGAACGCACTTTTAACATCCATCTGGTAGACTTTGAACTGCAGATGAGCAGCATAAGCCAAGAAAATTCTTATGGCTTCAAGTCTAGCAATTAGAGCAAAAGTCTCATCAAAATCAACGCCCTCTGCTTGACAATAACCCTGGGCAACCAATCTGGCTTTGTTTCTAACAACATTGCCATCTTCATCCATCTTGTTTCGGTAGACCCATCTTGTACCAATGGGTTCTTTCTTCAACCCTGGTGGACAAGGAACAAGTTCCCATACATTGTTCCTTTCGAACTGGATAAGCTCTTCTTGCATTGCTTCTACCCAGCTTGGATCTGCCATAGCCTCGTCAATCTTCTTCGATTCAATCAGTGATAAGAAGGTGACATTCAAGCACTGCTCGCTAGTGGCTCTTCTGGTTTGAACTGGACTCTCCAATGATTTGATCAATTGGATGTGCTTTGGTCCATTTAGAGTATTGACCAGGATTTCTGACTACAATATCAGTGCAAGTCACCTGAGGAGCCTCTTCAGTTGTTGCTTCTGGAAGAGGATCTTCCCAAACTATTTCAACATCCTCATCAGAATCATTGAGGTCACGATTTGCATCATGAAATACTTCATTAGAAGGCATTTCTTGAAGTACTGGAGTAGTTTGAACTGGTGCTGATACTGGAGTGACACGTACATCAGATCCAATAGTGAGTTCTAGTGGTAATTTAAAACTCACTGAAGGATAAAATGGAGTGTCACTGGAGGATTTCTTCATTTGAACTGGTTCCACGTCAGAGTGACTGGAAACATTTTTTGGTGAAACTGTTGACTGATGAACTTGGTCAGTTTCACCAAAACTGATTGGAATGACTGGAGAAATATCAAGGTTTGGCCTCTTATTGATTGCATCATTAGATTCATCAAATGTGACATGAATTGATTCATGAACCTTTTGGAGTCTATAAATATAAACTCTAAAAGCTTTTCGAATATCTAAATGCCTAGAAACACACCTTCAACAGCTTTTGCATCGAATTTTCCATGCTGACTGGAATCATTTAAGATATAAACTATACAACCATATACATGAAAATATCCAATATTTGGTTTACGATTCCTGAGCACTTCATAAGCAGTATTCCTATGTCTTTTGACATAAACTGACCGGTTTTGGGTGTGGCATGAAGTTGCCACTGCTTCAGCCCAAAAACTGGTGGGAAGACCAGATTCAGATAGCATACTTCTGGTTGCTTCTATCAGTGTACGGTTCTTTCTTTCCACAACTCCATTTTGCTCTGGAGAGTGTGCTGATGAGAAGTTTTGAGATATGCAAGTGTCAGTACAGAAGTATTCAAGAGTCTTGTTTTGAAATTTGTGCCATTATCACTTCTTAACTGACAAACTTTTCGAGTATACTTGAGTTCAATTCTTTTGATGAGAGAGATGATTTCAGCAGCAGCATCACTTTTAGATCTGAGGAATACCACCCAACAATACCTGGTGAATTCATCAACCATAACTAGAGTATATTTCTTGCCAGCTCTAGTTTGAACATTCACTGGACCAAAAAGATCCATATGAAGCATGTGAAGAGTATTCAGTGATACTGAAGTTCTGCCTTGTCTTGAAACTGCTTTTCTGCTTGCCCATCTCACACCTGACATGGCTTTACATTTTTAAAAGAAACTGGAGGTATCCCATTAGCTATTTGTTTACGAGACAACTTGTTGATATTTTTGAAATTAAGATGGGATAACCTTTTGTGCCATAACCAGTTGGTGTCCTCATCAGCCTTGGTATAGAAACATTGCTCTTTTGGAGCTGTTTCCATATCCATGATGTACACATTGCCTTTTCTTGGTGCAATCATCACCACTTTCCAATCCTTGTTAAATATGGTGCCTTGTGCAATATCTAACAAAACTCTGACGCCATCATCACAAAGTTGGATTACACTGATCAAGTTATATTTCAAACCATTCACAAATGCAACTCTTTCCATTTCCATCATTACCAAACGTCACTGCCGGTCCATCTTGGACAGTGAACTCTTCCAGCAGGGGCTTACATCCGGTCATAGTCCAGCCAGTTGCGCTGTCCAGATACCAAGTATGCTTCTTTCGATCGCCCTGCACACCCATAAAAATCATTAGTTATTTTTGTGAACCCATCTTTTGATAGGTTCACTGGACTCTCCCTGGGAAGTCACAGTTGGTTGTTGTGGGGTAGAACTGGAGACTGGTACTGGATCCTTTTTGTAAGCTTCAGTGCCAGGAGTAAAAACAGTTTATTTGATGGGTTCCTTCCCCTTTTTCTTATCATTTTTAGCTCCAAATTGAGCTTTTTGCATTTGATTTTGAAGGGGTTTTTCCTTTTATTGTTTAACTGGAAAAGACGATGTTCCCTCCAGATTTTTAATTCTGGTTGTACAACTTTGAACTTGCCTAGTCAACAGTTGAAGTTGACTCTCCAGTTCTAACAAAAATTCATTTTCAGGCAGCTGAACCTTGGACTTAGGTTCAGCAGGGATCTTGGTCTTTTGAGTCTTAGGCTCTTTTGACTTTTGAGGCAAAGGTTTGTCACCAGTGACCTTTTTGACTGGAGCTTTAGCCTGTTTGGCTCCAGTTTTGACCTCAGATGGGGTGGCCTCTTCAGGTTCAGTCTTAACAGATTTAGGCACATCATATGGGGCTTCTTGCCTAAGATCTGGTGGTAAACTGTGGATGTCTGGAATGATGGCTACCATGTACACATCACCACTGTTATATGCCTTTTGTTGTGCAACATGAGTTTTAGTGGCAGCATCATCATTTAAACCAGATGATTTAATCCAAGATTTAATTACCTTTTGTTCTTTTTCCAAAGCAGTTTTCAACTCTTGTTTTTCAAGTTCAAGAGCTTCACATTTTAAGACTGACTCTTTGAGAGCCAACTGGACACTTTGCAAATTTGACAGTTGAGGTTTGACATTATTAAGCTCAGTTAGAACTATTTCCAAATATCTTTCACTGTCAATTCTAACAGTTTCAACAAATATTAAATCACTGTTAAGTGATTCAGCAAGGTCCAGTTTTAGTTCTGTGTCAAGTTGATTATCATAATCACACACCTTTTTGAGAATGATGTCCACCCATCTTCCAGTGATAACATAATCTTTCACCACATGCTGCTGTTCTTCCAAAGCCATAAAACACATATCCCTTTCCCCTTCTTCATCAACAGATGAATCATTAGAGTATTCCCATTTATCAGTGGTTTTGGCCATCATGCAGTTATTTTGTTCTTTTTCCAAAGCAGTTTTCAACTCTTGTTTTTCAAGTTCAAGAGCTTCACATTTTAAGACTGACTCTTTGAGAGCCAACTGGACACTTTGCAAATTTGACAGTTGAGGTTTGACATTATTAAGCTCAGTTAGAACTATTTCCAAATATCTTTCACTGTCAATTCTAACAGTTTCAACAAATATTAAATCACTGTTAAGTGATTCAGCAAGGTCCAGTTTTAGTTCTGTGTCAAGTTGATTATCATAATCACACACCTTTTTGAGAATGATGTCCACCCATCTTCCAGTGATAACATAATCTTTCACCACATGCTGCTGTTCTTCCAAAGCCATAAAACACATATCCCTTTCCCCTTCTTCATCAACAGATGAATCATTAGAGTATTCCCATTTATCAGTGGTTTTGGCCATCATGCAGTTATTTTGTTCTTTTTCCAAAGCAGTTTTCAACTCTTGTTTTTCAAGTTCAAGAGCTTCACATTTTAAGACTGACTCTTTGAGAGCCAACTGGACACTTTGCAAATTTGACAGTTGAGGTTTGACATTATTCTCAGTTAGACTAGCAACCTTGGAACTCTGAGCATGGTTTAAAGCATCCTGCTCAGCCACAATTCTTTGTGCATTGTTATCTTCAGTGAATCTAAAGGCTCTATAAAGAGATGCAAGAGTGTGACTGTGCAGGGTCTTACCTTGTTTTAGGACAACAACCATGTTAGCCCATTTGGAAGGAAGAATATCACAAAACTTCTCAAGAAGAATATCCTTGTCTTTCTCAATTCCCAAGCCTCTAAATTGATTTATTAAGCTGGTGAATCTGGTATAAGTACCAGTCAGGCTCTCATTAGGAAGTGCAAAGAAGGACTCATACTTCTTGTTGAAAGCAACTTTTCTGGTGACAATGGTGTCATCACCTCCTTCAAACTGAAGAACTAACTCATCCCACATTGCCTTGGCACTGGGGAACAACACATGTGTTGGAATTAGTTCTTCAGGAACAGCTCCAAGGATCATGTTCTTGAGCTTGGTGTCCAAGTCAACAAGTCTACGATCCTCATCAGACCAATGGTCTTCAGGCTTTTCTCTAGTTCCCCTTCTGGATCTAGTTGGATCAAGAAAAGGACTTACCCCAGGAGAGATAGGTATATGTGGTCCATCCTTTAGAATTTTCAACATATACCTCTCTATCCCACCAAAATGGAAAAGCATCATGGCCTTCCATGTGCCAAAAGTCTCACTGTTTCCATCAAATTTTGGAACAGGAGTGTTAGAGTAATGGACATGAACATGGGGAGAGACAGTAGGAGGAGGATGAGGGTTGGTATTAACATGTTGAATAGGTGGTGTAATATTAATAGGGTTTTCATCATGACCAGAACCATTCTCACCTTTAGCAGTAGACATCGGAGCAGATCTAGACAATTATACTAGTCGTTCTGCTTTGATACCACTTGTAAGTCCCAACTCAAGAGATAGGACTACTGAAGACACCTCTACGTCGATGGTGAGATACTTTGAACTAGACAGCTGCCAGTTACAATGAAAGTATACCAAGTCACTGAATAGATTACTTATAAAGGTGACAAAGTAATAAGTAAAGACAATGCAAGTATTAAATACAATAAAGTAAATCTGGTGAGACAAGTTGTAATTGTTCAAGTGTAATTTATTTATTGATGTTTAAATAAATTACAAGGTTGTTGCGGAACCAAGATAATACAAAGATGTAAATATCCTAACAACCTATGAAATACAATTGATCTATACTTGGAAATTCTCTTGTCAATCGAAACACTTAAAGTTGTGAAATGTTCCTTTTTGTGATTGAGAAAATATTGCACAAGTTCACCAAGAAAATGCAAAGTCTGAATATGCAAAGTTGTTTCTTCGTTGTGCAAAGGCCTCTATTTATAGGCAAAGGTTGACATTGGGATGTCAACCTTGCCGTACAAATATGGTTGAGAGCATTTAAGGAAGTGTATTTAATTCCTTAGAAAAGCTTGATAAAGTAAGACATAAAGTCACTTTATTCAACCTACTTTACATGCTTTTGTACATTAATCACAGACAAAGGGTATTATCCGGATAATCGCATGTAAAGTACAAAGGCCTTCCTCGTAATCAGTGTAAAGCTTTGTAAGTACTTTACACTGATGCACTTCAGTCTTGATCTGGGTAAAACTTCCACTAGGCTTCGCTGTCATGGATGTTTTCTATCTTCCGCTCGATGTCTTTTTTGGGTAAAGGTTACCCCGATGACTTTAATATAACAACAAATAAAAGTTCGTACAAGTAATGTGGCAGAGTACCACATTAGTTCATATATATGACATGCCATATATATGTTAACACGCTATTTAGCTAAAACCAATTAGAAAAACTAAACGACTACATAATGATAACAAACAAAAAACAATTATGCTTGATCATCATGTGTGTTAATAGCAGCAACGTTACGGGGCTCTAGTTGCGGATTCCATTGCAATGTTCCATTCGCCAAGTAGCCCATCAACACGAGTAGTCTTCTTGAAGATAAACGTCATTAGTTTCAGACGTATTGTTTTCACTACAATGTCAACAATCTGATTCGGGGTTCTAGTGTCCTTTGAAAAGTGTCTTGCATTCCGTTCTTGCCAAATGAAATAAGAAGCAGCAGCTACAAGCAATCTTCCACTTGTTGTCTTTGACTTCAACTGGAATGTCTTCAGTTCTTGGTCAGATCTCAACTGGAGTGAAGCTCCGGTGGCTTAACTGTACACTGGCCACTGGACTTCATATATATCTGGACAAATCTTCTGGTCTCCAGATGCAACTGGAGACGCTCCAGTTTCTCAGTAAACTGGACCTAACAAATGTGACCAACGTAATTGAGGCAGTCGTAGCAGTTTAAGAGTAGAGGTAGAGACGTTGAGGAGACTGGCGAGAGTAACAATTCACCTAAGTCCGGAGATGACTGCAATGATGACATAGATGTCCCCTACACTGATGTCGACCCTTGTGGAATGAGTTCAACCGCGATGTGCAACAACATTGAAACAAATAGAATCAAGTAGGTTGAGTGGAAGTTAGACTTGAATCAGAGCACGAAGAACATATGACCCGTCTTGATGAGCTTGGCCGATTGGCACCATTACCTAGTGACGTCTGGACCGAAGAGGATCGAGGAATACATCTCTGGTTGATTCCCTAGAACCGAGTGATGCAGTCTGGTTATAACCCTGTTACCATACAGGAAGCCGTACTAGAGATCCTATGTGATGGAGAGTGAGTTGGTTAGGAGTGGAACATTGACCAAAGTAGGGGAGAAAAGAAGTGTCATTGGAGTTTGACATGAACTGAAATTCATTATCTTTTGTTTGCTAGAGCTACTAAGACTTCATGATACATATTATGTTTGAATTAGGCCTGGCAAAATGGGCGGGACAGGCGGGTTTGGGTAACGGGTCAAAATGGGTGCGGGTCGAAACGGTTGCGGGTCAAACGGGTGCGGGTCAAAGCGGGTTGGGTGCGGGTCGACCCGCTAATTTTTAATCATAAATATAAAAATAAAAAAACGATCCCTTGTACATGTTTATGGCAATTCGACTGGAGAGCTAAAATCAATTTTAATAAATATGTCAAAACTGAAGTTTCCTTACTATGGTTTCCAAACCATATACTTATTTTTAAAAAAATTCTTTTGGCAAACGTATAAATGAAACAATTTTTATTATCTTGTTTCATTAAATATTATTATTATTATTAATATTATTATTATTATTATTCTTATTATTATTATTATTAATTTAATTTATCCCCTTCGTTGATGGGAAAATTGAAAAGAAGAAATTGCTAAGCATGTGTTTAAATATAATTCACCTTAATTAATTGATTGAGCTCCACTCCAAATTGAAGGTGACTAATTGTGTTTGTAGTCGGCAGTGTGTATAAGACCGCATGCTTACTTTTCTAAGCCCCGCTCGAGTATATTAGCAAATTCAGGAGTTAGAAATTAGACCCGCATGCTTACTTTTCCTTAAGTCCATTTATACCCAATCAATAAAATAAATTACCCAATCAAGCCCACTTCAATGGATTTGGGTATGGATTGCCAGGGTTAGTTTGAATCTTTATTTGTATGTAACCTTAACTTGTGTGGATTTTGGTAGCTGCTTTTGGAAATTGCTGGTAAGCTATTTTGTGATTAATCTGTAAATGTAAGAATGGAAACGATATAGTAAACTATGTGTGGAGACATAGTTAAGCCTGAACAACAAAAGGAAGGATCGTGGTGAGACTAGTGAGTGGAGAAGTGATCGAAACGATTTGAGAGCTAGAACTGGAAAGGTGTTCCCTGAATGTTATGGAAGTTGCAAACGATCCTAAAAGAGTACCCAATGTTTTTCTTTTGAACAACCACATTGCTACAGTGTTATTTAACTTAGGAGCTGATTTTGATTTCATTTCGGCTAACTTTATGCCTGAACTAAATGTGAACCCTGTTACTTGAATACTTGTTACAAAACTTAGGTGGAAAATGACGAACTTGTTAAATTTTGATACTTGAACTATATATGAGACCTTGTTACTTGAATACATGTTATAAATTTGGATGGTTAACGTATATTTATCGATACTCGAATACTTGTTATAAAATTTGAATGGCTAACAGTGAATTTATTGAACTTGATACGTGAATACTTGAAATGGCTAAAGGCGAATTTATTGAACTTAATACTTGAATAGTTGTTATATAATTGGAATGGAAAATGGTGAGTTTATCGAACTTGATTAAATTAAGGTGGATGTAGCTTAACCTTGAGGAACATTCATTTTCTATATATACGTTTCCCTATTGTGTAGATAGCTTGAGGTTACGGCTAGGAATGGATTGGTTATCTTTAGTAGATGTGATGATAGTATATCGTTCTAATTTTCTTTGGACCCCATTTAAAGAGTGGTAATACACTAGAAACCTAGAGCGAGTAGTCAGAGTCTCTTAAACGACGTCTTATGAGTGCGATTGGTAATTGCTGTAGAAGTGGTAAACATTCCGTTTTCTCACGAATTCTCTGATGAACTTACTGACGATGTAAAAGAATTACCCCATCATGACGAGTTGAGTTTCGTACCGATACTTTACGTGATGCGACGCCGGTGGCGAAGACACCCTACCATTTAGCACCTTCTGAGATGCAAGGACTAGTGCCTCTTATATGTGTATCAAGTATTGTGAAGCAAACGAGCTGACGATGAAGAATCGATATCCTGATTTATACCAAGTCAAGGGAAGAGCATGAAGTTCACCCGAGGAAGATGTTGGAGTTTCTAAGAAAAAGAAAATTGAACGCGGAGTTTCTAAGTGTGAGTTTTGGAGACAAATAATAAGTGCTCAAGGACACGTTATAGATAACAATGGAATCCGAGTTACCCCAGAAATGTTGAGAGAGTTGAGCGTTTGAGGAGGCCAGAGATGCCAACAGAGGTCTGACAGCTTCTGGAAGTAGATGGCGACTACCGACGTTTTAGCGAGAGCTTTTCAAGAACTGCACCGCCGCTAACGTTCTTGATGCAAAAGGATAGGACCTTGGAGTGGGGAGAACATCAACAGCAAGCCTTCAAGATATGAAAGAGAATCAGTGTAAAGCTCAAGCTCGGAGTCTACCAGAAGAATCCGATGAATTCATTGTTTACTACGAAACTCAGGACAAGGTTTAAGGTTTGCGTTTGCAGCGGGGAAAAGTTATTTTGAATGCGTCTACATAGCTAAAAATTCCCAAGAAGAACTACACAACACATTAATTGAAGCTAGGAGTCGTAGTTATCGGGTTGAGGTGCGGGAAACATTACTTGTTTGGGACGAAGAGTGGAATCTATACGGGTAACAAGAGTCTTCAACATGTTTTCGAGCAGAAGCATATGAACAAGAGACAACAAAGGATTGCTTGAACTATTCAACAATTACGATTGTGAGATTTGTTAGTGCACATTTTGGTGACAATTAGCAATGTAAGTAGTTATATCATTTTGTTTATCGAGTCTGTAATTGGACATTAGATATGGACTTTATGTTTTGGACTTTATTCGTTATTTACTTATATATCTAATGTTGGTACATGATTGTGTATGCTAAGTGTTTCATACGAACCAGACCAAACGGACTAGGCTCATACGAACCAAGCTCATTCGAAGTTCATTTCAGGTTAGGGTCGTTTCACATGTAAAGCCCAACGGGCTGCATGGCTGTAGTTCGTTTGAGGCCCAGCCCAAATGAACCTCGTGCTAAACACTATACATATGAAACCCTAATTCGTGTTTAGTAATAACAATAATCAATTTTCGTGCCAAAACTCTACCAAATCATTTTCTCATTGCTTTCAAGTAGATTACGTCTTTGTATTCAATCAGAAAGCTATAAACTACACATAACATTCGTATAGTAATATCGAAGTTTATCTTGGAGGATTCCGCACTCCATCATAATCATAGCAATTATGTTCACGATCTAGTTACCAGGGGACTTACAAGTGGCGTTAGAGCCTCGGGTTTTCTAGCCAAAGGTTCAGGACTGCTTTTTGACATTACAGTTCGTTTTGGATTGTTTTGCGTAAAGCTTTTTACGTTTCAATCAAAAACAGCCGTTTTTGTGTTCAAACGCGTTTTTCAGCCGTAACCTAGTTTAGGGTTCTAAGTTTTCATTCGAAAATTTAGGATCGAAAATTTCAAACTCTCATTCGAACTTTGTGACGTCATTCGAACCTTATTCCTCGTTCGAACTTCACATCCTCGAACGAACCACAATCTCATTTGAACCAAATCATCCTCGAACGAACTAGGACCTCATTCGAACCTCATCCTCGTTTGAACCTTATCTTCGTTTTTGACACTTAACAAATTTCTGAAATGGCAGCTAATTACCAAGCTCTCATTAACCAACTCATCCTTATGGATCATGAAACTGGCCGAGCCAATGTGCCTCCAAAGTTTCTCAGTTTGTAGAGATACTTCAATTGGAAGGGTCATTTTGAGTCATACTATCGACTCATGGATGTAAGGATGTTGAATTGAACCACTAAGGGTTATTCTCTTCCCATGTTTGAGAAAGACAAAGCAGATAAGAACAAATATGTTGAATCAAGTGAACCTAGATACTATACTTATGAAAGAATTATTGCTGAAGCTAAGAAAGATTATGAAGCAGAGAGTAAAGCTTTAGGATCTCTTAAAATGGCACTACATGGAGATTTCTTGCATTTATTTGAGAAGTATGAATCATCTAAGAGTCTTTGGGATGCCTAGAGAGAACACTTTGAAGGAGATGAAGATCCAAAGAAAAGGAGAAAGGATCTTGTAAAGAAACAGTACTATGTCTTCAATGGACTCAAAGAGGAAACTTTAGATGAAACAATCAAGCGTTCAGTCATCTTCTAGTTGAACTTGCTTATTTCGGTTATAAGGCGGATCAAGATGAAGTGATTGAGAAAATGTTGGATGCTCTTCCAGATAAATGGGAAGGCTATGTTACTTCCATTTAATAAAATCCATAATTTAAATATTAGACTTTAGATGAAGTTATTAGGAAGCTCAGAGCTCAAGATATGAATAGGAAAACCAAAGCAGCTTGTCAGAGTGATTTCGTTCAAAGGACTGAACTATATCTTGGAAAATCTTTAACACCGGGATCAGTAGCTAGTGGTGATGTGACCGCATTTTTCGTGGAGAAAATGAAAACCAAGGTTTGATCGTAAATTCTGAAGATAATGTCGGCCATGTGTCTTCTCCAAATAGTGTTGCTACACAATATAAGGGAAACCAGATGGTTAGTTCTCCAAATGGAAGTTATAACAACATGTTGAAATTGTGTAAACTTTCGTAGACCCGACTAACCATATGTTTTCGGATCTTTGAGCCCGCAGGATCATACACAATAGAACATCTATAATGTTTAACCATAAAGCTACGGAATGATATTTGATCATTTACGCATTTAATTAAACTAGCTTTAATTAAATTATTCGTTTATAAATTAACGCGAGTTAATTGAGGATAAATGAATAAACCGACAAATATTATTTATACAAGTCAATTAAAGTTTACTTTAATTGATTGATAAATAAACCTATTAATTAAAAGTAGTTTAATTAATTAAATGAGTTAACGGGTTGGATAATTAATTAGTTAATGGTCCAAATTAATTAATAAGTGATTAATTGATAAGGAAAGCCCGGTCCGTCCCACCAAAGCCCCTAGGGCGGTTCTAGGACTTTCTTGGAGGGAGGGGGACGAAATTTGGGAAGGGATTTTAGGGTTTTTAGTTTCCTAATTTGATTAGAAGACTTCCCTATAAATACCCTAAGAAATCCCTAATTAATTCATTCATTCACAATAACCCTTACACACACTTAAAGGTGAAATTCTCTTCTCCTTTAAGTGTGAGTCGAAATTCCATAAACCAAAGAAACCAAAACCCCAAATTGTTTTAGGTTTAATTATTTAGGGTTTTAGTTAAACCCTAAATTAGTTTCAACAAAAGGTTTTCTTGCCTTTTGTGTTTGGTTGGTGTCGAATTGAAATACCCTAAGAAGGGATTCGAATTCAACTCTCTACTTCATAGAGAGGTCGAATTCGACCTTAGGGATAAATCTAGGGTTTCGGTTGGTTGCGGTCGTAAGCTTAAAGGTGTCTAGCAGATCCTTGGTTAAGACATTGTTCGTGTACGCACTTACGGAGGGTTTCTACACTTGGAATCTCGTTTCCAGAATCTTCCACATCATGAGGAAGCAACAAGGTTAGTTTTGTATTTATTAAGTTAGCTATATTGCATTGCATGGTGATTCTGTGACGGGATGTTAAAACTATTAAAGAGTTTCTCAAAATGATACCACACGTGTTTTAATAATTTTAATAGTTTATTAACACGCTTCTGCTTCGCACTTTGATTTGAAATTTTAATTTGTCACTCAAACCGGGTCGGTCACCAGACCCATTTAATGTTATTCGGTTAATAAAATCCCAACAGTGGTATCAGAGCGGTCCATGCATGGTATAAGTACTTACCTTGATTTTTGGTCTTGAATAAGATTACTTACGTTCAATTTCGTATATATATTATATATGTATATATATATGAATTTGAATAAGGCAAGTATATATAGTTTATATACATTTTAAGTGATTTTATTAATAAGAGAAATCAAGAAGGTTTTCATAAATGGAAAGTTCACTAGTTCATAATATGGATATATTTCTATTTAATAAAGGTTTTATAAAATGATATCCATATGATATGAATAATGTGATGGGTTCATTTATATATTTTAAATAGAACTAGCCGTTAATTATTTAGTTAAAATAATTGAATCTTAAAATAAATACAAATATATGAGATGTGGATATATATATATATGTTTTATATATAAAATTTTCGAAAATTTATATATATATATCCATATAAATATTTTGTATGGGTTTGAGGATTTAAAATAGTTTCCTTGTATGCGATAAATAGATTTATATATATTTGTTTATATATATTGCATGCGGATTTAATTGTTAGATTACATGGACTATTTATTGCATGTATTTTAGTTGTATATATATTTGCATTAGGGTTTAATGCATGTCTCTAAAATATATATTTGAAAATTAAAATACAAAAGGAAGAGTTTTGTTTTAGATAAAACTCATTGAGTTTTTGAAATTAGATTTTTAGAAGAACTCAAGAATTATATTTTACGAAAATTAAAAGTGCTTTTAATTAATTAAGGACATGCATTAAGTTTTGATTAGGACAATTGTATAGTATTGTTAGATGCCTTAGCCGTTTAGCGAATTAAAACATTAACTGCATGTGCCTTTACGTAAAATAGAAATTAGAGACTTGTTAGTGGAAATCTAGATAATTGAATAAATCATTTATTATATGAATTTAATATTAGGGTTTCTAAAGTTAGATTAGAATTACGATATTAAATGACATACCCTAATTATCTAGATGGACACTATTTTTCGACTAAGTTAAAAGTGGTTTAACGAGATGTTAATTTATTAACATTTCTAAGTTGAAAATAAACTGTCTTTTAAAATAGTTTAAAACACGAATAGGAATACTAGTAATTTCAGTCCATTCATTTATTGATGTTGATAGAGTTATTAGCGCATTATTTGGAGTAACAAATAATTTACATACCCACTGAAGTAGTCGTGCCATCCTATAAGTCGAAGCACCTACATGCTACACTCCCTGGTGCACTGGACCGTTGCCTAAGCCACAGTGTTTAGCTGTGGGTGGTGTTACGTATCTGCCCATCCCAGTTACCGGATACGCACAGCCACACGCATCCTTGTAGGACGACTAAGCTAGGTTGCCCTGGACCGTTGCCTAAGTACTAGCTGGCAAGGATGAGATTAAATATACCTGTAAATGGAGAACTCCCCATCTCCTTTGAATCTCATAAAGATCTAAGAGCCTTAATCGGTAGAGAATCGTTCATACTCATTTATTGACTATACTAATTCCCTGTAGCCGCGAGCCCCGCACTGGATATATATGCCGTTGGGTCTAAATGAGTCTTAGCCTTAATTCATTAATATGTTTTGATTTTATGATTAAAACGTGGGTAGTTAATGATTAGGGATAAATGTCGATGATATTAATTGTGTTTTTGTTATTTTGTAGTTTGTTCTTTTAAATGATATTATTGAGCCTGATATTGATGCATGGTATAAGAATACCAAGATGTAAAAGAAGCTAATACCATGCTTTGCAACTCGGTATGAAGCGTTGAAAAATTACCTTATGTACAAGGGACTTTTCAACAAACTCACTGAGGATCGTTCTGTGATTGTTGAGGATATTGATGAGCTTGGTGGGCTTTTTGATAAAGCTTACACAAGTAACTTTGCTCATAATGATACACTAGGTGTAATCATTAATTCCATTGATGATAGCTATGCTTATGAATTACGTTGTGGCAATGAATCGTCTATTTGGAATGATTGTTAAAGAGAAGAATGTGCTGTGAATGTCATTGCGAGCGGAACTCTTAATGAAGCAAGAGAGTACCTTAAGGACAAGGGAAAATCGGTATCGGATCACGTGAAGATTATGAGAGGATATATTGATGAGTTGGCAGCCTTTAGGCAGCCACTTACTCATGATGAACAGATCTTCTTGGTACTTAACTCACTTGACCTACACTATGGACATTTCGCCATGAACTTCCTTATGACTTGCAAGCACAAGTCACTAGATGATCTTGAAAGAATGTTGGTTAGTGTAGAGATGAATTTACCGGAAAGGGCACTCATTGAAAGGCCTTACCACAGAAATTCATTGTGCACATTCTGCAAAAGTAATTCACACGACGCTCGTAGTTGTGGGAAAATTGGAGAATGGCTTCGTGAGGTGTATCCAAAGTGGGGCGGACAAGGGAAAAAGAATAAAGGAAAATTTGGAAGGAGAAAGATAATCTTGAAATAAATGCTTCAACATTCATTTTGGAATTATCTTTTATTTGATGTTTTAGGTGAAAACATTATTACCCTTTTATTTTCGTTCTTGGAATAATGTATGGATTTTGAATATTTTATGTTTGAGATCTACCAAGTTTATCTATCTTCTTCCTTGATTAATTGGTTGTTTTTAATTAATGTTTTGTTGCTTATATCTTGTATGTAATTATAGTAATTATAGCTAAAGATTGAATTCGCAATTGTGTTTGTGAAATAACAAAACATTTGACATTTTGCAAAATGATTTGTGAAAAGAAAGTCGTACGTAAAGTAATTTACAAAAGGAAATCCAAAGTATGAAATTTTAGGAGGGATTCTAAAATAGAAAGTCTTTGTTATATTTATCTCTTATAAGAATCGTTGCTTCACGAAGTGTTACTACTTAAGTACTTAATTCGATAAGTCAGTGGGAGCGAGATTGGTGATAATAAGAGACAAATAGAATTATCTTGATTGAAGAGTTATGATCTCCACCAAGTGTCACTACTTGATATACTCAATTCAAAGAGTAAGTGGGAGAGTGAAACTCGGGATTAATTAAGATAAATTAATTCTCTATTGAGTGTGTGATACTTGAAAGATATGGTTATAGAAATCAGTGGGAGAATTTTGATAACAAGAGAAGACAACATCTTTCACTAGTAACCTACTCTAGATTCGTGATCAAGATAATAAGTGTCTTGAGCATTTATTGTTGATTACGAAATTAGAATTATTTATCGAATAATAGAACTCGATAAAATTGAATGTTTGAAAAGTTAAATGTCATCATCCAAACTAGATTGGATTAGAGACAATTGAACTTAGTAAAACATGGTTGAAATGGATTAAAAGAGTTTAATGCAAAAGCTAGTTGTATGATATCTAGTTGAGATATTCATAGCATGGATTTAGGTTGTAATTGAACGCAAATTAAGGAAATATTGTGACACATATTTGAGGAAAGTTTTAATGAATGTATTGATAAATATTTAGTCATTAAAATCAAATATAGGATTTGATGAAGGATAAGACTATGCAATCGTACAATTATTGTACTCGTGAAAAGGTCATATGACTAATAGATATCCTTAATTAAGGAAATTTAAGATACACTTAAGCTACCTATTTGAGATTTTGAGGCAAGTTTTCACGATTATCTTAATAAGACACTTAGTCACTAAAATCGAATTTGAAGAACTCTTGCAAGTTGTGCGAGATTTGTGACTAATAGAAATTCTTAAATTGGTTTTAAGAATTAATACGCTCATAAGTAAAGAAAGGGTAGTTTCTAGAAATATCATTATTGCTACAACATTAATTTAATATCCCTTTGTGATAAAAGATTCCTTTTTCGTATTGGAATGAAGAGATCCCACTTTGAGGAATCTAGATCAGAGTTCTATAAAGGGAACAATTGGCTTGTGATTAAGCGAAAACGTTAGATTTCTAAATGTGAAAGAAGTTTAGAAATCTCAAGTTAAAATCTGGACATTCGGAACAGTTATAGTGGAAGTATTCGATGAGTAAAATTGTCTAATATATGCACATACCAATTTAGTATATTTTATCCATGAATGGTTTGTGAGATCATTCTAAATATGCCATTACTGGTTGCACACATGGGAATGATAGTGCGAAAGAAAGATAATTGTGAGAGAAAGGTTGCTATTGCCTTGAAAGCTGAGTTTACTCGCTTTTGGGTGATATAGAGGTGTAATCGTAAGAGAGATACGAGCCTTACTCACATGTATTCGATGAGTCGAATATTGGCTGACCCGCCCCGAGATCACTTCTTGGATTATATGTCAATCAAGTGAATCTCGAAGTGATTCCATCCGTGAGTATCCTTCGACTTGTTAAATGCATAGGCGTAGGCCTGGAACATGTCGATCATTTGCTTTGATTTAGTTCCGAACCGGGACACTTAACCGACCGCAGTAGGGCTACTTTGGGTAAATGTGAGATATGGAAAGGGCGTATGTGTTTATAATAGGAATTTGCTCCCAATTGTAGTTTGATAGTAAACTGGGCCAATGACAGCTTGATATGGTAATGAAATGTATGGCCATACTGTGAATTGTTCGGAATGCTATTATCAAGAAAGTCATAAAATGGTTTAATTTCTATTTGGCAATTGACTTAATCCTTGTGCCAAAATGGAATGCATCATTAAGAGTAAATGGGACACGGATGTACTTGCGAAAGTGAACGCATAAAGAATCAAATTCTTTAAAGTGGTTAAGGAAACCGTCATAGGGTTGATGATGGAAGTTTTCTGGAAAAACAAACCTCAGAGGTTCTTTAGGGGCATACTTTGGGTTGCTAGCAACAAAGTATGTCATTATGGTAGCTTGAGACGAACCGTAGCCTTAATAACTTCAATTAATTGGAGGGCAGATCTCTTACGTTTATTCAGCCTTAATAACTTCAATTAATTGGAGGGCAGATCTCTTACGTTTATTCAACAAAAGTAAGAGATCTGCCCTCCAATTAATTGAAGTTATTAAGGCTACGGTTCGTCTCAAGCTGCTTGCATTTAGGTTCAAGAAGAAGATACGAACAGAAGGGATTGTGGAAGTCTGGAAATTGCCTAAGTCTTTGCTGCATGTTACTAATTAGGTCTTTGATTTTTTGTAATGCTTTGTATTTGTGGTGCTATAGGCATCTTGTAAATGTGTCCCTCTCACTGGTACTTGGACAGGTTGATGTGCATGTTTGAGGTAATTCCGGTTGCCTTGTAAATGTGTCCCCCTCATTTGTCTTGGTATTAGTTGATGTGCATGTTTGAGGTGCTTGTTTCACTCAAATAGCTTAGTGGTATGCTTTGTTTGGCTAGGTTAGCTTGTTTGGGTTATTTCCCTTGTTTATTTTGGACATGGCACTTTCGTGCATGCTTGTAAAAGTCGTATTGACAATTCAGTCAATACGCCTGTTTTTATTGTTAATCTATAAATCGAACCAGGGGTGACGGCCTTTACCGGAAAAAAAAGTATGTCATTATGGTTATTAGGATCTACGAAGAGTCCACAAGTGGAAGTGTTGAAATTGTGTGAACTTTCGTAAACCCGACTAACCATATGTCTTCGGATCTTTGAGCCCGTAGGGTCATACACAATAGAACATCTATAATGTTTAACCATAAAGCTACGGAATGATATTTGATCATTTACGCATTTAATTAAACTAGCTTTAATTAAATTATTCGTTTGTAAATTAACGCGAGTTAATTCAGGATAAATGAATAAACCGACAAATATTATTTATAGAAGTCAATTTGATAAATAAACCTATTAATTAAAAGTAGTTTAATTAATTAAATGAGTTAACGGGTTGGATAATTAATTAGTTAATGGTCCAAATTAATTAATAAGTGATTAATTGATAAGGAAAGCCCGGTCCGTCCCACCAAAGCCCCTAGGGCGGTTCTAGGACTTTCTTGGAGGGAGGGGGACGAAATTTGGGAAGGGATTTTAGGGTTTTTAGTTTCCTAATTTGATTAGAAGACTTCCCTATAAATACCCTAAGAAATTCCTAATTAATTCATTCATTCACAATAACCCTTACACACACTTAAAGGTGAAATTCTTTTCTCCTTTAAGTGTGAGTCGAAATTCCATAAACCAAAGAAACCAAAACCCCAAATTATTTTAGGTTTAGTTATTTAGGGTTTTAGTTAAACCCTAAATTAGTTTCAACAAAAGGTTTCTTGCCTTTTGTGTTTGGTTGGTGTCGAATGCAAATACCCTAAGAAGGGATTCAAATTCAACTCTCTACTTCATAGAGAGGTCGAATTCGACCTTAGGGATAAATCTAGGGTTTCGGTTGGTTGCAGTCGTAAGCTTAAAGGTGTCTAGCAGATCCTTGGTTAAGACATTGTTCGTGTACGCACTTACGGAGGGTTTCTACACTTGGAATCTCGTTTCTGGAATCTTCCACATCATGAGGAATCTTGTCTACCGCAACGAGGTTAGTTTTGTATTTATTAAGTTACCTATATTGCATTGCATGGTGATTCTGTGACGGGATGTTAAAACTATTAAAGAGTTTCTCAAAATGATACCACACGTGTTTTAATAATTTTAATAGTTTATTAACACGCTTCCGCTTCGCACTTTGATTTGAAATTTTAATTTGTCACTCAAACCGGGTCGGTCACCCGACCCATTTAATGTTATTCGGTTAATAAAATCCCAACACAACATGCCTATGAGTATTTGATCCGCTGAAGGACATTTAAGGTATGCTCGCTTCATTTGTTGCTGCTCCTGAGAAAGTAATCGGAGGAAAACTGACTGATCCAGAGCTTATTAGGGAAGACTATAGACAAGTTGATCCAGATGATTTAGAAGAAATGGATTTCAACTGGCAGCTTGCAATGTTGGCTTTAAGGGTTCAGAGATTTGCTTATAGAACATGTAGAATACTGAATGATGGAAAGCTGGATTTTGACAAGTCAAAGGTTAAATGCTTCAATTGTGACGGTTTTGGTCATTTCCCTAGAGAATGTCAGAGACGAAGACGTGATAACAATTCATCATTGGTAGACAAAACTTCAATCAAAGTGGATATAACAATCAAAACCAGAATCAGAATCGGCAGTATAACTATTCTGGAAATCAAAACTCTGGAGGAGTTGATAACTCAAGAGCTTTGGTAGTTCAGAATGATGGAACTTATAACTGGGGAAGTGCAAATTCTGGAGATCCAAATCGAGCTTACTTAGCCGAGATTCACTTTGATGTTGGAGTAATTGAGACAGAGACTATGGATACAACATTTGATTACACATATTATACTAATAGGGATGACGATGTTATAATTCATGATACTACTGATGATGAAGTTGAAGCAGAAGCAATTCAAGTCCCTAAGACAGAAGTGAAGAATCAGAAGCTGTTTCTGAAAATGCTGAAAAATCATAGGATGAAGTCAAAGAAGAAGTAAAGGTGGACATACCATAAAAATTGAGTACAGAAGATCTTGTCAACTTTGTGGCAAATCTTGAGTCACCAGAACAGAAGGTAAGTATTTCTTTAAATTCTTTCATTGATGTTTTGTAAATATTGCATCAAATTGTCGAGTGATATAACTGTCCTTAAAGAAGACGTAGAAACAAACAAGAACCTTGCAAATGCATCTACTGGTGATAGAACTCAGCTTAGAACAGATATAGTTGTATTAAAAGGTCATATTAAAAAAACATCTACGTTGGATAAAATCTAAAGAGGATAGATATGAATCTCTTAGTCTTGAATTTAAGAAACTGATCACTAAGAAAGAGATGTTTGATGAAGCTTTTGAAAGAAAAGCAAGAGAATGTGCTGAAAGAGAGAAAAGTTTAGCAGATGCCAAATTAGAGATTATGGATTTAACTGCTAAAATTAATCAAATGAGAGATGTGAGATGTATGATAACTCATTTATCTGAATCAAAGAAACAAGGGGGTCAAGCTAGTTTTGTTAAGAAGTATCGTGAAGTACCCCCACCCCCTCATCATAACTATGACAGTTTTCCTAAAGTGAATAAACCCATTTAAGACTGTCAACATTAGTTCATCAGATAGTTCTGACCATGAATCTGTCTCTACTTCTGAAAAAGTAGAAAATGCCCAAAAGATTGTGAAATTTCCTAAGATGTAACACCTCACCGTTGGCGGAAACATGAGGTGTCATGAAAAGTACAACACGATATGTAATTACATAGATATTGCTAAATGAAATAGAATATAATAGATATATTCCCAAAACATGAGTTCAAAGTCATCACAATGCTAGAACAGCTTATTACAATAAGTCCAAAAACATAATAATTTAAGGCATGTAGCCTTAAAGTCTGACAAAAGAAAAGGAGCTCTAGTCTCCAAAGTCCAATCCTAGCATGAACGTCCTTATCCCTGATTTGCCTGAGTACCTGAAAAGTATACTAAAACGTGTCAACACAAAGGTTGGTGAGTTCGTAGGTTTTAGTCAAAAAGTCTAGTAAAGAAATAAGTCTTTTGTCGATTCTTTAAGTACAAAATAAGTAGTTGTTCAATATATAAAAAGCAGAGTTACGCCACAACTCAAAGTACTCAAAGTCTCAAAGCACGCAAAGTCCAAGGTACTCAATGTACCAAAGTACTCAAAGTCCGGTCTTATGGTACCTGCCTTAGTACAAGTCTCCAAAGCACACAATAAGTTCGTCCCAATAAGTACGACAGAAGCACAACCATCAAGCACATAATCACACACATACAATCAAGAACAAGCACATCATATGGCATAGGTAACTCTATACGTACCGGCTCAATATTGAACATAAACAGAAATCGACAAAACTTTTTAAAAAGTACCTGTATACTTTTCACCCCAAAGCACGTAAAAAGAGGGGCTACGAAACTCACCTGAAAGCAACACAAGCACAAATATCCTAGATGAACGAACAAGAACACGAACAGTCAAGTACACCTGAAACACGAACAATATCTGTCCAAACGTCCTACACTGTGCACAAGTCACCCAGTAAGTACTTACTTAATTGTACACGTCTAAGTCCTATACTAGTGTCTTAAGAAATGCCATTATGTCTTGTGTAATGTCGTATTATATATATATATAATAGATTTGTTGTACTTGTAATATGTATATATATATATATATAATAGATTTGTTGTACTTGTAAACACTTGAAATGTCGATGACTTAAAGTTTTGTCTTTGACCACTGAAACAAAGAACTTATACATACGTGTATATATATGTATATCGGAGAGTTTAAAACTTCTAAAGAGTTTAGTCGAAAAAAGTTTAAGTTTTAGAGAATTTAGTCTTTCAGAGAATTTAATGAACTTCAAAGAATTTAAGTAGAGAGTTTAATTTTGAGAGTTTATAAGTTCTTCGTAACTTAAATATGACACAGGGTTTATATATTTCAAAGAACTTAATCTTTAGAGAACTTATTCCAAAGAACTTATTCCAGAGAACTTAATTTCAGAGAACTTATCCAGAGAACTTATTCAGAGCACTTGTTCGAAGAGTTTATTTAAAGAACTTGTTCAGAGAACTTATTTAGGCAGAGAACTTATTTGGAAGAGTTTAGGCACAGAAATTATGTGGAGAGTTTGTTTAGAGAGTTTATATGGTGGATAGTTTATGGCACAAAACTTGTTAAATTCTTCGAAATACAGAGAGTTTAGCTAGAGAAACTTCACAGAATTTGTTGTCACAGAACTTAGCAAAACCCTAACACACATACACGCCTGACTCTGGATGAAATCAAGGAGAAGAAAAAAAAGAACAAATCAAGAAGAAAAATATGTTTTTCAAGACTTATAACACAAACACAATTCAAATCTAACCTAGATTTATCGATTTATACTTGTATCTTCTATATAAATTTACTACAGTTCTTAAAAATCAAATATATTTATATATATATATAAAGCGCATACACATATATATATGTATGTATAATATGTGAATATATATATATATATATATATAAGTATGCAATTTACAAGGAAAAGATTTAGATTCAAAACCCTTTAATTACCTTAACAAAAACTTGAGGAGAAGATGATGTTTGATGATGAGATGCTCAAAATTTTGAAAGAAAATGGGGAAGGGGACGGCTGCCAGGAGGGAGAGAAGAAAAAGAAGAGAGTTTGTGAGAAATAGGGTTTATTTTGGAGAACTTAGGGCTTTTATAGTCCCTTCCAAGCCTTGACCCAATTTTGACCTTCTTTGACTTTCAAGTAAACTCTTTTGACTCGACAATTTAAGAAAACCCGAGACTCATTAATTTACTTTGCCGACATAATTATTTGTAACTTTTAAATAGCTTTCAAACGACTATAAACACGACCATATTGGATAATTAAATCTTTAAATGTTTTAATTTATGTATTTCATTTAATTTGGCATTTCCACAAGACAACTAGTATTCTTCCTGTTCTCGAGTCCACGCACAATTTTTCCAAAGTCTAAATGCTCAGAGCCCGAATATAACATAAATCCTTTTATTCCATGATAATTTCTTAAAGACTAAGGACGTACATAAACGAAACGAACTAAAACGACCGGAAAAGTACTTCGGGAAAATACGCTCAGATGACGGTTGTCACATAAGACCACTGAGTCAGAGGAAACAAAGACCAAGTCTATGACCAACCCAGATGTTACAGCTACTAAATCGGTAAACAATATTTTTAACAATGAAATTTATGAAAATGAAAGAAAATCTCAGCATAATGGTTGAAAATATTAAAAGGGTAAACTTTATAGAATCGCATGCTGAATTTGCTGAGAAATTATTAAAAGAATGGTTGAACATTGGTTCCAATAGTAATAATAAGGAAAAAGAAGTTGAGACTCAACCTAAACTAGATCCTAGTCAAGTAGTCTATTTTACGTTGAAAGGATGTGATCATATATTCTCTGATAGAGAAGTAGCTGAATAAGCGTCTTACCTAAATATAGGATTGATAAAGTTTGGTATGTGGATGAACAAGTTCCCAATCTGGATAGGTATGCAAAATCATTTGAACTAGTTTACACTAAAGAAGAGGCAATTGAAAGACTTGATAGAATTTCTAAACTTAATGCTTTTGGAGTACCAATTCCTGAAGTAGCTAGTTATGATAGACCTAGGAAAAATTCAGTTAGATCTTACTTTACGTGCCGTGAAAAAGGTCATGTAGCTAGTTGTTGTCCTCTTAAGAAGTCCAAAAATCCTAGAAATCTGTCACCGGTCAAGTCTAAGGATAGTGTTGGATCTTCAGAAAGTAATAGGAAAGGAAAATCAGTTGAATATGATAGTTCTAAGCAGTATATGAATGCATATAAGAAGAAGTACTATGAGGATTATGCAAAGAGACATCCCGATAGTTTAGCTGCTCAGAATGATGTAAAGTTTATTAATTCAGATAAAGTGATTACATATGGTAGTTCTAATAGTTCAAATCAGGTTATTGAACAGAAGAAACCATTTCAAGATTTGAGGAATTCTTCTCCCTTAAAAGTTGAAGTCCACAAGTGTCTCACCTCGAGACAAGACTACTAATGCGAATTCCATGTATGACTTAAGGAAATCTTTTCCTTTTAGAGTTAAACCCAATAGTGCTTACTATGAAAGACTAACAACTGGAGTTAAGTCGAACTCAACTCCACTATATCAACAACATAGTCCTAGGAAAGGTTATCACCTTCTCCTGAGAGAATGCCACGATTCCAAGGGAACTCTAGTGTAAATAGCCAAAGGAGATCTACTTCTAGGAGTCTTTGTTGGTGGATGTTTTCTGTGACAAAAGCATTCTAGATGTGATATGTATTTTGTTATCAAGTCTTGTAATTTATAATGGAAATTACCGTCTGTTAAAAAATTACCTTCACATATGTTGTGATCATATTGGGATCTTTATATATGTTTTATATGTTGGTTTATTATTTTTGTTTTGCAGGTACTTAACATTAATATAAACAACACATATAAAGGGTAATTAAGTTAATATTAGATCTATGTTTCATAGATGAAATATTAACTTGAATATTCCTAAGTGTTATTTGAGTGTTCTTGGAAACAAGCATTTGTGCATGTCGTGGGAATGATGAGCGTTCATTTTGTGATAATTTTCCCCATCATTAGGCCACATTTTAATGTCTAAATGAGTTAATATTCGTGAACCGTTGGTACTTAATGGATTCGATATAAATGCAGGTTCACGGAAGATGCGAAAGAGGGTGAATGGCATCTATCAACTCAACATAAAGGCCGAAGAAGTTACAAGACACAAGGAGGCAAAGCGGGAGTCAAAGGAAGAAAATCGAGAAGACGCAGGAGCTGCCAGCGCCGCTGGAATCATTGCTGAAGACCCCAGCGCCGCTGGAGGCCCATCCCCAGCGCCGTTGGGCGGCCCAGGTCCAGATTCGACTTTTGCCTTATAAATAGAACAATAAGCCCTCAAACCCTAGAAGAGAGCAGATTTTGAAACCACAGTCGAGATACATAAACCCTAGGTTGAATTTTGCAGATTTACAGGAGGATTTGGAGCTTCTAACACCTCTTGATCTTCATCTTCAACCTAGATCTTTCATTCTTATTTACTTTCTAGTTGGTAAACAATGTCTTTCATCTTTTCAGACTTTGTTATTCCTTTAATAATGTCCGGCTAATAGGCTAAATACTTGTTTGGATTGATGTGATCATGTAGACTTTTATTTATTCTATTTTATTAGTTAGATCTGTTGGATTGTGATTACTGTTTGTCGTAGATCCATGGTTAATGAGTTCTTCATATTATTATAGGTTCTATATTTGAATATATTAGTTTAATTCTGATGATCGGTCTATAATCATACACTAGGACTAATACATAAAGATGGAAAACACTAATCGGTCTTTAATTAGATGTAAAAGGTGATTCAGTTCTAACGGACGGATCCAGAACCATAGTAATTAGAACAAGTTGAACATGAAGCTTAACAATGTCAAACGCGATCTAGTGACATGGAAACGTGCATTATGGTCACCGGAGGGAATTATTATCTGGTCATGGCTTAAGAGCAGGGTATAGCTAAAGATGAATCAGTAACACAAACTTAGGTAATAAAGATTAAACAATGAATCTAACGAGAATTTGTTTAAAGAGTAGTGTGAGTCTAGCGACAGCACTACTTACATAGGTGAAGTTAATCTAGGGAGAATCTGAGCCGTGAATATGTTTTTCAACAGACTAGCAATAAATAGGATAATTATTGTCATATGCATGTGATCGGAGATTCCAAACAAGTATTTGTTTTTAATTACTGTTTCTTCTTTTCAATTTTAGTTACTAGGCTAAAAGCGGCTTCTCACTAGACCAAGCAGTTGCGACCTTCTATTTTTTATTTTTTTTGAAAGGCAGTAACGGATAAATGGCTAACCCTTCTATTTTGCTTTTATTGTTTTTAGTTGTTTAAATAGGAAATTGTGACAACCCAGAACCGGTAGAATTACACATTTTATTATACTAGGTAGTGCAAGTGTCCCTGCGAAAGATCATGTACTTATCACTTACTATACTACACTTGACCGGGTTCTCTGCTCGTTATTGTGTGTTTAGTTTGAGGTATTTACTTGTACAACATTTTTATAAATTTAAAACCATTGGTATTTTTCTAATTAAAAATCATTTTTGTTTTTCTCAAAATAAAACACCATCAGGGAAGACTCAAATGGTTTGAGAGTTCTTGGGAACACGTATGTGTTGCGTGTTCAGAAGAACACTCAAACCAATATGCGTGTTTGTTTTGGTCAAAAATTACCCAAGATAATCAACCTTGAAGACTTAGATCAATTATGTAACCAAACTTTCGTTCGTGAGGTTAAGGGCTTGTAAAATAATGAGTTTCAAAGATGCGATATAAATAAAAAACTTGTAGAAGATTTATGTCGACTAAACAAGGGTTTAAAGGACAAATATAATCGTAAATATTAGATCTAAATACGATAAAATAATGTAAAGAACAAGATATTATGCGAATTAAGGTAAAGATCTAATAAAAGCAAGATAAAAGTAAAGATTAAGGAACAAGAACACCGAGATTTGTTATCGAGGAAAAGCCCTTAATCCTTTTGGATTGTCGGCATAAAAACCCCGGGAGGAAGCAATCGTCCCTGCCTTTATTCTCTTAGTTGATCGCTTAGTGCTAAGTGTGTGAGAAAAAGATGAGAATGCAGAGAATTGTGTATGAATACAAGTGAGAAGATGTGTTGCAAGATAGATCAGATGTCCTATATCGATCAACCTTGTTCGTTTATATAGACCTAGTGGCTAACTAACTATGCGAAATACTAGGGATCTTCCAGGTCTTCGATATTGAGACGTTGAAGAGAATCTTGACTGGTCAAGTGTACGTTGAAGTCTTTTTCCCTCATGTTGAAATCAACTAGAAGTCCGATTATGTAGCAAGACCAAGTCTTCTTTGCTTGTTGATGAATAATCCCATGTGTTAATTCCATTTTGCACCGTTAGAGATATTTTTCATAGCCAAATATCGATTATTCTAGAGTCTGCACAAATAACTCACGTGGAAATAATAATAACAAGTATATTATAACGTTAGTAACATATTCAGTAAGTTACAAGAATATTATCGATATCAAGATCTTAGCATATAAGGATCTTGGTAGTTCAAGATATTGGTACGTGAAATTTCACCCATAACAATTGTCCCCAAAGTTATTTTAATATAAACCCTTTTGTTGAAATAACTTTGAAGCTTCTAGAGAAGCTTTGACTCGAGTCAAACAAAGAAATAAAACTAACTTAAAGATAAAACGCGTGTAAGTTGGAAAACCAAGAGTTAATTTAGGCGACATGATTTGACAGCTTTCACATCGACGGTTCAATTTCTATCTTCTCACCCCTCTATATAAGCCCACAGTTTTTACCACTTGTAGATCACAAATAGCTGTTCATTTTTCTAAAAACACACTTTCTGAATCATGTCTTTTTTAAGATCTTTGGGAGATTTCCTTCAAGAGGTAAATATAAAATATTTTTATTTTAATTATCTATTTCTTATTTCTTATACTTTTTTGTATCATTTCTCAGTCTTTTGCCGAACTGGAGAAGAAACAGACTGCCAAGGACAAAATGAATGACGATATCATAATGACAATGCAACGTTTGATAAATTCCTATAAAGAATCTGTTCAAACTGAAAAGGAAATGGGTTTACAAGTGAAGGCAGGCTTGGAGGCCAAGATCAAGTTTCTGAACACTGCTTTGAAAGAGATTTGCATTCACCTTGGTTCGACTCAAGAAAGTCCCAAAAACACAAAAGAAGAGTTGGATCAACTGAAGTTAATCCTTGAGAAAGAAGAGTTGCATTCAGCTGGTCTAAACTAGTTAGCCGCGATCAAAACCCTATTAATTAACAAGAGTTGCAGGAAGTTATAAGGTTGAGCAATGGCAAAGAAAAAACCCTATTTAGAAAAACCCCAATCGAATCCACACAAGAAATCGAATAGAATCCGAAATCAGATGTAAAAACAATCAGAATTAATCAGGATAGAGTGAAGAATGATAACAAAAAAAGTTTTGAAAGAATGCCAGTCGCCCATGGTGAGAGAGAATTAGGGTTTTTTAAAATCCTAGAGCTATTGGGCCTAAGTTAAACACGTAAAGAGATGGGCTTTGCGTGTTCCCAGCCCAGCTCTATAAATAGAGTGTGTGTGTTTGCGTGTTCAAGAGAGAGAGCGTGTGAGAGAAACGAGCAAACCTTGAGAAAGAAACTACTAGAGCTAAGAACTCACAAATCTCGTAGATCGAGTACACGTCTCACGCACGAACCGCAAAACACACACACTCGTGTTGGTTAGGCTTAGGAAGTAGGATACATATCGGGTATTCTTGTCCGGAGAGCCGCCTTACAACATTGACCAAATACGAGTGTTTATGTTCACACACACACACACACACACACACACACACACATATATATATATATATAGTGGGTAGGGTTAATGATGCGTAAATCACGCGACAAACTACAGCGGAAGACTATTTTTGGTATTTTCTGGATTTTATATGAAACAAACAACAACAAGACAATAAAATAAAATGATAGATAAAAGAATCCACCACCAAGACTCGTAAAGGCTAAGCCACCGGAATCAAGGATAAAAGAAACACTCCGCTCCACCACTACAATCGATAAAGGTCTAGCCACCACGATTATAGATAAAGGAAACCGAAGATTTGAAAGACCTCACCACAATATTTGATAAAGAACAAGTCACCACAAATATTGATAAAGGGGTCACTCCTAACCACCAAGATCAAAAATCTATAAAGGTAAAAGAAGATTTGTAAGAAATAGAGGCTGCTCTATTAATTTCATTCAACATCAACTGCTTACAATGAGAGATAAAACCTCTATTTATAGCCACATGCTCTACCTAGGAATTAACGACATAATAATAAAATAATAAACAAAAAGCTGTCACACGCTAAACCACTAATCAATTTGGACCAATAGAAAATGGACACGTAAGCTTCTAGAAACATTCCCCTGCAAGTGGTCCCATAATACTGTTAGAAACGTCTTGTCACACGCGCCTTCCTTAACAGCTGTCATTCTTCTTTATTGGGCCTACAAACGACTTCAGTGGGGACTTTATTAATTGGCAACTGGAAACATAAATCTGGACCGCCACTGGAGACAAAATCTGGAGCACTTCACTGGAGGATCTTCAGTAGTGGTCACTGGAGCATCCATCTGGAGCCATCTGGAGCATTCATCTGGAGCATTTATCTGGAGCATTCATCTGGAACTGGTCACTGGAGAACTTTACTGGAGCAGTCATCTGGAGCAAGGTGCTGGACATCTTCACTGGTGGATTATCAGAGTTGGTCACTGGAGCTTGCCACTGGAGAAGTGTTACCACTGGTGACTGGACTGGTTCAGAAAAGACTTGTCTGAAATGGGCACTGCTGGCAGAATCAACATGGCTTGTTCAGATGGCATGATCAGTTCACTGGGTTTCTCCAGTTCAGTGAATCTGGACATTTCCGCATCATTCTCCCCCTCTGAAAAGAGACTTGTCCTCAAGTCTTCGAGGTACTCGTCCTCCAGATAAGGCATCAGATCTCCCACATTAAAAGTACTTGAAACTGCCATGTCTCCAGGTAACTCAACCTTGTAAGCATTATCGCCATATCTTTCCAGAATCTTGAACGGACCTTCAGCTCTGGGCATCAGTTTACTTTTTCTCTTCGCTGGAAACCTTTCTTTTCTCAGATGCACCCACACAAGATCACCTGGTGAAAAACTGGGCTGCTTTCTATTCTTGTTTGCTCTGGCTTTGTAACTGGTATTTGCCTTCTCTATTCTGGCCTTCACTTCTTCATGAATTTTCTTTATCTCTTTGGCTCTGGTCTCAGCTTCAATGCTTGCCTTTGGTTCAATTGAAAATGGAATTAAATCAATGGGAGTCAGTGGATTGACACCATAGCATATTTCAAATGGAGATTTACTGGTAGAATAGTTAGGAGCTCTGTTGAAAGCAAACTCAGCATGAGCAAGCTTCAGATCCCAATCTTTCAGTGTCTTCTTTACCAGTGTTCTCAATAACATGCCAATTGTTCTGTTCGTTACTTCAGTCTGTCCATCAGTCTGAGGATGGTGAGACGTACTGAACAACAATCTGGTACCCATCAATCTCCATAGAGTCTTCCAGAAATAGCTCAAGAACTTCACATCTCGATCTGACACAATCGTCTTGGGAATTCCATGCAACCTGACAATCTCTTTAAAGAACAAATTTGCTACTGCTAAAGCATCATTGGTTGTGTTACAAGCAATAAAATGTGCCATCTTTGAAAACCTATCAACAACCACCATTATTGAATCTTTCCCGCTCTGTGTTCTGGGCAGTGCAACAATGAAATCCATACTGATATCTTCCCATGGCTGGTTTGGAACTGGAAGAGGAGTATACAAACCCTTGTGAAAAGTAGTCTTCGCCTGGTGACAAGTTGGACAGCGATTGATAAGACTCTGGACATCCTTCAGTAGAATTGGCCAGTAGAAGTGTTCAGTGAGGATCTCTCCAGTCTTGTTAATGCCAAAATGGCCAGCTAAGCCTCCTCCATGTGCTTCTCTTATCAGCAAATCTCTTATCGAACCCCTGGGGATGCACAACCTTCCATTTTTAAACAAGAAACCATCGTGAACAATAAATGGCCCTTTCTGGTTAGCTTCAGTGAGGTGGTCAGCAAAGTCTGGATCAGTAGCATACAACTCCTTAATGAAAGAAAATCCAAGAACTCTTGCTTCCAGAATTGATAATAGTGAATATCGTCTAGACAATGCATCAGCAACAACATTAGCTACTCCAGCTTTGTGTTTAGAAACAAACGAATATGACTGCAAAAATTCCACCCATTTTGCATGTCTGGCATTAAGCTTGTGTTGACCATTTATGAACTTCAGGGCTTCATGATCAGAGAATAAGACAAACTGCTTCGGCTTCAGATAATGTGACCAGTGAGTGATAGCACGAATAATTGCATAAAACTCCTTGTCATAAGTGCTATACTTCAGTTTAGAGCCATTGAGCTTTTCACTGAAATATGCAACTGGACGCCCGACTTGTACCAGAACTGCACCAATACCTACTCCACTTGCATCACATTCGAGCTCAAATAGCATATCAAAATCTGGTAAGGATAAGACTGGAGCTGAACTGAGCTTATCCTTCAGTGCTTCAAACGCTAGTTGGGCTGAACTTGGCCAGTTGAACACACCTTTCTTCAGACAGTCAGTAATTGGAGCTACAACTGTAGAGAAATTCTTGATAAATCTTCTATAAAATGACGCCAGTCCATGGAAACTTCTTACTTCAGTGATTGTGGTTGGAACTGCCATGATCTGATGGCATCAACCTTAGAGGGATCCATAGAAATTCCTTCTTTTGAAACAACATATCCCAGAAATATCACACTCTCCACCATAAAATCACATTTCTCCAGTTTACCATACAACTGTGTCTTCTCAACAGTTCAAATACACTCTTCAGATGATTAACATGTTCAGCTTCAGATTTTGAGTATACCAGAATATCATCAAAATATACAACAACAAACTGACCAATGAGTGGCCTGAGAACTTCGTTCATTAGTCTCATGAAAGTGCTGGGAGCATTAGATAAGCCAAAAGGCATAACTAACCATTCATACAACCCTCCCTTGATCTTGAAAGCAGTTTTCCACTCATCTCCATCCTTCATCCTTATCTGGTGATAGCCACTTCTGAGATCAATCTTGGAAAATACTCTGGAGCCATGTAACTCATCAAGCATATCATCCAATCTGGGAATGGGATATCTATACTTAATGGTTATGTTGTTGATAGCCCTGCTATCAACACACATTCTCATCGTACCATCTTTCTTTGGGACTAAGGAGAGCTGGTACTGAACAAGGACTCATACTTGCTCTCACATAACCCTTCTCAACCAATTCATCGACTTGCCTTTGCAACTCTTTAGCTTCATTAGGTGAACATCTGTAAGCGGCTTTGTTTGGGAGAACTGAACCTGGAACCAAGTCAATCTGGTGCTCAATTCCTCTCACTGGTGGCAAACCTTCAGGTAGGTCTTCTGGGAAAACGTCAGTGAATTCCTTCAGTAAAGTCTTCAGGAGACTGGGGACACCAGTGAACTCCTTCTCTTCAGATTTTTCTACGGCCAGTAACATCATAACTGGAGAGCCTTCAGATAACTCTTCTTCGACTTCAGCTTGAGACAAAAACAAAGGCTTATTGGGCTGGTCTTTCTTGACTTTCATCAGTTCATTAGGCTTCAAAGAAGTCAGTGTGACCTTCTTCCCACTTATACTCAAAGAATACGAGTTCATTCGACCATCATGAAGAATAGTTATCAAATAACCATGGTCGACCCAATAAAATATGACAAGCATCCATAGGCACAACATCACAAACAATTTTGTCTTGATAAACTGACCCAATTGAAAACGGAATAGTAACTTGACGATTAACTTTTACCTCTGACCCTTCACTGAGCCATTGCAACTTGTAAGGTCGAGGGTGCTTAACTGTAGGTAGCGCCAGTTTCTCTACCATGTAAGTTGAAGCAGCATTTGCACAACTTCCACCATCAATGATCAGATCACAAACTTTTCCTTTGACCGTGCATCTGGAGTGAAAAATGTTCTCCCTCTGGGCAGTATCAGTGGTAACTTCATCAGCATGCATCACTCTTCTGACAACCAACATTTCTCCAACATCTGCACCAACATAAGACTCTTCATCTTCTTCTTCATCTTCATCATACACTGGCTCACCTTCTTCAGTGTCGACATCTGGCAAACATTCAATTTCTCTGGCAGTCAAGGCTCTTTGATTAGGACACTGGGCCTGGAAGTGACCAAAGCCATGGCACTTAAAACATTTCCTTCCAACTGGTTCTTTTGATCCCCCAGTTTCCTTTTCTTTGCCTCTGAAGGATTTCTGGACAGTTTCAGTGAATCTGGGAACTGGTTGACTGGTAACTGGTTGACTTGCACTGGCAGGAACCTTACTGAATGACTTGTACGAAACCTTCTTCTTCAGTTGTCTTTCAATCTGGATAGCCATCTTGCATGCACCTTCATATGTCCAGATAGGCTGCAACTCAATCTTCTCAGTAATGGCAGCGTTCAGACCACCAAGAAATCTGGCAATGGTGTGCTCTTCAGTCTCATTCACACCAGTTCTGGTTTTCAGATGCTCAAACTCTCTAATGTATTCCACAACTTCCTTGGCTCCTTGCTTCAGATTGTTCATCAGTAGATACTGATCTTGTTTGTATGACTGGGGAACAAACCTTTTCTGCATAACCTCCTTCAGTTTGGACCAGGTCTTGATTTTACTTTTGCCCTTGTATTCCCTTTCAGACTTCATATTATCATACCAAGATGAAGCATATTTCTTCAGTTTAATAATGGCAACTTTGAAGCTTTTTCTATCATCATACCCTTTTATTTCCATTATTCTGTCCATCACCTGGACCCATTCAAAATACTCTTCTGGGTTAGATGACCCATTAAAATCTGGTGGATCTATCTTAATATCCCTAGTATCACTACCCTTATGCCTCCTACGCCTTTCTCTGGGATGTGGTTCATCAGATTCAGAATCTCTTTCACTGGCAACAACATTTTCCCGATTAAATCGTAAACCACCATCTTCTAACATATGAACAACTCTACCAAGTGCTTCTTGTAGATCTTCAATCTGTCTATCTCTCCTAGCATTATTAGCTTCGTCTAAAGTCATATTTCTTCTAAACGCCATTTATAACCACAAATAGTAGATCTATACCAGCAACAACTAGATCTAAACAACCAACAAACAGATCTGACTAAATCGAAATGAGATCTAGACAAACAATACCCCAACGGACAAAAAGATTAAGAAACCTTTTTAAACCTGTCTCTGATACCAAATTGATGCGTAAATCACGCGACAAACTACAGCGGAAGACTATTTTTGGTATTTTCTGGATTTTATATGAAACAAACAACAACAAGACAATAAAAATAAAAATGATAGATAAAAGAATCCACCACCAAGACTCGTAAAGGCTAAGCCACCGGAATCAAGGATAAAGAAAACACTCCGCTCCACCACTACAATCGATAAAGGTCTAGCCACCACGATTATAGATAAAGGAAACCGAAGATTTGAAAGACCTCACCACAATATTTGATAAAGAATAAATCACCACAAATATTGATAAAGGGGTCACTCCTAACCACCAAGATCAAAGATCTATAAAGGTAAAAGAAGATTTGTAAGAAATAGAGGCTGCTCTATTAATTTCATTCAACATCAACTGCTTACAATGAGAGATAAAACCTCTATTTATAGCCACATGCTCTACCTAGGAATTAACGACATAATAATAAAATAATAAACAAAAAGCTGTCACACGCTAAACCACTAATCAATTTGGACCAATAGAAAATGGACACGTAAGCTTCTAGAAACATTCCCCTGCAAGTGGTCCCATAATACTGTTAGAAATGTCTTGTCACACGCGCCTTCCTTAACAGCTGTCATTCTTCTTTATTGGGCCCACAAACGACTTCAGTGGGGACTTTATTAATTGGCAACTGGAAACATAAATCTGGACTGCCACTGGAGACAAAATCTGGACTGCCACTGGAGACAAAATCTGGAGCACTTCACTGGAGGATCTTCAGTAGTGGTCACTGGAGCATCCATCTGGAGCATTCATCTGGAGTCCATCTGGAGCATTCATCTGGAGCATTTATCTGGAGCATTCATCTGGAACTGGTCACTGGAGAACTTTACTGGAGCAGTCATCTGGAGCAAGGTGCTGGACATCTTCACTGGTGGATTATCAGAGTTGGTCACTGGAGCTTGCCACTGGAGCTGCCACTGGAGACAAAATCTGGAGCACTTCACTGGAGGATCTTCAGTAGTGGTCACTGGAGCATCCATCTGGAGCATTCATCTGGAGCATTTATCTGGAGCATTCATCTGGAACTGGTCACTGGAGAACTTTACTGGAGCAGTCATCTGGAGCAAGGTGCTGGACATCTTCACTGGTGGATTATCAGAGTTGGTCACTGGAGCTTGCCACTGGAGCTTGCCACTGGAGAAGTGTTACCACTGGTGACTGGACTGGTTCAGAAAAGACTTGTCTGAAATGGGCCACTGCTGGCAGAATCAACATGGCTTGTTCAGATGGCATGATCAGTTCACTGGGTTTCTCCAGTTCAGTGAATCTGGACATTTCCGCATCAGTTAATGTGAGAACAAAAAACATGGAGAGAACCGTGAGTACACGTTGAGTCCTAATGTATAATGTAAATTTGGTGATGACAAATCTGATGGTTAAACACTTAGAAATCTTTTGGTTCTTGTAATCTGATCTGGGTCAGAGTAAGCTGACACAGCTTACGATCTGATTCTGACCCAGATCACACTTCAGGTTTTGTATTGTAATATCTTATGGAAGCAAGTGTTATTCAAGCTGCATCAACAACGTTTATAGCATTCAATCCAAGTCGAAGAGGAGGATTGAAGATAGAAGACCAAGCTGGTAGTGGAAGTCAGCTTGGGATTGCAAGTCAGCTTGGAAGCACTTAGGCAGATTTAGCTTTGACAGAACTAGGCACGATCCAGGTTGGTGGTTTGGATTACATATGCGTGTCCATACTCGTATTGGCTGAAAAATAGCGTGTGACAGTACTTGGGGACCACAAGTACTATGAATGGGCACGACCAAATATTCCCTATGGCAAGCCAATAGAAGATGAATACGTGGTTGAATTGGACACCAAGAGAAGAAGGGTTTTCGCCTATAAAAACCTCATTCCTTGGTAGCATATGTGTGGCATTCCTGAGAATCAATCTTCACACAAGTTTTCTTTGCTCTTACACACAGCTTAGTCTGTATAAGATCAGCTTGGGCTGAATCTTTTGAGTAGAAACTTATTGATTGTAATTTGTCATTTCAGCTGGGTTGTTTAGATATGTGTAGGCTATCTTGTTCCGCAACAACCTTGTAATTCTTTGTATAGATTCAATCTTAATAAAGTGTTACATTGAAAATTACAATCTGTGTTAAAGAATGTTTCTTTATTTACTTAGCTTTACTGTTTTATTGATTCATGTTCTTTTTTAGGTAAAAGGATTACCCAGGTTATATATAAAATAAAGAAACCGGCGACATGGCTGAAATACCAAGTCGACGTTATTACAAAGTGTCACGCACCAATGTGCTTAAAAGAGAAACAACTAGTGTTAGAAAAACAGAACTAGCAACTAGAATACAAGAATCAATCAGCTAGAAGTAACGAAATTGGAAGTCTCCATTCTTGAAGCCATCGATCCACTCCCTGCTTTCTTCTAAAACGAAAAGACAATAGTTTCAACCGAACAGTAGCTAGAATAATCTCACTAAGCTGCTTTGGGGAGAGCCTTTTGTCTTTGAACAACCTTGAGTTTCTTTCCTTCTATATAAAATACACAGAGGCCGCTAGAATAATCTCACTAAGCTGCTTTGGGGAGAGCCTTTTGTCTTTGAACAACCTTGAGTTTCTTTCCTTCCATACAAAGTACACAGAGGCCGCAAGAATAAGTCTTGTCACCACACTTTGGACCGTCTTCTTATGTGCAAAAGTATTAATTTCATGAATGATAACGTCCCAACTCGAACCCACATTCCCAAGACCAGCCTTTAGTTTAACCATAGACCAAACTTGAGATGAGTATTGACAATTGAAGAACAAATGCTCATGTGAATCTGGTTGGGTCAAGCAAAGAGGGCATCTTAACGAATTCAGATCACCACCAGGTATATCCCATGTATGCATGCGATCCTGTGTTTTGAGTTTCTTCATAAAAGCAAGCCAAAGGAAGAAAGCATGTTTTGGAATTTTACCTGCAAACCAAACAATATTAAACCAGAAAACTGGGTTAGCTCTTGGGCGAAGATCCTCCCACGCCAAGCTGACCGAGAAGTCATGAAAACTACCATATCGGTCCCTCCACAAACATAAATCCCGCTGGTCATTCAAAATAGGAACTTCAAGAGCCAGAAACAAGCTGTGCCAATCAGGAGGCCATATCCAGTTATCATGTTCAATAATTTCCACCACAGAAGAAGACATCATTAGACCAGCACTCATAATACGCCTCGGTGATAAATAATTAATCAATGGGGAGTACTCATCCCAATAGTCGAACCAAGCTGAAGTAGTTCTACCATCCCCGATCTTGAACCACATAAAATGATGGATAACTGGCCTAATGAGAAGAATTTTACGCCAACTATAAGCCATATTACCCTTAATTGGCATATCCCAAAAGTTACGCCCTCTCAATTTATACGTGTGAATCCATTGCACCCATAGCGTTTCTTTACGAGTAAGAATATCATAAACATGAGCAGCAATAAGGGCGATATTAAACGGTTCTATTCGTCTGATACCCAGTCCACCTTCCTCCTTTGGGATACAAACGGATTCCCAAGCTACCTTTGCCTTACCACTCTTTAAAACGCCTTGGCACCAAAGAAAGCCTCGTGTTATCTGTTCAATTTCATTAATAACACGAATAGGAAGAATAAAAACAGATGACCAATACACATGTAGAGATGAAATCACCGAGTTGATTAATTGGAGTCTTCCCGCAAAAGATAAATATCGATTCTTCCAGTCATCTACACGCTTCCGAACCCGGTCAATTAATTCCTTACAATCTCTATATATGAGCCGAGAAGAGACCAAAGGAACCCCAAGATACTTAACTGGAAGTTTACCTTCATCAAATGGTAAAACTCCAAGTATGGCAATCTTCACATGATTCGGAACATTGCAAAAATAAGCAATACTTTTCGGGATACTAGGCGCAAGACCCGAGACATTCTTGAATTCATCCAAAGAATTCCTAATTATCATTGCTGAATCAACATCAGCTCTCAAAAAAATAAAGAGGTCATCCGCAAAACATAAATTAACAATTTGCTGCTCCTGACAATGCTGGTGGTACGAAAATAACTCTGATTCAGATGTATTGCGTTTAAGTATGAGTGTAAGAACTTCCATAACCAGCGCAAAAAGATAAGGCGATAGAGGATCACCTTGCCTAAGACCTCTCTTTCCACGAAAGAAACCATGCAGCACACCATTAACATTAATTGAAAAGGAAGATGTTGAAACACATTCCATAATCCAGGCAATCATAGTAGAATGAAAACCGAAGCCATGCAGAATATGTCTTAAAAAGTTCCAATCAACAGTATCATATGCTTTCTGAATATTAACTTTTAGTGCACATCTTGGGGGACCCCTGTCTAAATGATAGTTGTGCATCAAACCTTGAGTTAACAGAATATTATCAGATATTTTCCTACCTGGAATAAAAGCAGATTGGTTGATGCTCACCAACTTCTCAAGACTTCCTTTAATTTGATTTGCAATAATTTTTGTGATACATTTGAAAAGCACATTGCATAACGAAATAGGTTTATAATCATTAACACGAGATGGAGTAGCGACCTTAGGAATAAGTGATATGATGGTATGATTAAGCTCTTTCAATAAGATACCACTCACAAAGAAGTCTTTAACAGCCAACGTAACATCTTTTCCAATAACATCCCAACTCGAACCCACATTCCCAAGACCAGCCTTTAGTTTAACCATAGACCAAACTTGAGATGAGTATTGACAATTGAAGAACAAATGCTCATGTGAATCTGGTTGGGTCAAGCAAAGAGGGCATCTTAACGAATTCAGATCACCACCAGGTATATCCCATGTATGCATGCGATCCTGTGTTTTGAGTTTCTTCATAAAAGCAAGCCAAAGGAAGAAAGCATGTTTTGGAATTTTACCTGCAAACCAAACAATATTAAACCAGAAAACTGGGTTAGCTCTTGGGCGAAGATCCTCCCACGCCAAGCTGACCGAGAAGTCATGAAAACTACCATATCGGTCCCTCCACAAACATAAATCCCGCTGGTCATTCAAAATAGGAACTTCAAGAGCCAGAAACAAGCTGTGCCAATCAGGAGGCCATATCCAGTTATCATGTTCAATAATTTCCACCACAGAAGAAGACATCATTAGACCAGCACTCATAATACGCCTCGGTGATAAATAATTAATCAATGGGGAGTACTCATCCCAATAGTCGAACCAAGCTGAAGTAGTTCTACCATCCCCGATCTTGAACCACATAAAATGATGGATAACTGGCCTAATGAGAAGAATTTTACGCCAACTATAAGCCATATTACCCTTAATTGGCATATCCCAAAAGTTACGCCCTCTCAATTTATACGTGTGAATCCATTGCACCCTTAGCGTTTCTTTACGAGTAAGAATATCATAAACATGAGCAGCAATAAGGGCGATATTAAACGGTTCTATTCGCCTGATACCCAGTCCACCTTCCTCCTTTGGGATACAAACGGATTCCCAAGCTACCTTTGCCTTACCACTCTTTAAAACGCCTTGGCACCAAAGAAAGCCTCGTGTTATCTGTTCAATTTCATTAATAACACGAATAGGAAGAATAAAAACAGATGACCAATACACATGTAGAGATGAAATCACCGAGTTGATTAATTGGAGTCTTCCCGCAAAAGATAAATATCGATTCTTCCAGTCATCTACACGCTTCCGAACCCGGTCAATTAATTCCTTACAATCTCTATATATGAGCCGAGAAGAGACCAAAGGAACCCCAAGATACTTAACTGGAAGTTTACCTTCATCAAATGGTAAAACTCCAAGTATGGCAATCTTCACATGATTCGGAACATTGCAAAAATAAGCAATACTTTTCGGGATACTAGGCGCAAGACCCGAGACATTCTTGAATTCATCCAAAGAATTCCTAATTATCATTGCTGAATCAACATCAGCTCTCAAAAAAATAAAGAGGTCATCCGCAAAACATAAATTAACAATTTGCTGCTCCTGACAATGCTGGTGGTACGAAAATAACTCTGATTCAGATGTATTGCGTTTAAGTATGAGTGTAAGAACTTCCATAACCAGCGCAAAAAGATAAGGCGATAGAGGATCACCTTGCCTAAGACCTCTCTTTCCACGAAAGAAACCATGCAGCACACCATTAACATTAATTGAAAAGGAAGATGTTGAAACACATTCCATAATCCAGGCAATCATAGTAGAATGAAAACCGAAGCCATGCAGAATATGTCTTAAAAAGTTCCAATCAACAGTATCATATGCTTTCTGAATATTAACTTTTAGTGCACATCTTGGGGGACCCCTGTCTAAATGATAGTTGTGCATCAAACCTTGAGTTAACAGAATATTATCAGATATTTTCCTACCTGGAATAAAAGCAGATTGGTTGATGCTCACCAACTTCTCAAGACTTCCTTTAATTTGATTTGCAATAATTTTTGTGATACATTTGAAAAGCACATTGCAAAGAGATATAGGTCGATAATCATTAACACGAGATGGAGTAGCGACCTTAGGAATAAGTGATATGATGGTATGATTAAGCTCTTTCAATAAGATACCACTCACAAAGAAGTCTTTAACAGCCAACGTAACATCTTTTCCAATAACATCCCAAGCGCTTTTAAAGAATGCAGCTGAAAAACCATCGGGTCCAGGAGACTTATAATCCCCCATATCAAAAATAGCATCCTTAACTTCCTGATCAGTAACAGCCCGGATCATATAATCAGCATCAAGCGCAGATAGCTTATTAAGAAAGAGACCCGTATCATCCAAGGGAGCAATAGACCATGCATTACCAAGAAAGTTCACATAATGGTTAACAAAAGTAGTTGCAACCTCATCATCCATGACCACCGTTCCATTTTCATTCGTAATCATGTCAATTCTGCTTCTAGCCACCTTGCTTTTGACCACACGATGGAAATAGGCAGAATTTGAGTTGCCTTCTTTTAACCATTGAATCTTAGCCTTTTGCTTAAGAAATCTCTCTTCAGCAAGAATTGCTTCATTATAAGCATTAAGATACGCAACTTCTTCTTCCCGAAGGACAGAATTGAATGGATCCTTATCAAGAGCAAGTTGCACCGCATCCAATTATGTTCTCAGTAAAGCAGTTTTCTTATGTAGGTTACCATGATTATACAACATTTTACGTAAAGGCTTTTTAAGAGCCTTTAGCATTTTCACAACTCGATACATATGGTACCCCTGAATCTCGATCTCCCATCCATTTGCAACTACCTGTTTAAAATCATTATTATGGATAAGCAAATTTGAGAATTTAAATGGTTTAGGTTTAAACCTCAACTCCATAGGAATACGCAACACAGCAGGTGCATGATCTGAAGATCTATATGGCGGAAACATAGCTACAGCCCCAACAAACAAGTCAAAAAACTCCCCATTAGCCATGATTCGGTCTATTTTCTTCAATAATCCATGATCACCTCTTGGTTTCTGATTCCATGTAAAGTGCATTCCAAAGCTATTTAAATCCGAAACCTCAATGTCTTCAACACAAGATCTGAATTCCCTCATCGAAATATCAATAACTATGAGCCTTCAGACTTATCCTCAAGAGACAAAGCTGCATTAAAATCTCCTAAAACACACCAAACCTTCTTTGAAATAAAGTGCTTGTGAAGAGATAAATTATTCCAAAGAGCACGTCTTAAAGTATATTGATTGTGAGCATAAACAAAAGAGCAAAAGAACATTTTCTTTGAAGTTTTACACCACACCTGAGTATGTATAACCTGGTCGGATTGAGAAAGAACCATAAGATCAATTCTATCTGGATCCCAACCAAGAATAATGCGTGACCCTTTTGAGCACAAGTCACCATTCGAAGTCCATTTCCATTTCCAACAAACATTAGAACAAAAATGATCAACACGAACTGAATTCACATGTGATTCTAGAATTGCACAAACAGACAATTGGTTGTCCAAGACAACCTGCGAACCTCTTTTTGCTTTGGGGGTTGGTTCATCCCCCGTATATTCCAAGAGGCGATATTAACCATTGGGAACCGTTGAACCAGGAGTGCTTTCCCCCATTTTATTCTCAGACGGTCCCTCATATAATGGCACATCCTCAAACACCACTTCAGTATCTGAATCCGATTCCTCCAAAAAATTCCCAGGTTGCTTAGCCTTTAGAAGATCATAAGAATTTCGTATAGGAATGGACGAATTAGAGGTCGAAGCCTCTCCTTTTCCAGAATTCTTATTAGGAGTTTGGGTATTTGGTTTTTGAGCTGTTTCACTTACATTTTTTGCCCTATATACAAATTGAGGTTTTGGTTTAGAAAACTGAATTCCCCCAACTTGCCTTTGCTGCTTATTATTTGCCTGATTCCCCTTCCCTTTCTTATTGCCAACCAAAGTAAATCCATCAACATCTTTATTATTTGGTTCCTCCATCTTTCTGATCACTTTAGGACATTCATTGTCATCATGGTCAAATATTTTACAAGCTGAACAACGTGGTGGCTTCCATTCATATTCAACAGTCACTACCTATTTAGTAAGGCCTTTATCTCTCAACGATGGAATACCAACACCCAAATTCTCCTTAAAATCACTCTTGGAGTCTATCTCAATTAATGCACGTGCATAACTTGTTTTACCCCAAGATTCCAAGCAAGTATTATTAGTGAAAGAATCTAACATAATGGGTTTCCCCACCGATGTACCAATCATACTCAAGCCATCCTCTGTATAAGCAGCAAGAGGAACATCATGTAGCTTAACCCATACATGAACCGTATTCATATCTTGTTTTGATAGACAAACATCCGGTGACCAATTATTAAGAATGATAGGGACAGACCTTATCATCCTCGGGCCAACTTCCAATACTTTAGTCATTCCCTCTTTCGATTCAAATTTGAAGAAAAAGAACCCTGAACTATTCATCATAATCTTTTTAAAACCATATTTAGCCCATGAGTTCTTAACATAATTCTCCACAATAGGATATGCAAGTCGTTTCCAATAAAATACCCATAGAGAGTATTTTCAAAGCGAGTATTAACCTATTTAACAGACTCAACAGGTAGTACTATATCGAATCCATCAACTTGTTCAGTATTATTCAAAGAGCGAAAATTCACTTTACGTTGTTGAATATCTTTTGTGACTATATTCGCATAAGAGAAAGACTGTTTAGGTGGATTATCAACAGAAGGAGAGACCCCCTGAGTACTAGGTTGTTGACCAGTCGCCTTTAACACTTCATCCACAATTTCATTAACATTCAGATCACCCGCCTCATCATTCTGTTGTGGAGACTTATCCTTAGTTACATCACCCTCCACATCAATCGTTTCAGGTTTTTGTAAACTAGGGTTTTCTTGCATGGACTCACACTTATTCATCGGTTCTACAACTTTCGGATCAGAAACTTGTTCACTCGAACCCATAGGAGTTTCAACAGTGGGAGAACCACCACCTTGGGTTTCAGATTTGGATTCAGAAGGTGTAGCACTAGCTTCACTCTTTTCAGACGAAGCAGGACTAGCCCCTTTCTTATTCTTTTTCTTCGAACCAGACATGGTATTCCCTCTTAATCTATTAAAACGTTCTTCAAGAGCTTTAAGATCAAATGTGCTTCTCTCTTGTGCCAGTGATATATAATTTGAGTCTCTAAGACATATTTGTAAAAGTTTGTAAAGATCAAATAAAGTTATATTCACCCCCCTCTACAACTGTTCTATGTACAATATACTTTGGTATATTGATACACCTTGGGACGTGTCAATTGGTATTAGAACAGGGGTTAAGAATTAACTTGACTAGATCCTTGCTTATTTTAATTAAATTAAAGCATAATGTCTTCTTATGTTGATAATGGTTCTTCCATCAGACCACCCATGTTTGATAAAGATGACTTCAGTGGGTGAAAAGGTTGAATTTCTTTGTTCCGTGAATCCATCGATAACAATATGCCTGAAATCCTTTCGGATGGTCCTTACATACCAACTCAAACCCTTGTGGTTGATGTTGTGGTCAAAGATGGTCAACCGACTATTCCTGCCACAGTCAAATCTATTGTAAAGGACAAGGCAGATTTGGGGGATGAGGATAGGAGATAGGCAAATGTAACATCCCAAAACTTTTTGACGTTGACCGTTAACTTGTCGTTAGTGACTGTTAGTTACTATGTGTTTTATATGTGCTTATGTGAATTAATTGATTAACGTGAGATATGTGTTAAAGTGATTTAAAGTAATGAAATTAAAGTTGATAATGATTAATAAAGTCAATTAGTGTTCCCGATAAGGTACAAGAGTCGTTAAGTGTTCCCGTATGCGTTAAACGAGCCGTTAAGTGACGAAACGAGTTGAAAGGAAGTGTGAGGGCCTAGATATAAAGTTTTGAAAGTTGTTCCAGTATATATATGACCCCATGCACGACCATAAGGCTGAGAAATCAGATCTAAACCCTAGAAAAGTCTTACACACAAAACCCTAGGTCAATTCCTCAAGTTCAAGTCGATTTCGGGAGATTTCGAAAGGGTTTTTGCTTGTTTTTCGATCCGTTAATCAACCCTATAGGTATTATATCATCAATTGATTGTTGATTAAGTTTTAAAGTAGGTTTTGTCCCTGTAGATTCGACCGTGAGGTTGGGGTGGATTAAAGTTGATGTTTTCGGTTAAAAACGATGTTTTCGTGAGTAAAATCATTAATTGAGTTGATTAACTATACGAAGATGCAAAATTTAATGTTGAATTATGTTGTTTATATATAAATAAGTGAATCCCAGGTGTTTAATTAGATCCATATGTGTTCAATTGTGTTTTTGACAAAACGTTGCGATTTCGAGTCGTTTTGATGATCAAAAAGAGGGATTCATATATGCAATTGATTCAAGGATCAATTGATGTTTTTAAATGCTTAATTGTGCTGGTCGTGGTGGAGGTTTGGATTTCGTTTGGAAGGAGATTGAAGTAAAACGAAGTAAGTTGTGTTGGTCGATACCCGAGGTGCGGCGCACCTGGGCAGGTCAGAAGTCCCTGGTATGTTTTGTGTGGCGTATGGAAGGGGGGTGCGGCGCACCTGGGCAGGTCAGAAGTCCCTGGTATGTTTTGTGTGGCGTATGGAAGGGGGGTGCGGCGCACTTGCAGGTCTGATGGTCGTTTAGGCTTGTTTTAGTGCTCATTTGACCCATAGACCTTAGGTATAAGTTACCTTGATGTTTAGGGAGCTTGGAGATGTTCTTTAAGGTCCCGTTTATGTTACATGTCGATTATATGTGTGTGATAGGTAGTCGGGAACTCAAACAAGATACTATAACGTTGCTTATTGATCATTGTGCTCGTCATCAGGTAAGATACATGACTTTTCTCACGCTGGAGGCACAACAAAATGTAGTTTTCTATAATTAACCTCTTAATCGATTACCTTATGTGTGTTGGGTTTTCCGGGTTATGCGGGAGGTTATATGGGAATGTATGTATGTTGAAATGACCTATGTTGTTATGTTGATGTTTAAAGTAAAAGTAGTTATGTGCATAAGTAGTGTGATGACTTTAATGATGTTGCTATGAAATGATTATGATATGTAGTGTTGATAATGTTGTTGATATGCCTTGATGTTGATATGTGATGGCTTATATGTGGCACTTAAGTATGAAATGTCTAGTTTACTAGATACACATAAGAAATGTTATGAGTTGTGCACGTTAGTGAGATTAAACGCTAAAGTAGATGTGGGATCAATTAGGTAATGAATATACCTAATGTTAAAGTAAATGTGAAACGTGGGAAACCGTTCTAGCCTTAGTGTTAGTGTGTAAAAAGTAAAGTAAAGATTTTTTCGGTAAAGGTCGTCACCCCTGGTTATAAAATTAATATAAAATGAAAATTCAGGCAATCTAGTTGAGTACTAGATTGACTATTACAACCATGCACTACGTGCAAAAACCACTTAAAACAGGAAAACACACTACAAGCTAATAATTACACATGAGAATTACAAAACTCTAACTATCATGAATAATTAAAGAAGATAGATCCCATGCAATTCGTAGCTCGTCCACTCTTTGAGTCTTCTTGAACCGAAAAGTAAGCAACTTTAATCGAATGGTGTGAATAACTTCATTAACAAGTTAAAGTAAAGTAAAGATGAATAAGTGATTAGTTTAGGTGAAAGTGTAGCCTAAGCTAATAAAGATAAGAAGTCTCGAGCATAAGTATAAAGTTGTGTTAAGCTTAACCCATGCTAGTTGAAAAGCTAGTGCGTACGTGGTCGCTTGAGTGGCTCCTTGCGGCATAGTTACGTTGATCTAGTATTTCCGGGTGGAGTGACTAACCACCAATGTTAAAAGCATGACGGGATACTATGTATATGGCATTGCCTTTCCTGAAAGTTGATACGTGGGAAATCGTGCTAGTTGTAGAGCTAGTGCGTAATATGTAAGTTGATTAAGAACAAGTTGATTAAAGATGTAAGACGTGTAATAAAGTTGATTAAGTTGATTATAAGAATATGTGACGTGAGATTCAAGTAAGATATGTTGATATGTGTGATATAATCGTTGATAGGCACAATTAGGAGTAAATATTCTACACGCGCTATACGTATATGTGTGATATTTTTATGTGAGTTATGTAAGATGTGACATGTGGATTAAGTTGTATGTATATGTTGATATGATATGCAATGTGTTAGGATGCGAGAATAAGTAAATGTGGGATTATCTTACGATATTTGTGGACGATATGTAATGTGGTCATGTTTTGTTAAGTATATTATGAAGAAGTTTTATGAAAGTAAAATGAAGAACGTTTTGTTAAAATGTGTGTATCTTACTTAGCTAATTTATTAGCTAACACTTGCTTTTATGAAAATGTTGTGTCCTTCAAGATAAGCAGGTTTGAGTTAAAGAGAGATTTAGCTCGTGAGATGGGTATAAGAATAAAGGAAGATTAGCATTAGTTCCCTATGCTTAGACTTCACCTTTAGCCGTTGTTTGGCTACTTTATTTATTATTTACGTTGCATGTAATTAAGTTGGCATTTATGTTGGTGTCTTAACTTGGATTTCATTTATATTGTTTGATGAGGCACTTAGTAACACCAATTTATGAAAGGTACCATCCGGTTACGGATGGGGCATTTTTTTAAAGTGATCTATTTCCGCTACGTTTTAAACGCCGTTTGGCAAAGGTTTTGAAAATCCATGTTTTAAAATGACGGGTGTTACAACAAACATGGATGTTAAGGCTAGAAATTTTATTGTCCAAGCTGTGCCCAAAGATATTTACCATTCAATTAAAATGTGTTCAATTGCTAAGAAAATGTGGGGTACTCTGACTATCATGTTTGAGGGATGCTCTACTTCCATGGAATCCACCATAACTACTTTAACCAGGAAGTATGAGAGGTTCTTCTCATTAAGGAATGACTCCTTGACTGATACTCATACCCGCTTTAATGCATTGGTAAATGATTTAGCTGCAGTAGGAATTGTTAAGAAATGTGATGTTTTAAAGAGTAAATTTCTTGATTCTCTACCACCTAAATGGAATAACTATATTTCTTCTGTTAAACTGAGTTCTATTTATCAGGAACTTGATCTCCCTGGACTTTTTGGTTTACTCCATAACCAAGAATGTTCAGAGGCTAAAACGTTGATTGCTATGGGTGATTCTTATTGTTAGCCTAGTACTGCACTTGTTGCATCTATGACTGAACACCCTAGTTCAATAAGTAATGAGATCATTCCGTGTACCAATGATGCAGTTCCTGTGATTTCTAACACTAACTCTGTTTGTTCTGAATTTGAGAGTGATGAATCTGATGGTGATGGTTTGGCTAATGAAGTAGCCATGTTGGCTGAAAGGATCAGGAGAAGATCTTTTGGAAAATTCAAAGGAAAAGGAAAGACTGTCCAAGCTGATAAAGACCCAGAAGCCATTTGATATGTCGAAAGTCACATGTTACAAATGTGGAAAGTCTGGACACATGCAGGTGATTGCAGATCTAAAGGGTCATCAAAAGTTGAGCCATCCAAAGGTGGAAAGAATGAAAAATACTCAAAGCTCAAGACCAAGTACAAAGCATTGAAGGCACAAGTGGCTGAGCTGAGTAAGAAGGTTGAGAAGAATGAAAAAAGTCTGGTAGCCAAGAACTGGGCTGAGAGTGATACATCATCTGATGATGAAGTCTTTGAAGATGCCAAATGTTTCATGGCAAAAGAAGCAACTCAAAAGTTTACTGAAGATATTGTTAAGATACAACAGCAATCTGAGTCAGCTCAACAGGCATCTACCAGTCAGACTCCTCCACCTAAGGTAATTTCCTTTGCTAATATGTGTGATAATGAAAAACTGTCAAGACTAAATAGATTGGGTGATGAGATTCTTTTACAAAAACACTATAATCAAGAATTTAAAAAACAGATTTCTATATTAAAACTTGAGGTCAATTCTAAGGACAACAGAAGTTAAGGCACAACAACATTTAAACTCAATTCTTGTTCAAGAAGCCAAAACTGCAGAAAAAAAGTTTTTGAAAATCAAACATATAAATGAATCATGGTGTATATGTTCTAAAAGAGTTGCTAAGTGTGTGAATGATCAAATTCCTCATCAAACCCAAGCTATTTTTGATGGTGACTATGATAGAGCCATAACCATTTGTGAAGTATGTGCCATGGAGCCATGCTATCAGCCTCCCTCTCCACCTAAGGTCCAGACCAAAGGCAAAAAGTCTAAACCAATCAAATTGGCACAAAAGTATGGTATTGGGTTTGATGATCTTGAAACCACGAGTCAGACCATTGCTGAAGCTGTGTCTGAGGCTGATAAGGTTATTGTTTTAAGACCTGAAGAAAGTCTTGATTTATCTAAGTTAACCATCACCCAATCTGAGTCAGATCAACAGGCATCTACCAGTCAGCCTCCCTCTCCACCTAAGGTCCAGACCAAAGGCAAAAAGTCTAAACCAATCAAATTGGCACAAAAGTATGGTATTGGGTTTGATGATCTTGAAACCACGAGTCAGACCATTGCTGAAGCTGTGTCTGAGGCTGATAAGGTTATTGTTTTAAGACCTGAAGAAAGTCTTGATTTATCTAAGTTAACCATCACCCAATCTGAGTCAGATTCTAAGTCTAAAACAAACAATGGTAACTCAAAGAAAAACAAAAGAAATAAAGAGAAGACAAAGGTGTCAAAGAAAGAAAAATCTGGTTCTCAGAAGTCAATGTCACAAGCCAAATCTGTGTCTGTTTCAAAAGAAACCAAGTCTGACTCTGATAAAATGATTTCAAAACTAATTGAGTCTAGAACTGGTGGGATTTCAAATGAAGTTGATTTTCTTAAAACTATGACTGATCCTGAAATCTGGAATAGGCAAATGTTTTGTTAAAAAGGAAACTCTAGATGTTGCTAGGAAGAATTTCAAATCTGGTAAAGGTCAGATAAAGCAACAATGGGTGTCCAAATCTGATAAGAGTTTATGTTCTGTTTCCCAGACTGAGTCAGACCAGATGGTCAGCTCTGGTCACAAAAAGAACTAATTTGTTACTGAACATGCAGGGTGATCATAACGCATATACCTGGTACTTAGATATGACCGGATGTAAGTCCCTGCTCTGTAGCTTTAGGATTCGCGATGGTCCTAATGTTACATTTGGAGATGATTCTCAAGGAAAAACTGAAGGGTTTGGTATTCTTTCCAATGGTCCCCTTACTTTCAAAAGGGTCTCTTATGTAAATGGTTTGAAGCACAATCTGATCAGTGTGAGTCAGTTGTGTGATGCTGGTTATGAAGTAAGATTCCGAGCTGATAAAGGAATTGTTCTTGATTTAGAAGGAAATGTTGTTCTTAAAGCAAGAAGGGATGACTCATTGTATTCTTTTGACATGAGAATGCCAAACTGTGACAAAAGAAGTTTGTTTTATGTCAAAAACTCAAGATGAGCTAAATTGGTTGTGACATAAAAGACTGTCTCATATGAATTTTAAGAACATCAACAAGTTGTGTAAGAAAGAGTTGGTATCTGGGCTAAAAAGAAAAAGGGGGAGCTAGTAACATCAGAATACGAGTAGTATTGTTTATATTGGTCTCTTTTCATTCAAGGATTTATAGGTAAGAATAATAAAAAGGTATTTAATCTAGCAGTTTTAAGTTTATTATTTTTGTTTGACATTAAATCAAGATAAGTTAGCTAAAATATGTAGATTCGTTCAAAAAAAAATTTTTCCCGTTAAAAGAAAAATATATATGTAGATGAGATTATAGTGAGACATGGGAAAATTGAGTGTGTGATGAAGGTTTGTTACCTTCTTTAATTTATATGTAGTTGAGTAGATTCTGAGGACAGAATCTTTCTAAGGAGGGGAGAATTGTAACATCCTAAATATTTTTCACATAACTATTGACCGTGTCGTTAGTTAATATATGTTTTTCTATTTAAGTGTTGCGGGTTCTAAGGGTAGATGATTAATATGTCGTCATTTGATGTTAAATAATGTTTCCATTTATAATTGTACCTTATTTTAGGTGACTTACCTTATCTTTTAGTAATTGTTATTTGTTAAAGATTGTGAAGGCCTTAGTTACTAGTTGTAGTATTACATGTTATATTAGACAAATTGGAGGGACCTAATTAGGTGAATTTAGAAAAGCCTTTAACGAGCATTAGGGCCTAACAAGCAAATTAGTTTTGGGCTTTTTCTTTTACTACGTGAGCTGCTAAAGGGAGAAACGAAAATAAACCTTAACACAAAAGTCTGCATACACAACAAGAAAATTGGAAGGGTTTTATGCGGTGAACAACGTATTCGAATATAGGATCCACTAGATCAACGTTTGACCCGTAACCAGGTAACAATACTTGTTTCTTATAATTGTGATTCATTGATCATGATGTATCTGTATAGAGTTAATATCTTAGGCTTTGCTATAAAATAAAATAAAAAACTAAAATAACCGTATTTATATTGCTACAAATTCGAATGTACGATATAGGTTTATCTAGTAAAAGAAATAGTATATATATAACGAAGTGCTGCGGTTCAACAAGTATATATAAGCAAAATATAAGAATCTCGTCTCTTAAGTTGTTTTCGTTAAAGTTTGTTGCTGCTGTGAGTAAAGATAAAAAGCCTTCAAGAATCGGTTGAGAGTAGTGTTAGTTAGCATGAATAAATTTCACTACCCTTACTAGTGTAAAAGAGTTTATGTTCTGTTTCCCAGACTGAGTCAGACCAGATGGTCAGCTCTGGTCACAAAAAGAACTAATTTGTTACTGAACATGCAGGGTGATCATAACGCATATACCTGGTACTTAGATATGACCGGATGTAAGTCCCTGCTCTGTAGCTTTAGGATTCGCGATGGTCCTAATGTTACATTTGGAGATGATTCTCAAGGAAAAACTGAAGGGTTTGGTATTCTTTCCAATGGTCCCCTTACTTTCAAAAGGGTCTCTTATGTAAATGGTTTGAAGCACAATCTGATCAGTGTGAGTCAGTTGTGTGATGCTGGTTATGAAGTAAGATTCCGAGCTGATAAAGGAATTGTTCTTGATTTAGAAGGAAATGTTGTTCTTAAAGCAAGAAGGGATGACTCATTGTATTCTTTTGACATGAGAATGCCAAACTGTGACAAAAGAAGTTTGTTTTATGTCAAAAACTCAAGATGAGCTAAATTGGTTGTGACATAAAAGACTGTCTCATATGAATTTTAAGAACATCAACAAGTTGTGTAAGAAAGAGTTGGTATCTGGGCTAAAAAGAAAAAGGGGGAGCTAGTAACATCAGAATACGAGTAGTATTGTTTATATTGGTCTCTTTTCATTCAAGGATTTATAGGTAAGAATAATAAAAAGGTATTTAATCTAGCAGTTTTAAGTTTATTATTTTTGTTTGACATTAAATCAAGATAAGTTAGCTAAAATATGTAGATTCGTTCAAAAAAAAATTTTTCCCGTTAAAAGAAAAATATATATGTAGATGAGATTATAGTGAGACATGGGAAAATTGAGTGTGTGATGAAGGTTTGTTACCTTCTTTAATTTATATGTAGTTGAGTAGATTCTGAGGACAGAATCTTTCTAAGGAGGGGAGAATTGTAACATCCTAAATATTTTTCACATAACTATTGACCGTGTCGTTAGTTAATATATGTTTTTCTATTTAAGTGTTGCGGGTTCTAGGGTAAGTGATTAATATGTCGTCATTTGATGTTAAATAATGTTTCCTTTATAATTGTACCTTATTTTAGGTGACTTACCTTATCTTTTAGTAATTGTTATTTGTTAAAGATTGTGAAGGCCTTAGTTACTAGTTGTAGTATTACATGTTATATTAGACAAATTGGAGGGACCTAATTAGGTGAATTTAGAAAAGCCTTTAACGAGCATTAGGGCCTAACAAGCAAATTAGTTTTGGGCTTTTTCTTTTACTACGTGAGCTGCTAAAGGGAGAAACGAAAATAAACCTTAACACAAAAGTCTGCATACACAACAAGAAAATTGGAAGGGTTTTATGCGGTGAACAACGTATTCGAATATAGGATCCATTAGATCAACGTTTGACCCGTTAACGAGGTAATTATTCTTGTTTCTCATAATTGTGATTCATTGATCGTGATGTGTTTGTGTAGAGTTAATATCTTAGGCTTTGCTATAAAATAAAATAAAAAACTAAAATAACCGTATTTATATTGCTACAAATTCGAATGTACGATATAGGTTTATCTAGTAAAAGAAATAGTATATATATAACGAAGTGCTGCGGTTCAACAAGTATATATAAGCAAAATATAAGAATCTCGTCTCTTAAGTTGTTTTCGTTAAAGTTTGTTGCTGCTGTGAGTAAAGATAAAAAGCCTTCAAGAATCGGTTGAGAGTAGTGTTAGTTAGCATGAATAAATTTCACTACCCTTACTAGTGTAAAAGAGTGTAAGCTGTGCAACTTGTAGTGATGCAATGTATCTCCAAATATAATTAGTTAGTCATCATTGGCTCGTAATATAGTGTTTACTATAACAACCAATGGGAGCAATGAGTTAAAAATCATGGGTCGGTTATGTTAATTGCAGCAATGTGATTTTCAAATGAAAGGACTTTTCATTATGTCATGTGATTACATGAATATAGTGAATTAGTTAATTAGTAATCAGGCCCGTCCCATGGATTTTGGATAACCAGATCGATAATTCAAATGGTCACTAAATGTTAAAGTTTTCATTAAAAATTAAAAGATGGTAAGTATCTATAAAAATACCAAATCAACCGTTGCAATAATGTCGTTAAAAAACAACTATAGCAAAGTTCAATTCTTTAACTTATTGTTAAATGCATCAAAATTTACGCTTCGAAGAACGCCATACTTATTGTAATCACAAAGAAAGAATTTAATCAAATTAATTAGTAAATCAATATGTTCATATACAGTTTGCCTTTGGGCCTTTGGATCTTTCACTCTATGCGAGATTTTTGGGTTAAACAGTTAATCAGTTAGCTTTTAAATAACACCACCCAAAAACAATGTGTCACAATAAGCAAACTTCAAAAGATATATTATTAGGATGGGTTATTCGACTATATAATGATAAATATATAATAGAAATGCTAGATAATATATAATATAAAATTTAAAAAATATATAGCTGGGCACATCAATGTCACTAATTTATTTACTGGACTTTGACTTCACATTTACATTGGCACCAATTTAATATACATATATTTAACGTATGGTGTAAAATATTTGGTGCCCACTATATTTTGAGGCCCTGCTCAGTTGGACCGCTCGCACTTGCTCAAGGACGGGCCTGTTAGTAAGGAAATATCATATTTAACAGATAAAGAAGATATATTAACATGGAGTTCTGATGATCTGGTGCATTAGTGCTTGTATGATCGCAACCAATTAAATATGTAGCAAACAGAAACCTCAATTCGAGTACAGGCCAGTCCAGAAAACTAATCATAACTCGAATAATTCTAGTACCTCAGGTTCAAAAGTTGCGACCAGCAACCCTTTTGAGGTTCTGCACTTTGAAAACGATGTACGTGATGCCATTGAAACTGATCCTGTTCTATCTGAATATAAAGAGGGGGATATGATGCGTAAATCACGCGACAAACGACAGCGGAAGACTATTTTTTTGGTATTTTCTGGATTTTATATGAAACTAACAACAATACAAGACAATAACATTAAAATGATAGATAAAAGAATCCACCACCAAGATTCGTAAAGGCCAAGCCACCGGAATCAAGGATAAAGGAAACACTCCGCCCCACCACTACAATCGATAAAGGTCTAGCCACCACGATTATAGATAAAGGAAACCGAAGATTTAAAAGACCTCACCACAATATTTGATAAAGAACAAGTCACCACAAATATTGATAAAGAGGTCACTCCTAACCACCAAGATCAAAGATCTATAAAGGTAAAAGAAGATTTGTAAGAAATAGAGTCTGCTCTATTAATTTTCATTCAACATCAACTTCCTTACAATGAGAAATTAAGCACTTATTTATAGCCACACACATGCTATTTCCTAGGAATAAAGAAGTACAAATATTAAATAAATAAAAGGCTGTCATGTGCTAAGGACAACCACTAATTTATCCACCAATAGGAAAAGGACAGACAAAGCTTCTAGAAAGATTCCTTCTGCACAAGGGCCCACAAACCGTTAGGAATAACGTTGTCACACGTGCCTTCCTTATCCCTGTCAACAGCTGCCATTCCTTCTTTATTGGGTCCACTGCCATGTCAACTGGAGACTGGAGGATCTTCACTGGAGAATGCATCTGGAGGATCTTTACTGGAGAATGCATCTGGAGGATCTTTACTGGAGAATGCATCTGGAGGATCTTTACTGGAGAATGCATCTGGAGGATCTTTACTGGAGAATGCATCTGGAGGATCTTTACTGGAGAATGCATCTGGAGGATCTTTACTGGAGAATGCATCTGGAGGATCTTTACTGGAGAATGCATCTGGAGGATCTTTACTGGAGAATGCATCTGGAGGATCTTTACTGGAGAATGCATCTGGAGGATCTTTACTGGAGAATGCATCTGGAGGATCTTTACTGGAGAATGCATCTGGAGGATCTTTACTGGAGAATGCATCTGGAGGATCTTTACTGGAGAATGCATCTGGAGGATCTTTACTGGAGAATGCATCTGGAGGATCTTTACTGGAGAATGCATCTGGAGGATCTTTACTGGAGAATGCATCTGGAGGATCTTCACTGGAGACTGGAGCCTGGAAACTGGAGACTGGAGCCTGGAGTCTAGAGACTGGGGACTGGAGACTGGAGTCTGGAAACTGGAGACTGGAGACTGCAGCCTGGAGTCTGGAGACTGGAGACTGGAGGATCTTTACTGGAGGATGCACCTGGAGGATCTTCACTGGAGAATGCATCTGGAGGATCTTTACTGGAGAATGCATCTGGAGGATCCAACTGGAGCACTATTGAAATGAAGTTACTGAAGAGTTGTTGTTGATCAAGGCTTGTTTTGTCACTAATGAACTTTAAGACCAACGACTTTTGTCTTGGTTGCAAAACTTCAATACTCGAATTAGTATCAAGATCAACATACACCAGTAGTATAATGCCAATAAAGGATATCCAGGGGTACATGGTTGCTTGCTGATCTTTGATTAATAAATATACGAACCAACCTTTTTTGTGGAAATGGTTCGGGGTCATTTCCGCATCATTCTCTCCCTCTTTTTTGGGACTTGCCCTCAAGTCCTTAAAGTAAGGCCTTAAGTTTTCTTCCTTAAACATTTCCAGCACATGAACGCCTTTTGCCAACACCCATCTGGTTGGAGCTTCAGTTGGAGCTTCAGTTGGAGCTTCTTCACCAGTAGCATAACAAACACAAGGCTGGAAAATATTTCCTTGCCGAGATTCATCAACAACAGCTTCATGAGGATGATTAGCATTCCGAATCATCAAGAAATCATCAAGGTCAGCTTCAGTTACTTCTTCACCATCGTCATCATAAACACATGGTTGGAAAAAATCATCTTCTTGCTGAACGTCATCCATATCAAGTGAATGATCAGCTCTCTTGAAGAGCAAAAAGTCATCAGCAACATCACACATTTCTTCTTCATCATAAATAGGCTCTTGTTCTTCAGTGTCGACATCTGGTAAACATTCAATTTCTCTGGCAGTCAAGGCTCTTTGATTAGGACACTGGGCCTGGAAGTGACCAAAGCCATGGCACTTGAAACATTTTCTATCATCATAACCTTTTATTTCCATTATTCTGTCCATCACCTGGACCCATTCAAAATACTCCTCTGGGTTAGAAGATCCATTAAAATCTGGTGGATCTATCTTAATATCCCTAGTATCATTACCCTTATGCCTCCTATGCCTTTCTCTAGGATGTGGTTCATCAGAATCACTAGAGTTTCTAGGTGTACTATCAGATCTTATACTAGGACCTTGAGATTCGGAATCTCTTTCACTAGTAACAATATTTTCTCGATTAAATCTTAAACCACCATCTTCTAACATATGAACAACTCTACCAAGTGCCTCTTGTAGATCTTCAATCTGCTTATCTCTCCTAGCATTATGAGCTTCTTCTAATGTCATGTTTCTTCTAAAAGCCATTTATATTTAACAAACAATAGATCTATACCAGCAACAACTAGATCTAAACAACCAACAAACAGATCTGACTAAATCGAAATGAGATCTAAACAAACAATACCCCAACGGACAAAAAGATTAAGAAACCTTTTTAAACTTGGCTTTGATACCAATTTTATGCGTAAATCACGCGACAAACGACAGCGGAAGACTATTTTTTTGGTATTTTCTGGATTTTATATGAAACTAACAACAATACAAGACAATAACATTAAAATGATAGATAAAAGAATCCACCACCAAGATTCGTAAAGGCCAAACCACCGGAATCAAGGATAAAGGAAACACTCCGCCCCACCACTACAATCGATAAAGGTCTAGCCACCACGATTATAGATAAAGGAAACCGAAGATTTAAAAGACCTCACCACAATATTTGGTAAAGAACAAGTCACCACAAATATTGATAAAGGGGTCACTCCTAACCACCAAGATCAAAGATCTATAAGGTAAAAGAAGATTTGTAAGAAATAGAGGCTACTCTATTAATTTTCATTCAACATCAACTTCCTTACAATGAGAAATTAAGCACTTATTTATAGCCACACACATGCTATTTCCTAGGAATAAAGAAGTACAAATATTAAATAAATAAAAGGCTGTCATGTGCTAAGGACAACCACTAATTTATCCACCAATAGAAAAAGGACAGACAAAGCTTCTAGAAAGATTCCTTCTGCACAAGGGCCCACAAACCGTTAGAAATAACGTTGTCACACGTGCCTTCCTTATCCCTGTCAACAGCTGCCATTCCTTCTTTATTGGGTCCACTGCCATGTCAACTGGAGACTGGAAACTGGAGACTGGAGACTGGAGACTGGAGACTGAGACTGGAGCCTGGAGTCTGGAGACTGGAGACTGGAGCCTGGAGACTGGAGCCTGGAGTCTGGAAATTGGAGACTGGAGTCTGGAGCCTGGAGTCTGGAGACTGGAGCCTGGAAACTGGAGACTGGAGCCTGGAGTCTAGAGACTCGGGACTGGAGACTGGAGTCTGGAAACTGGAGACTGGAGGCTGGAGCCTAGAGTCTGGAGACTGGAGACTGGAGGATCTTCACTGGAGGATGCACCTGGAGGATCTTCACTGGAGAATGCATCTGGAGGATCTTTACTGGAGAATGCATCTGGAGGATCCAACTGGAGCACTATTGAAATGAAGTTACTGAAGAGTTGTTGTTGATTAAGGCTTGTTTTGTCACTATTGAACTTTAAGACCAACGACTTTTGTCTTGGTTGCAAAACTGAAATACTCGAATTAGTATCAAGATCAACATACACCAGTAGTATAATGCCAATAAAGGATATCCAGGGGTACATGGTTGCTTGCTGATCTTTGATTAATAAATATACGAACCAACCTTTTTTGTGGAAATGGTTCGGGGTCATTTCCGCATCAGGATACAAGGCAAAAACCGGTTGACGTAAGCTTCTTTGATGATGAGGACTCTGAGGTTGAAGTTGTTTTTGATGAGTCGGCTTAATTTATGGCATCAGATAGTTAACCGAAACAGGTTTCTGAGGGGGCAAGCACTCCCGGGTTAGATAGTGTTAATGGGTAGTTTGGCAGCTTGGAACATAAGGGGTTTAAATCGTCCTCTGAAACAAAACGAGGTCAAGAAAGTCATTGATGATAATAAGTTGCAAGTTTGTGCCATTATGGAATCACATATGGACATTGGAAAGTTGTTTAATGTATGTAAGAAGATTTGTGGTACTTGGGATTGGACTTCAAATGGGAATTTGTGTGATAAGGGTACTCGTATCATTCTTGGATGGAATCCTGATCTTGTGGATGTTATGATTATTTCACAGACCTCTCAGGTGATTCATACACAGATTGTGTTTAAGGTTGACAACAAGGCTTTGTTTTGTTCGTTTGTTTATGCTAAAAATCATTATAAGGAACGTAGGGAGCTATGGAATGACTTATGTATGCATAAACTGTTTACGAAAGACAAACCTTGGTGTCTCTTAGGTGATTTCAACTCGTCCCTCAACTTGGAAGATAATTTTTCTGGTTCATCATCTATTAGTATTGGTATGAGAGAGTTTAAGGAATGTGTGGATAGGGTTGAAGTTCTGGATGTAAACAGGTCTGGATTGCACTTTACTTGGAATCAAAAGCCAAAGATGGGTGTGGGAATCATGAAGAAGATTGATAGAGTTATGGCTAATATCGATTTTATGGCTGAATTTCAGGGAGCACATGCCATTTTTCAACCTTATAGGGTTTCTGATCATTCACCATGTGTCCTTAAATTACCAAATGTTGCACGGTCTAGGCCAAAAGTGTTTAAATTTGCAAATTTTCTGGTTAACAAGGATGGATATAGGGAGCTGGTGGCTAACACTTGGGCAATGGAGATTGATGGTCATAATATGTACAAAGTGGTTTCAAGGCTTCGGGCCTTGAAGTCCCCTTTACGTAGTTTATTGTTTAAACAAGGTAATCTTCATGCTCGGGTTGACTTACTTCGAAAGGAACTTGATAGTGTTCAGAAAGCAATTGATATTGATCCTGCGAATGTGGTTCTTCGTGAGAAGGAGGGTGAATGCCTTCGTAATTTTCAAGAAGCATCACTTGATGAGGAGAAGTTTCTGAAACAAAACGAGGTCAAGAAAGTCATTGATGATAATAAGTTGCAAGTTTGTGCCATTATGGAATCACATATGGACATTGGAAAGTTGTTTAATGTATGTAAGAAGATTTGTGGTACTTGGGATTGGACTTCAAATGGGAATTTGTGTGATAAGGGTACTCGTATCATTCTTGGATGGAATCCTGATCTTGTGGATGTTATGATTATTTCACAGACCTCTCAGGTGATTCATACACAGATTGTGTTTAAGGTTGACAACAAGGCTTTGTTTTGTTCGTTTGTTTATGCTAAAAATCATTATAAGGAACGTAGGGAGCTATGGAATGACTTATGTATGCATAAACTGTTTACGAAAGACAAACCTTGGTGTCTCTTAGGTGATTTCAACTCGTCCCTCAACTTGGAAGATAATTTTTCTGGTTCATCATCTATTAGTATTGGTATGAGAGAGTTTAAGGAATGTGTGGATAGGGTTGAAGTTCTGGATGTAAACAGGTCTGGATTGCACTTTACTTGGAATCAAAAGCCAAAGATGGGTGTGGGAATCATGAAGAAGATTGATAGAGTTATGGCTAATATCGATTTTATGGCTGAATTTCAGGGAGCACATGCCATTTTTCAACCTTATAGGGTTTCTGATCATTCACCATGTGTCCTTAAATTACCAAATGTTGCACGGTCTAGGCCAAAAGTGTTTAAATTTGCAAATTTTCTGGTTAACAAGGATGGATATAGGGAGCTGGTGGCTAACACTTGGGCAATGGAGATTGATGGTCATAATATGTACAAAGTGGTTTCAAGGCTTCGGGCCTTGAAGTCCCCTTTACGTAGTTTATTGTTTAAACAAGGTAATCTTCATGCTCGGGTTGACTTACTTCGAAAGGAACTTGATAGTGTTCAGAAAGCAATTGATATTGATCCTGCGAATGTGGTTCTTCGTGAGAAGGAGGGTGAATGCCTTCGTAATTTTCAAGAAGCATCACTTGATGAGGAGAAGTTTCTGAAACAAAAATCAAAGGTGAATTGGTTACAAGTTGGTGACTCTAACACTGCTTACTTCCACAAGTCTCTTAAATGCCGAAATCATAGGAATAGAATTGAGATTGTTAAGGATAGTAATGGTGTGGTGCACGAGGGTGGGCTGTTCATGAGGCTTTTGTACATCATTATGAGCGGTTTTTGGGGGTTGAAGGGTCGATTAATAGTATCCCACCTGATCATTTGTTTGTTAAGAAGGTGGACACAGCTAAGGCTACTAATATGATAAGAAGTGTTACGGATGAAGAAATTAAGGCTGCTATGTTCTCTATTGGTGAAAACAAAGCTCCAGGCCCCGATGGATACACTTCTGCTTTCTTTAAGGATGCTTGGGAGATTGTGGGTAAGGATGTTTGCCTTGCTATAAAAGATTTTTTCAAGAATGGAAATTTGCTCAGAGGGTTAAACCACACTATTATTGCGTTAATTCCAAAGGTGTCCTCTCCTTCTATGGTTACTGACTACCGGCCTATTTCGTGTTGCAATGTGTTATATAAGTGTATCAGTAAGATCCTTACTAATAGATTGAAAGAGGGCTTTGGATGATGTGGTGAGTACTAATCAGTCGGCTTTTATCCCGGGTCGTAGCATTTCAGATAATATTTTGCTGACTCAGGAGCTTATGCATGGGTATCACTTAAATAGAGGCCCATCTCGGTGTGCTTTTAAAGTGGATATTCAGAAAGCCTATGATACTGTTGATTGGAGTTTTTTAAGACGTATTCTGCTCCGATTTGGTTTTCCTCCAAAATTGGTAGTTTGGATTATGGCTTGTGTTACTTCCCCTGCATACTCTATTAGCATCAACGGGAATCTTTATGGATTCTTTGATGGGAAGAGGGGGCTCAGACAGGGTGATCCTATGTCACCTTATCTTTTTACACTTGTTATGGAGGTGCTCTCTTTGATTCTGCAACATGCTGTGGTGACTGAGCAGGGTTTCAAATTTCATAAGGGTTGTGATCAGAATCAAATTGTTAATGTGTGCTTTGCTGATGATTTAATTTTGTTTGCCCATGGTGATTCGACTTCAGCTAAAGTGATCATGGAGTCTCTTAATGAGTTCAAGGAAATGTCCGGGCTAGCCCCAAGTTTACCTAAAAGTCTTGCTTTCTTTTGTAATGTTCCTGCTTCGGTGAAGAATGATATATTAACTTTCACGCAGTTTGAAGAAGGCCAGCTTCCGGTTCGTTACTTAGGGGTTCCTTTAATTTCATCTAGGCTTGTTTATCAGGATTGCGCCGTTCTTGTTGAAAAAATGCAAAATAGGATTAATAGCTGGATGAATAAGACTCTCTCTTTTGCGGGTAGGCTACAATTGATTCAGTCCGTCCTCTCTTCTATGCATATTTATTGGGCATCTGTGTTCATTCTCCCATCTCGTATTGTTAAGGAGTTGGAACAGAAAATGAGAAATTTTTTGTGGTCACAAGGTGCTATTGCTAAGGGGAAGGCAAAGGTTGCTTGGAAATTAGTTTGTACTCCAAAGGATGAAGGTGGTCTCGGCATAAGGAGAATTTCTGATATGAATAAGGCTCTTATGACTACCCATGTGTGGAAAATTCTTAACAACCGAAATTCCTTGTGGGTACAATGGGTACATGCTTATAAACTAAAAGGTAGGAGTTTTTGGGACGTACCAAGTACTAATAGTATGAGTTGGGGATGGCGAAAACTTATTCAGTTAAGATCATTTATTAGGCCTTTTTTATGGTCAAGAATAGGTGATGGTAACTCAACATTTGCTTGGTTTGATAAATGGGATAGTAATGGTCCGTTAAGTAGTGTTTTGTCGATGAGGACAATATTACGTGAGGGCTTCTCACTCAAGGATAAGATTTCGGATGTTATTGATAATGGGGTGTGGAAATGGCCGGAGGCTTGGAGGGATTTGTTTCCGGTTTTAATTGACTTGCCTGTTCCAACAATTGATAGCACTAAAACTGACTGTATTGTTTGGCGGGATGGGAATGGGGAGGAGAAGCATTATTCGGCTTCCAATGTTTGGGAGGCGATTCGTAATAGAGGTGAAAGGATGGATTGGGCTAATATTGTATGGAATTCCAAATCAATCCCTAGACATGCTTTCTTGCTTTGGTTGGTAATGAGGAAAAAGTTGAAAACCCACGACAAATTGAAGCCATGGGATGTGGGTGAGGCTGTCAATCTTAACCTTGTTTGTTGTTCTTTGTGGAAAACAGGTCCGGACTCTCATGATCACTTGTTCTTTGAATGTCCATATTCTGCGAAAGTATGGGACTTGATTAAAGATTTGGCATACATGGAACGTTCTTCATGCAAATGGGATGATATTGTTGCTGACTTCTTATGTTCTCTCAAGAAGAACTCAGTTAAGAGTGTTATTGCTCGACTTGTGCTAGCGGCTGCTGTCTATTTTGTATGGCAGGAACGTAATAATTGTATGTTTAGCAACCATGCACGACCACCTGAGAAGATCAGAGATATTATTATGGAGACTGTTTGATATAGACTGGTCAAGCTGAGGTTCAAGAAGAATGAAAAGACAGCTCACTTGTTGGCTATTTGGAATCTTCCAAAGGATTTACTCATGCATGATGTGAGTTATTAGTTTTCTTGTTGTTATTTGTAGTGTTATAGGTACCTTGTAAATGTGTCCCTCTCACTGGTACTTGGATAGGTTGACGTGCATGTTTGGGGTAATTTCGGTTGCCTTGTAAATGTGTCCCTCTCACTTGTCTTGGTATTAGTTGATGTGCATGTTTGAGGTTGCATGTCTCACTCAAATGGTTTTCGTTGTAATAGCCTTGGGTTTTGATATTTTCATAGTTTGATTTTTGTATGGCTAGGTTAACTTGTGTTTAACTCTATATGGCATGTCATATAGAGAATTAATGGGGCAATCAGCCTCATTACTTGTGATGTACTGTTAATTGTTGGTGGTATAAAAGTTTGAGCAGAGTAATCCCCTTTTACCCAAAAAAAAACAATGGGTGATACTTGGTGACTTTAACTCGTCTTTGAATCTTGAGGATAGCTTCTCGGGATGTTCTACCATTACTATTAGCATGAGGGAGTTCAAAGAGTGTGTGGAAACTTTGGAAATTATGGACATTAATAGTATGGGGTTACATTTTACATGGAACCAGAAACCGAAGAAATGGGCTGGGATTCTTAAAAAAATTGATCGAGTCATGGGAAACACAGCCTTTGTTGATGCTTTCCCTGCTGCTTGCGCCATTTTTCAACCATATCGTATATCGGATCACTCTCCGTGCATTCTGAAACTTCCTAGTGTTGCAAGAGCCAAATCTCGGCCTTTTAAGTTTGCTAACTTTCTAATTCATAAAGCTGATTTTTTACAGATTGTTAGTGATAATTGGGCTACAGAAGTTGTTGGAGGTAACCAGTTTAGAGTAATGAAGAAATTAAAATTGTTGAAATCCCCTTTGCGGGGGCTTCTCTATAAACAGGGTAATCTCCATAAAAAGTGGACAAACTACGAATGGAGCTGGATTCTTTACAACGATCTATCGATGATGATCCAGCCAATATTAGTTTACGTGAACAAGAGACTGAGCTTTAAGAGGTTTTCACGAGGCTGCTCTTGATGAGGAAAGGTTTTTGAAGCAGAAATCCAAGGTTGAGTGGCTTGCAGTGGGAGATGCTAACACCTCCTATTTTCATAAATCTCTTAAGTGTAGGAATCACAGGAGCAGAATTGATGTCGTTACTGATAATAATGGAAATATGCATGAGGGTGGAGAGGTCAAGAATGCTTTTGTTCAATACTACGAGAACTTCTTGGGCAGTGATGGTGAAGTGTCTTCTCTACCTTCTCCTGAACTGTTCGAAAATTCTTTATCACCTCAATCTGCATTACATATGGTGCGTTCAGTTACTGATGAGGAAATTAAGAAGGCGATGTTCTCCATTGGCGATGATAAAGCGCCAGGTCCTGATGGGTTCTCATCGGCCTTTTTTAAGAAGTCATGGTCTATTGTAGGTGTGGATGTGTGTAAAGCGGTTCATGATTTTTTTCGCAAAGGAAAGCTATTGAAAGAGTTGAATCACACATTAATTGCTTTGGTTCCTAAGGTTACTACCCCTTCTTCTATTTCTGATTTTCGGTCGATATCATGTTGTAATGTTCTTTATAAATGCATAAGTAAGATTATCGCAGAAAGAATTAAGGAGGGCTTGAAAGATATTGTGAGTGTTAACCAATCTGCATTTGTTCCTGGAAGACGCATATCGGATAATATTCTTCTTACCCAAGAGCTCATGCACAATTATCATCGTGATGTTGGTCCGCCTAGATGTGCATTTAAAGTGGACATCCAAAAGGCATACGACACAGTTAATTGGAAGTTCCTGGAGGCAGTGTTACTTGGATTTGGATTTAACTCAACTATGGTTCATTGGATTATGGTCTGTGTTTCTTCTACTTCCTTTTCGTTATCTATTAATGGTGATTTACATGGCTATTTTAAAGGTAAGCGGGGATTGAGGCAAGGCGATCCCATGTCTCCCTATCTCTTCACGATTGTAATGGAGGTGCTGACTCTCATCCTACAACAATCATCTCGGATTGACTCCTCATTTCAGTTCCATAACAATTGTGTTAAACAAAGACTCGTTAATCTTTGTTTTGCTGACGATCTTTTCCTTTTTGCGAGAGGTGATGTGCACTTGTAACACCCCACCGTTGGCGGAAACATGAGGTGTCATGAAAAGTACAGCACGACATGGAATTACATAGATACTGCTAAATGAAATATAATATAATAAGTATATTCCCAAAAACATGAGTTCAAAGTCATAACGATGCTAAAACAGCTTAATACAATACGTCCATAAACGGGATAGTCCAAGGCATGTAGCCTTAAAGTCTGACAATAAGCAATGGAGCATAAATCTCCGAAGTCCAGTCCTAGCATATAAGTCTTTATCCCTGATTAGCCTGAGTACCTGAAAAATATACTAAAACGTGTCAACACAAAGGTTGGTGAGTTCGTAGGTTTTTGTCAAAAAGTCTAGTCAGAGAAATAAGTCTTTTGTCGATTCTTTTAAGTCAAAATAAGTATTTGTTCAATATATAATGAGCATAGTTACGCCATATAAGTCAAAGTACTCAAGTCTCAAGTCCAAGCCTCAAAGTCTCAAAGTCACAAGTCTCACGTCTCAAAGTCCAAGGTACTCAATGTACCCAAAGTACTCAAAGTCTGGTCTTACGGTACCTGCCTTAGTACAAGCACATAATAAGCACGTCAAAGTCTTAAAGTCTGGTCTTACGGTACCTGCCTTAGTCCAAAGTCTCCAATACACACAAAAAGCACGTCAATAAGCACGACCATCAAGCACATAATCACACACATACAATCAAGAACAAGCACGTCAAATGGCACAAGCAACTCTATACGCACAGGCTCAATATTGAACATAAAACAGAAATCGACAAAACTGTTTTTAAAAAAAAATAAGTATACTTTCCACCCCAAAACTTGTAAAAAGAGGGGCTACGAAACTCACCTGAAAGCAACACAAGTATAAGTATCCTAAGTCAACGAACAAGAACAGGAACAGTCAGTACACCTGAAACACGCTCAATATCTGTCCAACAATCCTACATTGTCCACAAGTCATCCAGTAAGTACTTACTTAATAGCACACGTCTAAGTCCTATACTAGTGTCTTAGGAAATGCCATTATGCCATGTCGTATTACGTTTACTTGAATGACACTTTTAATGTCTAAGACCGACTTTAAATCTCAAATTAATTGTTTAAAGTGTTAAGATTTTTCATATCAAGTCAATGACAGACTAGAACCCAAAAATGAACACAGACTTAATTTCATTGAGGTTAAATTTCATTGACCTTAATTTTCCATTGACTTTAAATTTCATTGACTTAAAATTCCATTGACTTAAATTTCATTGACCTTAATTTTCCATTGACTTTAAATTTCATTGACTTTAAATTTCATTGACCCTTAAATTTCATTGACTTTAAATTTCATTGACTTTAAATTTCATTGACTTTAAATTTCATTGACCTTAATTTTCCATTGACTTTAAATTTCATTGACTTTAAATTTCATTGACTTAAATTTCATTGACTTTAAATTTCATTGACTTTAAATTTCATTGACTTTAAATTTCATTGACTTTAAATTTCATTGACCTTAATTTTCCATTGACTTTAAATTTCATTGACTTTAAATTCCATTGACTTAAATTTCATTGACTTTAAATTTCATTGACCTTAATTTTCCATTGACTTTAAATTTCATTGACTTTAAATTTCCATTGACCCTTAAATTTCATTGACTTTAAATTTCATTGACTTTAAATTTCATTGACTTTAAATTTCATTGACTTTAAATTTCATTGACTTTAAATTTCATTGACTTTAAATTTCATTGACTTTAAATTTCATTGACTTTAAATTTCATTGACTTTAAATTTCATTGACCTTAATTTTCCATTGACTTTAAATTTCATTGACTTTAAATTTCCATTGACTTTAAATTTCATTGACTTTAAATTTCATTGACCTTAATTTTCCATTGACTTTAAATTTCATTGACTTTAAATTTCATTGACCTTAATTTTCCATTGACTTTAAATTTCATTGACTTTAAATTTCATTGAGCTTAAATTTCATTGACCTTAATTTTCCATTGACTTTAAATTTCATTGACTTTAAATTCATTGACTTTAAATTTCATTGACTTTAAATTTCATTGACCTTAATTTTCCATTGACTTTAAATTTCATTGACTTTAAATTTCATTGACTTAAATTTCATTGACCTTAATTTTCCATTGACTTTAAATTTCATTGACTTTAAATTCCATTGACTTAAATTTCATTGACTTTAAATTTCATTGACTTTAAATTTCATTGACTTTAAATTTCATTGACCTTAATTTTCCATTGACTTTAAATTTCATTGACTTTAAATTTCATTGACTTAAATTTCATTGACTTTAAATTTCATTGACTTTAAATTTCATTGACCTTAATTTTCCATTGACTTTAAATTCCATTGACCTTAATTTTCCATTGACTTAAATTTCATTGACCTTAATTTTCCATTGACTTTAAATTTCATTGACTTTAAATTTCCATTGACTTAAATTTCATTGACCTTAATTTTCCATTGACTTAAATTTCATTGACCTTAATTTTCCATTGACTTTAAATTTCATTGACTTTAAATTTCATTGACCTTAATTTTCCATTGACTTTAAATTTCATTGACTTTAAATTTCATTGACCCTTAAATTTCATTGACTTTAAATTTCATTGACTTTAAATTTCATTGACTTTAAATTTCATTGACCTTAATTTTCCATTGACTTTAAATTTCATTGACTTTAAATTCCATTGACCCTAAATTTAATCGACTTTAAATTACCTTGACTTTACATTTCATTGACTTTAAATTTCATTGACTTTAAATTTCATTGACTTTAAATTTCATTGAGGTTAAATTTCATTGACCTTAATTTTCCATTGACTTTAAATTTCATTGACTTTAAATTCCATTGACTTAAATTTCATTGACTTTAAATTTCATTGACCTTAATTTCATTGACTTAAATTTCATTGACCTTAATTTTCCATTGACTTTAAATTTCATTGACTTTAAATTTCATTGACTTTAAATTTCATTGACTTTAAATTTCATTGACTTTAAATTTCATTGACTTTAAATTTCATTGACTTTAAATTTCATTGACCTTAATTTCATTGACTTAAATTTCATTGACCTTAATTTTCCATTGACTTTAAATTTCATTGACTTTAAATTTCATTGACTTAAATTTCATTGACTTTAAATTTCATTGACTTTAAATTTCATTGACTTTAAATTTCATTGACCTTAATTTTCCATTGACTTTAAATTTCATTGACTTTAAATTTCATTGACCCTTAAATTTCATTGACTTTAAATTTCATTGACTTTAAATTTCATTGACTTTAAATTTCATTGACCTTAATTTTCCATTGACTTTAAATTCCATTGACCTTAATTTTCCATTGACTTAAATTTCATTGACCTTAATTTTCCATTGACTTTAAATTTCATTGACTTTAAATTTCATTGAGCTTAAATTTCATTGACCTTAATTTTCCATTGACTTTAAATTTCATTGACTTTAAATTTCATTGACTTTAAATTTCATTGACTTTAAATTTCATTGACTTTAAATTTCATTGACTTTAAATTTCATTGACTTTAAATTTCATTGACCTTAATTTTCCATTGACTTTAAATTTCATTGACTTTAAATTTCATTGACTTAAATTTCATTGACTTTAAATTTCATTGACTTTAAATTTCATTGACTTTAAATTTCATTGACTTTAAATTTCATTGACTTTAAATTTCATTGACTTTAAATTTCATTGACTTTAAATTTCATTGACTTTAAATTTCATTGACTTTAAATTTCATTGACCTTAATTTTCCATTGACTTTAAATTTCATTGACCTTAATTTTCCATTGACTTTAAATTTCATTGACTTTAAATTTCATTGACCCTTAAATTTCATTGACTTTAAATTTCATTGACTTTAAATTTCATTGACTTTAAATTTCATTGACTTTAAATTTCATTGACTTTAAATTTCATTGACTTTAAATTTCATTGACTTTAAATTTCATTGACCTTAATTTTCCATTGACTTTAAATTTCATTGACTTTAAATTTCATTGACCTTAATTTTCCATTGACTTTAAATTTCATTGACTTTAAATTCCATTGACTTTAAATTTCATTGACTTTAAATTTCATTGACCTTAATTTTCCATTGACTTTAAATTTCATTGACTTTAAATTCCATTGACCCTTTAAATTCCATCGATAAAGTCTTAAAGTCTAGTGACGTACATAAACGAAACGAATTAAAACGAACGGAAAGGTACTTCGGAAAATACGCTCAGATGACGGTTGTCACAGCACTCGGCCAAGGTTATAATGGAATCTTTAACATCTTTCAAACTTATTTCGGGTCTGGTTCCTAGTGTAAAGAAGAGTACGGTGTTCTTCTCTAATGTGCCAGTACATACGAAGCAGGCTATTCTTAATATTATGCCTTTTGATGAAGGTAAACTTCCTGTTAAGTATCTTGGTGTCCCGCTAATCTCTTCTAGACTACTCTATAAGGATTGTAAAATTTTGGTGGAAAAAATGGAAAAAAGGATATCGGATTGGAGAAACAAATCCCTATCCTTTGCGGGGAGACTACAACTTATTCGATTTGTACTCTCCTCGATGCATATCTATTGGTCTTCAGTTTTTATTCTTCCGACTCGGATTGTGAATGAACTTGAAAAGACTATGCGTGGTTTCCTATGGTGTCAAGGTCCTATGGTGCATGTGATGCGTAAATCACGCGACAAACGACAGCGGAAGACTATTTTTGGTATTTTCTGGATTTTATATGAAACAAACAACTAAACGAGACAATAAAGTAAAATGATAGATAAAAGAATCCACCACCAAGACTCGTAAAGGCCAAGCCACCGGAATCAAGGATAAAGGAAACACTCCGCCCCACCACTACAATCGATAAAGGTCTAGCCACCACGATTATAGATAAAGGAAACCGAAGATTTAAAAGACCTCACCACAATATTTGATAAAGAACAAGTCACCACAAATATTGATAAAGGGGTCACTCCTAACCACCAAGATCAAAGATCTATAAAGGTAAAAGAAGATTTGTAAGAAATAGAGGCTGCTCTATTAATTTTCATTCAATGTCAACTTTTTTTTTTTTTTTTTTTTTTTTTTTTTTTTTTTTTTTTTTTTTTTTTTTTTTTTTTTTTTTTTTTTTTTTTTTTTTTTTTTTTTTTTTTTTTTTTTTTTTTTTTTTTTTTTTTTTTTTTTTTTTTTTTTTTTTTTTTTTTTTTTTTTTTTTTTTTTTTTTTTTTTTTTTTTTTTTTTTTTTTTTTTTTTTTTTTTTTTTTTTTTTTTTTTTTTTTTTTTTTTTTTTTTTTTTTTTTTTTTTTTTTTTTTTTTTTTTTTTTTTTTTTTTTTTTTTTTTTTTTTTTTTTTTTTTTTTTTTTTTTTTTTTTTTTTTTTTTTTTTTTTTTTTTTTTTTTTTTTTTTTTTTTTTTTTTTTTTTTTTTTTTTTTTTTTTTTTTTTTTTTTTTTTTTTTTTTTTTTTTTTTTTTTTTTTTTTTTTTTTTTTTTTTTTTTTTTTTTTTTTTTTTTTTTTTTTTTTTTTTTTTTTTTTTTTTTTTTTTTTTTTTTTTTTTTTTTTTTTTTTTTTTTTTTTTTTTTTTTTTTTTTTTTTTTTTTTTTTTTTTTTTTTTTTTTTTTTTTTTTTTTTTTTTTTTTTTTTTTTTTTTTTTTTTTTTTTTTTTTTTTTTTTTTTTTTTTTTTTTTTTTTTTTTTTTTTTTTTTTTTTTTTTTTTTTTTTTTTTTTTTTTTTTTTTTTTTTTTTTTTTTTTTTTTTTTTTTTTTTTTTTTTTTTTTTTTTTTTTTTTTTTTTTTTTTTTTTTTTTTTTTTTTTTTTTTTTTTTTTTTTTTTTTTTTTTTTTTTTTTTTTTTTTTTTTTTTTTTTTTTTTTTTTTTTTTTTTTTTTTTTTTTTTTTTTTTTTTTTTTTTTTTTTTTTTTTTTTTTTTTTTTTTTTTTTTTTTTTTTTTTTTTTTTTTTTTTTTTTTTTTTTTTTTTTTTTTTTTTTTTTTTTTTTTTTTTTTTTTTTTTTTTTTTTTTTTTTTTTTTTTTTTTTTTTTTTTTTTTTTTTTTTTTTTTTTTTTTTTTTTTTTTTTTTTTTTTTTTTTTTTTTTTTTTTTTTTTTTTTTTTTTTTTTTTTTTTTTTTTTTTTTTTTTTTTTTTTTTTTTTTTTTTTTTTTTTTTTTTTTTTTTTTTTTTTTTTTTTTTTTTTTTTTTTTTTTTTTTTTTTTTTTTTTTTTTTTTTTTTTTTTTTTTTTTTTTTTTTTTTTTTTTTTTTTTTTTTTTTTTTTTTTTTTTTTTTTTTTTTTTTTTTTTTTTTTTTTTTTTTTTTTTTTTTTTTTTTTTTTTTTTTTTTTTTTTTTTTTTTTTTTTTTTTTTTTTTTTTTTTTTTTTTTTTTTTTTTTTTTTTTTTTTTTTTTTTTTTTTTTTTTTTTTTTTTTTTTTTTTTTTTTTTTTTTTTTTTTTTTTTTTTTTTTTTTTTTTTTTTTTTTTTTTTTTTTTTTTTTTTTTTTTTTTTTTTTTTTTTTTTTTTTTTTTTTTTTTTTTTTTTTTTTTTTTTTTTTTTTTTTTTTTTTTTTTTTTTTTTTTTTTTTTTTTTTTTTTTTTTTTTTTTTTTTTTTTTTTTTTTTTTTTTTTTTTTTTTTTTTTTTTTTTTTTTTTTTTTTTTTTTTTTTTTTTTTTTTTGTTTTTTTTTTTTTTTTTTTTTTTTTTTTTTTTTTTTTTTTTTTTTTTTTTTTTTTTTTTTTTTTTTTTTTTTTTTTTTTTTTTTTTTTTTTTTGTAAGCATTATCACCATATCTCTCCAGAATCTTGAACGGACCTTCAGCTCTGGGCATTAGTTTACTCTTTCTTTTTGCTGGAAACCTTTCTTTTCTAAGATGCACCCACACAAGATCACCTGGTGAAAAACTGGGTTGCTTTCTATTCTTGTTTGCTCTGGCCTTGTAACTGGCATTTGCCTTCTCTATTCTGGCCTTCACTTCTCCATGAATTCTCTTTATTTCTTTTGCTCTGGTTTCAGCTTCAATGCTTGCTTTTGGTTCAATCGAAAATGGAATTAAGTCAATGGGAGTCAGTGGATTGACACCATAACAAACTTCAAATGGGGATTTACTGGTGGAATAGTTAGGAGCTCTGTTGAAAGCAAATTCAGCATGAGCAAGCTTCAAATCCCAATCCTTCAGTGTCTTCTTCACCAGTGTTCTTAACAACATACCAATTGTTCTGTTCGTAACTTCAGTCTGTCCATCAGTCTGAGGATGGTGAGACGTACTGAACAACAATCTGGTGCCCATCAATCTCCATAGAGTCTTCCAGAAATAACTCAGAAACTTTACATCTCTATCTGACACAATTGATTTGGGAATCCCATGCAATCTAACAATCTCCTTGAAGAACAAACTCGCCACAGCTGAAGCATCATTGGTTGTATTGCAAGCAACAAAATGAGCCATTTTTGAGAATCTATCAACAACCACCATAATTGAGTCTTTTCCCCTTTGGGTTCTGGGCAGTGCAACGATAAAATCCATGCTAAGATCTTCCCAAGGTTGGTTTGGAACTGGAAGAGGAGTGTACAGTCCTTTGTGAAAAGTTGTCTTCGCCTGGTGACAAGTTGGACAGCGACTGATGAGATTCTGGACATCCTTCAGTAGACTTGGCCAGTAGAAGTGTTCAGTGAGGATCTCTCCAGTCTTGTTAATGCCAAAATGGCCAGCTAAACCTCCTCCATGTGCTTCTCTTATCAGTAAATCTCTTATCGAACCTCTGGGAATGCACAACTTTCCATTTTTATACAAGAAACCATCTTGAACAACAAATGGCCCTTTCTGGTGAACTTCAGTGAGGTGATTAGCAAAGTCTGGATCAGTAGCATACAAATCTTTAATGAAAGAAAATCCAAGGACTCTTGCTTCCAGAATTGATAACAAGGAATATCTTCGTGACAATGCATCAGCAACAACATTACAAACTCCAGCCTTATGTTTCGAAACAAACGAATAAGATTGTAAGAATTCTACCCATTTGGCATGTCTGGCATTAAGCTTGTGCTGACCATTAATGAACTTCAGTGCTTCATGATCAGAAAACAATACGAACTGTTTTGGCTTCAGATAATGTGACCAGTGAGTGATAGCACGAATTATTGCATAAAATTCTTTATCATAAGTGCTATACTTTAATTTTGATCCGTTCAGTTTCTCACTGAAATAAGCAACTGGACGCCCACTCTGCACCAGTACTGCACCAATACCAACTCCACTGGCATCACATTCAAGTTCAAATAGCATATCAAAATCTGGTAAGGATAGAACTGGAGCTGAACTGAGTTTCCCCTTCAGTGCTTCGAACGCCAGTTGAGCCGAACTTGGCCAGTTGAACACACCTTTCTTCAGACAATCAGTGATAGGAGCCACAACTGTAGAAAAGTTCTTTATGAACCTTCGATAGAATGATGCCAGTCCATGAAAACTTCTAACTTCAGTGATGGTTGTAGGAACTGGCCACGATCTGATGGCTTCTACCTTCGATGGATCCATTGAAATCCCATTTTTCGACACAACATACCCCAGAAATATCACACTATCCACCATAAAATCACATTTCTCCAGTTTTCCATACAACTGGTGTCTTCTTAGCAGTTCAAATACTTTCTTCAGATGACCAACATGTTCAGCTTCAGATTTAGAGTACACCAGAATATCATCAAAGTAAACAACAACAAACTGACCTATAAGTGGCCTCAGAACTTCATTCATTAGCCTCATGAAAGTACTTGGGGCATTTGACAAGCCAAAAGGCATCACTAACCATTCATACAAACCTCCCTTGATTTTGAAAGCAGTCTTCCATTCATCTCCATCCTTCATTCTTATCTGGTGATAACCACTTCTGAGATCAATCTTTGAAAACACTCTGGAGCCATGTAACTCATCAAGCATATCATCCAATCTGGGAATAGGATATCTATACTTAATAGTTATATTGTTGATGGCTCTGCTGTCAACACACATTCTCATCGTTCCATCTTTCTTTGGGACCAGTAGAGCAGGAACTGAACAAGGACTCATGCTTGCTCTGACATAACCCTTCTCGACCAGTTCATCTACTTGTCTTTGCAATTCTTTGGCTTCATTAGGAGAACAACGATAAGCAGCTTTGTTTGGAAGAACTGAGCCTGGAACCAAGTCAATCTGGTGCTCAATACCTCTAACTGGAGGTAAACCTTCAGGTAGATCTTCAGGAAAAACATCTCTGAACTCCTTCAGTAATGACTTCAGTAAACTGGGGACTTCAGTGGACTTCTTCTCTTCAGACTTTTCAACGACCAGTAGCATTAGAACTGGAGAGCCTTCAGATAACTCTTCTTCAACTTCAGATTGAGATAAAAACAAAGGCTTACTGGGCTGATCCTTCTTGACTTTCATCAGTTCGGTGGGCTTCAAAGAAGTCAGTGTGACCTTCTTTCCACTTATATTCAGAGAATATGAATTCATACGACCATCATGATGAACATAATTATCAAATAACCATGGTCGACCCAACAAAATGTGACAGGCATCCATGGGAACAACATCACATATAATTTTATCTTGGTAAACTGACCCAATTGAAAAGGGAATAGTGACTTGTCGATTTACCTTTACTTCAGAACCTTCGCTTAACCATTGCAACTTGTAAGGTCTGGGATGCTTCACTGTTGGTAGTTCCAGTTTCTCTACCATGTAAGTTGAAGCAGCATTTGCACAACTGCCACCATCGATGATCAGATCACATACCTTGCCTTTCACTGTGCATCTGGAGTGGAAAATATTCTCTCTCTGAGCAGTATCAGCTGTAACTTCATTCATCTACTTGTCTTTGCAATTCTTTGGCTTCATTAGGAGAACAACGATAAGCAGCTTTGTTTGGAAGAACTGAGCCTGGAACCAAGTCAATCTGGTGCTCAATACCTCTAACTGGAGGTAAACCTTCAGGTAGATCTTCAGGAAAAACATCTCTGAACTCCTTCAGTAATGACTTCAGTAAACTGGGGACTTCAGTGGACTTCTTCTCTTCAGACTTTTCAACGACCAGTAGCATTAGAACTGGAGAGCCTTCAGATAACTCTTCTTCAACTTCAGATTGAGATAAAAACAAAGGCTTACTGGGCTGATCCTTCTTGACTTTCATCAGTTCGGTGGGCTTCAAAGAAGTCAGTGTGACCTTCTTTCCACTTATATTCAGAGAATATGAATTCATACGACCATCATGATGAACATAATTATCAAATAACCATGGTCGACCCAACAAAATGTGACAGGCATCCATGGGAACAACATCACATATAATTTTATCTTGGTAAACTGACCCAATTGAAAAGGGAATAGTGACTTGTCGATTTACCTTTACTTCAGAACCTTCGCTTAACCATTGCAACTTGTAAGGTCTGGGATGCTTCACTGTTGGTAGTTCCAGTTTCTCTACCATGTAAGTTGAAGCAGCATTTGCACAACTGCCACCATCGATGATCAGATCACATACCTTGCCTTTCACTGTGCATCTGGAGTGGAAAATATTCTCTCTCTGAGCAGTATCAGCTGTAACTTCATCAGTATGCATCACTCTCCTGACAACCAACATCTCTCTCTCTGAGCAGTATCAGCTGTAACTTCATCAGTATGCATCACTCTCCTGACAACCAACATCTCTCCAATATCTGCACCAACATAAGCTTCTTCTTCTTCTTCTTCATCGTACACTGGCTCACCTTCTTCAGTGTCGACATCTGGTAAACATTCAATTTCTTTAGCAGTCAATGCTCTTTGATTAGGACACTGGGCCTGGAAGTGACCAAAGCCATGACACTTGAAACATTTTCTTCCAACTGGTTCTTTCGTTCCTCCAGTTTCCTTTTCTTTGCCTCTGAAGGCTTTCTGGACAGTCTCAGTAAATCTGGCAACTGGTTGACTGGCAACTGGTTGACTTGCACTGGCAGGAACCTTACTGAATGACTTGTACGGAACCTTCTTCTTCAGTTGTCTCTCAATCTGGATAGCCATCTTGCATGCACCTTCATACGTCCAGATAGGCTGCAACTCAATCTTCTCAGTAATGGCAGCGTTCAGACCACCAAGAAATCTGGCAATGGTGTGCTCTTCAGTCTCATTCACACCAGTTCTGGTCTTCAGATGCTCAAACTCTCTAATGTATTCCACAACTTCCTTGGCTCCTTGCTTCAGATTGTTCATCAGTAGATACTGATCTTGCTTGTACGACTGGGGAACAAATCTCTTCTGCATAACCTCCTTCAGTTTGGACCAGGTCTTGATTTTACTTTTGCCCTTGTATTCTCTTTCAGATTTCATGTTATCATACCAAGATGAAGCATATTTCTTCAGTTTAATAATGGCAACTTTGAAGCTTTTTCTATCATCATAACCTTTTATTTCCATTATTCTGTCCATCACCTGGACCCATTCAAAATACTCTTCTGGGTTAGAAGACCCATTAAAATCTGGTGGATCTATCTTAATATCCCTAGTATCATCACCCTTATGCCTCCTACGCCTTTCTCTATGACGTGACTCATCAGAATCACTAGAACCTCTGGCTACACTTTCAGATCTTTCACTACCACCTTGAGATTCAGTATCTCTTTCACTTGGAACAACATTTTCTCGATTAAATCTTAAACCACCATCTTCTAACATATGAACAACTCTACCAAGAGCTTCTTGTAGATCTTCTATCTGTCTATCTCTCCTAGCATTATTAGCTTCATCTAAAGTCATATTCCTTCTAAAAGCCATTTATAACCAGCAAACAACTCACAATCAATAGGTCTAAACAAATAACCAACAGATCTAAACAATCAAACAACGACAACCAAAAGATTAAGAAACCTTTTGCAAACCTGTCTCTGATACCAAATTTGATGCGTAAATCACGCGACAAACGACAGCGGAAGACTATTTTTGGTATTTTCTGGATTTTATATGAAACAAACAACTAAACGAGACAATAAAGTAAAATGATAGATAAAAAGAATCCACCACCAAGACTCGTAAAGGCTAAGCCACCGGAATCAAGGATAAAGGAAACACTCCGCCCCACCACTACAATCGATAAAGGTCTAGCCACCACGATTATAGATAAAGGAAACCGAAGATTTAAAAGACCTCACCACAATATTTGATAAAGAACAAGTCACCACAAATATTGATAAAGGGGTCACTCCTAACCACCAAGATCAAAGATCTATAAAGGTAAAAGAAGATTTGTAAGAAATAGAGGCTGCTCTATTAATTTTCATTCAACATCAACTAACTTTACAATGAGAAATAAGGCTGCTCTATTAATTTTCATTCAACATCAACTTTTTTTTTACAAATGAGAGATAAACCTCTATTTATAGCCATGTGCTCTACCTAGGAATTAACGATGAAATAATAAAATAATACATAAAAGCTGTCATGTGCAAGCCACTAACTAGTTTGGACCAATAAGACATGGACACGTAAGCTTCTAGAAACATTCCCCTGCAAGTGGTCCCATAATATTGTTAGAAACGTTTTGTCACACGCGCCTTCCTTAACGGCTGTCATTCTTCTTTATTCTTGGGCCCACAAACAACTTCAGTGGAGACTTTATTAATTGGCAACTGGAGACAAAAACTGGAGCACGTCATCTGGAGGACCTTCAGTAGTGGTCACTGGAGCATTCATCTGGAGCACCTTCAGTAGTGGTCACTGGAGCATTCATCTGGAGCAGTCATCTGGAGCTTGCCACTGGAGAAATGTTACTACTGGTGACTGAACTGGTTCAGAAAAGACTTGTCTGAAATGGGCTACAGCTGGCAGAATCAACATGGCTTGTTCAGAGGGCATGATCAGTTCAGTTGCCTTCTTCAGTTCACTGGGTTCCTCCAGTTCAATGAATTTGGTCATTTCCGCATCAGCATGGCAAAGCGAAAGTGGCATGGAAAGATATTTGTGTACCTAAGTTTGAGGGTGGTCCGAGTATTATACATATTTCTAACATGAACAAGGCTCTGATGGCTACTCATGTCTGGAGTATTCTCACGAAAAGAGAGTCCTTATGGGTTGCTTGGATTCATGATCATAAACTGAAAGGACGGTCTTTCTGGGAAGTTCCTATCAAGTCCGTGAGTAGTTGGGGTTGGAGGAAGTTGTTACGTCTAAGACCCTACATAAGGAAGTATTTCTGGTCGAAAGTTGGAAATGGTCAGACTACATCTGCATGGTTTGACTCATGGTGTGATTCGGGTCCGCTTGGTGAGATTTTAACACTGAGGGATATCAAGAGGGGGGGTTTTCTTTTGGAGTCGAAAGTTGCTGATATTATGTCTAATGGGAGCTGGTTATTGCCTTCTTTTTGGTACGATAAATACCAGGTGCTTTATTCAATCCCTAATATACAACTTGATCCAATGAAAAGTGATGAACTGGTTTGGCGCGATGGAAACAAAACTGAGCAGCCTTTCTCTACCACAGCGGTTTGGAATGCTATTCGTAGTAGGGAGCAAACGGTCACTTGGGCAGGAGTTGTTTGGTTTTCACAAAATATTCCAAGACATGCTTTTAATATGTGGCTTATTATGCGTAATAAACTCCTGACTCAAGATAGGATCTTAAATTGGAGTGCCGCTCGAAGAAAGACTATGAACATGATGTGTTGCTCACTTTGTGTTGCTGATTATGACTCACATAAACACTTGTTCTTTGAATGCTCTTTTTCTTCACAGGTCTAGAGTGCGGTACGTGGTTATGCAAATATGCAGAGTGTTCCGCCAGTATGGGAATCTATCATGAATCACCTTATTCCAAGAGCAAAATCAAGGTCAGCCTATAGTGTTATTGCTAAACTCCTAGTAGCTGCGGTGGCTTATTTTATTTGGCAAGAAAGGAATATGAGAATGTTCAAGAATCAAACTCGACCACCAGATGTCCTTTCAGAACTCATCAACTCCACTGTTCGTTCGAGGCTCACATTATTAAAGTTTAAAAAGACTGCTCGAGTGCAACATGCACTTGCAGCTTGGGGAATTGTTGGTGATCAAGTTTATAAACTTGGCAGCTGATTTCATTTTCTATATATATCTAGCTTCTATGCTACTAGCGTATAGGTAGACTAGGTTTATCTGGCTATGTTTTGTTTCTTGTTTCAATTTGTTATACATATATAGGGCCTGTCCTGTATATGAACTAGTGTGATACTCTGTCACACTACTTGTTTTGTAATGCTTTTTGGGTATTGTTAATACAAAGTCAACGGGGTGTTTTACCCTTTTACCCAAAAAGAAGATATATTAACGTGGTGGCACATTGGCTAAAATGAGATGAATGTAATTTTATTTAACAAGTCATGTAAGTACACAATTAACTATTAGTAAATTAGATAATAATTTATATGTTATAAGTCTTATGATCGAGTTCTAGTTTACTAAAATAGTGAGACTGGTAATGACATAAGTTGTGACGTCTTAAAATGTATATATTTGATATTAGTGCTTTAATTATATAATTGTTTAGGTTTTCGGACCATGAAGAAATAACGAGCTGCACTGAATTCTTATCCAACTAAAGATAAAATAACTTACTTTTGACACAATAAAAACATAGACTTGATAATTAATTACTCCTCATTTTATGTTGTTTAAAGTATCTCATGCATATGTTGGGTATGTGATATATGTGGGAGGTGATTGGGGTATTGTTTATGCATGCTTAATAGTTATGATCTCTATTGTGATATTATGATTTAAAGTAATTTATGAATGACATCATTTATGCATGCTTAGTAGTTGTGAGCTATATTGTGATAATGTGGACTTAAGTGGTTTGTGATTGTGATAATATGGATATTTGTGGACTTGTACACATAGTATACTAGACATGATTTATGTTGCCATGTCACGTGCACGCTAAGGTCCCTAAAGTGATAAAGTGGATTTAAGTAGACAAAGTGGATTAAAGTAGATAAAGTGGATTTATGTGGACATTATTAAGTGTGCAAAGTCTCGAGCACCAAAGTGGAAAAGAGTTAAGCTTAACCCACATTTAGTCTTTTAGGTTAATGTGCAAAGTGGATCACTCGGGAGTACTGTACATGCTCTCGTATGACACAACCTAAAGTGGTAGGGTATTTCCGGGTGGCGTGGTTGACCATTAGTGGATATGGTTATGCCTATACGTAACGACAACGATGGACCACCGTAAGGCCTACCCATCACGTTGGGTGTGAGGTTCCCTGTGAGGTCTTGTGACCGCCTTCACACAAAACCTTTAAAGTTGTAAATAATTGGCATAACCTAAAGTGGATCAAAGTGGATAAATGTGGAATTATTAAGTGGATTAAAGTGGAGTATTAAGGATTGCTAGGCACATTATAGGATTCATAAGCCTTGTTATGTGTTATTATGTGGATGTGTGTGTGTTGTGCCTATACATATGTGTGAGATGATTTCTTATGAAATATTTTAATTGGCAATCCATGTTTGTACTAACCTGTTACCTTACTCGGCTTTTTAAGCTGACACTTGTGTTTTGTGGAAATGTGTTGTGCCCTCAGGTTAGGCGTTGATCAGTGGCTTGGTAGCTTGCTTGTGAGATGGGTAGCTTTTATTGAAGCTTATGGACGTTAGCTTTAGTTACCCGTAGTTGAATAATTTAAGTAGACATTTATTTAACGAGTTGGCCTTTACTATGTTGGTGATCATATTAGTTGATTGTGGATTTTAGTTGGATTATTGTGATGATACTGTTGGTAACACCTTTTGAAACTTAACATATATTATGTTTTATTGATTGTGTTAGGAATCAAATGGGATTTTTAAACGTCGCTTACGCACTTTTAGTTAACGGAGTTATGTTTTATGTTGAAAAGTTTTTGAAATCCACATTTTTAAAAAGTAAGGTGTTACATTCTTGGATATGCAACAATGATGAAGGCTTACAGAGTTTACAACAAAAGCACTAGAACAATTGAAAACTCTGTGAATGTAAGTATTGATGAAGGTTGTTCAAGGCCAGTTAGTTCTCCTCTAGAAGATGAAGATCTTGATTTTGAAGAACTGGCCACACCTGAGAATGAGCCTCCAACTAATCCACCTGTTGGAGCTGATAATGCTCAAACTCAGAGGGAGTAACTAAATGAAGAACAAGAAGATGTTCCAATCTTTGAAAATGTTCAAGCTGATCCAGCTCCAGCAGCAGAAAACATCCAAAATCCATTAAATGACATTCCCACTAATTCAAAAAGTCCCATTCCAAGCCAACATGATCAGCCTACTTCTCAAGCTGGTCATGCTGAACCTTCAAATCTGAATCAGTCCATTGTCCCAGTTGCAATTGCTCCTACTCATGCAACTAAATGGACAAAATGTCATCCAATCAATCAGATTATTGGTGATTCACTTCCTGGTGTTAAAACAAGAAGAAAAGCAACAGGCAATTTCTGCATGTTTGTGAACTTTTTCAGTAAGATGGGACCCACAATGATTGAAGAAGCTCTGGCAGATCCATCTTGGGTAAATGCAATGCAAGATGAGCTGACACAGCTTGAAAGAAACAAGGTTTGGAAACTGGTTCCTAGACCTCATTCCAAAACTGTAATTGGAACCAAATGGGTCTACAGAAACAAGATGGATGAAAGGGGAGTTGTGACCAGAAACAAAGCAAGATTGGTAGCTCTAGGCTACAAACAAGAAGAGGGAATTCATTATGATGAGACTTTTGCTCCTGTGGCAAGATTAGGGGCAATCAGAATGTTCTTGGCCTTCTCTACTCACAAAGGCTTCAAAGTCTATCAAATGGATGTGAAAAGTGCTTTACTGAATAGAAAATTGGAAGAAGAAGTCTATGTTGAACAACCTCCAGGTTTTGAAAGCTCAAAGTTTCCTGATCATGTCTTCAAACTTGATAAAGCCCTTTATTGCTTGAAACAAGCACCAAGAGCATTGTTTGATACTTTGTCCAAATTTTTGTTAGCAAACAAATTTAAAATAGGTAATGTAGACAAGACCCGCTCGCTGGTTGGGGCACTGTGCCTGGAAGTGACCAAAACCATGACACTTAAAACATTTTCTTCCAACTGGTTCTTTTGATCCTCCAGTTTCCTTTTCTTTTCCTCTGGAGGACTTTTGACCAGTTTCACTGGGCTTAAGAACTGGTTGACTTGGACTAGAAGGAACCTTAGTGAAAGACTTGTTGATGCGTAAATCACGCGACAACGACAGCGGAAGACTATTTTTGGTATTTTCTAGATTTTATATGAAACAAACAACAAAACAAGACAATAAAGATAAAAAGATAAATAAAGAATCCACCACCAAGATTCGTAAAGGCCAAGCCACCGGAATCAAGGATAAAGGAAACACTCCGCCCCACCACTACAATCGATAAAGGTCTAGCCACCATGATTATAGATAAAGGAAACCGAAGATTTAAAAGACCTCACCACAATATTTGATAAAGAACAAGTCACCACAAATATTGATAAAGGGGTCACTCCTAACCACCAAGATCAAAGATCTATAAAGGTAAAAGAAGATTTGTGTAAGAAATAGAGGCTACTCTATTAATTTCATTCAACATCCCAAAACTATCTTTACAATGAGAAATAAAGGCCCTATTTATAGCCATAAGCTATTTCCTAGGAATTAACGAAACAAATAAAATAATACATAAAAGCTGTCATGTAAGGACAACCACTTATTAATTGACAAATAGAAAATAGACAGCGTGGGTTTCTAGAATTATTCCCCTCCAAGTGGTCCCACAATACCGTTAGAAATGTCATCGTCACACGCGCCTTCCTTAATAGCTGTCATTCTTCTTTATTGGGCCCACAAATGACTTCAGTGGGGACTTTATTGATTGGAAACTGGAAACAGAATCTGGACTTCTACTGGAGACAAATTCTGGAGCATTTATCTGGAGCAGTCATCAGTCATCTGGAGCTGGTCACTGGAGTGCTTCACTGGTGGACTACCAGAGTTGGTCACTGGAGAATCTTGCCACTGGAGAAGTGTTACTACTGGTAACTGGACCGGTTCAGAAAATACTTGTCTGAAATGGGCCACTGCTGGCAGAATCAACATGGCTTGTTCAGATGGCATTACTAGTTCAGTTTCCTTCAGTTCAGCTAGCTTCTTCAGTTCGCTGGGTTCCTCCAGTTCAGTGAACCTAGATATTTCTGCATCACTTGTACTGAACCTTCTTCTTCAGTTGCTTTTCAATCTGAAAGGCCAGTTTGCAAGCACCTTCATAAGTCCAGATGGGCTGCAATTCTATCTTCTCAGCAATGGTAGTATTTAACCCACCAAGGAATCTGGAGATAGTATGCTTGATGAGCGTTCATTTTGTCATAAATTCCCCAATCATAAGGCCACATTTTAATGTCTAAATGAGTTAATATTCGTGAACTATTGGTACTTAATGTATTCGATATAAATGCATGTTCACGGAAGATGCGAGGGAGGGTGAATGGCATCTATCAACTCAACATGAAGGCCGATGAAGTTACAAGACACAAGGAGGCAAAACGGGAGTCGAACGAAGCAAATCGAGAAGACGCAGGAGCTGCTAGCGCCGCTGGAAAGCTAGCCAGCGCCGCTGGCATACTTACTGAAGAGCCCAGCGCCGCTGGAGCCCATCCCCAGCGCCGCTGGGCGGCCCAGGTCTGATTACGACTTTCAGCCTATAAATACAATAAGAAACCCTCAAAACCCAAAGAGAGAGCAGATCCAGCAGCCATAGTCGACACCTATCAACCCTAGGTCGAATTTTGCAGATTCCAAGGAGGTTTTGGAGCTTCTAACACTTCTCAATCTTCATCTTCAACCTAGATCTTTCATCTTTATTTACTTTCTAGTTGGTAAACAATGTCTTTCATCTTTTCAGACTTTGTTATTCCTTTAATAATGTCAGGCTAGTAGGCTGAATACTTGTTTGGATCAATGTGATCATGTAGACGTTTATTTATCTTATTTTATTTGTTAGATCTGTTGGATTGTGTTTACTGTTTGTCGTAGATCCATGGTTAATGAGTTCTTCATATTGTTATAGGTTCTATATCTGCATGTATTGATTTAATTATGATGATCGGTCTATAATCATACACTAGGATTAATACATAAAGATGGAAAACACTAATCGGTCTTTAATTAGTTGTAAAAGGTGATTCAGTTCTAACGGACGGATCCAGAACCATAATAATTAGAATAAGTTGACCATGATGCTTAACAATGTTAGACGCGATCTAGTGACATGGAAAAGTGCACTATGGTCACCGGAGGGAATTGTTATTTGGTCATGGCTTAAGAGCCGGGTATACTAAAAGATGAACTAGTAACACAAACTTAGGTTAATAATGCTTAAACTATGAATCTAACGAGAATTTGTTTAAAGAGTAGTGTGAGTCTAGGGACAACACTAGTTACATAGGCAAAGTGAATCTAACGAGATTGCCCCAAATGGTTTTCGTTGTAATAGCCTTGGGTTTTGATATTTTCATAGTTTGATTTTTGTATGGCTTGGTTAGCTTGTGTTTAACTCTATATGGCATGTCATATAGAGAATTAATGGGGCAATCAGCCTCATTACTTGTGATGTACTGTTAATTGTTGGTGGTATAAAAGTTTGAGCAGGGTAATCCCCTTTTACCCAAAAATGAATCTAACGAGAATTTGTTTAAAGAGTAGTGTGAGTCTAGGGACAACACTAGTTACATAGGCAAAGTGAATCTAACGAGAATTTGTTTAAAGAGTAGTGTGAGTCTAGGGACAACACTAGTTACATAGGCAAAGTGAATCTAACGAGAATTTGTTTAAAGAGTAGTGTGAGTCTAGGGACAACACTAGTTACATAGGCAAAGTGAATCTAACGAGAATTTGTTTAAAGAGTAGTGTGAGTCTAGGGACAACACTAGTTACATAGGCAAAGTGAATCTAACGAGAATTTGTTTAAAGAGTAGTGTGAGTCTAGGGACAACACTAGTTACATAGGCAAAGTGAATCTAACGAGAATTTGTTTAAAGAGTAGTGTGAGTCTAGGGACAACACTAGTTACATAGGCAAAGTGAATCTAACGAGAATTTGTTTAAAGAGTAGTGTGAGTCTAGGGACAACACTAGTTACATAGGCAAAGTGAATCTAACGAGAATTTGTTTAAAGAGTAGTGTGAGTCTAGGGACAACACTAGTTACATAGGCAAAGTGAATCTAACGAGAATTTGTTTAAAGAGTAGTGTGAGTCTAGGGACAACACTAGTTACATAGGCAAAGTGAATCTAACGAGAATTTGTTTAAAGAGTAGTGTGAGTCTAGGGACAACACTAGTTACATAGGCAAAGTGAATCTAACGAGAATTTGTTTAAAGAGTAGTGTGAGTCTAGGGACAACACTAGTTACATAGGCAAAGTGAATCTAACGAGAATTTGTTTAAAGAGTAGTGTGAGTCTAGGGACAACACTAGTTACATAGGCAAAGTGAATCTAACGAGAATTTGTTTAAAGAGTAGTGTGAGTCTAGGGACAACACTAGTTACATAGGCAAAGTGAATCTAACGAGAATTTGTTTAAAGAGTAGTGTGAGTCTAGGGACAACACTAGTTACATAGGCAAAGTGAATCTAACGAGAATTTGTTTAAAGAGTAGTGTGAGTCTAGGGACAACACTAGTTACATAGGCAAAGTGAATCTAACGAGAATTTGTTTAAAGAGTAGTGTGAGTCTAGGGACAACACTAGTTACATAGGCAAAGTGAATCTAACGAGAATCTGAGCCGTGATTAAGTTTTCCAACAGACTAGCAAGTGGATAGGATAGTATTCGGTCATACCATGAGATCAGAGATGCCAAACAAGTATTTTAATTTAATTACTGTTATTTGCTTATGAATTTATTTTCTAGATTTAACTGAAGCTTCTCGCTAGACCAAGCGGTTGCGGCTTCTATTTTACTTTCATTTCAGTAGTTTTAATAGGAAATCGTGACAACCCCCAACCGCTAGAATTACACATAATATTAGACTAGGTAGTGCAAGCGTCCATGCGAACGATCCTGTACTTACCACAACACTATCTACTTTCGATCGGGTCCACTGCTCGTTAGTGTGTGTTTTGTTGAGGTATTTACTTGTACAACATTTTATACATTTAAAACAGTGCTAATTTTCATAATTAAAAATCATTTTGTTTTTCTCAAAAATAAAACGCACATCAATGCTCTTCAGTTTCTTTCACACCAGTTCGAGTCTTCAGTTGCTCGAATTCTCTGATATACTCCACAACTTCATTAGTACCTTGCTTTAGATTATTCATCAGAAGATACTGGTCTTGTTTATAAGATTGAGGAACAAACCTCTTTTGCATAACTTCTTTCAGCTTGGACCAGGTCTTGTTTTTACTCTTACCCTTGTACTCTCTTTCAACTTTCATGTTGTCGTACCAGGATGAAGCATACTTTTTCAACCTAATAATAACAACTTTAAAACTTTTCTTATCATTATAACCTTTTATCTCCATTATCCTATCCATAACCTGAATCCATTCAAAGTAATCTTCGGGGTTTGAGGAACCAACAAAATCTGGTGGATCTATCTTAATATCTTTAGTATCATCAACCTTATGTCTCCTTCGTCTTCCCCTAGGCTGATTAGACTCATCAGAATCACTAGAAGATCTGGGTGTACTATCAGATCTCTCACTAGGACCTTGAGATTCAGAATCTCTTTCACTTACAACAACATGTTCTCGATTAAATCTTAAACCATGATCTTCTAAAAGATTAACAACTCTACCAAGTGTTTCTTGGAGATCTTCAATCTGCCTATCTCTTCTAAAAGCCATTAATATTCAACGATATAGCACTAACAATAACATATCTAAACAAAGGACAAACAAACTCCAACAGACTAAAAAGATTAAGATAACCCTTTTGAATCTGACCCAACAATCAAACAACAAAACCCACTGATTAAAAGATTAAAAAAACCTTTTAAAATAACCTTGAGCTCTGATACCAATTTGATGCGTAAACCACGCGACAAACGGCAGTGGGAGACTATTTTTGGTATTTTCTGAGTTTATGAAACAAAACAAGACAATAAAATAAAATGATAGATAAAAGAATCCACCACCAAGATTCGTAAAGGACGAGCCACCGGAATCAAGGATAAAGGAAACACTCCAACCCCCCACTATGTTTGATAAAGGTCTAGCCACCACAAACACAGATAAAGGAATTGAAGTTTTAAGACCTCACCACTATAATTGATAAAGGACGAACCACCACAATTATAGATAAAGGTAAATGAAGATCTTATATCTATAAAGGTAAATGAAGAGTTTTAGATAAGATATAGAGGTTGCTCTATTAATTTCATTCAAACATCAACTGCCTTACAATGAGAAAATGAGCCCCTATTTATAGCCACAAATGCTATTTTCTAAAATAAAGAAAATACAATAATAATATAAAATAGTTAAAGGTTGTCATGGGGTAAGGACAACCACTACTTTAATAGCCAATAGGAAATGGACAGACAAAGCTTTTAGAAAGATTCTTTCTGCAAGAGGACCCACAAATCGTTAGGATTAACATTGTCATATGCTCCTTTCTTATCCCCATCAACAGCTGTCAAGCACATTCCTTCTTTATTGGGCCCACGATCATGTGACTGAAACAAACTTTATTTATTAAAACTGGTAACTTAAAACTGGAGTATCCATACTGGAGTCTTGACTGGAGCTCGTCACTAGAGTTCTTCAGTGGTCATCTTCACTGGCGGATCACTGCTGGTTGTCACTGGAGCTCTTTGCCACTGAGAGTTCTTCAGTGGTCATCTTCACTGGCGGATCACTGCTGGTTGTTACTGGAGACTTTTGCCACTAGAGAAGTGTTACTACTGGCGACTGGACTGGTTCAGTGAAGATTTGCCTGAAATAGGCCACTGCTGGCAGAATTAACATAGCTTGTTCAGATGGCATTATCAGTTCAGAACCATTTTTCAGTTCAAAGCAAGCTTTCAGTTCAGTGGTGTCATTCAGTTCAGTGAACCTGGACAATTCTGGACCAGGAAGCCTGACTGAAGAACTAGTAAGGAGCGGTATCCTGAGTAGGGGAGGAAGCAAGAGAAGGGATTTGGTGGAGATGAGTAAGAGGAAAGATTTTAGGAGAGACAAAAGGGCTAGAGTGGAAAAGGTGTATGATGTGACAGAGATGGGCTACAAGGGGCATGTGGGCCAAAAGGAGAAGTTATGTAATGTACCCGCCTTAAGTCTTCCAGAAGAATCTGATGACTTTATTGTTTACTGTGATGCATCGGGTCAGGGCCTAGGATGCGTGCTGATGCAACGAGGCAAAGTTATTGCGTAGGCTTATCGACAGCTGAAGATTCACGAGAAGAATTACACGACTCACGATTTGGAGTTGGGAGCTATAGTTTTCACATTAAAATGTTGGAAACACTACTTATATGGAACAAATAGTGTGATATACACAGACACAAGAGTCTTCGGCATATCTTCATTCAGAAGGATCTTAATATGCGACAGAGACCGTGGTTAGAACTGTTTAGTGATTATGATTGTGAGATCCATTATCATCCAGGCAAGGCGAACGTAGTAGCTAATGCCTTGAGTAGGACGGAAAGAGTTAGACCACGACGAATTCGAGCTATGAGCATTACCGTACACAACAGTTTGAAAGATAGAGTGATCGGAGCACAGATAGAACCAAACAAGCCAGAGAACATCGACCGTGAAGTGTTGCAGGGTATGGAAGGACAACTTGTTCAAAGAGAAGATGGTGCACTATATTTTGCTGACAGATTGTGGATAACAGCTTATGGTGGTTTGAGGACTAATAATGGACGAAGCGTACAAATCGAGATATTCTATTTATCTAGGGATAGACAAGATGTATCAAGACCTTCGAGATTTATTTTGATGGCCAGGAATGAAGAACGATGCAGCTATTTATGTGAGCAAGTGTCTGACATGTTCGAAGGTTAAAAATGAACATAAGAAGCCTGGATGGTTGCTAACGCAACCAGAGATTCATAAATGGAAGTGGGAAAGCATAACCATGGATTTCGTCACTAAGTTACCAAGAACAAGTAGTGGAAAAGATGCGATATGGGTTGTAGTAGACCGACTGACCAAGTCAGCCCATTTTATACCCATCCGCGAAGATTATAAGATTGTACCTAAAGGAGATTGTAGCTAAGCACAACGTTCCAGTATCGATCATATGTGATAGAGATAGCCGATTTACGTCATGATTTTGGAAGTCAATGCAAAACGCTTTAGGGACGCAGATAGATATGAGCACAGCCTATCATCCACAGACTGACGGACAGAGTGAGAGGACGATTTAGACATTAGAGGACATTGCTGAGAGCGTGTGTCATCAACTTTGGAGGGAGTTGGTACACTCTCCCACTCGTAGAGTTTTCATACAATAATAGTTATCATTCGAGTATTGGATGTCCGCCTTTTAAGGCATTGTATTGAAGGAAGTGTCGCTCTCCACTTGCATGGCAAGAAGTGGGAGACACGTATTGATAGGACCAGAAATCATTTTGGATACTACTGAGAGGATTGCACATATAAAGGAAAACCTCATGAATGAAAGAGAAAGACAAAAGAAGTATGCTGACAACCGAAGGAAACCTTTAGAGTTTCAGGTTGGTGATCGGGTGATGCTTAAAGAATCGCGTTGGAAGGGCGTGGTAAGGTTTATAAACAGAGGGAAACTAGCTCCAAGATATATTGGACCATTTGAGATTACAGAGAAGGTTGGTGTTGTTGCTTACCGTTTGAAACTTCCCCAGGAACTTAGTAATGTACATGATGTGTTCCACGTATCGAACCTTAAAAAGTGTTTAGCTGATGAGACGACATATGTTCCCTTGAACGAGATATGAGTAGACAGCAATTTAAGTTTCAAAGAAGAACCCGTTGAGATTATGGATAGGGAAGTTAGGAAACTTAAGAGACATAAGTATACTATCGTAAAAGTTTGATGGAATTCTCGTAGAGGCCCAGAGTTTACTTGGGAGCGAGAAGATCAGATGAAGCTTAAGTATCCGCACCAGTTGTGTAACTTGACACCCGAGATTTGGTAAGTGAACTTGAAAGTTAATGTGTGACTCGATGCTTGAAACAATGTGTGATTTGATGCTTGAAACATAATGTGTGACTTGATGCTTGAAAGTTAATGTGAGACTCGATGCTAGAAACTTAATGTGTGACTTGATGATCGAAAGTTAATATGTTTCTTGATTCTTGAAACTTAATGTGTGACTTGATGTTTGAAACTTTGATGTACGACTTGAGGCTTGAAACCTAGTGTGTAACTTGAGCTCTTGAAACTAAGCATGTAGCTTGAATCTTGATGTCTAGTAGGTAGCATGAGCATGAAACTTAAAGTATGACTTGAATTTCGGGACGAAATTTCCTTAGGGGAGACTGTAACACCCACAGTTTAGATCTGTTAACATTTTTGAGTTGGTTTCAATGTGACTAGCTTTCTTAGCGATAATCAGTAACCGTATTCGCTGAGTGAATTTATTTATGGAAGGTAACGTGGAGTAAAAGTATGGTGTCAGGAGCTAAGAAAACGAATTATTAAAAATTTAATATTCTTGAAAGCGATTAACGAATAAAATGTGTGTTGATAGTATTACTAATAGTGAGGTTATTAAAATTTTGGGAACACTCATTAAGAACACTCAAATTTCCCCATGTCTTTCCCTTCTCTATATAAACTCAAATGGAGAAAACTCAAAAACATACAACACACAAATACTCAAAATATCCTCTCAAAAACACACAAATCTCATAATATCACTCAAGTTATTTCTCCATCCAAAAATGATATTTTTCTTTAGTAATCCATAGATCTAGCACCCAAGTAACATCATCTCTTTCAAATTTAAGGTATTTCAAACAAAAATCCACATCTTTTCTTCCTTGTATATTTCGGCTTTATTAACAAATATGTCACTAGTTTTTATCATCAAGTTCATAACTTTTTACGTCCAAAAGTTTCTAAAACATATGTTATTACTAATCCTAAAGTGTCACAAGTTTTCATCAACAAAAGGTAGGAATTTCAAGCGATTTTGTAAAGCTTTTATTAACTTTCTTACCAAATGGGTCACGTACTTATAGTCCATTTTAGAGTCCGTATGCTTCATATTGTTTTTCTATAGTGATAAGGAACGTAAAAGTACAACCGGATTTCTGAAACTAACAACGATTTCAAAGAAAAACGTTTTGAGAGTTCTTAGGAAAAACACACAAATCTGGTCAAGAACACTCAAATCTGGAAAACACTCAAATGCAAGGAACACTCAAATGATCAGAAACACTCAAATGGTCAGAACACTCAAATGATCAGAAACACTCAAATGGTCAGGAACACTCAAAAGGGTTAAAACTCTCAAATGGTCAAAGAGTCGTAAACATTAATTGAGACAAACTTGCACACTTTTGGACGAACTAAGTTACATACTTAAAGATTTTCTGACTAAACTAATGGTGCACAGTAAGACACTTGTCACTAGTATAGACACTTATTACTTTGTGCAGGAACAGATTAGACGTACTAGTTGCTTGTAACCAGATTCTTGTGTAGCTTAGCTGTATTGCAGGACTAAAGGTGAGTTACGTAGCCCCTCTTTTTTTATGTTTTGGGGTGAAAGGATACTCGTGCCGTTGTGTTTATCATATTTATGGCTATTTAACTGTACTGTATGATGTGCAAATTGTTATATTGTGATGGTTTGGTTTCCTTGATTATATTGTGGATACATTTGGATGCATTGGCTGGTTATTTAACCGTCAGTCCTGATTATATTAATTACATCGTGAAGGATCTTGTTCATGTTCATGTTCATGTGCATGCAGTCATAAGTAAGTAGATAACCAATTTATATCATGTTCATGGCTATCTAACTGTACTGTATGATGTGCAAGACAGACGGCGGGTTGTTTAACCGTAAGGCCACATTTAGATTACCTTAGCCTGGTACCGTAAGCGTTGAATACCTTGTTGTGGATCATGTTTACGTTCATGTGCATGCAATCATAAGTAAGTCTGTAGCCAATCTATATGCTTGTGGTGCATTATGATATTTGACCCAACACATCACTTGATACTTGATACTTCTTTACAAAACCTATGAACTCACCAACCTTTGTGTTGACGTTTTTAAGTGTTCTTTCAGGTGCACAGGTTAGAGGTGGCCGAGGAGAGTAGCATGGAGCCTTTATAGCAAACTTTGGACTAGGATTCCTTGTTGCTGCTATGTTACCTTATGCTTTCTTTTATTTTAGCATGGCACTATGCCTGACCTTTGATCCCCTACGTGGGAATCGGATTATGTTTTATTTGTGTTTGGATTTATGTTGAATGTTTGTGTTAATCTATGCTAAGACTTTCAATATTTTGTGGAATCATTTAGCCTTCCTATGTAATATCCATGATGCGTGTACTATGCGTCACATCCCGAGTTTTCTGCCCTAGTCGGGGTGTGACAAGTAAGGTCCTTGTTGAATCAATATCTTTTCTAAAAACAATTACTTCGCTAGACAAACCTATGCAAAATTTACAAACATCAACAAAAGATTGTAAAGAAAAACTTACCTTCTGTTCGGGTGCTTCAAGATTCGCCATAAAGTTGACAATATCTTCTGTACTCAGATTTCTAGGTATCTCAATCTTTATATCTTCAGTTTTCTCCTTAGTTTCCACATATGTTTCAACTTTAGTGGAAATTTACTCAGTACTTGCTCTTACTGGTTCTGATGGTTCAGGTTCCTCTTCTACCCTTTGATGAAAACTATCATTGCCATTTGTGCTCGAATACAGTGTATAGTCGAATGAATTATCAACAAGATCATTCATTCCTCCATCATAATCCTGAATTTCAGCCATAAATGCATGATTCTGATCCTCAGCACTATTGAACCCCAATTGTATGAACCATCATTTTGAAAAACCAATGCTCTTGAGTTGTCCGTTTCTCCTGAGTTTCGGTTACCAGTATTAGCATATTGGCGTCCTGAATTCTGACTTGCAATAGAACCACTCAGATTGAAGTTCTGACGGCCAGTTGCTGAATTGTTTTCCCATCTTGGTCGTTGACATTCACGTGCAAAATGTCGAAAACCATCACAGTAGAAACACTTCATCTTGGTTTTATCAAATCCCATCTTACCATCTATAACCTTCCTTCCAGTTCTATTAGTGAATCGTTGAACTCTCAAAGTTAGCATAGCTAATTGCCAGTTCAGATCCATTTCTTCCAGATCATCTAGATCAACCTGTTTGTAATCCTCCCTAACCAGTTCTGGTTCCGTCATTTTTCCTCCAACTAACTTCTCATGAGCATACACAAACGAAGCCAGCATGCCCAAATGTCCCTCAGCAGATCTTATGCTCATCGGCATTCCTGATAAACCCGAGCTTGGAGAACTACTCTTCTGATTCCCATTATGAACAACGATCGCTGATTCCGGAGAAGTTACATACATCAAGTTGTTGTCAGAATCCATGGTCATATTCAAATTCTCAGATTCTCCACTATAGAAGGCAGTAATCCCTCCACTTGAAGAACCTTTTCCCAAAGAAGCATTCGGCTAGCTATGATAGAGTTTCGGACGTTGATCAAAATCACTGCTACCTGCTTCTTTTGACTTACGCTTCATGTCTTGACCCCTTAACTTTTGGATAATCTGCTCCAATGTCCATTTTCTAAATCTAGATTACTTCCTTTGGATCAGGTTTGTACCCAAAATATGCCAACTCAACTAGCAAGTGACTGTAACGAATAAGTGTCTCATCAAGAGCTTCGTCTTTGAAACTTGTGAAAACATAATACTGTTTCTTCAGCAAGTCTTTTCTTCCATTCTTGAGATCTTCATCACCCTCTCAATGCTCCTTGAGTGCATTCCATAAGCCTTTTGCACTTTCATACTGCTCGAACAAGTGCAAGAATTCCCCTTGAAGAGCCATCCTTAGTGATCCTAAAGCCTTACTTTCAGCTTCGTAGTCCTTGTTCTGATCGAATGACATCTGCTCATAAGTAGCTGCTTTTCCACCACTTGAACCAGCCTCCATGCCATTTGGATCTCTTGCCACACTTGGGTGAACATAGCCATTAATGATACAGATCCACATCATGACATCCATAAGCCGGCAATATGATTCCAATCTGCCCTTCCAATTGAAATATCTATCAAGGCTTATCAACTAGGGCGGTGAATTGGCCTTTCTGGTTTCATGATTCATCAAGATAAACTAATTCAGCAAGGCTTGATAGTTTGCGGGTAATTGAGACGTCATTTTCTTTTACGAACTAGTAAAATAATACGAACTGTTTAAGAATAAACGAGGTCACAAGTTAAAACAAGGTCGCAAAAGAAAACGAGGTCGCAATTAAGAACTCGAGGGCGTAATTGAACTGGAGAGGTTGTAAAGAGCTCACGAGGTCGCAAATGAGAAACGAGGTTGCAATTGAGCTAGCGAGGTCGTAATTAATTGTCCAGGTCGTAATTTGAGCTGAACAAGGTAATACGAGCTAGCGAGGTCGCAAACGATGTTGTAATCTTTGATTTTATTGAATTTGAATTCCTAATAGCCAAAACTCTTCCAAAAGTGTTGTAAACACCGTGTAAAGAAAAAACCCTAACTTTCTCTCCCTATGGCAATAGCGACTCCTCTTTTCATCATTTTTCTGCCCTAATTTCGTGTTCTTGGACTGATTATGGAGGTTGTGTATGATCATTTTACTCTTTTGGTGATCTGATCATGTATAAGTCTCTTTTTTTCTGTTCAAAATTCACGTGTTAGGGTTTTTTCTTCTTTTTCAGTCGTAAAACCCTAGTTTTGTTATTTCTCTTTTCTGATTGATTACCAAGCTTGTGATCGCGGCTAACTTGATTAGTCCAGCTAGATCAATTGAGTTTGTTAATTGATTAAGGGATTTGATTTGCAAATTAGGGTTTCATGCATAGGGTTAGGGTTTGTTTTCGGATTATCTGCTCTTAATTTAGTTTACTTCAATCGCTTTATTTCTGGTTTTCGAGTTTGCATGGTTTGCTGAGTTTAATGGAGGGATCGACTAATTTTAGAGTTTCTGTCCCTGGAGGAGGGTTAGCGAGTAAAGTGAAGAAAATCGATGGAAAAATTCCTGCTCCTGTTCGTGGAATTTTGAAAAACCCTAACCCTAAAAAGGGTTCAGGAGATTCAAAACAAGTGTTGACAGGTTCTAATGGAAAAGGTACGCTCAAGGATGGATCTAGTAATGCTACAAACCTAGGTGATGGAGTTTCCATCAATAAAACTCCTAGGGAATCTGTTTTGGAGTCGGGTAAGGATGAGATAGAACTAGATGAATACGGGTATCCAATTCACGATGATAGTGCACCAAGGGTCATACCAATGGTTAATGTTCATCCACAACCAACTAGCTCGATTGATGATGTTAATAAGACAACTAGTGGTGAGGAGATGGTTGATAAAGTTGAGTCGATGTTACCAGGTGGAGTTGTCGTGGTTGATCCTAAGCCTATTGAGACATAGACACCTCCTGGTCATGAGGGGGTCGAATCTATAAAGCAAGCATGTGATACAAGAAAGGCTGTTAAGAAACATGTTGAGTTTGAAACTGAGTCGAGTGTAAAAGGTGATGAATCTAGTGAATCTACTGGACAAAGCACGTCTACTTCTTATGCAGCAAAGTTAAAGGTCGGATTAGTTAAAAAAGTGGTTAATTTTAAAAAATTGAAAACCTTGTGGTGCATGAAGATGTCGATGTGGTGTTACCAAAGGAATCAGTTCGTGTAGTTCATGATAAGTTTGCTAATACCTTATTTGGTTACTTCTTGGGTGATAGGCTGGCCTACCCGTTTGTTGAATATTTTGTGAAGACTAATTGGACGAAATATGGGTTGCAAAAGGTTATGATGAATGCTAATGGCTTTTTTTTCTTTAAATTTGCTGATAAAAAGGGGATGAAAAGTGTGCTAGAAGGGGGACCTTGGCTTATCCGCAATATACCCATTTTCCTTAATGTGTGGTCACCAAATGCGAAACTGGAGAACGAAGATATTAAGGAGGTGTCGGTATGGATCAAAATTCATAATGTCCCTATTGCAGCGTATTCAGATGATGGTTTAAGCATGCTTGTGTCTAAACTCGATACCCCTAAAATGCTTGATGCGTATACGAGTGCTATGTGTACTGAATCTTGGGGTCGTAGTAGCTATGCCCGAGCTTTGATTGAGATTTTTGCCATGACAGAGTTTAAGGATACACTTTCTGTTACAATTCCGAATTTGGAGGGGGATGGCTATACCAAGGAGATTATGCAGGTTGAGTATGAGTGGAAACCGCCAAGATGTGTGCATTGTTGTGTCTTTGGGCATCATTCTAATGAATGTTCAAAGAATGTACAGGTTGCTAAGCAAAAGGCAAAGGTTGATGAGGATGGTTTTACCGAAGTGGTTGGAAAAAAGAAGAATGGTTCCAAAACTGGTTTTCAGGTGAATAAGCAAAAGCCGAGGTTTGAATATAGACCGGTAGTAAACCAGAAGAATTCCAAAGATAAACCGGGTATTTCTAAGCCAAGTGCTAGTGCTTCTCATGCTAATATTACTACTAGTAACTCTTTTGCTGCCCTTAATGAAGATAAAGAACCAAAGGTAGACGATAGTACAATGAATGCTAAGTTTAATGTTTCCATAGATTCTGATGGAGAGGAAGTAATTGAGGTAATTGATAATGAAACTGCTGAATTTATTACTTCGGGTACAGAAGTTAAAACAGGGGCAAACACTCCTGTTTCCGCGGGTTTAAATGGGTAGTATAGCTTCATGGAATATAAGGGGGTTGAACCGCCCTCTGAAACAAAAGGAGGTTCGACAGGTGGTGAAGGATAATCAGATTAATGTTTGTGCGATATTGGAATCTCATATGGATGTTTCCCAACTCTTTAATGTTTGTATAAATATCTGTAGTTCATGGGATTGGATGTCGAATGGCGGAGTGTGTAGTAAAGGGACACGCATTATTCTTGTGTGGAATTATGATGTGGCGGATGTTATGGTGCTGTCTCAAACCGATCAAGTTATACATGTTCAGGTATTATTTAAAGTTGATAAGAAAGCTATGTTCTGTTCTTTTGTGTATGCGGACAATTATTACAAGAATAGAAGGCTGTTATGGGATAATTTGTGTCAACATAAGTTATTTGTTAGAGATCGTCCTTGGTGCATTATGGGGGATTTTAATTCTTCTTTGGACTTGGAGGATAGTTTTTCGGGAGCTTCTACTATTAGTATTGGCATGAGAGATTTTAAGGAGTGTGTTAATTCTTTTTTGGTTAATGGGTATACCCCTGTAAATTTTATACCATCACCAAAAAGCATTACAAAACAAGTAGTATGGTTGTGTTACCATACTAGTTCATATGCATGACATGCCATACATATGTGAACAAACTTTAACCAAGATACAAACTATTAAGCAACTAGTCACACTATCTAAAATACAATAGAGAAGATGCGACTAAACAATAAATGAATTATTCTGTGCACGCCATTATCGATCATAAATCACCAAATGCCGCGGCAATTCCAATCTCCTACAAATCGATTAGCCAGTGTTGTATTCTTGAATCGCAGCGTTACAAGCTTTAAACGAACTGTACTAGCAATAATATCCGTAAGCTGCTTCACTGGTCTTGACTTATTGGAGAAGAGTCTATTATTTCTTTCTTGCCATATGAAATACGACGAAGCAGCAATCAAGAGTTTTCCAATAACAGATTTAGCCGAATTAGACTTCCCCTTATGAATCAACCATTCTACTATATCCTCCCATTTAGGTTGAATGTCATGCAAGAGAGCCAAATGGCGAATAGACTTCCAGACCTGTGAGGAATAAGAACAATCAAAAAACAAATGGTTATGTGAATCCGGCCCTTGTTGGCATAGAGGACAGCAAACAAGGTTAACATTTATGTTTCCTCCCGCACTCCATTTCATCACTTTATCTTGAGTCTTTAGTCTTCGAAGGAATATCAACCATCATAGAAAAGAATGCCTCGGTATCATTTGTTTGAACCAAGCAGCATTCACCCAATCCACCTGTTGATGTCGCTGTCTTAAAGTATTCCATACTACAGCCGACGAGAAAGCTACCTCATTTCCATCTTTATCTTTCCAATAAATCGAATCGGGAACATTTGGGCTCAAAGTAACAGCAGGAATCAAGTTTAAAACAGGATACAAGTCCAACCAAGCAACCGGCCATTTCCAATTTCCATTCGACACAAGGTTATTCACATTCATATGTAAGGAAAATCCCGCACTCATAATATCTCGGTTAGAGACTACATTCCGAATAGGGCAGTTTTCATTCCACATATCAAACCAAACCATTGTATTCATACCATTTCCAATTTTGGACCAAATATTAGGACGTACCTGATCACGAAGTTGCAATAATTTACGCCATCCCCAGCTGCAATTATTGGGAATAGGGACGTCCCAAAAACTGCGGTTAGCAAGTCTGTATGAGTGAATCCACTTCACCCACAAAGATTCCCTTCGATCCAAAAGACTTTTTTTTTGGTTAATGGGATACCCCTGTAAATTTTATACCATCACCAAAAAGCATTACAAATCAAGTAGTATGGCTGAGATACCATACTAATTCATATGCATGACATGCCATACATATGTAAGCTACTAGAATCAAGCAAACTAGCTAACAAAGGCCAACCAACACACTAGTAATTACAATAAAAGAACTAATGTGATAAAAAGGAACAATAATATTATCTGCGCCAGTTATCTGAGATGGACCACAATATCACGTGGTACTTTCCAAGCTTCAAGTAAGCGCTCTACACTTGTCGTGGTTTTAAACTTCAAAGTTACCAACTTGAATCTGATTGTAGTAACAATAAGCTCCACAATAGTATCTGGAGGACGGGCATGGTTAGAAAATAACCGATTGTTTCTTTCCTGCCAGACGAAATAAGCCGTAGCTGCTACTAGTAGTCTTCCAATAACATTCTTTGCAGATCTGGACTTCGCTTTAAGTGTAATCCAATGGACGATGTCTTCCCAATCATCAGATAAGAAAGCAACTCCAGCTAAAACTTTGATTCTACTCCAAACCTGCGATGAAAAAGAACATTGAAAGAATAGATGTGCATGAGAATCCGGTCCTTTGTTACACAACGAGCAACAATACATGTTGTAGCTCGCTTTCCATTGCATGATCACATCTTGTGTCTTCAATTTCTTCTGAACAATGAGCCAAACCAAAAATGCATGTCTTGGAATACAATGAGAAAACCAAATTGCATTTGCCCAAGCGACCTCGTTGTTCCTAGATCGAATGGAATCCCAAACTGCTCTTGAAGAATACACTTGGTCATTTCCTTGCAAATCTCTCCATACTATTGAATCCGGTTGATTTGTATTCAACACAATTGTTGGGATATTTAATAAAACCGGAAATAAATCTAACCAAGCACGTGGCCATAGCCATTCACCATTTTGATTAATATCAGCAATTTTTGAGTTTAAATCAAACCCCGCTTGCATGATTTGTCTTGGAGATATAACTTTACATAATGGCGACTCACCTGACCATTGATCAAACCAAACCGAAATCTGCTTGCCATCACCCACTCTAGACCATATGAATGGTCTAATATCTTGTCTTAACTGAAGCAATTTCCTCCATCCCCAACTACAATTTTGTGGTTGATGTACATCCCAAAAGTTTCTGCCTTTTAACCTATAAGAGTGCACCCATTTGACCCATAGAGAATCTCTACGGGTTAAAATGCTCCAAATATGGTATACCATAAGGGATTTGTTTACTTCATTAACACGCCTAATATCTAAACCACCTTCTAATTTAGGTAAACAAATAGATTTCCATGACACCTTTGCCTTACCTTTCACCATTGGTCCTTGACACCATAAAAATGCCCGCAACTTCCTTTCAAGATCCTTTATAATGCTAGCTGGAAGGATAAAAACTGAAGCCCAGTAAACATGAAAAGAAGATAACACTGACCTTATCAACTGAAGACAACCAGCAAAAGATAAGCTTTTATTCCTCCAGTCAGCAATTCTACTCTCCATTTTCTCCACCAAGATCTTACAATCATTGTGGAGAAGTCTAGTGGATATTAAAGGAACACCAAGGTACCTCACAGGGAGCTTCTCTTCATCAAAAGGCATGATCAAAAGTATAGCTTGCTTAACAAAATCCGAAACATTACAGAAGAAAGCTTTACTCTTGGGCATGCTAGGAACTAACCCAGACATATCTTTGAATTCATTTAGTGTATTCATAATAACACTAGCTGAACTCACATCACCCCTTGCAAACAAAAAAAGGTCATCTGCAAAACAAATATTAATAATTCGCTCCTTTTCGCATTTGTTATGAAATCTGAAACTAGCCATACTCATAACCACATGCTGGATAAGTAAAGTAAGCACTTCCATAACAAGTGTGAATAAGTATGGGGACATAGGATCTCCTTGCCTTAATCCTTGTTTACCCTTGAAGAATCCATGCACATTCCCATTAATAGCTAAGGAAAACGAAGTAGAAGTAACACATACCATGATCCATTTGATCATTCTTCTATGGAAACCAAAACCATGTAATGCCGATTCCAAAAATCTCCAATCCACAGTTTTTGTATATCAATCTTGAATGCACATTTTGGAGGACCAACATTGCGATGGTAGTTATGCATAAGTTCTTGCGTGAGTAGGATATTATCAGAAATCCTACGACCAGGAACAAATGCTGACTGATTTATGCTAACGAGATCCGATAACCCATCTTTCATTCTATCAGTTATTATCTTACTAATACATTTAAAGAGTGTATTACAGCAAGATATAGGTCTATAATCAGTAACAGAAGTCGGGGTTGCCACCTTAGGAACAAGAGCGATTAGGGTATGATTAACCTGCTGGAGCAATTTCCCATTCCTGAAGAACTCATGGACAGCGAGACATATATCATTTCCTACCACATCCCAAGCACCCTTAAAGAATACCGAGGTATACCCATCCGGACCCGGGGCTTCATTTTCTCCTATCGAAAACATTGCCTTCCTTATCTCCTCATTTGTGATATTACGAACCATGGCTTCAGCTTTCTGAGGGGATAACTTCTTTGTGAAAACATCAGGAGTAGGATAACGGGATGTGACCCCAACCTGACCCAAAAACTTCTCATAGTGATCAACAAAAGCCTTAGGGGCTGCACCACCTTCATGAATGATCCCATTACCATCACGGATGACCTCTATTCGACTTCTATGGTTTTTGCTTTTGACAAAGTTATGAAAGTAGGCTGAATTTGAGTCACCCACCCCTAGCCATTCCACTTTAGACTTTTGTTTCAGAAAACGCTCTTCATCTAATTGAGCAATTTGAAATTCTTTCAAACAAGCTGCCTCTTTCTCCAATAAACCCGTATTAGTTGGGTCCTTATCAATCTCACCTTGTAGCTCATCAAGACAACCCCTAGGTTTCGAAACCTTTGAGTGAAGGTTGCCTTGATCATGCAGAAGCTTACGTAGAGGTTTCTTGGTGGCTTTAAGACGACTAATCACCTTAAAGAAGTGATGGCCTTCAACATTTAGTTTCCACGCATTAACAACAACATCAATAAAACCCTGCTTATGAACAAGAAAGTTAGCAAACTTAAAAGGTTTAGGACGACTTCTCGTAATAGAAGGAAGTTTCAGGATGCATGGCGAGTGATCAGAGATTCTGTAGGGATGAAACAGTGCACAAGCTGCTGGAAATGCATCTATGAACCCCATATTCCCCATAATCCTATCAATTTTTTTAAACACTCCCCCACCTCGTTTCGGTTTTTGATTCCAAGTAAAATGTAATCCGGAGCTGTTTACATCAAACACTTCAATAGATTCCACACACTCCTTAAACTCTCTCATGCTAATATTAATAGTCGATGATCCATGAAGAGAGTCTTCAAGATTTAGTGCCGAGTTAAAGTCCCCCATAATAACCCAAGGTTTCTCACGTACAAAAACCTTATGCATACACAAATTCTGCCACAGAGTTCTTCTATTCTTATAATAGTTATCAGCATAAACAAAAGAACAGAATAACAATTTCTTATCATCTTTGAAAACCACCTGCACATGAATAACCTGGTCCGATTGTGACAGAACCATGACATCAACTACCTCAGTATTCCATCCAATGATAATTCTTGTACCTTTAGTGCATAAATTACCATTAGAAGTCCAGTCCCAAGTTTTGCAAATCTTCTTACATACATTAAAAACATTAGGCACATCTACATGCGATTCCATAATAGCACACAAATTCAGATAGTTATCAGTAACTACCTGTCGAACCTCTTTTTGTTTTAGCGAGCGGTTCAGCCCCCTAATATTCCAGGATGCTAAACTACCCATTAAAACCATTACCACCGGGAGTGCTTGCCCCCTCAGAATTAACCTTCTCCTCAGTACCCATTTTCATGAAATCGGCTGTCTCAGTATACACATTCTCAACCTCCTCATCATCCGATTCATCTAGAGTATCAGTAGATGTTCCTACAACACTCTTTCCCTTAACATTTCCCTCAGCAGGCTGGATCACCGGTTCATTCAGACCTGAACCATAATCTGACAACTTTTCATATGGGTTTTGAGTACTCACATTTATCGTTGCATTGGAAGTATTAGTTGCCGATCCTGAAGTACTAGGGATATCCTTATCCTTCTTTTGGTTCACAATAGGTCTATATTCAAACTTTTGCTTTTTCTTGTTCAGATTAAAGCTCGTTTTATTGTGATTCTTCTTTCCCTTCACCTCAATAAAACCCTCATCATCCACTATAGTTGATGCGAATATGATCCCACTCGCTGAACTGACTAATTCCAGTCAGCTAGAAGGAGTCGCTGAAGGGTTCGCTGGAATACCTGGCAACAATCAATTGGCAGCGAGCATTGGACTGAAGATGTCTCCAGAACAAGCCATGCTCATCTTGCCAGCCATAGCCCATTATGGACAAGCCTTCGCTGACAAACAACCTCCAATTGTTACTTTACTCCAGTGGCAAGTCCCTCCCTGATCAATGAATCAATGAAAGTCATCAGCGAATAGCATCAGCGAGCAACCCCAGTCAGCATACTTCAGCAGAGTTTTGTTCAGTCAAGAAGTTATTTTATTCAATAAAAGGCTGCCACGTCACCAGTTCTATAAGGTCTTGGATAAGGATGTGTGCATGAGAATAAAGTGTCCAATGAAGTCCTATGTTTGTGGGTAAAGAAGAATGACAGCTGTAAAGGAAGGCGCGTGTGACAATGACATTTCTAACGGTATTGTGGGATCACTTGCAGGGGAATGTTTCTAGAAGCCCACGCTGTCCATTTCCTATTGGCCAAATTCAATTAGTGGCTAGCATTTGACAGCTTTTATGTATTATTTTATTATTTTGTCGTTAATTCCTAGGTAGAGCATGTGGCTATAAATAGAGGTTTTATCTCTCATTGTAAGTTCGGTTGATGTTGAATGAAATTAATAGAGCAGCCTCTATTTCTTACAAATCTTCTTTTACCTTTATAGATCTTGATCTTGGTGGTTAGGAGTGATCCCTTTATCTATATTTGTGGTGGTTCGTCCTTTATCAAATATAGTGGTGAGATCTTAAATCTTCGATTCCTTTATCTGTGTTTGTGGTGGCTAGACCTTTATCAAACATAGTGGTGGGTTGGAGTGTTTCTATTATTTGATTCCGGTGGATCGTTTCCTTTACGAATCAAGTATTAGATTCTTATCTATCTTTGCTTTTTATTGTCTTGTTCGTTTTTGTTGTCTTATAGTGTTTGGCTTTTCAGTTCTCACTTGTTTAGGGCACAGATTTGACATATGGCCGAAAACACAGCAATGTGAACATCTCGGAGGTTTCCATTCATATTCAACTTGCATGAATTCCTTTGTACACCCATCACCCTCCATATCTGGAATTTCGATTGATAGCACGTCCTTAAATTCAGAATCTGCTGATATTTCAATAAGTGCTCTAGCATAGCTACTACGCCCCCAAGACTCCGTACACATGGCACTCGTATAGGCATCAAGTAATTTCGGGTTACCTAGCTTAGAGGCAATCATGCTTAAACCATCATCTGAGTAAGCTGCAATCGGTACATTATGTATCTTAAACCATACTGTCACCTCCTTAATTTCTTCTTTATGTAATTTCACATTTGGTGACCACACCTTTAGAAATAAAGGCATATTTCGAATTATCCAAGGTCCTCCTTCAATGACACTTCGCATACCATTTTTATCCGAGAATTTAAAGAAAAAGAAGCCATTAGCATTCATCATTACTTTTTGTAAACCAAACTTCTTCCAATTCGTCTTGACAAAGTACTCAACCACCGGGTATGCAATTCTATCACCGAGAAAGTAACCAAAATACTCCAAATATGGGTGGTCATCAAAGCTTTGTTGACATCATGTATTCGCCTTATTCCTAACCCACCCTCATTTTTTGGCCTACATATAACATCCCAAGACACTTTTGCTTTTCCTCTAATATATTCTCCCTGATTCCAAAGAAAATCTCGCATTTTACTTTCAAGTTCATCAATAATGCGCTGCGGGAGGATAAAGACAGATGCCCAGTATACATGCAAAGATGAAAGAACAGACCGAATAAGTTGAAGTCTACCTGCAAATGACAGCGACTTATTTCTCCAATCTGCAACCCTTTTTTCCATGCGTTCAACCAATACCTTACAGTCTTTATATACCAACCGAGATGATACAAGCGGGACTCCAAGGTATTTAACCGGCAAACTTCCTTCTTCAAAAGGCATAATATTCAAAATAGAATGCTTCAAATGGTTAGGCATATTGCAAAAATAAACAGTACTCTCTTTTTTTGGTTAATGGGGGCAAGCTAGGCTTCAAACCCGACATATTGCTAAACTCATTTAAAGACTCCATAATTACCTTCGCTGAATGCGCCTCACCTCTAGAAAAAATAAACAAATCATCTGCAAAGCATAGATTGGTGATACGCTGCTCATCACACTTATTATGGAACCTGAATTGAAATGCAACCAATACATTCTTGTCCAACATAAGTGTTAAAACTTCCATTACCAAAGTAAACAAGTAAGGGGACATAGGATCACCTTGTCGCAATCCTTTCTTGCCTTTGAAAAAACCATGCAGATTACCATTTATTGATAACGAGAATGAGGTTGTAGTAACACAGGTCATAAACCATCTGATCATTGTTGAGTAAAAGCCGAAACCAATCAGAATTGCACGTAAGAATTTCCAATCAACAGTATCATACGCCTTCTGGATATCAATCTTGAAAGCACACCTAGGAGGAGCCGTATTTCTATGGTAAATATGCATAAGTTCCTGTATCAACAATATATTATCTGAAATTCGACGCCCAGGAACAAATGTCGATTGATTAACACTTACCAAATCATTCAACCCTTCTTTTATCCTGTTTGTAATGATCTTGCTGATGCACTTATAAAGAGTATTACAACATGAAATTGGCGATAATCATTAATATAAGAAGGAGTTGTCACCTTAGGGATCAAAGCGATGATGGTATGGTTAATTTGCTGGAGCAGCTTTCCATTTCTAAAAAATTCATGAACCGCCAAACATATTTCTGAGCCAATCACATCCCAAGCACCCTTGAAAAAAGCAGTCGTGTAACCATCTGGTCCTGGTGCTTTATCTTCACCAATATCAATATTGCCTTACGAATTTCTTCATTTGATACAGACCGCACCAAATAAGTTGCACGCCCATGATCCAATGTATTCTGGAAGATATCATGGGGGATTGTCAGCGAGTTATTATCCTCCAAACCAAGAAAGTTCTTGTAGTGATCCACCAGAGCTAAAGGAGCATCTCCTCCTTCATGAAGAACACCATTTGCATCCTTAATTACTTCAATTATACTTCTATGGTTTTTATACTTCAAGGATCTGTGAAGGGCTGTTCACCAAGGTTTTGGATCAAGATACTTCCGCTAATAAGGTTAGGAGTGTATCGGCTGAGGAAGTAAAAGATGCTATCTTTTCAATTGGTGAAAATAAAGCTCCGGGACCAGATGGTTTCACTTCAGCTTTTTTAAAGAAGTCATGGAGTATTGTTGGTAAAGAGATTACAGAAGCTGTTCAAGACTTCTCCAGTCATGGACGATTATTACAAGAGCTCAACCATACCTTTCTTGCCTTGATTCCTAAGATAACAACTCCTGCAAAAGTTACTGACTATCGCCCAATCTCGTGTTGCAATGTTATCTATAAGTGCATTAGTAAAATAATCACTAACAGAATTAAGGCTGCTTTAGAAGACTTGGTTCATATCAATCAGTCCGCGTTCATCCCAGGAAGGAAAATATCGGATAACATCCTTTTAGCACAAGAACTAATGCACAACTATCATCTTAATCGAGGTCCCCCTAGATGTGCATTTAAGGTGGATATACAGAAGGCATATGACACTGTTTGCTGGGATTTCATGCAGGAGTGCCTTCGAGGATTTGGGTTTCATACAAGAATGATACGGTGGATCATGGAGTGTGTCACAAGTGTCTCTTATTCCCTGAGCATTAATGGTAGTGTGTATGGATATTTTAAGGGAAAACGTGGTCTACGCCAAGGAGATCCAATGTCACCTTACCTCTTTACGCTTGTTATGGAGGTGTTATCACTTCTCCTGAGGCGGAATACCATTGAATCGAATGGCTTCCAATTTCATGCTCAATGCAGTAAAAGGAAGATAATCAATATTTGTTTTGCAGACGATCTTTTTTTGTTTGCAAGAGGGGATGTAAGGCCAGCAACGATTCTCATGGATTCACTTACTACCTTCAAAAACATCTCTGGATTAGCTCCTAGCCTTCCAAAGAGTTCAACTTTTTTCTGCAATGTACCAGACCATACTAAGCAAGCCATCTTGTCCATTATGTCATTTGAAGTGGGCACCATACCAGTACGTTATCTTGGAGTCCCTCTTATTTCTACTCGACTAAAATTTCAAGATTGTAGAATATTAGTCGAACGAATGGAGAGTAGAAGTGATAATTGGAAATCAAAATCTTTGTCGTTTGCGGGTAGGCTTCAATTGATCAATTCAGTACTGTCATCGATGCATATTTACTGAGCTATGGTCTTCATTCTACCTACTCGTATCATCAATGACTTAGAAAAGAAAATGAGGAATTTTCTATGGAGCAAAGGATCTATTACAACAAAAAAATCAAAAGTGGCTTGGAATTCAGTTTGTTTGCCCAAATATGAGGGAGGTCCTAAAAGGATAGCGGATGTTAACAAAGCTCTTATGGCTCGACACATCTGGTCTATAATCAATAAAAGGAAGTCGTTATGGGTACAATGGATACATGACTATAAGATAAAAGGATCGAATTTTTGGGTGGTTACACCTCGTGGATGTATGAGTTGGGGATGGAGGAAATTGTTACAAATACGAGATATTATCAGACCATTTATTTGGAAAAGAATTGGCAATGGACTGAATACATTTGTATGGACAGATAAATGGTGTATGGATAATCCGTTACTTAATTTCATCACTCCAAGAACGATAGCAAATGCTGGGTTCAATCTGAATAGTAAAGTGGCTGATCTTATTCGTGATAATCAATGGTTGTGGCCAGAAGCTTGGTATAACTTGTTCCCTGTTCTTATTCACACACCGTGTATACAGGTCAATGATAACGAGGATCGGAATGTATGGAAAGGTTCGAATGGTGTAGAGACTGAATTCTCTTCTAAAGTGGTTTGGGAGTCGTTGAGAAGGAAACAGGGGGAAGTAGATTGGGTTAATGTCGTCTGGTTCTCACAATGCATTCCCCGTCATGCCTTCCACTTATGGCTGGTTTTTAGAAACAAATTGAAGACTCAGGATCGCATGAAGGCATGGGAGGCAGGGAGCGAGACTAATCTGAAACTTATGTGCTGTCCACTGTGCAAAACAGGGGTTGACAGCTCACATTTGTTTTTTCAGTGTCATTTCTCTGTACAGGTTTGGAGGAAAATTAAAGCGCTGGCAAATATGAATGATGTATCGGAGTCCTGGGATGATATTACAAATTGTCACATTCAAAGATCCAAACAGAAATCTGTTGATAGTGTGATTAGTAGGATTGTTGTTGCTGCTGCCACCTACTTTCTATGGCAGGCACGGAATGAAAGACTGTTTACGCAAGGTGTACGTAATGTGGAAGTCATCGCTGACCTGATTATTCGAACGGTTCGGTTAAGGTTACTCACCCTTAGATTCAAAGGACAAAATAATTTGCTAGAGGAATGGAGATTACCTAAGCACGATGAAGACGAGCATGGCTGATTTGTTATGAAATATGTTCTGGTATATTTTGTAATGTGGTTTTGAGTTGATTGGTTGTCTAGCTAGGCTAGTTGTTTGAATGTGTGTGGCATGTCATTCACATTAACTAATGTAACAATTAGTTACATTACTTATACTTATGGATTATTTTATAATAAAATTACCAGGCCTTTTACCCAAAAAAAAAGGATCTATGAAAGAAAGCTGAGTTCGCATCTCCAGCTTCTAACCACTCGATTTTTGCCTTTTGTTTCAGAAACCTTTCCTCGTCTAATCTAGCTTGATGAAACTGTTTAAGACAACTAGCTTCCTGCTCACGTAAATGAGGCTCAGATGGATCATGATCTATAGACACTTGAGCAGCATCTAATTCTGTCCGAAGCATGTCAACACGAGCACCAAGTTTCCCATATCATGTAACATTTTACGCATGGGTTTTTTGATAGCCTTAAGTTTTTGCGTGACCCGAAACATATAATGGCCACCCATTTCAGTCTCCCATTCTTTCCTTACAGCCTCAAGAAATCCTTCTTTGTGAATAAGAAAATTTGGAAATTTAAAAGGTTTCGGCTTCGATCTTGAAATAGAAGGCAACTTCAACACACATGGAGAGTGGTCTGAAATTCTATATGGCTGAAATGTTGCACACGCAGCTGGAAAATCATCTATGAATCTCATATTACCAATAACACGATCAGTCTTCTTAAAGATACCCGTACCATGTTTAGGTTTCTGATTCCATGTGTAGTGTAACCCGGAACTATTAATGTCCATGACTTCAATCTCTTCGACACATTCCTTAAAATCCCGCATACCAATTGTAATGTTTGATGAACTCGAGTAATTATCCTCCAAGTTCAATGAAGAATTAAAATCACCTAATATAACCCAAGGCTGATCACGAACGAACCCCTTATGCTTATACAAATCAGCCCATAACATCCTCCTTTCTTTGTAATAATTATTCGCATAAACAAAGGAGCAAAACAGAACTTTTTGATCCTGCTTGAAGATTACTTGTGTGTGCATTACCTGTTCCGTTTGAGAAATAACCATAAGGTCAACCACATCCGTATTCCATCCAATAATGATACGTGTTCCCTTGGAACATACACCACCATTTGATGTCCAATTCCATGTTCTACATATCTTTCTACATACATCAACCAAACGACTAACCTCTACATGAGACTCCATAATAGCACATAAATTCAGGTAATTATCCTGAATCACATGCCGAACCTCCTTTAGTTTTGGGGTGCGGTTCAAACCCCTTATGTTCCAAGAGGCAATACTACCCATTAACCACATTCTGTACGGGAGTGCTTGCCCCCTCCGTGGTTACTTTTTCATCAGCGACTTGTACCTTGTTAGCATCCTCAATTACTATTTCTTCAATCTTGTTATCCGAATCCATATCAAATTGTTCTCCAATTTTCTTTTGCTTTGCTAATTCAATTCTTTCCTCCTCCGTTGTTTCAACCAGAACCGGTTCATTGTATCCATCCCCATAGTCATTTAAAACATCATAAGAGTTTTTGGTGGGAACCGGCACTTTAGACGTACTGGCTTCATCTGAATTAGCTTTTGGTTTAGCCACAGGTCGGTATTCAAATTTTGGCTTCTGTTTTTGGACTACAAAACCCTGTTTTGCAGCTTTCTTTTTTCCAACTAGTTGAAACCCATCACTATCCACCTCCTTCCCAGCTTTAGTCTGCCTTTTAACAGCTTTTGCACATTGATCATCCATATGTCCATAAACACAACATAATGAGCATCTAGGAGGTTTCCATTCCATTCAAGAACTTTTCTGGGCTAGTTCCAAGTGTTCAGAAAAGTACAGTCTTTTTCTGTAATGTTGCTATGCATGTCAAACAGTCTATTATGGAGCTGATGCAATTTGAGGTTGGGACTTTACCAATTCGTTATCTTGGAGTCCCATTGATCTCTACTATATTAGTTTATCAAGATTGTGTTGTTCTTGTTGAAAGGATGGAGAAACGAATAAATAATTGGAGGATTAAAACCTTGTCTTTTGCGGGGAGACTTCAACTGGTAAATTCAGTGCTTTCTTCATTACATACTTATTGGGCTTCCGTATTCATTCTTCCGGCGCGTATCATTTCTGAATTAGAGCAGAAAATGCGTGGTTTCCTTTGGTGTCAAGGGGCTTTGTCTCTTGGCAAGGCTAAGGTGGCTTGGAAGTCTGTTTGCCTTCCAAAATTTGAGGGTGGGTTGGGCATTAAGCGTATTTCAGAAGTTAATAAATCTCTGATGTGTTCTCTTATTTGGCGTCTAATTAATGACCGGCACTCCCTATGGGTTAAGTGGGTTCATTCGTATAGGTTAAAGGGACGTAGTTTTTGGAACAACAAGATAAGGGAATCTAGAATTCCAATCATTAGGCCACTTCCATGCATCATTGAAGACAATATCGCATACTTTGTCATCTAAATGTAATCCAACACCGTAAATCAGACGAGGCGATACATAATCAATTAGCGAACCATATTCAGTCCACACATCATACCATGCGGACGCTAATTTCCCATCACCAAGTTTAAAACAGAAAAACGGTTTCACAACAGACCGAATTTGTAATAGCTTCCGCCAACTCCAAGTCATATAAGCCGGTAAGAGTGAATCACCTAGGCACTCTTTTTTGCTATGGCTAGTGATGAAGAAAAAGCTAAAGACTCATGACAGGTTGAAACCTTGGGATGTGGGGGGAGCAACTAATCTTAACCTCGTTTGTTGTTCTTTGTGCAAAACAGGTCAAGATTCTCATTCTCATCTGTTCTTCGAGTGCATTTATTCAACTCAAATTTGGGCAGGTATTAAGCGCTTGGCAAACTTGGTGAATACGTCTCAACGTTGGGATGATATAGTGGCGAACTTGCTTCCTGTTTCTAAATGTAATTCGGCTACTAGTGTAATTGCTAGACTTGCATTGGCAGCAACAGTTTACTTCATTTGGCAAGAGAGGAACAACCGCATGTTCAGCAACAATTTGTGTTCCCCTGAGCAACTTATTAAAGTTATTGTTGATACAGTTCGGCTACGTTTAGTGACTATAAAGTTTAAAGGTGGCGATAAGTTGAAGAATCTGTTAGAAGCTTGGAAGGTGCCAAGATCTATTTTATTGGACAATGGCAATGATGCGGAAATGTCCTGATTCATTGAACTGGAGAAACCTAGTGAACTGATCATGCCATCTGAACAAGCCATGTTGATTCTGCCAGCAGTGGCCCATTTCGGACAAGTCTTTTCTGAACCAGTCCAGTCACCAGTGGTAACACTTCTCCAGTGGCAAGCTCCAGTGACCAACTCTGATAATCCACCAGTGAAGATGTCCAGTAACCAGCTCCAGAAGAACTCTCCAATGACCACTACTGAAGATCCTCCAGTGAAGTGCTCCAGATTTTGTCTCCAGTGGCGGTCCAGATTTATGTGTCCCGTTGCCAATTAATAAAGTCCCTACTGAAGTCGTTTGTGGGCCCAATAAAGAAGAATGACAGCTGTTAAGGAAGGCGCGTGTGACAAGACGTTTCTAACAGTATTATGGGACCACTTGCAGGGGAATGTTTCTAGAAGCTTACGTGTCCATTTTCTATTGGTCCAAATTGATTAGTGGTTTAGCGTGTGACAGCTTTTTGTTTATTATTTTATTATTATGTCGTTAATTCCTAGGTAGAGCATGTGGCTATAAATAGAGGTTTTATCTCTCATTGTAAGATAGTTGATGTTGAATGAAATTAATAGAGCAGCCTCTATTTCTTACAAATCTTCTTTTACCTTTATAGATCTTTGATCTTGGTGGTTAGGAGTGACCCCTTTATCAATATTTATGGTGATTTATTCTTTATCAAATATTGTGGTGAGGTCTTAAAATCTTCGGTTTCCTTTATCTATAGTCGTGGTGGCTAGACCTTTATCGATTGTAGTGGTGGAGCGGAGTGTTTCCTTTATCCTTGATTCCGGTGGCTTGTCCTTTACGAGTCTTGGTGGTGGATTCTTTTATCTATCATTTTATTTTATTATCTTGTTGTTGTTTGTTTCATATAAAATCCAGAAAATATCAAAAATAGTCTTCCGCTGTAGTTTGTCGCGTGATTTACGCATCAGGCGAGTAGTTTTTCTTGTTCATATTTGTAGTGGTATGGGTACCTTGTAAATGTGTCCCTCTCACTGGTACTCGGACAGGTTGATGTGCATGTTTGAGGTAACCTCGGTTTCTTTGTAAATATGTCCCTCTCACTTGTCTTTGTATTAGTTGATGTGCATGTTGAAGGTTGCCTATATCGCTCAAATGGTTTCGTTGTCATAGTCTTGGTTTAGTTGTTGCTTTGTTTGCTTCTTGTATGGCTAGGATAGCTTGTTCACCCTATATGACATGTCATATAGGGAACTAGTGTGGCACTCAGCCTCATACTTGTGATGTACTGTTAATTGTTGTTGGTATAAAAGTTTAAACAGGGTAATCCCTTTTACCCCAAAAAAATAGGAGGTTTCCATCCATATTCAACTTGCATGAATTCCTTTGTACACCCATACCCTCCATATCAGGAATTTCGATTGATAGCACATCCTTAAGTTCAGAATCCGTTGATATTTCTATAAGTGCTCTAGCATAGCTACTACGCCCCCAAGCCTCCGTACACATGGCACTCGTATAAGCATCAAGTAATTTCGGGTTACCTAGCTTAGAGGCGAGCATGCTTAACCCATCATCTGAGTACACTGCAATCGGTACATTATGAATCTTAACCCATACTGTCACCTCCTTTATTTCTTCTTTTTGTAATTTCACATTTGGTGACGAAACCTTTAGAAATAAAGGCATACCTCGAGTTATCCAAGGTCCTCCTTCAATGACACTTCGCATACCATTTTTGATGCAGAGACGTCCAGGTTCACTGAACTGAAGGAACCCAGCGAACTGAAGAAGTCAACCGAGCTGAAGGAAACTGAGCTGATAATGCCATCTGAACAAGCCATGTTGATTCTACCAGCAGTGGCCCATTTCAGACAAGTCTTTTCTGAACCAGTCCAGTCACCAGTGGTAACACTTCTCCAGTGGCAACATCCTCCAGTGACCAACTCTGATAATCCACCAGTGAAGATGTCCAGACATGCAAAATGGGTGGAATTTTTGCAGTCTTATTCGGTTGTTTCTAAACACAAAGCTGGAGTAGCTAATGTTGATGCTGATGCACTGTCCAGACGATATTCACTGTTATCAATTCTGGAAGCAAGAGTTCTTGGATTTTCTTTCATTAAAGAGTTGTATGCTACTGATCCAGACTTTGCTGATCACCTCACTGAAGCTAACAGAAAGGACCATTTATTGTTCAAAATGGTTTCTTATTTAAAAATGGAAGGTTGTGCATTCCCAGGGGTTCAATAAGGGATTTGATGATAAGAGAAGCACATGGAGGAGGTTTAGCTGGCCATTTTGGCATTAACAAGACTGGAGAGATCCTCACTGAACACTTCTACTAGCCAAGTCTACTGAAGGATGTCCAGAGTATTATCAGTCGATGTCCAACTTGTCACCAGGCAAAGACTACTTTTCCCAAAGGATTGTATACTTCTCTTCCAGTTCCAAACCAGCCATGGGAAGATCTCAGTATGGATTTCATTGTTGCACTGCCCATAACTCAGAGGGGAAAAGATTCAATAATGGTGGTTGTTGATAGGTTTTCAAAAATGGCACATTTTATTGCTTGTCACACAACCAATGATGCTTCAGCAGTAGCAAATTGGTTCTTTAAGGAGATTGTCAGGTTGCATGGAATCCCCAAGACGATTGTGTCAGATCGAGATGTGAAGTTCTTGAGTTATTTCTGGAAGACTCTATGGAGATTGATGGGTACCAGATTGTTGTTCAGTACGTCTCACCATCCTCAGACTGATGGACAGACTGAAGTTACCAACAGAACAATTGGTATGCTGTTAAGAACACTGGTGAAGAAGACACTGAAGGATTGGGATCTGAAGCTTGCTCATGCTGAGTTCGCTTTCAACAGAGCTCATTACTATTCTACCAGTAAATCTCCATTTGAAATATGCTATGGTGTCAATCCACTGACCCCCATTGATTTAATTCCATATTCGATTGAACCAAAAGCCAGTATTGAAGCTAAAGCCAGAGCAAAAGAAATCAAGAAGATTCATGAAGAAGTGAAGGCCAGAATAGAGAAAGCGAATGCAAGTTACAAGGCCAGGGGCAAACAAGAATAGAAAGCAGCCCAGTTTTGCACCAGGTGATCTTGTGTGGGTAAATCTGAGAAAAGAAAGGTTTCCAGCAAAGAGAAAAAGTAAACTGATGCCCAGAGCTGAAGGACCATTCAAGATTCTGGAGAGATATGGCGATAATGTTTACAAAGTTGAATTACCTGGAGATATGGCTGTTTCAAGCACGTTTAATGTGGGAGATCTGATGCCCTATCTAGAGGATGAGTACCTCGAGGACTTGAGGACAAGTCCCTTTTCAGAGGAGGAGAATGATGCAGAGACGTCCAGGTTCACTGAACTGAAGGAACCCAGCGAACTGAAGAAGTCAACCGAGCTGAAGGAAACTGAGCTGATAATGCCATCTGAACAAGCCATGTTGATTCTACCAGCAGTGGCCCATTTCAGACAAGTCTTTTCTGAACCAGTCCAGTCACCAGTAGTAACACTTCTCCAGTGGCAACATCCTCCAGTGACCAACTCTGATAATCCACCAGTGAAGATGTCCAGTAGCTTGCTCTAGATGACTGCTCCAGATGAATGCTCCAGTGACCAACACTGAAGGTCCACCAGATGAATGCTCCAGTGACCAACACTGAAGGTCCACCAGCGGCAGTTCAGATTTATGTTCCATTGTCCAGATAATAAAGTCACCACTGAAAGCTTATATCTGTGGGTCCAATAAAGAAGGAATGACAGCTGTCAAGGAAGGAGCGTGTGACTAACGGTATTGTGGGACCACGTGCAGGGGGGAATGTTTCTAGAAGCTTTACGTATCCATTTTCCATTGGATAATTAATTAGTGGTGGTCCGTAGCACATGACAGCTTTTTGAATATTTTATTGTATTTCGTTAATTCCTAGGTAGAGCATGTGGCTATAAATAGAGGTTTATTTCTGATGCGGGAATGTCCAGATTCAATGAACCAAGTTTGACTGAAGCTGAGCTGGAGGAATCTGGAGAAAAGCAGTTGATGTTGAATGAAAATTAATAGAGCAGCCTCTATTTCTTATAAATCTTCTTTTACCTTTATAGATCTTTGATCTTGGTGGTTAGGAGTGACCCCTTTATCAATATTTGTGGTGACTTGTTCTTTATCAAATATTGTGGTGAGGTCTTTTAAATCTTCGGTTTCCTTTATCTATAATCGTGGTGGCTAGACCTTTATCGATTGTAGTGGTGGGGCGGAGTGTTTCCTTTATCCTTGATTCTGGTGGCTTGGCCTTTACGAGTCTTGGTGGTGGATTCTTTTATCTATCATTTTACTTTATTGTCTCGTTTAGTTGTTTATTTCATATAGAATCCAGAAAATACCAAAAATAGTCTTCCGCTGTCGTTTGTCGCGTGATTTACGCATCAAATTTGGTATCAGAGACAGGTTTGCAAAAGGTTTCTTAATCTTTTGGTTGTCGTTGTTTGATCGTTTAGATCTGTTGGTTATTTGTTTAGACCTATTGATTGTGAGTTGTTTGCTGGTTATAAATGGCTTTTAGAAGGAATATGACTTTAGATGAAGCTAATAATGCAAGGAGAGATAGACAGATAGAAGATCTACAAGAAGCTCTTGGTAGAGTTGTTCATATGTTAGAAGATGGTGGTTTAAGATTTAATCGAGAAAATGTTGTTCCAAGTGAAAGATATACTGAATCTCAAGGTGGTAGTGAGAGATCTGAAAGTGTAGCCAGAGGTTCTAGTGATTCTGATGAGTCACGTCATAGAGAAAGGCGTAGGAGGCCTAAGGGTGATGATACTAGGGATATTAAGATAGATCCACCAGATTTTAATGGATCTTCTAACCCAGAAGAGTATTTCGAATGGGTCCAGGTGATGGACAGGATTTTGGAGATAAAAGGTTATGATGATAGAAAAAGCTTCAAAGTTGCCATTATTAAACTGAAGAAATATGCTTCATCCTGTATGATAACATGAAGTCTGAAAGGGAATATAAAGGCAAAAGCAAAATCAAGACCTGGTCCAAACTGAAGGAAGTTATGCAAAAGAGATTTGTTCCCCAGTCGTACAAGCAAGACCAGTACTTACTGATGAACAATCTGAAGCAAGGAGTTAAGGAGGTTGTAGAATACATTAGAGAGTTTGAGCATCTGAAGACCAGAACTGGTGTGAATGAAACTGAAGAGCACACTATAGCCAGATTTCTTGGTGGTCTGAACGTTGCCATTACTGAGAAGATTGAGTTGCAGCCTATCTGGACGTATGAAGGTGCATACAAGATGGCTATCCAGATTGAGAGACAACTGAAGAAGAAGGTTCCGTACAAGTCATTCAGTAAGGTTCCTGCCAGTGCAAGTCAACCAGTTGCCAGATTTACTGAAGCTGTTCAGAAATCCTTCAGAGGGAAAGAAAAAGAAACTGGAGCTTCTAAAGAACCAGTTGGAAGAAAATGTTTCAAGTGTCATGGCTTTGGTCACTTCCAGGCCCAGTGTCCTAATCAAAGAGCATTGACTGCAAGAGAAATTGAATGTTTGCCAGATGTCGACACTGAAGAAGGTGAGCCAGTGTACGATGAAGAAGAAGATGAAGAATCTTATGTTGGTGCAGATGTGGGAGAGATGTTGGTTGTCAGGAGAGTGATGCATACTGATGAAGTTACAGCTGATACTGCTCAGAGAGAGAATATTTTCCACTCCAGATGCACAGTGAAAGGCAAGGTATGTGATCTGATCATCGATGGTGGCAGTTGTGCAAATGCTGCTTCAAGTTACATGGTAGAGAAACTGGAACTACCAACAGTGAAGCATCCCAGACCTTACAAGTTGCAATGGTTAAGCGAAGGTTCTGAAGTAAAGGTAAATCGACAAGTCACTATTCCCTTTTCAATTGGGTCAGTTTACCAAGATAAAATTATATGTGATGTTGTTCCCATGGATGCCTGTCACGTTTTGTTGGGTCGACCATGGTTATTTGATAATTATGTTCATCATGATGGTCGTATGAATTCATATTCTCTAAATATAAGTGGAAAGAAGGTCACACTGACTTCTTTGAAGCCCACCGAACTGATGAAAGTCAAGAAGGATCAGCCCAGTAAGCCTTTGTTTTTATCTCAATCTGAAGTTGAAGAAGAGTTATCTGAAGGCTCTCCAGTTCTAATGCTACTGGTCGTTGAAAAGTCTGAAGAGAAGAAGTCCACTGAAGTCCCCAGTTTACTGAAGTCATTACTGAAGGAGTTCAGAGATGTTTTTCCTGAAGATCTACCTGAAGGTTTACCTCCAGTTAGAGGTATTGAGCACCAGATTGACTTGGTTCCAGGCTCAGTTCTTCCAAACAAAGCTGCTTATCGTTGTTCTCCTAATGAAGCCAAAGAATTGCAAAGACAAGTAGATGAACTGGTCGAGAAGGGTTATGTCAGAGCAAGCATGAGTCCTTGTTCAGTTTCTGCTCTACTGGTCCCAAAGAAAGATGGAACGATGAGAATGTGTGTTGACAGCAGAGCCATCAACAATATAACTATTAAGTATAGATATCCTATTCCCAGATTGGATGATATGCTTGATGAGTTATATGGCTCCAGAGTGTTTTCAAAGATTGATCTCAGAAGTGGTTATCACCAGATAAGAATGAAGGATGGAGATGAATGGAAGACTGCTTTCAAAATCAAGGGAGGTTTGTATGAATGGTTAGTGATGCCTTTTGGCTTATCAAATGCTCCAAGTACTTTCATGAGGCTAATGAATGAAGTTCTGAGGCCACTTATAGGTCAGTTTGTTGTTGTTTACTTTGATGATATTCTGGTGTACTCTAAATCTGAAGCTGAACATGTTGGTCATCTGAAGAAAGTATTTGAACTGCTAAGAAGACACCAGTTGTATGGAAAACTGGAGAAATGTGATTTTATGGTGGACAGTGTTATATTTCTGGGGTATGTTGTGTCCAAGGATGGAATTTCTATGGATCCTTCGAAGGTTGATGCTATCAAGTCATGGCCAGTTCCTACAACCATCACTGAAGTTAGAAGTTTTCATGGACTGGCATCATTTTATAGAAGATTTATCAAGAATTTCTCTACAGTTGTAGCTCCAATTACCGACTGTCTGAAGAAAGGTGTGTTTAACTGGCCAAGTTCAGCTTAACTGGCGTTTGAATCACTGAAGGAGAAGCTCAGTTCAGCTCCAGTTCTATCTTTGCCAGATTTCGACATGTTATTTGAACTTGAATGTGATGCAAGTGGTGTAGGTATTGGTGCAGTACTGGTGCAAAGTGGTCGTCCAGTCGCATACTTCAGTGAGAAACTGAATGGATCTAAACTGAAGTATAGTACTTATGACAAAGAATTCTATGCAATTATTCGTGCTATCACTCACTGGTCACATTATCTGAAACCGAAACAGTTTGTATTGTTTTCTGATCATGAAGCACTAAAGTTTATAAATGGTCAGCACAAGCTTAATGCGAGACATGCAAAGTGGGTAGAGTTCTTGCAGTCTTATTCATTTGTTTCAAAGCACAAGGCTGGAGTTTGCAATGTTGTTGCTGATGCACTGTCACGAAGATATTCTTTATTATCAGTTCTGGAAGCAAGAGTACTTGGATTTTCCTTCATAAAGGAGTTATATGCTGCTGATCCAGATTTTTCTGAGAAAGTTACTGAAGCTAATCTGAAAGGACCATTCACTGTTCAAGATGGTTTCTTATTCAAGAATGGTAAGTTGTGCATTCCAAGGGGTTCAATAAGAGATTTATTAATAAGGGAAGCACATGGAGGAGGTCTAGCTGGACATTTTGGAATCAACAAAACTGGAGAGATTCTGACTGAACACTTCTACTGGCCAAGTCTACTGAAGGACGTCCAGAGTATTATCAGTCGTTGTCCAACTTGTCACCAGGCAAAGACAACATTTCACAAAGGTTTGTACACTCCTCTTCCAGTTCCAAACCACCTTGGGAAGATCTCAGTATGGATTTTATTGTTGCACTGCCCAGAACCCAGAGGGGAAAAGATTCTATAATGGTTGTTGTTGATAGATTCTCAAAAATGGCTCATTTTGTTGCTTGTAATACAACAAATGATGCTTCAACTGTAGCGAATTTGTTCTTTAAGGAGATTGTCAGATTACATGGAATTCCTAAATCCATTGTTTCTGATCGAGATGTGAAGTTTTTAAGCTATTTTTGGAAGACTCTATGGAGGTTGATGGGTACCAGATTGATGTTCAGTACGTCTCACCATCCTCAGACTGATGGACAGACTGAAGTCGCGAACAGAACAATTGGTATGTTATTGAGAACACTGGTGAAGAAGACGCTGAAGGATTGGGATCTGAAGCTTGCTCATGCTGAGTTTGCCTTCAATAGAGCTCCAAATTATTCCACCAGTAAATCCCCATTTGAAGTTTGTTATGGTGTCAATCCACTGACTCCTATTGATTTAATTCCTTTTTCGATTGAACCAAAGGCAAGTGTTGAAGCAGAGACCAGAGCAAAAGAAATCAAGAAGATTCATGAACAAGTGAAGACCAGAATTGAGAAGGCAAATGCCAGTTACAAGGCCAAGGCAAACAAGAACAGGAAGCAGCCCAGTTTTTCACCAGGTGATCTTGTTTGGGTGCATCTCAGAAAGGAAAGATTTCCAGCCAAGAGAAAAAGCAAACTGATGCCCAGAGCTGACGGTCCATTCAAGATTCTGGAGAGATATGGAGAAAATGCTTACAAAGTTGAACTTCCTGGAGATATGTCAGTCTCTAGTACATTCAACGTTGGTGATCTGATGCCCTACCTGGAGGATGAGTATCTCGAAGACTTGAGGACAAGTCTCTTTTTAGAGGGGGAGAATGATGCGGGAATGTCCAGATTCAATGAACCAAGTTTGACTGAAGCTGAGCTGGAGGAATCTGGAGAAAAGCAGTTGATGTTGAATGAAAATTAATAGAGCAGCCTCTATTTCTTATAAATCTTCTTTTACCTTTATAGATCTTTGATCTTGGTGGTTAGGAGTGACCCCTTTATCAATATTTGTGGTGACTTGTTCTTTATCAAATATTGTGGTGAGGTCTTTTAAATCTTCGGTTTCCTTTATCTATAATCGTGGTGGCTAGACCTTTATCGATTGTAGTGGTGGGACGGAGTGTTTCCTTTATCCTTGATTCTGGTGGCTTGGCCTTTACGAGTCTTGGTGGTGGATTCTTTTATCTATCATTTTACTTTATTGTCTCGTTTAGTTGTTTATTTCATATAGAATCCAGAAAATACCAAAAATAGTCTTCCGCTGTCGTTTGTCGCGTGATTTACGCATCAATTTCCTTGTAAAAATCAGTTAGTGGATGTTGAATGAAAATTAATAGAGCAGCCTCTATTTCTTACAAATCTTCTTTTACCTTTATAGATCTTTGATCATGGTGGTTAGGAGTGACCCCTTTATCAATATTTGTGGTGGTTCGTCCTTTATCAAATATTGTGGTGAGGTCTTTTAAATCTTCGGTTTCCTTTATCTATAATCGTGGTGGCTAGACCTTTATCGATTGTAGTGGTGGGACGGAGTGTTTCCTTTATCCTTGATTCTGGTGGCTTGGCCTTTACGAGTCTTGGTGGTGGATTCTTTATCTATCATTTTAATTTTTATTGTCTTGTTTGTTGTTTATTTCATATTAAATCCGGAAAATACCAAAACTAGTCTTCCGTTGTAGTTTGTCGCGTGATTTACGCATCAATTTTTATCCGAGAATTTGAAGAAAAAGAAGCCATTAGCATTCATCATTACTTTTTGTAAACCAAACTTCTTCGAATTCGTCTTAACAAAGTATTCAACGACCGGGTATGTAATTCTATCACCAAGAAAGTAACCAAAAAGAGTATTCGCAAATTTATCTTGCACTTGTCGGACAGACTCCTTTGGTAGAACAACATCAACACCTTCTTTTTGAAACATGTTTTCAATTTTTCTGAAATTTACAACTTTTTTTATAGAACCAGACTTCAATTTAGCCACATAAGAACTATTATGCAACTCATTCGTTGCACAACTTTAGCAAAAGACTCAGAAGCTTTATTTATTGTTTCAGTATCTTCAGGAGGCTGTGTGCCAAAGTTTATATCTTCAACAAGTGGATCAGGTTGATTCGGAGCAAAAGAAAACTCAGAATTCTTCTTTTGCTCATCATTAATACTCGATCTCATCTCCTTATCCCTGTCACCAGCCTTGGAGCTATCATCTACCGTAGCAAACCCATCAGAATTAGAGTTTTCATTCGACATTCCATCACCATCAGACTTAGGGTTTGCATTCGACACCTCACCACCAGAATTACTGGGAATTTTCCCAGCAGATTTAGCACCATCATCTCGCACATCAGCATTGCCACTAGGATACTAGTGGGATAACCACCACCAAGTGACCCATCATCCTCGTGAACAGATTTAGCATGATCATGCTTGGTATTAGAAGGAGATTTCTTCTCACCATCAGCATGACCATTCTTATTAGGGTTTCCACTCTTGCCACCCTTATTGGGGCTATTATTCTTTTTCTTCTTAGACGAATTACTGGCCATGTTAACTTGACCTTCTCTCAATTTTTGAAATCGTTCCTCAAGAGCATTAAGATCAAAAGCACAGTCTTTCTTCATAAACTATAAACGTACGACTCTCTCAATCCAAGCAAAACGACATAAACAATCAAACTAGAAGAAACTCTTAAAATAAACTAGATGAAGATCGAAACTTTAGAAAACAAAACCCTAACCCTAATCGTAAACCCTAGCCTACAAATCAGACCCCCTTAATCATTTAACAAGATCGTAGAATCTAGCTAAACTAAACAGAGTTAGTCGCGAAAACAATCTTGGTAAACAATCAGAAAGATCAAACAAGAAACTAGGGTTTTTAAAGAAAGAAGAAAACGAAAACCCTACCAGAAAACGAAATAAAAAAGCTCAAACATGCACATCAACCAATCCGAAGAGTGATGAGAGGGACACATTTACAAGCTCTTTAGATCGAAATCAGTTAGGGAAATCGATGGAAGCAATGGAAGCAAATCGCCATTAGGGGAGAGAGTTTTAGGGTTTTGATATTTTTCTTATTAAAATGATGATAAGAGGAGGAAAAAAGAAAAAGGAGTGTGTTAATTCTTTGGAAGTGTTTGATATTAATAGTACGGGATTACACTTTATGTGGAACCAGAAGCCGAAAAAAGGAGTGGGCATCCTAAAGAAAATTGATCGTGTTATGGGGAATATTCAGTTTACTCAGGAGATTATGCATAACTATCATAGAAATTATGGGCCTCCAAAGTGTGCTTTTAAAGTAGACATTCAAAAGGCTTATGATACGGTGGATTGGGGATTTTTAAGAGCTGTGCTTATGGGATTTGGATTTCATCAAGTCATGGTAAACTAGATTATGACTTGTGTCTCCACCACTATGTTTTCTCTTAGTATCAATGGACAGGTTCTCCATATTTATTTACTCTCATCATGGAGGTGTTAAACCTTATCCTACAACAGTCTGTTCGGTTGGATACATCTTTTAGGTTCCATAACAGTTGTGTTAAACAGAGAATTATTAACTTATGCTTTGCAGATGATTTGTTTCTTTTTTCAAGGGGTGATATTAGACCAGCAAAGCTTATTATGGAAGCTCTTGTTTCTTTTCAAAAGATGTCCGGGTTGGTTCCAAGTATACAGAAGAGTACGATTTTTTTCTATAATGTGCCTCATGCTACTAAAACTTCAATCGGGTAGGCTGGAATTGATTAAATCAGTACTATCCTCGTTACATGTATATTGGGCCTCAGTCCTTAGTTTACCTTTGCGAGTCATTAAGGAGTTAGAGCAGAAAATGTGGTCCTTTCTATGGTATCAAGGCCCAATGAAGAAAGGGAAAGCAAAAGTTTCTTGGAATGTAGCTTGTCTTCCCAAACAGGAGGGCGGGTTGGGCATAAAAAGAATTGCAATACATAACAAAGCGCTTCTGACCACCCACTTATGGAACATCCTAACAAATAGGGAATCTCTTTGGGTTCGCTGGGTTCACTCGTATAGGTTGAAGGGGCGTAGTTTATGGGAGATTCCTATCCCAACGAGTTGTAGTTGTGGATGGAGAAAGCTACTGCAATTAAGACCCCAAGTTCGTCCTTTTATATGGTCAAAGGTAGGTAATGGCTTGACAACCTCAGCTTGGTACGACAAGTGGGCTGAGCAATGTCCTCTTAGTCAATATATTACCCCAAGAGAGATTGCGAGAGCTGGTTTCAGTCTTTCGTCTAGGCTGGCTGAAATTTGGAATAATGGTAATTGGACGTGGCCAGTTGCTTGGTACACTCTTTACCCGGTTTTAATTCAAATTCCGAATGTGCAATTGGCTGAATCTAGAGATGTACTACAATGGAAAGACTATAATGATAACATGGTTAATTTCTCTACTTGGGAAGCATGGAATTCGATCAGAAGACGAGAACACTTAGTGCCATGGCATAGGATAATCTGGTTTTCTCAATGCATACCCAGGCACTCATTTCTTATGTGGCTTATCATGCACAAGAAACAACTCAAGATAGGCTGAAGTATTGGGATGGGGGGCCCAATATGAACCTCAATCTCCAATGTTGCTCACTTTGTCAGAGGGGTCCCGATTCTCATAACCATCTATTCTTTGAATGTTCGTTTTCATTACAGGTTTGGGAGAAAATCAAACATTTAGCTGGAATGCACCATATTGCAGCGAAGTGGCAGGATGTTGTTGATTTTCTTACCCCGCGAGCTGCATCAAGATCAGCAAAAAGTGTTACAAGTCGTTTATTGGTTGCTGCAGCTGCTTATTATATTTGGCAAGAACGTAACAATAGGCTTTTTTCTAACCGGTCGAGACATATTGCTGAAGTCCAAGAAATCATTACGAAGACAGTTAGATGGAGATTGGCGTTGCTGAAGTTTAAAGCTACTCCGAAAGTAGATCGTTTTCTTGCTGCGTGGAATTTGCCCAGGGGCATCATGTTTGAAGAATAACCGGCGCAAATTGGCTTCGTAGATTGGCTGCATTTTTGTCCTTTAGAATGTAGTCGTTTGTTTCTTCCATTTGTTTTGCTAGTATAGCGTGTTTACATATATACGGCATGTCGTGTATATGAACGTAATGGAACTCTTTCATTTCCCTTGTACTAAACATTTTTGATGTTGATATAATATACTCATCGGGGTAATCCCATTACCCAAAAAAAAGCTACTAAAACTTCAATTTTGAGTATAATGTCGTTTGAGGAAGGTAAATTGCCAGTTAAGTATTTGGGAGTTCCATTGATTTCTTCTAGACTTCTTTACAAAGTATGAAAATTTTGATAGAGAAAATGGAGAAAAGAATCTCGGATTAGAGAAATAAGTGTTTATCGTTTGCTGGAAGGGTTGCAGTTAGTTATTTCTATTCTATCATCCATGCATATTTATTGGTCATCTGTTTTTATCTTACCTACCAGAATTATTGCTGATCTTGAAAAACTATTCGCGGGTTTTTGTGGTGTCAAGGCCCGATGCAGAAGGGAAAGGCGAAGGTTTCTTGGAAAGCTTTATGTGTGCCGAAATATGAAGGTGGGTTGGGATTGAGGAGGGTGTCTGAAATGAATAAAGCCCTGATGGTTTCACATGTGTGGAGTATTGTTTCTTATAGGAAATCTCTTTGGGTTGATTGGGTTTATGATCACAAGCTAAAAGGCCGTACCTTTTGGGATATTCCTATTAGAGCATCGAGCAACTGGGGCTGGCGTAAGCTTCTATCTTTATGACCTATGATCAGAAAGTTAATTTGGAATAAAATAGGGGATGGGACTAACACTTCATCTTGGTATGATAACTGGTGTGATATGGGTCCATTGGCTAGTGTGATTCAACCGCAAGATGTTCGACGAGCTGGTTTCTCTTTAAAGGCGAAAATTTCCGATATAAATAGGAATGGGGAATGGGTTTGTGTAAGTGCACGTCTATGTCAATAGCGGTCTAGATTGTTTGGTCTTATATTGTAATATTTCTTTGTAAAGTAATTGTCATTAATGAACTTCATATTATGCATAGAATACTAGATTAAGTTTAAGTATTGAATGTATGAAATCTGCTTAAGGTTGAATTACGACCTCATTTCGTTACGACCTCGATTCTTAATTGCGACCTCGCCAGCTCGTATTACCTCATCCAGCTCAATTTACGAGCTCGTTAGTCAATTACGACCTCGTATTTGCAGGGTCAAATACGTGGCAGGACAGAATTGCGACCTCGCCAGCTCGTATTACCTCATCCAGCTCAATTTACGAGCTCGTTAGTTCAATTACGACCTCATTTTTCATTTACGACCTCGAGTCTAGAATTACGACCTCGTAATTCTAGGGAATTACGACCTCGTATTCTAGAGGCAATTACGAGCTCGTTAGTTCAATTACGACCTCATTTTTCATTTACGACCTCGAGTTCTTAATTGCGACCTCGTTTTCTTTCACGACCTCGTTTAAATTTGCGACCTCTTTTATTTTTTAAACAGCTCGTATTATTTTACCAGTTTGTGAAAAATGACGTCTCAATTACCCGCAAACTATCAAGCCTTGCTGAGTCAGTTGATCTTGATGGATCATGAAACCGGAAAGGCCAATTCACCGCCCAAGTTGATAAGCCTAGACATATATTTCAATTGGAAGGGCAGATTCGAATTCAAGAAGATCGAAGATTACAACATCTTTTGCGACCTCGCCAGCTCGTATTACCTCATCCAGCTCAATTTACGAGCTCGTTAGTTCAATTACGACCTCATTTTTCATTTACGACCTCGAGTTCTTAATTGCGACCTCGCCAGCTCGTATTACCTCATCCAGCTCAATTTACGAGCTCGTTAGTTCAATTACGACCTCATTTTTCATTTACGACCTCGAGTTCTTAATTGCGACCTCGCCAGCTCGTATTACCTCATCCAGCTCAATTTACGAGCTCGTTAGTTCAATTACGACCTCATTTTTCATTTACGACCTCGAGTTCTTAATTGCGACCTCGCCAGCTCGTATTACCTCATCCAGCTCAATTTACGAGCTCGTTAGTTCAATTACGACCTCATTTTTCATTTACGACCTCGAGTTCTTAATTGCGACCTCGCCAGCTCGTATTACCTCATCCAGCTCAATTTACGAGCTCGTTAGTTCAATTACGACCTCATTTTTCATTTACGACCTCGAGTTCTTAATTGCGACCTCGTTTTCTTTCACGACCTCGTTTAAATTTGCGACCTCTTTTATTTTTTAAACAGCTCGTATTATTTTACCAGTTTGTGAAAAATGACGTCTCAATTACCCGCAAACTATCAAGCCTTGCTGAGTCAGTTGATCTTGATGGATCATGAAACCGGAAAGGCCAATTCACCGCCCAAGTTGATAAGCCTAGACATATATTTCAATTGGAAGGGCAGATTCGAATCATATTGCCGGCTTCTGGATGTCAGAATGTGAATCTGCATTATAAATGGGTATGTTCACCCATGTGTGCCGAGGGATCCAAATGACAAGGATTCTGGTTCAAGTGGTGGAAAAGCAGTTACTTATTAGCAAATGAATGTCGATCAAAAGAAGGACTACGAAGCTGAAAGTAAGGTTTTAGGATTACTACGAATGGCTCTTCAAGGGGAATTCTTGCACTTGTTCGAATAGTATCAAAGTGCAAAGGGCTTATGGGATTCACTCAAGGAGCATTGTGAAGGTGATGAAGATCTCAAGAAGAGAAGGAAGGACTTGCTGAAGAAACAGTATTATGTTTTCACAAGTTTCAAGGAAGAATCTCTTGATGAGACTTTGATTCATTACAGTCATTTGCTAGTTGAGTTGGCATATTTTGGGTACAAGCTTGATCTAGATGAAGTGATCGAGAAGTTGTTGGATTCTCTTCCAGCTAAGTGGCAAGGGTATGTTACTTCAATCCAACAAAATCCCGAATTTAGTACATGGACCTTGGATCAGATCATCCGAAAGCTGAGAGGTCAGGATATGAAGCGTAAGTCGAAAGAAGTAGGTCGCAGTGATTTTGTTCAACGTCCGGAACTTTATGATATCAAGCCAAGTTTTTTGTCGGGAAAATCTTCAAGTGGAGGGATTACTGCCTTCTACAGTGGAGAAAGTGAAAATTCGAAAATGACGATGGATTCTGACAACAACTTGATGTATGTAACTTCTCTAGAATCAGCTATGGTTGTTCATAACGGGAATCAGAAAGGTAGTTCTCCAAGCTCGGGTTTATCAGGAATGCCGATGAGCATAAGATCTGCTGAGGGACATTTGGGCATGCTGGCTTCGTTTGTGTCTGCTCATGAGAAGTTAATTGGAGGAAAACTGACTGATCCTAATTTGGTTATGGAGGATTACAAGCAAGTTGATCCAGATGATCTGGAAGAAATGGATCTGAACTCGCAATTAGCTATGATAACTTTGAGAGTTCAACGATTCACTGATATAACTGGAAGGAAGGTTATAGACGGTAAGGTGGGTTTTGATAAGACAAAGGTGAAGTGTTTCAACTATGATGGATTTGGACATTTCGCACAAGAATGTCAGAGGCCAAGACGGGATAACAATTCAGCTACAAGTCGTCAGAACTTCAATCAGAGTGGTTCTATTGCAAGTCAGAATTCAAGACGTCAATATGCTAGTACTGGTAACCGAAACTCAGAAGAAACGGACAACTCGAGAGCTTTGGTTGTTCAGAATGATGGTACTTACAATTGGGGTTCAACTAGTGCCGATGATCAGAATCATGCAGTTATGGCGGAAATTCAAGACTTTGATGGAGGAATGAACAATCTTGTTGATAATTCATTCGACTATACATTGTATGCCAGCACAGATGATCATGATAGTTTTCATCAGAGGGTAGAAGAGGAACCTGAACCATTAGAACCAGTAAGAGCAGAAAATGAAGAAGTGTTCATTGAAGCTGAGACAAGTTTTATGGCACATCTTGAAGTTTTAGAACAAAAGGAGCCACTAAGGAAAACTACAGGGTTATGGTTTGTCGATAGTGGATGTTCATGGCATATGACAGGTGACAAGAGACTAACATTATATACATTATGCCAGCTTTGCTGGTCCCAAGGGCGGAAGTATTTCTGGTATTGGAAAAGTCGTCAATGGGAAAATTAAAATGGATAATGTAAACTTTGTTGAACAGCTGGAACATAATCTGATGAGTGTATCTCAAATTTGTGACAAAGGGAATCCAGTTCATTTTACATAAAGGGAAGCGCTGATTTTGAAACCAGGTTATGTTATTCCAAAGGAATGGATTTTGTTGAAAGCTCCAAGAAAGAAAGATATCTATGGTCTGGATCTAGGTGTTTTTGATTCAGTGGAGCCGGTTTGTTTGCTAACTAAAGCTTCAGAAGATGAGTCTCTGCTATGGCATAGAAGGATGGGTCATATCCATTTCAGAAAAAATGAATTATATTACGAGTAATGGATTAGTTCTCGGTGTTCCAAATAAGAGATTTATGGTGGAAGACAAATGTGTGTCGTGCTTAAAGGGAAAATAGACTAAGAAGCCACAGCCGAAGACTCAAAATTATATTGCCGCTCCATTTCAGTTGCTTCACATGGATTTATTCAGCCCAGTGAATGTTCGGAGCATAGGTTTATGTACTACTGTCTGGTAGTCACTGATGATTATTCTAGATTCTCGTTGGGGTATTTTTCTTGAAGACCAAGGATGAGACTGCTCAGATCCTAATGAAGTTCTTTGAAAAGATTGAAAATCAATACAACACAAGAGTGAAGAAAATCAGGAGTGATAATGGGACAGAGTTCAAGAATCAGATTATGGAAGTTTATTGTCTGACCAAAGGAACTCAGCATCAATTCAGTGCACCCTATGAACCTCAACAGAATGGAGTAGCAGAAAGGAAGAATAGGACACTAATAGAGACCGCCAGGACAATGCTTGCGGATTCATAGCTTCCTACTATGTTTTGTGGGGAGACAGTGAATACTGCTTGTCATGTGTTAAATAGGGTTTTAATTGTTAAAAGATTTAATAAGACACCTTATGAACTTTTAAATAATAGAAAACCAAATTTAACTGGCTTAGAACCTTTTGGAGTTCCGTGTACGTTTTTAAAAGTCCGTGACCAACCCAAATTTGCCGAAAAGGCTGAGGAGGGAATTTTTCTTGGTTACATTCCGGGATCTCCAAATAGGCGGGTGTACAATATTAAGGCTGAAATAGTTGATGTTGGATACAATGTCGTAATTTCTAGCTATAATCCCCCTGTACACCAAGGGTCTGCTATCTTGTTTAATTATGATGATGTTTTTACTTCCTTTAATGGTCCTATTTCTTTTGGTGTAGGTAGTTCAGAGGTAGATGATGTTGTGCTACTTCGTAATGAAGACATTGGTGGTAACCCAGTTGCAACTTCAGAATCTTCGACTGCTACAACATCAAAGGACAATGAGGAGAATAAAAAGGATGATAGTGACGTGAACAAGTCACTAGAGCTTATGTCTGATGCAAGTGATAACAGTGCAGATGGTTTACAAAAGGATACTGGAGATGCTAGTACACATGAATCGGAACCAGTTACTCCACCACCTCAAGGTTCAACTAGTGAGGGAGAAATAGGTTCAAATTTGGGTGTTAATCTTCAAGTTGACAAAGTGACACAACACAGACTTAACAAGTATCATCCTATTGAGGATATTATTGGTGAACCAAGTGCAAGGGTTAAGACAAGAGCTCATATTAACAGAATTACAGGTTTATTCGCAGAGATGAAAGAAACCGGTATTGTTGATGAATGTAAATTCAGCTGTTTTGTTTCTCAAGAAGAGCCAAATAATGTTCAGATGGCTTTAAAATATCCGTCTTGGGTTGAAGCAATGCAGCAGGAACTTCTTCAGTTCGATAAACTCCAGGTTTGGGAGTTAGTCGATTTACCTTTGGGAGAATATCCTTTCGGCGCCAGATGGGTCTTTAGGTGCAAAAAGGATGATAAAGGCATCGTGACACGAAATAAAGCTCGGCTGGTTGTACAAGGTTTTGCTCAACAGGAAGGGTTGTACAAGGGTTGCTAGGTTAGAAGCTATAAGGTTGTTTCTGGCAATTGCTGCCTTCAAGGACATTAAGGTATATCAGTTGGATGTCAAAAGCGCATTCTTATACGGTACTGTCCAGGAATTGGTGTATGTTACATCTGTTGTATTCGGGATAGCTTGCTTCGTGGCGGAGCATTTAGCAATGCTAGCAGCCTGGTGAGGGCTGGCTGTCTAGGGACATTTTAAGGTAGGGCCTGCTGGTCTTGCTTCTCATGAGATTGGGTAAGGGAATCGGAAATGGGCTCATAAACTGGGCTTGCACTCAACCGCCAGGGTTTGAAGATCCAGATTATCCTGATAGAGTCTATCGACTGAATAAGGCATTATATGGATTACATCAAGCACCCAGGGCATGGTACGACAAGCTGTCGAAGCATCTTTTAGAAAATGGATTTGAAAGAGGAATGATCGATAGTACGTTGTTTACAAAATGGAAAAGAGAGGATTTCCTAATTGTACAAGTTTATATGGATGACATCATTTTTGGGTCATCAGACGAAAAGATGTGCAAAGATTTTGAGCAGATTATGAAAGGGACATTTGAGATGAGTGCTATGGGAGAGATGAACTTCTTTTTGGGTTTGCAGGTTGAACAGAAAAAGGACGGATTCTTCATTCATCAGACGAAGTACGTTCAGGATATTCTGAAGCGATTTGGGATGGAAGATATTTCACCGGTGGATACTCATATAAAAAAGAACCACCAACTTGGGATTTTTTTCTCTTAATGATCTAGAAGTTGATCCTACTCGTTACAGGGCCATGATAGATTCTTTGATGTACCTTACAGCATCAAGACCAGATATCATGTTTGCGGTTTGTTTGTGTGCTCGTTGTCAGTCATATCCTAGGGAAAGCCATATGAAAGCTGTTAAACGGATTCTTCGTTACCTCAAAGGGCAACCAGTGTTGGGTCTATGGTATTCGATTGGGGGAGACTTTGAGTTCGTGGCTTATACAGATGCGGATTATGGCGGCTGCAACTTTGATAGGAAATCGACTTCAGGTGGATGTCAGTTCTTAGGGGGGAGATTGGTGTCATGGCAATGTAAGAAGCAGACATCCGTTGCGATTTCGTCTTGCGAGGCGGAATATATGGCAGATGGTGGATGTTGTTCACAAGTTCTGTGGATTCAGCAACAATTGCGTGATTACGGTCAGAATTTCCTTTGTACTCCCATAAAGATAGACAATAAGTCCACTATTTCCATTACCAATAATCCTGTTAAGCACAGTAGGACTAAGCACATAGACATAAGGTTTCATTTTATTCGTGATTGTGCTGAAAAGAAATTAATAGTCCTAGAAAAGGTGCCGAGTGACTTTAATTTAGCTGATCTGTTCACTAAGGCTTTCGACCGAACTCGTTTCGAGTTGCTAGTCCAATTGATTGGAATGAGAAATCTATAGTGACAGTGTCTCTCAAAAAGAACTTTGTAAAATGTGTCAGTGTTAGTGTCTTTATGTATGTGTGTCATATAATGTCAAAAAACAAAATAAAAATCAGAAAAATCAGAAAAGAAAAAGAAAATAATAAATAGAGTAAGGTCACTGCGTCAAGACGATTAGAAGTGACGATACTTTAGCTTTTAAGCCTGCTTAATTATACTTTAAAATGCTCAGTTCGGTGAGATCATTATACGATGTATCGGTAAGCACAAAGTACCAAGGTTTCCTTATAATCTGAACTTAATGTATATAATGTTCTTATGGGAAACATATTCAGATATATGGTTGAGAATGCCTGCTCTTCATGTATTTGAATTGAGACTGGTCCTTAAATCTTACGAAAGATCTAACATTGTAATTTTGTATATTTGGTCTTTATATAAAAGGTCTCGGGTACATATATGTGTATGTATTACTTTTCAGATGTATATTTGTGACAAGATATGCAAATATCTTTTTTGGGTAAATGGGATACCCCGATGACTTGTATTACAACAACCAATAAAACGTTTAGTACAAGTAGAGCAATTAAGTATCACTCTAATTCATCTATGTGACAGGCCACATAGATGTAACCAATGACCTCTAACTAAGCCATGAAATGTATACCACGCCTACTTGACAACTATAAAAAGAAAATAAGTAGGCAAAACTAAACCATACGACTAATCAACTAGCTTTGACGGTTGATACATGTGCAATCTCACAAGCTTCAAGTAGTCTTTCTACTCTCGCATTCTTCTTGAACTTGAACGTCTTCAATTTGGATCTTACTGTCGATATAATAATATCACATAGCACATCAGGGGGCCGAGTAAGATTGTTGAATGTTCTATTGTTCTTTTCTTGCCATATATAGTATGAACTTGCAGCAACAAAAAGACGATCCACCACATTGTTGAAGGCTCGAGATTTTGCACGAGGTATAAGCCACTTAATAATGGTGTCCCATTTAGGAGTGACTTTCTTCATTCCAGCTCTCTCCTTGCATTACGCAAGACCTGCGATGAGTATTTACATTCAAAAAACAAATGGTTATGTGAATCATAGTTTGCTTTGCATAGCAAACAGCACATCACGTTCATGTCTTTCCGTCTCACAGTGGACCATTTCAAAATTTTGTCTTGAGTCAATAACCTCTTACGCATGACTAACCACATATGAAACGCATGTCTCGGGATACAATTTGCAACCCAAACAACATGAACCCATGGTACTTGCTGATTTCTGCTTCGGATAGTCTCCCATACCATTTTTGAAGAATAAGGCTGTTCTTTATCTTCCATATCCCTCCAGCAAAGAGCATCACTTTTATTAACATCAAGCTGAATAGTAGGAGCATTTATTAGAACAGGAAAAATATCCAACCATGCAGTCGGCCAAAGCCATGTCCCATCTCTAACAACATCCACAACTCTAGCTTGTAACGACAGTCCCGCATTCTTTATTGCCCTTGGGGTGATAAAGTTGCTAAGCGGACATATAGCACTCCAAGTGTCAAACCATGCCGATGTAGTCATCCCATTCCCAATTTGCGTCCAAATATGGCGTCTAACAAGTGGTCTTAACTGTAAGATCTTCCTCCATCCCCAACTTCCCGTTTGTTAGATAGGTATTTCCCAGAAGTTGCGTCCTTTAAGTTTATAAGCATTAACCCAAGACACCCATAAGGACTCCCTTTTTGTAACAATGCTCCATATATGGTTTGTCATTAAGGCCTTATTCATATCATTGATTCGTCTTATGCCTAATCCACCCTCATGTTTAGGAAGGCATATGTCTTTCCAAGCCACTTTCACCTAACTCTTTTGCATAGGGCCTTGACACCATAAAAAACTCCGCACTTTTTGTTCCAACTCCTTTATAATCCTTGCAGGTAGAATGAAAATCGAAGCCCAATACAAATGTAAAGATGATAGAACAGAATTAACCAGCTGTAAACGTCCCGCAAATGATAGAGATTTAACTCTCCAATCCATTATTCTCTTCTCCATTTTTTCAACAAGAATTCTACAATCTTTGTATAAAAGACGAGATGAGATTAAAAGAACACCCAAGTATCTTACTGGCAGTTTTCCTTCCTCAAAAGGCATAGCACTTAATATGGCCTGTTTTGTGTGATCTGGTACATTACAGAAGAAAGCAGTACTTTTCTGTAGGCTTGGCACCAACCCCGAAACAGATTTAAAAGTGTTCATTGAATCCATAATTGTTTTCACCGAATGGGGATCGCCTCTAGAAAATAAGAATAGATCATCAGCAAAACATAGGTTAATGAGTTTTTGTTTCTCACACCTGTTATGAAAACGAAAAGAGGTGTCTATCCGAACAGAATGCTGCAAAATAAGGGTTAGAACCTCCATAACAAGAGTAAATAAATAAGGTGATAAAGGATCACCTTGTCTCGATCCTCTTTTACCTTTAAAGTGGCCATGAAGATTACCGTTTACACACACCGAAAAAGAGGTAGATGTAACACACTTTATAATCTATTCGATCATAGTGTGATGAAATCTGAATCCCAGCAAAGAGATCTTCAAGAAATTCCAATCAACCGTATCATACGCCTTTTGGATATCAACTTTAAAAGCACACCTGGGTGGACCAACATTTCTATGGTAATTTTGCATCAGCTCTTGAGTCAACAAAATGTTGTCTGAAATGCGCCTTTCAGGAACAAAAGCAGATTGATTTATATCCACAACCCCTTTAAGTCCATCTCTGATTCAATTAGCAAGAACCTTACTAATACACTTATACAATACATTACAGCAAGCAATAAGACGAAAATCACTAATAGAAGCAGGAGTTGTAGCGTTAGGAACCAGAGCTATTAAAGTATGGTTAAGCCCCTGGAGCAGCTTACCTTTGGTAAAGAAATCACGAATAGCTGCTGATACATCCTTCCCAGCAATATCCCATGAGCTTTTAAAAAATGCAGACGTGTATCCATCAGGGCCTGGTGCTTTGTCCTCCCCAATTGAGAACATTGCTTTCCTGATCTCCTCCTCAGTCACTGTTCGTACCATACTAGTTGCAGTTTGAGGGTCCAATTTATTCACAAACAAATCAGTTGAAGGAGTAAGCTCAATGTCTCCCTCGTTTCCCAAAAACTGCTCAAAATGATGGACGATTGCCTTTTGTACCTCATCACCTTCATGCATATGACCATTCACATCTTTGATTATATCTATTCGGCTCCGATGGTTCCTGCATTTAAGAGATTTGTGAAAGTAAGATGTATTAGAGTCGCCCACAACCAACCATTCAACCTTGGATTTTTGTTTCAAAAAACGCTCATAATCTAGGTTTGCTTCTTGAAAAGTACGAAGGCAAGCTGCTTCCTTTTCACGAATAGCTAAGTTGGTGGGATCAGCATCAATAGCCTTTTGTAGCCCATCTAGTTCACATCTTAAGTTTGTGACACGATCTTGTAAATTCCCTTGCTTGTAGAGCAACCTGCGAAGAGGAGTTTTCAGGGATCTTAATGATGCGTAAATCACGCGACAAACGACAGCGGAAGACTATTTTTGGTATTTTCTGGATTTTATATGAAACAAACAACAAACAAGACAATAAAAATTAAATTGATAGATAAAGACTCCACCACCAAGACTCGTAAAGGCTAAGCCACCGGAATCAAGGATAAAGGAAACACTCCGCCCCACCACTACAACCGATAAAGGTCTAGCCACCACGATTATAGATAAAGGAAACCAAAGATTTAAAAGACCTCACCACAATATTTGATAAAGGACGAACCACCACAAATATTGATAAAGGGGTCACTCCTAACCACCAAGATCAAAGATCTGTAAAGGTAAAAGAAGATTTGTAAGAAATAGAGGCTGCTCTATTAATTTTCATTCAACATCAACTAACTTTACAATGAGAGATAAAACCTCTATTTATAGCCACATGCTCTACCTAGGAATTAACAACAAAATAATAAAATAATACATAAAAGTTGTCACGCGCTAAGCCACTAATCAATTTGGACCAATAGAAAATGGACAGTGTGGGCTTCTAGAATTATTCCCCTGCAAGTGGTCCCACAATACCGTTAGTCACACGCTCCTTCCTTGACAGCTGTCATTCCTTCTTTATTGGACCCACAGACATAGGACTTTAGTGGGGACTTTATTATCTGGACACTGGAACATAAATCTGGAGATAAAATATCTGGACCCTTACTAGAGATAATATCTGGAGCACTTCACTGGTGGTCTTCAGTAGTGGTTACTGGACCATTTGTCTGGAGCAGTCATCTGGAGCGCTTCACTGGAGAGCTTCACTGGTGGACTACCAGAATTGGTTACTGGTGAAACTTGCCACTGGAGGAGTGTTACTACTGGCGACTGGATTTGTTCAGAAAAGACTTGTTTGAAATGGGCCACTGCTGGCAGAATCAACATGGCTTGTTCAGATGGCATGATCAGCTCAGTTTCCTTCAGCTCAGTGGAATTCTTCAGTTCCCTGGGTTACTCCAGTTCAGTGAACCTGGACACTTCCGCATCATTCTCCCCCTCTAAAAAGAGACTTGTCCTCAAGTCTTCGAGGTACTCATCCTCTAGATAAGGCATCAGATCTCCCACATTAAACGTGCTAGAAACTGCCATATCTCCAGGTAATTCAACCTTGTAAGCATTATCGCCATATCTCTCCAGGATCTTGAACGGACCTTCAGCTCTGGGCATCAGTTTACTCTTTCTCTTCGCTGGAAACCTTTCTTTCCTCAGATGTACCCACACAAGATCACCTGGTGAAAAACGGGGCTGCTTTTTATTCTTGTTTGCTCTGGCCTTGTAACTGACATTAAGCTTGTGCTGACCGTTTATAAACATCAGTGCTTCGTGATCAGAGAATAAGACAAACTGCTTTGGCTTCAGATAATGTGACCAGTGAGTGATAGCACGAATAATTGCATAAAATTCTTTATCATAAGTACTATACTTCAGTTTAGAGCCATTGAGCTTTTCACTGAAATATGCAACTGGACGCCCTGCTTATACCAGAACTGCACCAATACCTACCCCACTTGCATCACATTCTAGCTCGAACAACATATCAAAAACTGGTAAGGATAAGACTAGAGCTGAACTGAGCTTATCCTTCAGTGCTTCAAACGCCAGTTGGGCTGAACTCGGCCAGTTGAACACAACTTTCTTCAGACAATCAGTAATTGGAGCTACAACTGTAGAGAAATTCTTGATAAATCTTCTATAAAATGACGCCAGTCCATGAAAACTTCTTACTTCAGTGATTGTGGTTGGAACTGGCCATGATCTGATGGCATCAACCTTAGAGGGATCCATAGAAATTCCTTCTTTTGAAACAACATATCCCAGAAATATCACACTCTCCACCATAAAATCACATTTCTCCAGTTTGCCATACAACTGGTGTCTTCTCAGCAGTTCAAATACCTTCTTCAGATAGCTAACATGTTCAGCTTCAGATTTTGAATACACCGGAATATCATCAAAGTAAACAACAACAAACTGACCAATGAGTGGTCTGAGAACTTCATTCATCAGTCTCATGAAAGTACTGGGAGCATTAGATAAGCCAAAAGGCATAACTAACCATTCATACAAACCTCCCTTGATTTTGAAAGCAGTTTTCCACTCATCTCCATCTTTCATCCTTATCTGGTGGTAGCCACTTCTGAGATCTATCTTGGAAAATACTCTGGAGCCATGCAACTCATTAAGCATATCATCCAACCTGGGAATGGGATATCTATACTTAATGGTGATATTATTGATGGCTCTGCTATCAACACACATTCTCATTGTACCATCTTTCTTTGGAACCAGGAGAGCTGGTACTGAACAAGGACTCATACCTGCTCTCACATAACCCTTCTCAACCAACTCATCGACTTGCCTCTGCAACTCTTTAGCTTCATTAGGCGAACATCTGTAAGCAGCTTTGTTTGGAAGAACTAAACCTGGAACCAGGTCAATCTGGTGTTCAATTCCTCTTACTGGTGGTAAACCTTAAGGTAGGTCTTCTGGGAAAACGTCAGTGAATTCCTTCAGTAAAGTCTTCAGGAGACTGGGGACACCAATGAAATCCTTTTCTACAGATTTTTCTACGACCAGTAACATCATAACTGGAGAGACTTCAGATAACTCTTCTTCGACTTCAGCTTGAGACAAAAACAAAGGCTTACTGGGCTGGTCTTTCTTGACTTTCATCAGTTCATTAGGCTTCAGAGAAGTCAGTGTGACCTTCTTTCCATTTATATTCAAAGAATACGAGTTCATACGACCATCATGAAGAACATAATTATCAAATAACCATGGTCGACCCAATAAAATATGACAAGCATCCATAGGTACAACATCACAAACAATTTTGTCTTGATAAACTGACCCAATTGAAAACGGAATAGTAACTTGACAATTAACTTTTACCTCTGATCCTTTACTGAGCCATTGCAACTTGTAAGGTCGAGGGTGCTTAACTGTGGGTAGTTCCAGTTTCTCTACCATGTAAGTTGAAGCAGCATTTGCACAACTCCCACCGTCAATGATCAGATCACAAACTTTTCCTTTGACTGTGCATCTGGAGTGAAAAATGTTCTCCCTCTGGGCAGTATCAGTGGTAACTTCATCAATGCATCACCCTTCTGACAACCAACATTTCTCCCACATCTGCACCAACATAGGACTCTTCATCTTCGTCATCATCGTACACTGGTTCACCTTCTTCAGTGTCGACATCTGGCAAACATTCAATCTCTTTGGCAGTCAAGGCTCTTTGATTAGGACACTGGGCCTGGAAGTGACCAAAGCCATGACACTTAAAACATTTCCTTCCAACTGGTTCCTTTGATCCTCCAGTTTCTTTCTCTTTGCCTTTGAAGGATTTCTGGACAGTTTCAGTAAATTTGGGAACTGGTTGACTGGTAACTGGTTGACTTGCACTAGCAGGAACCTTACTGAATGACTTGTACGGAACCTTCTTCTTCAGTTGTCTTTCAATCTGGATAGCCATCTTGCATGCACCTTCACATGTCCAGATAGGCTGCAACTCAATTTTCTCAGTAATGGCAGCGTTCAGACCACCAAGAAATCTGGCAATAGTGTGCTCTTCAGTCTCATTCACACCAGTTCTGGTCTTCAGATGCTCAAACTCTCTAATGTACTCCACAACTTCCTTGGATCCTTGCTTCAGATTGTTCATCAGTAGATACTGATCTTGCTTGTACGACTGGGGAACAAACCTCTTCTGCATGACCTCCTTCAGTTTGGACCAGGTCTTGATTTTACTTTTGCCCTTGTATTCCCTTTCAGACTTCATATTATCATACCATGATGAAGCATATTTCTTAAGTTTAATAATGGCAACCTTGAAACTTTTTCTATCATCATAACCTTTTATTTCCATTATTTTGTCCATCACCTGGACCCATTCAAAATACTCTTCTGGGTTAGAAGATCCAATAAAATCTGGTGGATCTATCTTAATATCCCTAGTATCATCACCCTTATGCCTCCTACGCCTTTCTCTAGGATGTGGTTCATCAGAATCACTAGAGTTTCTAGGTGTACTATCAGATCTTATACTAGGACCTTGAGATTCAGAATCTCTTTCACTAGTAACAATATTTTCTCGATTAAATTTTAAACCACCATCTTCTAACATATGAACAACTCTACCAAGTGCCTCTTGTAGATCTTCAATCTGCTTATCTCTCCTAGCATTATGAGCTTCTTCTAATGTCATGTTTCTTCTAAAAGCCATTTATATTCAACAAACAATAGATCTATACCAGCAACAACTAGATCTAAACAACCAACAAACAGATCTGACTAAATCGAAATGAGATCTAAACAAACAATACCCCAACGGACAAAAAGATTAAGAAACCTTTTTAAACCTGTCTCTGATACCATATTTGATGCGTAAATCACGCGACAAGCGACAGCGGAAGACTATTTTTGGTATTTTCTGGATTTTATATGAAACAAACAACAAACAAGACAATAAAAATTAAATTGATAGATAAAGACTCCACCACCAAGACTCGTAAAGGCTAAGCCACCGGAATCAAGGATAAAGGAAACACTCCGCCCCACCACTACAACCGATAAAGGTCTAGCCACCACGATTATAGATAAAGGAAAACGAAGATTTAAAAGACCTCACCACAATATTTGATAAAGGACGAACCACCACAAATATTGATAAAGGGGTCATTCCTAACCACCAAGATCAAAGATCTATAAAGGTAAAAGAAGATTTGTAAGAAATAGAGGTTGCTCTATTAATTTTCATTCAACATCAACTAACTTTACAATGAGAGATAAAACCTCCATTTATAGCCATATGCTCTACTTAGGAATTAACGACAAAATAATAAAATAATACATAAAAGCTGTCACGCGCTAAGCCACTAATCAATTTGGACCAATAGAAAATGGACAGCGTGGGCTTCTAGAATTATTCCCCTGCAAGTGGTCCCACAATACCGTTAGTCACACGCTCCTTCCTTGACAGCTGTCATTCCTTCTTTATTGGACCCACAGACATAGGACTTCAGTGGGGACTTTATTATCTGGACACTGGAACATAAATCTAGAGATAAAATATCTGGACCCTTACTGGAGATAATATCTGGAGCACTTCACTGGTGGTCTTCAGTAGTGGTTACTGGACCATTTGTCTGGAGCAGTCATCTGGAGCGCTTCACTGGAGAGCTTCACTGGTGGACTACCAGAATTGGTTACTGGTGAAACTTGCCACTGGAGGAGTGTTACTACTGGCGACTGGATTTGTTCAGAAAAGACTTGTTTGAAATGGGCCACTGCTGGCAGAATCAGCATGGCTTGTTCAGATGGCATGATCAGCTCAGTTTCCTTCAGCTCAGTGGACTTCTTCAGTTCCCTGGGTTCCTCCAGTTCAGTGAACCTGGACACTGCCGCATCACTTAACTTTTTAACAACCTGAATTTGATTCACTCCTTCAATTCGGGCAGCCCAAGCTTTATCAACAAGTTCCAAAAACCCCTCTTTATGAATCAAAAAGTTTGCAAACTTAAAAGGTTTAGGATGGGGTTTAAGAACAACGGGAAGTTTTAGGACACATAGAGCATGGTCAGAAACACGATAAGCTTGAAATATTGCACAAGATCCAGGAAATAAGTCCGTAAAGTGTGTGTTTCCCATTACATGATCAATCTTCTTTAACACTCCCACATCCTTTTTAGGCATCTGGTTCCATGTGTAATGTAACCCAATACTAATATTCGAAGCTCCTAAAAAGTTATCTTCCAAATTCAAAGCAGTGTTGAAATCACCTAAAATGACCCATGGGCGATCCCTCACAAATACTTTATGCTTACACAGATCTGCCCAAAGTTCTCTCCTCATTTTATAGTAATTATCGGCATAAACAAAAGAGCAAAACATAGCTCTTTTTTTTATCAACTTTAAACATAACCTGGACCTGCAATACTTGTTCCGTTTGAGAAAGCACCATAACATCAGCAGTTTTAGTATTCCATCCTAAAATGATTCGAGCTCCTTTAGAACATATGCCTCCATTCGATGTCCAATCCCAAGTTCTACAAATCCTTTTGGAAATAGAGAAAAGTCGAGAAACATCAACATGAGACTCCAAGATCGCACATAAATTCAGAATATTTTCCTTAACTACTTGGCGAACCTCACTTTGTTTTAGAGGGCGGTTCAACCCCCTTATATTCCAGGATGCTATACTACCCATTTAAACCATTGTTACCGGGAGTGCTTGCCCCCTCAGAGACTACTTTAGGCTGGGTACCTGAACGCATGTAATCATCCATTTCATTATGGACTTCTTCAATATCATCGTCATCAGTCTCATCCCCTCCCTATCCAAAGAAGCTGTTGCATTTCTCCTTTCCTCCTCCGTAGCTTCTTCCATCAGTGGGTCATTAGCTCATGGACCATAATCATTTAGAAGTGCATATGGATTTTTGGACAAAATAGAGTCACTCGCACTATTAACCTCTTCATTAGAAGTACTAGGCTTATTTGCTTGATCACTTGGCTTCACAACAGGCCTATACTCAAATTTTTGTTTCTGTTTATTCACGACAAATCCATGTTTTTGGTTTTCCTTGTTTTTCTTCTTAGCCTCTTGAAAACCATCCGCATCCACATTATTATTTGGTTTCGTAACAGGTTTCACATTCTTTGGACAATTAGCCCCTTCATGCCCAAAAACCATGTATGTGGCACATCTAGGTGGTTTCCATTCATACCCAACTCGCATTGTTTCTGTTACATATCCTTCATCATCCAAATTAGGAATTGCTATTTTAAGTGCTTCCTTAAACTCCTTTTCAGCTGATAATTCAATTAAAGCCCTTGCATAGCTACTCCTACCCCACGATTGCGTCCACATTGTAGCTGTATATGTGTCAAGTAATTTTGGGGTTCCAAGTTTCGTGGCTAACCTACTCAAACCATCATGTGTATAAGCAGCCAATGGAACATTATGTATTTTTACCCACACCGCAACACTTTTGATATCCTCTTTCTTTAAAGTGACCGTTGGTGACCATAAATTCAGAAAAATAGGTACATTTCTTACTAGCCGTGGCCCTCCCTCAATCACACTCATCATACCCTCCTTTGTAGCAAATTTGAAGAAAAAGAAACCTGAAGCATTCATCATTATTCGTTGCAATCCAAACTTCCCCCAAGCATTTTTCACAAAGTTTTCAACTACAGGATACGCTTGTCTTTTGCCCAAAAAATACCCAAGATTCTATAGGGTTGGAAGATGGCATGAGCGGCTTGAAATTCATCACAAAACTGAACGTTTCCCATGATTCTATCAATTTTCTTCAATGTTCCCGTTCCATGCCTGGGTTTTTGAGTCCATGTAAAATGGAATCCGGAAGAGTTAATATCCATTACATCAATTTGTTGTATACACTCCTTAAAATCACGCATACCAACATCAATTTTGGAAGAACTAGAGAAGTTATCCTCCAAATTAAGCGCTGAGTTAAAGTCTCCCAACAACACCCACGGTTTTCCTTGTTTTTCTTCTTAGCCTCTTGAAAACCATCCGCATCCACATTATTATTTGGTTTCGTAACAGGTTTCACATTCTTTGGACAATTAGCCCCTTCATGCCCAAAAACCATGTATGTGGCACATCTAGGTGGTTTCCATTCATACCCAACTCGCATTGTTTCTGTTACATATCCTTCATCATCCAAATTAGGAATTGCTATTTTAAGTGCTTCCTTAAACTCCTTTTCAGCTGATAATTCAATTAAAGCCCTTGCATAGCTACTCCTACCCCACGATTGCGTCCACATTGTAGCTGTATATGTGTCAAGTAATTTTGGGGTTCCAAGTTTCGTGGCTAACCTACTCAAACCATCATGTGTATAAGCAGCCAATGGAACATTATGTATTTTTACCCACACCGCAACACTTTTGATATCCTCTTTCTTTAAAGTGACCGTTGGTGACCATAAATTCAGAAAAATAGGTACATTTCTTACTAGCCGTGGCCCTCCCTCAATCACACTCATCATACCCTCCTTTGTAGCAAATTTGAAGAAAAAGAAACCTGAAGCATTCATCATTATTCGTTGCAATCCAAACTTCCCCCAAGCATTTTTCACAAAGTTTTCAACTACAGGATACGCTTGTCTTTTGCCCAAAAAATACCCGAGATTCTATAGGGTTGGAAGATGGCATGAGCGGCTTGAAATTCATCACAAAACTGAACGTTTCCCATGATTCTATCAATTTTCTTCAATGTTCCCGTTCCATGCCTGGGTTTTTGAGTCCATGTAAAATGGAATCCGGAAGAGTTAATATCCATTACATCAATTTGTTGTATACACTCCTTAAAATCACGCATACCAACATCAATTTTGGAAGAACTAGAGAAGTTATCCTCCAAATTAAGCGCTGAGTTAAAGTCTCCCAACAACACCCACGGTTTTCCTTGTATAAAATGCTGATGTGTACAAAGATTATCCCATAATAATCTTCTATGAACATAATAGTTATCCGCATATACAAATGAACAATAGAAAGCCTTTCGATCTAACTTGTATATAATCTGAATATGTATGACTTGATCCGTATGTGACAAAACCATAACATCCACAACCTCAGAATTCCACCCCAGAATAATCCTCGTACCCTTACTACAGGACGAAGCATTAGAAGACCAATCCCAGGTTTTAAACACCCTTTTGCACACATCCATAAGACTAGAAATATGTACATGGGATTCCAAGATAGCACAAACATTAAGATTATTTTCACTTACCACCTGCCGAACCTCTTTCTGTTTGAGGGGTCGGTTCAAACCCCTAATATTCCATGCAGCTATACTACCCATTAAAACCGTGCATACCGGGAGTGCTTGCCCCCTCAGAAGTGGAATTAGGCTTCGTATGTGCCGCCATAAAATCATCAGATTCATCATAGATATTTTCCACATAATCATCATCGACTTCATCATTATCAGAATCAGCAGAAAATGCCGCATCCATCGTTGCCTTTAATTTCGCAGCCTTTTCAGCCCTTTCATTTTCTGTGGCTTCCCGAAGTACAGGTACACTTTGTTTAGTCCCATAATCAGATAACGGGTCATCTCCTTTTTGTCCATCTTCATCCGATCCGAAGTATGCTCTTTAGGCAAGGAAATCTGCATAATAAGGTTAAGAAGCTTCGTCTTGAGCTTGATAGCCTCCAAATAGCTATCGAGGCTGATCCCTCTGATAAAGAATTAAGAAACCAGGAGATTGCTGCACTTTATGATTTTAAAGAGGCGGTTCTTGATGAGGAACGCTTCTTAAAACAAAAAGCCAAGATTGAATGGTTAGAGGTGGGTGACTCTAATACTTTGTACTTTCACAACTCTGTTAAAGCAAGAACTCACAGGAGCCGGATAGAGAAGATCCAAGACGTTAATGGAGTTGATCATGAAGGGGGTGGTGTGGCGACTGCGCTTGTAAAACATTATGAAGACTTCCTGGGAACTGAAGGGCCTCCATCTTGTTTTAATCCTAATGGAATTTTCAGAAGAACTATTAGTAGGCAAAAAGCGGATTATATGGTTCGAGCGATCACTGATGCTGAAATTAAAGAAGCTATGTTCTCAATTAATGAAAATAAAGCCCCGGGTCCTGATGGGTATACCTCGCTCTTCTTTATGAAGACTTGGGATATTACGGGAAAGGAGGTATGTCTTGCCATTCATGATTTCTTTAAGACTGGCAAAATTTTGAAAGAAATCAACCATACCTTCTTAGCATTGATTCCGAAAGTGTCCACTCCTAATAGAGTTACAGATTATCGCCCAATTTCTTGCTGCAATACAATATATAAATGCATTAGTAAAATTATTACTAATCGCATTAAGGATGGGTTGGACGATATTGTGGATATTAATCAATCCGCATTCATTCCTGGTAGGCTTATATCGGATAATATTCTTCTAACTCAAGAATTAATGCATAATTATCATCGTAAGATTGGCCCCCCACGATGTGCTGCTAAGGTTGATATTCAGAAAGCATATGATACTGTTAATTGGAGCTTCTTAAGAGCAACATTAATTGGTTTTGGATTCAATCCGACTATGGTACATTGGATCATGTCTTGTGTTACCAGTGTTTCTTTCTCTATCAGCCTGCATGGTAATATTCATGGTCATTTCCAAGGAAGACGAGGCCTTAGACAGGGTGATCTTCTTCGTCCTGCTGTTTCTGATGTAATTACTTGGTATGATAATAATGGGAAGGAAACTGATTTTTCAGCCTCCTCCACATGGGAAACCATCCGAGTTAGAAGACCAGTTGTTCCTTGGGTTGATCTTGTTTGGTTTGCACACAGTATTCCGAGGCACTCATTTCATGTCTGGCTTATTATGAGAGAAAAACTAAAGACTCATGATAAGATGAAGCAATGGGATGTTAGTGGTTCTACTAACTTAAATCTACTTTGCTGTTCCCTCTGCAAGCGTGGACCTGATTCGCATCAACATTTATTTTTTGAATGTAATTACTCATTGCAGATTTGGAATTTGGTTCGCCCCTTAATGGGATTTCAAGCGGTTCCAAACCGATGGACTGATATCACTTCAATGCTATTGTTGACATCAAAGCCTAATCTTGCTAAGACGGTTATTGCTAAGCTCTTGATTGCTGCTTCGGCCTATTACTTATGGCAAGAGAGAAACTCCAGATTATTTTCTCCTAAAGAAAGATCGGTTGCTCAATTGCGTGATGTTATTGTGTCTACCGTTCGGATGAAGTTAGCCACTATGAAGTTCAAGAAAAAGATTCAAGGAAGAAGCATCCTAGAAGAATGGAAGTTGGATACCACGTAAACTTATATTAAACATCACTTTTATTGTTTGCCATTAAGATTTCAACCAGTCTTCTAAATGTGTCCCTCTGACAGGCCTTTGGATTTATCTAAGGGTAGGAGTCTCCATTTGGTTAGCCATTTTGAGCTCTTCACTGTGATGTGCATGTTTGAGATTTGGTTTCGATTTGGTAGAATGATAGAGGTTGATGTTTGATATTGGTTACTTACATATTAGGAGGTGTATTATTAATGCTTTTGATGTTTTTAGCCTTTTTTATGTATTGTTCAGCAAGGTCGCTTGTGACGTTATTGTTTCACATACATATGGCATGTCATATGTATGAATTAGTCTTGGTTCTTTGCCAAGCTACTTGTATAACCTTCTCTTTGGGTGATTTATAAAAGCTTACCGGGGTTTAAATTCCCCTTTACCCAAAAAAAAAAAACACTCTTTACTATGGTTATGGAGGTGTTAACTCTGATGTTACACAAATCTGTGCAACATTCTCCGGGCTTCAGGTTTCATAACTTGTGTGGAGAACAACGAATTATTAACATTTGTTTTGCAGATGATCTCTTTCTCTTTGGCCGAGGTGATCTTACTTCAGCCAAAGCTATTATGGACGGGCTTATGGAGTTTTCTAATGCCTCAGGACTTATGCCTAGTCTAGCTAAAAGCACGGCTTTCTTTTGTAATGTTCCTGATCGTATTAAGAGGGCTATTTTGGAGATCCTCCCATTTGAAGAAGGCTCTCTTCCGGTTCGTTATCTTGGTGTTCCACTTATTTCATCTAGACTTTTACACAAAGATTGCACAATTTTGGTTGAAAGGATGGAGGCTAGAATAAGTGATTGGAAGAACAAGTCTCTTTCGTTTGCTGGCAGGTTACAATTAATTAATTCAGTTCTCTCTTCCATGCATATTTATTGGGCTTCAGTTTTCATTCTCCCTGCTAGTATCATTTCTGATTTGGAAAAGAAGATGCGGGCTTTTTATGGACTCAAGGTCCCATGAGCAAAGGTAAAGCTAAGGTGGCATGGAAGGATTGTTGCCTTCCTAAGTATGAGGGAGGAATTGGAATTAAAAGAATTTGTGATGTTAACAAAGCTCTTATGACTTCTCATGTATGGAGTATCTTGAATAATCGTAAGTCTCTTTGGGTACAGTGGATTAATGTGCATAAACTCAAGGGAAGAAATTTCTGGGATGTCCCTTTGAAAGCTGGCTCAACATGGGGATGGCGTAAGCTTCTTCATTGCGAGAAGTAATCCGACCACATATTAAGTATCTGATAGGGGATGGGTGTACTACTTCAGCTTGGTTTGGTAATTGGGCTTCTATTGGCCCTTTATGTAAGTTTATTACATATAGAGAGATGACTAGAGCGGGATTTCGTCTTGATGCAACTGTTAATGATGTTCTAACTAATGGACGCTGGAAATGGCCAATTGCCTGGTTTGATCTATTTCCAGTGCTTATAAATGTTACTCCTCCTGTCTTCTTCGTCCTGCTGTTTCTGATGTAATTACTTGGTATGATAATAATGGGAAGGAAACTGATTTTTCAGCCTCCTCCACATGGGAAACCATCCGAGTTAGAAGACCAGTTGTTCCTTGGGTTGATATTGTTTGGTTTGCACACAGTATTCCGAGGCACTCATTTCATGTCTGGCTTATTATGAGAGAAAAACTAAAGACTCATGATAAGATGAAGCAATGGGATGTTAGTGGTTCTACTAACTTAAATCTACTTTGCTGTTCCCTCTGCAAGCGTGGACCTGATTGCATCAACATTTATTTTTTGAATGTAATTACTCATTGCAGATTTGGAATTTGGTTCGCCCCTTAATGGGATTTCAAGCGGTTCCAAACCGATGGACTGATATCACTTCAATGCTATTGTTGACATCAAAGCCTAATCTTGCTAAGACGGTTATTGCTAAGCTTTTGATTGCTGCTTCGGCCTATTACTTATGGCAAGAGAGAAACTCCAGATTATTTTCTCCTAAAGAAAGATCGGTTGCTCAATTGCGTGATGTTATTGTGTCTACCGTTCGGATGAAGTTAGCCACTATGAAGTTCAAGAAAAAGATTCAAGGAAGAAGCATCCTAGAAGAATGGAAGTTGGATACCACGTAAACTTATATTAAACATCACTTTTATTGTTGCCATTAAGAAGTCAACCAGTCTTCTAAATGTGTCCCTCTGACAGGCCTTTGGATTTATCTAAGGGTAGGAGTCTCCATTTGGTTAGCCATTTTGAGCTCTTCACTGTGATGTGCATGTTTGAGATTTGGTTTCGATTTGGTAGAATGATAGAGGTTGATGTTTGATATTGGTTACTTACATATTAGAGGTGTATTATTAATGCTTTTGATGTTTTTAGCCTTTTTTATGTATTGTTCAGCAAGGTCGCTTGTGACGTTATTGTTTCACATACATATGGCATGTCATATGTATGAATTAGTTTGGTTCTTTGCCAAGCTACTTGTATAACCTTCTCTTTGGGTGATTTATAAAAGCTTACCGGGGTTTAAATTCCCCTTTACCCAAAAAAAAATAGTTTTTGGTAAACACAATGTCAACATCACTTAAACTTTCAGTAGGTTCAAATTTCCTAAAATTTACCTGACATTTAGCCGGATTGCTTTGTACCTTAGCAGCATATGATACTTTTGGTTGTTCACTCGAGTCCGTCTTTTCAGGTTTTTTGCCAGTCTCATTAACCTTTGCCATATTCACCTATGTAGAATCAGCAGCTCCATGACTCCCATCTGCATACGAAACTTCAACATCTATCTTCTCACCATGCACATCAGTAGTAGTTGTTGAACTACTAGGAGTTTTACCAGTGGTATGAACACCACTACCTAGTTGTTCAGAATTATCTTTTCCATGGTTTCTATCCGCTGACCCCGATATTCCATTCTTACTTTCTGAAGAACCCTTCTTCGTGTTTTTGAAAATACTCTTTCGAGGCATAATCTTAGAGCCATCAATATTCTTGATCTTCCCCGCTAATCCACCACCAGGCACAGGCCCCTTCGATGAATTCAATCCATCCGTTACTTGTTAAACATGCGAACAAAACAAACCAGAATCTTAATCGAATAAGCAAGAACAAAAAACCTTAACGCTAGAAAAAAACCCTAATATTCAGTCGAGCCCCTTATATGATTAGATACCCAGGTTAATTCAAGGATCCTATCTAGTAGTAATCCAAAAGAACCCAAGATGCTAACCAAAAAAAGAAATCAAGCAGAATATAGGATCGGTGAATGAAAAGAAAATGGAAAAAACCTAGCCCTAATTTGTTGCTTCTAGGCTAAAAACACACTCATACATGTAATCAATCATCAGATGAATCAAGAGAACACGATACAAGTATGATAACCAGCTAGTTACTAACGAATAAGACCAGGTAAAGATAAGAATCACAGATCGCCATTCTAGAGAGAGAGTTAGGGTTTTTTTGGTTGTCTTGACATTTTCGTTAAGATATGCAAATATCTTATTAATCTTTTGAAACTTTTGGAGCTAATGTTGTAACACCCCAACTAAGGCGGAACAATGAGATGTACAGAAAGTCGAGTATTCAAAACAAAGAATTATAAATAACATTCACCATAGCTTTATTTAATAAAAGAATTTTACAAATGCACAAGCATGTGAACAAATCCCCAAGTACAATGCGTCCACCGTACTTGGACATTAAGTCCATGAGACAAATAACAGATACATGAAACGGTATTCTACAATGATCAAGGCGGATTTCATTGCCCATCACAAGGTTTGATCTTTGACTTCAAAGTGAAATGCAAACAGTCATGATGCATACAATTCCTCAAAGCTAATGCTAACTCCTGAAAAGCATGAAGAAAAAGTGTCAACTACGAAAACGTAGTTGGTGAGTGCATAGGTTTTTAAGTAAATTTCGTTACATATTCATTGCAAAACTTGGAAAACATGTTATTACATATCAATATACCCAAACCACATGACCGACAAAATTACCATCTCAAACTATCAAGTTCTTCCAAATATCATAATGTCATTTCAAGACTTTGAAAATCCATGGTAAATCATAAGTTCTCATTTATTAAAATCATCATGAGAGAAAAGTATATATATCAATCGATTAATCATATTTCACACCCAAACCGTGTGTTCAAACCATCATATCCATCCATAAATAATATCAATAACATTTAGCCAAAGGCATAATTTTGATGAGTTTGTGCTTGAGCCACTACTAAGACCGGTTATGTCCAAGATAATAAGAAGCACATGCCGTCAATCATGTGCAATAATAATAATAAAGGGGTCGTGCCATGGAGATGACCAATAATAGAAGGGGGCGTGGCATGACCACTGATATAGTAGCTAGAGCACCACGTGGTCGGACTGGGAATGAAGGTCGTAGTTGCGCAACTCTCATACTATAGGCCTCTCGAAGAGTTAATAGTAGTGTACCGAGGTGAAACAGTTTGACAGTACTCAAGCTCATCATATAATATATAACATGTTGAACATACAATAATTCCCATATCATAATCATTCTTCCAAAGCATCATTTCATAAAAGAAAACAATTTTATTAATCATGCTTTTCACCCCGAAAGTAAAACACATAAAATAGTTTGAAAGGGGGCTATGACTCACCATGATATGCCGCATATTATATTCACTTATCCAAAATGGGTACTTCCCATCTATCGCTTCCTTGATCATATATCCGTCATATTCCTCAGTCACATTTCAAGCCAAGACTATCCCTACGAGAGAACTAATACACATAAGTTCCTATCTTAAGTCATCACTTAGAAATGCCACTTTCATCATGTTGTCATCAATTATGGGATCCAAGTGTATTGCTAGTATTCACATCTTTTTGGTTGTAAAGATTGATGGTGTAAAAGATTATACATGTAGTTATAATTTGTTAGAATTTCGGTAACTTGCCTTCATTTGTGGTTTCGTTTGACATCTTAGGTAATCATATGGGAATGCCATATTAAGTTATGTTTTCCTTATTCATTTTTGATGTGTAACCAATTTTGGTGTAACTTATCTTTTGTAGCATCATTTTAAGCTTCAATCGACTTAGTTATTTTGTTTATCCACTCAATTATGTTTCACGTCACTTAATTACACTTAACTTTTATTTCACATATTTCTCGAAAACCTCACGATCACTCCGGTTTATGAAGTTCGTTTATGTGTTGTGGGTCATCACCAATTGGGCCTAAGTGTTATGGGCTTTTAAGTGACTTGGGTTTAATTTAGTTATTGGGCTTAACCTTATTTGGGTTATGTGTTTAATGGGTTATATTGGTTATTGGGCTACATGGTTTATTGGGCCAAGTGGGCCTACTGATTTATGGCTCAATGGGTTTATTATTTGGGCCGGGTTAGCCCATTATGGTCCTTAGTGTATCTTTTAGCCCATTACACAATAACCTATATGTGTCCACTTATTTTGTAATTTTTGGCTTAATTTATAAAGAATGTTTGCTACCTCTAAATATTTTTATAAATGGAAGTGGTCAAAACAGTCACTGTTTTGCATACTCGAAAGTTTTATAAAAGTTCTTTGGGTTTTCTCTTAATAAAAATTCCATGATTTTATTTTAAGTTTAGGACACATTGGACTTACTTTACACCAAGTATGGCCTCCTGGAACCTTATGGATTAGGAGATAAAAATTGTTAAAGTTGATAAAATATTCAGACAAAAATGCAGTTTTGACCAGTTTTAGTAGAAAAATCATATCTTTTGTTTGGTTCAGTATTTTTGAGTGATTCCAGTTGGTGTTAAACTTAACTCGTTCTTCTACAACTTTTATCTTGAAAGTTTTTCCTGAATCTGCCCTCACATGCTCCCTTTATCCATCCCAAGACAGAAAACTGATTCTGTCAGATTTGTTTTTGATTATATCAACTCACCAATGACCTTTCTTGCTTTATTAACACTTAAGTTTATCATTTACAAGATTAACACTCCTTTTGTATCACTATAACATCAATATTCACTGATTTCAAACATATTCAAGATCATTCTTCATCATATTAAACTGAATATATACAAAACTTAATCAACAAAATATAGTTCTTACAAAAATCATCCAAAAAGTGAATGCATGTAACCATCTAGCCATTCTATGAACAAATCTCTTAACAAATCTTTTATACGACATAAAAACAAGTTCATTTATGAAAATCACAGAAAATATGTTCCATCTATATCAACACAAATCGAATTTTATGAAGATCCATCAACTAGTTTGAAAGCTTTCTCATGAACCATCACTTTTGGGTCTTGTTTGAGTTGAATCCTTGAATCTTTCCTCTAGATCTTGACATGCAATGGCATGAGAGGAAAGATTCTATCAACATGCCCTCATTAAGTGTATTTTCAAGAAGAAAATCAAAGAAAAACATGATTTTTGATAAAGATCTTTTAGTATATACAAAAACAAGATAGATTAAACAAAGAGATGATGAGTTATACCCTTGATGAACTCGGATTTGAAGATGTTTTTGGGCAGAATTTTCGTGGCCTTCTAGGCTCCATATAACCCTTAATCCAAGCTTGAAATAACCCTTAAACCTTACTTGATTCAACCCTTGTTTAAGCCTTTCAATAACCCTTTTTATTATTAAAGATTAATATGATTTTTCCTTGCCTTTTTGTTGATTATTTGAGCCGAAATAGAGAGGAAGAAGAGAGGAGAAAATGCAGAAAATTTGAGAGAAAATGAGAGAGAAAAGGTGGGAGATTGAGAGAAAAGAAGGAGAGAGCATCTTTTGGTGTATGTGTATGTGTTTACTTGAGAAATGAGGATGTGGTGAGTTCCCAAAGGGGTCATCACGTGAGAGAAGAGAGAGAGAAGAGGGAGTGCATATTTTTAAGAGAAAAGATGAGACAAAAGGAGTGTGAGGTAAGAGTGGAGTGAGTGTAAGTGTTTAAAGTGGTCCAACTTTTGTCTTGGAAGTGTAGGGAGTAAACATCTAGCTTAATTTTGATTGGGTGAAGGGTTTTGGGGTATGGGGGGCCGAATTTTGGTTTAAAAGTTGAAAGGGGTATTTTAGTTTTTTGTTAGTTGATAATTGTGTATGCATATTATGTATGTATAGGTGCATGTATGGATATCTTTAGTTTTAATTACTTGTCACTTGTCACTAGTTAATATTTATGTATCTATATATGTATATATATAAGAATGTATATTTTGTGTCTTAAATTTGTTACATGGCTCTTTGGTTATAACTCTGTATTTATAAAACAACATATATATATATATATATATATATATATATATATATATATATATATATATATATATATATATATATATATATATATATATATATATATATATATATATATATATATATATATATATATATATATATATATATATATATATATATATATATATATATATATATATATATATATATATATATATATATATATATATATATATATATATATATATATATATATATATATATATATATATATATATATATATATATATATATATATATATATATATATATATATATATATATATATATATATATATATATATATATATATATATATATATATATATATATATATATATATATATATATATATATATATATATATATATATATATATATATATATATATATATATATATATATATATATATATATATATATATATATATATATATATATATATATATATATATATATATATATATATATATATATATATATATATATATATATATATATATATATATATATATATATATATATATATATATATATATATATATATATATATATATATATATATATATATATATATATATATATATATATATATATATATATATATATATATATATATATATATATATATATATATATATATATATATATATATATATATATATATATATATATATATATATATATATATATATATATATATATATATATATATATATATATATATATATATATATATATATATATATATATATATATATATATATATATATATATATATATATATATATATATATATATATATATATATATATATATATATATATATATATATATATATATATATATATATATATATATATATATATATATATATATATATATATATATATATATATATATATATATATATATATATATATATATATATATATATATATATATATATATATATATATATATATATATATATATATATATATATATATATATATATATATATATATATATATATATATATATATATATATATATATATATATATATATATATATATATATATATATATATATATATATATATATATATATATATATATATATATATATATATATATATATATATATATATATATATATATATATATATATATATATATATATATATATATATATATATATATATATATATATATATATATATATATATATATATATATATATATATATATATATATATATATATATATATATATATATATATATATATATATATATATATATATATATATATATATATATATATATATATATATATATATATATATATATATATATATATATATATATATATATATATATATATATATATATATATATATATATATATATATATATATATATATATATATATATATATATATATATATATATATATATATATATATATATATATATATATATATATATATATATATATATATATATATATATATATATATATATATATATATATATATATATATATATATATATATATATATATATATATATATATATATATATATATATATATATATATATATATATATATATATATATATATATATATATATATATATATATATATATATATATATATATATATATATATATATATATATATATATATATATATATATATATATATATATATATATATATATATATATATATATATATATATATATATATATATATATATATATATATATATATATATATATATATATATATATATATATATATATATATATATATATATATATATATATATATATATATATATATATATATATATATATATATATATATATATATATATATATATATATATATATATATATATATATATATATATATATATATATATATATATATATATATATATATATATATATATATATATATATATATATATATCTATAATATTCAAAGTATCATATATAGTTGCTTGTGTCGATTGTAAGAGTATATCTGAATGTGGGTCACTTAAGTTCGCAAACTTGATTAAGTGGCATATTAGGCTACTCGGGTTACATGGTGACTGTCCTTGACCAGGGTATGCTGAAAGTGTTACAACCAAAAGGATACTGGACGTACCGAGTGTTTAAGAGGACAAACATATTGGTAATCGTTGATGGATCATTGTTCATAACTAATAATAAGAGAATTATTTCTCACTAGTGGGCTTATGTAACATGCTAAGCTGATCTAATCTGCAGTGAATTATCTCTTGTAACTATGTTATTCGTTTATGTTCAGTGTGCATGTGTGTGTTATGTTTATTTTTATTTGTATTGTTTAAATAAAAGTTCTTATTGCACGAGAGACAGAGTCAGAATAGAATCTAGTTTCCAAGAGGACTCAACTACGTTCTATAAGGAACACTGAATAAACGAGTAGGGTAGTTAAGCGATAGTGTTTTGATTAAAAGCTAAAAGAAAGTGTGTCATGTTTAACAGAATATGAGTTTAAGGAAAAGAACACAGAGTTGTTGATTTCAGTAAACAGATATTGAGTTATGCCTATTTTGTTTATCTTTAGAAAGAAGATTTTCATTAGAATGAACACAGAGTTGTTCATAGTTTGAATTTGATCTTTAAAAGATTTTTGTTTGAATCAAAAAGATTTGGAACAGAGATTCCAAATGATTTTGTCTGAAAGTGCTTACAGTGAATTATTTGACCTTAAAGTGACTTAGGTTATAATAGACTGTTAAGTATATTCATTTTATCTTGCAAATTTATTCAATTCTTCAGATTGTATGTTATTACTTTGAGAAGATTTGATGCCTTTGTTAAGATGTGCAGATTGACAGGACGACGAACAGATGATTGTTTTGTAGGTTGTCCGGGGGGAAATGACAGGGAAGACTAATACACAGAGATATTATAGGTCATCCTAAATTTGATTGAGATGTATACTAGTTTGATGAGGTAATCATATGAGTATTTACATCTGGTATCTTAAAAGCGACGAAAACATTAGGTTTAGGTCGTTCGTATGAACAATGAGGCAGATTTGACCTCAAGGTTTTATTATGTTTATGTAGTTCTAGACTAAGATGATGTCAAAATGACTCATTATAGTGAAGAATAACATTGTATTATCTCGATTTTGTAATATTATTTGTGTTTTATTTGGTTAATCCTATTATGAGATTGTGTGCAGGTATTAGCACAAGAATTCTCATGTATCATTTCAGTCTAAAGTTTTTGATAGTGCAGCAATTAGAAGAGACTTTCTGTGTTGCTGAATCAAGAAGTTATCAGAAGAAACAGTCAGAATAGGAGATGGTGAAAGTTCCTAGCCAGATCGTAATCAAAGAAGCTATGGGAATTCACAAGAAGATGCTAACATCATCAGGATTATGGTATTTCTTATACAGAATAACAGATGATAATAGTTAGGTTTTGTTAGTTGAAGACCTTAGACCTAGATGTTAATTTGAACGTGAAAGGTTATCAACTTTGAATTTTTGTAACCTTAGACATAGATATGTAATATGAATGTGAAAGGTTATCAATTTTATCCTTAGACAGTGGAAGGTGCTTTGTCTTCACAAGGTTTTTGTGCATAATAAACCTTGGGTGATTTTGGGTGATTTCAATTCTGCATTGAATCTTGAAGATAGTCTACTTGGATCTTCTACTATTAATATTGGTATGCGAGATTTTAAAGAATGTGTTGATGAAATTGAAGTAGTCGATATTAATAGCTCTGGTCTTCATTTCACTTGGAGCCAAAAACCCAAGATTGGATATGGTATTTTCAAGAAGATTGATCGGATAATGGGTAATATTGAGTTTACTACTGAATATCCAGCTTCTTGTGCGTTATTCCAGCCATATAGAGTGTCTGACCATTCCCCGTGCATTCTTAAGTTGCCATCTGTGGCTAGGAATCGGCCTAAGCCTTTTAAGTTTGCCAATTTCTTGACAAGTAAGCAGGATTTCATAAAGATTGTCGAACAGCATTAGGATACCGTGATTGTAGGTACTCATATGTTTCGTATTGTGAAGAAGTTACGAGGTCTCAAGAACCCTTTGCGAAGCTTACTTATTAAACAGGGTAACCTTCAAAAACGTGTTTCTGATGCGAGGGATAAACTGGATGCAATTCAGCTGGCTATTGATAGTGATCCTCTGAACGCACATTTTAAAGAAGAGGAAGTTAAGTGTTTAAAAGTGTTTCATGAAGCTGCGCTTGATGAGGAATTATTTCTGAAACAAAAATCAAAAATCGAGTGGCTTAAGGCTGGGGATTCGAATACCTCATTCTTTCATAAGTCAGTCAAGTGTAAGAACCATCGAAGCAGAATTAGTGTTATTAAAGATAAAGATGGGGTGCTTCATGAAGGGAGTGCAGCTACTAATGCTCTAGTCAAGCATTATGAGTTATTTTTGGGAGTTGAGGAGAACACTACTAGAACTCCAAATGCTAATTTATTTACACGGAAATTAAGTTCACAATGTGCTGATTCAATGATTCGTAGAGTCACAGATGAAGAGATTAAGGCAGCTATGTTCTCAATTGGAGATAATAAGGCTCCAGGCCCGGATGGATATTCAGCAGCTTTTTTCAAGAAGGCATGGAATGTGGTAGGGGGAGATGTATGCCGTGCTGTGCATGACTTCTTTTGTACTGCAAAGCTTCTGAAAGAGGTTAACCATACTTTTCTTGCTCTTGTTCCTAAAGTGACTACCCCTGCTTCTATTAACGATTATCGGCCAATCTCGTGTTGCAATACAATCTACAAATGTATTAGCAATATTCTCACTAATAGAATCAAAGAGGGTTTGAAGGATGTGGTTAGCTTGAACCAATCAGCATTTGTTCCCGGTAGATATATCTCAGATAATATTATGTTAACACAGGAACTTATGCACAACTATCATAGGAACTTTGGCCCACCTAGGTGTGCATTCAAAATAGATATTCAAAAGGCCTACGATACTGTTGATTGGAAGTTCATGCGCTGTGTGTTGGTTGGATTTGGCTTTCACCCAATTATGATTAATTGGATTATGTCGGTGTTACTTCCACATCCATTTCATTATGTATTAATGGGAATGTGCACGGCTTCTTCAAAGGAAAACGAGGATTGAGACAAGGGGATCCAATGTCTCCATATCTGTTTACATTGGTTATGGAGGTACTAACCCTATTATTGCAATATTCTGTTTCTTCTCCTTCGTCTAATTTCAGGTTTCATAATAAGTGTGAGAAGCGTAAGATCATAAATTTGTGTTTTGCGGATGATCTCTTTATATTTGCTAGAGGTGATGTTAATTCGGCTAGTATGATCATGGCTGCTCTAACTGAATTTATAGAGATGTCGGGATTGGTGCCAAGCTTACCTAAGAGTACCTTGTTCTTTTGCAATGTTCCTGAACTTGTTAAATCTGCTATTCTTGACATCATGCCATTTGTAGAAGGAACTTTACCGATTCGTTACCTGGGGGTTCCTCTTATTGCAACACGGCTTATGTACAAAGATTGTAAAGTTTTGATTGAGAAAATGGAAAACAGAATTACTAATTGGCGTAACAAGTATTTATCCTTCGCTGGTAGACTTTAGCTGGTAAGTTCTGTTCTATCTTCTTTCCATATTTACTGGGCTTCTGTTTTCATCCTCCCTGCTTGTATCATAAAGGATTTGGAGGCTCTCATGAGGTCATTTCTATGGTGTCAAGGGCCGATGAAAAAAAGTTAAAGCTAAAGTGGCTTGGAAAAACGTTTGTCTCCCAAAGAAAGAAGGAGGACTTGGAATCAAACATATTAAGATTATTAACAAGGCGTTAATGGCTAAGCATATCTGGAGTATTCTCACTAATAGAGAGTCACTATGGGTACAATGGATCCATGACTATAGGCTTAAGAACCGGAATTTCTGGGATGTACCCATACCAGCAAGTTATTGTTGGGGATGGAGGAAAATTCTACAATTAAGAAGTGAATTACGCTCCTTCTTCTGGTATAAGGTAGGTAATGGTCGTACTGTTTCAGCTTGGTTTGATATCTGGTCGAAGGAATGCCCATTATCTGAGTTTATTACACCTAGAAGAATACAACAAGCTGGCTTCTCTTTGCAAGCCAAAGTTGCTGATATTACTGTTGATGAGGAGTGGTTGTGGCCGGTTGCATGGTACGATCTCTTCCCAGTTTTAATTGATATGCCACATATTCAACTGCAAACTTCTCAGATAGACACTTTAACTTTGAAAAATCTGGATGGTAATGAGGTACAGTTTAATTCCTCTGAAGTCTGGGATGTGATTAGAGAGCGTCAACCTCCTGTCCCATGGTGGAGCCTGGTCTGGTTTTCACATTATATTCCCCGACATGCGTTTTTGTTATGGTTGGTGTTGGGAAGGAAATTGAAGACACATGACAAAATGCTTAAATGGGGTAAATCTGGAAATACAAATTTCCGTCTCCAATGCTGTTCATTATGCAAATCTGGCCCTGATTCTCACGAGCATTTGTTCTTTGAATGTGATTTCTCCCTACAGGTATGGAGCTCAATTAAATCTTTAGCTGATATGTCCAATGTTCCAACTAGATGGGATGATATTATGGCATGGCTGCATTCCAGATCGCATATGCGATCTGCTAAAAGTATGATAGGACGCCTGTTGCTGGCTGCGGCTGTGTACTTTATCTAGCAAGAACGCAATAACACAATGTTCACGGACAAAACTCAATCGTTTTTGGTGTTAAGTAAGCTCATTGTCTCCACTATTCGGATGCGCTTAGCTACATTAAAGTTCAAGAATACTAACCAAGTTCAGAGTTTGCTGGAGGCTTGGGAGTTACCCATGGGGTCCATTTTAATAGAAGATATTGGTGCTGATTGATACGTTTCACACATCTTAGCTAGTGTGTACTTACTTTTATGTACTTGTTCTTCTATAGTTATTTTCTTGATTATCTTGTGTAACATAGGCTTGGCATGTCAAGTCTATGAACTAATGTGACAGTCAGTCGCATTACTTGTACTTTATTGTTTTTTGGGTGATATAAAAGCTTACCGGGGTTTGAATTCCCCTTTACCCGATATAGAAACATATGTATGAATGTGAAAGGTTTTTGTAATAAACGTTGATTATTTAGATCATATAGTTATGAAATATTTTCATAAGAATATGAAGTTATAATCAATATTGTGACTTGTTTTGAATTTATATGACATAATGAGGTTTTATGTTCAAAAGAATTTCTGTATTTTTGCTAAATCATAGTTATGTATATCAGTCACAAACTGAGGGGGAGTACATAAGAATGATTGTATTTATAATGATTAGTCATAGTTATGCATCCTAGTCATAAATTGAGGGGGAGTGCATAAGAATGATGAATCTATTTATCACTTTGTTAAGTGTTTACAGATCGGGAAAGCTCGTTTCGAGATTGTTTTGGAAAGATTGATCATGGAAAAGTTAAAGATATTTTCGTAAGTTTATTAACTTTTCAGGTTTAAGACGAAGATCTAGGAAAAGATGAAAATTTGATGTCTACGGGTTTATTCATTTAAATTTTTCATATTTCCAGAAAGTTCGTGATAATCGTTGATCAATTATTCAGAAACTTTGACGAAATTTTGATTTTAAAGTGTGCAGGAGGAATTACGACCTCGTAATTGGCTGAGTGGTAATTGCGACCTCGCAATTGCCAATTGAGCCTAGTGCAATTACGACCTCGTAATTGGGTCGGGTTGACCCAAGCCCATTCGGGTCAAGTGGGTATATATACCCAAATCACCCATTCACGACCTCACAATTATTAAAATCAAAATAGAGCATTACGACCCCGAAAATAGAGTTTGCTACCTCGATTTAGATTTGATACATACTGATAGTTCTCTAAGGAGATAACAGGATGGTTTAAGATGTCTCAAAGAGTTGTAGGGGGGGGGGTAAATACACCTTTTAAACTTAATCAGCTTAAAATATTTTTTAATGGAATGTAAGTTATCTTAAAGTATTTTTCATATTCAGCTTGAGATACTTAATTTTAATGAAACAGTAAAGATAAATAACAGAATATAAAGACAGAAAAGTAAAGTGCAGTCCAAGAACAAAGTGCAAGCTGATTTCAACTAATTCTTTTATTGAAGAATAAAAAGAGTTACAAGTAGTTGTGGAACGGATTAGCCTAAAAATCTAACTACTTGGTTGAATAGCAAGTTACAACTCTGTATATTAACTCTACTAGCCTAAGCTGAGTACAACACGGATCCAAGCTGATAGCTTTAATCGTTGTGAGAGTTAATGTAATGGATGCACACATTCTTGAGACTCTAAGGCTGGTTTATATAGGCATCAACCATGCCCTGGATGTCGTCCATTTTCTTCCACGTGTCTTGATCTGATGCTCTCTGCTTGATCAGTTCTGGTGATAGTGACATTGTCCTTTTTGTTCCCTATTTACTCACCAAAAATGATTGTGCAGCAACAATACAATGGACACCTCATAGAATGTTTACAATCAACAACTGGCACTTCTAGAATGTTCTTTCTGATACTTATCCAGTTGATTGATGAATATATAAAGTTATAACAACTCTGGAGCACTTGCAATACTCCAGGCTGAACATGTACCTTCCAAGCTGATTGCAAGAACCAAGCTAACTTCCCCCCATCAGCTTGGCATTCTATCCTTGTTCTTCATCCTTCGATTTAGACCAAGTGCTTGTTCTTCTTTTGATGCAGCTTGAAAGATACCATCTTCTATTGAAGATGTTCAGGCTGACTCAGCTTGGATCAGTCCAAGCTGACTCAGCTACAGAACCAAAGACTTAAGTATTTCTTGAATTGTTTGTCATCTTCAAATCTTGTAATATATGAGTAATTTGACTCCAACAATCTCCCCCTATTTGATGATGACAAAACCTTTGCAGCTTCTTCTGATCAGACTGGAAATACTTAAACAGATTGAAAGGGTTATCAAGATGATAACATTATACATTTGACCCTTTTCAATCTTTTCTTTGGGTTCTTTTGATCTTATTCATCTAATACAATATATACTTACAAGACTGACTGAAAAAGATATGATTAACTCTATTGACTTAATTAATTTTTACAATAATGCATAAAAGATGGAGTATTTACAAATTTTTCTCACATAAAGGACAGAGTTTGAGTTTAATCTAGAAAGCTTTCATAATACTCTTCCTTTATGTTATTTGGAGGAGGCTTATTCAAATCATATCCCTTCTTGATCCTTCCAACATCAAGGCTTCATGAAATCTGCTGCTTTTATCTCCAACTTGGTTGCAGACCAGCTTGAGAGCAAATAAATTTATATTTGGCACTTTGTTCAGCTCAGAAGCTCTTTGCAGCCCAACTTCTTCCTTGTGAGTTCTTATGATCAGACCAAGTTCAGGGACTTCAATAAGTTGGCCTTCCAGTGGATTAGTAATTTCAGGAGGCAGACTGAAATTAAGCAAATCCATTTTCTCTCCATATCTAGACTTCTTAATTTTCACATGCTAGTCTCTTCTTTTTATGAAGTCTTCAATGGTTACCTTCTTCTTCTTTCTTTTCTTGAGACCAGGCATAGTCTCATCTTCTTCAGCTTCTGAATCATCATCTTTAGAAGTGAGTGGTTGTGGCAGTCCAAATGTATCAATATTATAGCTTCTCATTTTTGCAAATCTCTTGGACAAGTCACCAACCACCACTCCATAATTGCTTGGCTTGTTAAGAACCAGAAGGTTATGGAGTTCAACACATTCTGCATATCCAAGAGTAAACAACTCAGACAGCTCCAATACTTCACTTGCAGAGGAATCACCTTCTCTTCTCAAGTGGATTCTGGGGTATTTACTTGTCTTGACTTTGGTTAGCTTGACCCCAATAATCTCTTCTTGAATAGCCCTAGTCACCTTGAACTATTCCTAGATTGGATGATTAATGGCGATCTTGCTTTTTCTTTCCCTTTGATTTTTTCTTTCATCGGTTTAACATGAATATGGTGTATTTGGTTCCTCTTAAACTGGTTATATTTGTATTGGTGTTTTACCTTGGTGAAGTCTGATTTTAGGGTTTTTGTTTCGTGCCTTTAATCCTTTTTTCATTATAATTTTTCTGATCTTGTAGTGGTGTGGGTTGATCGGTCCTGCAAGGTTATACCTAGAATCGTACCTGCTGCCCTACTTGATTTCGATTGATTATTTTGAATTAGGGTTTAGTCTAGGGTTAGGGTTTTTTTTTATCTTTTCCTGTTCATTTTTTGCTTGCTGTTTTTTTGTGTGTGCATGGGTGTTTCTATGTATGAAGAGAGTTGTAGATCCGTTTGATATTCAATCTTTACGTCAACGTTTTGCTAGTTTGAGAAAATTGAAAGGTGGTTCGGCTTCTGTTCCAAGGATGGCGAAAAGGGCAGCCCTAAAGCTCCTTCTCCTAAAAAGACGTCATCGAATGGTGGGTCTCCCTTGGATAAGGGTGTAACTGGGAAAACAAAGGATGAAGTTCCTCCTATTGATTTAAATGCAGACAAACCAAATTGTTGATGAGTCGCTGGGGTCGTCTCCTGAATGCTCTAAAAGATCAGAGGAGGCTGCGAATAAGGAAATGGAGAATAATGATAGCATTGATTCGAAACTGAAAGCTAATTCTGAAGAGAAGGATTTAAACAAAAAACAGGCTGATATTGTGGATTCACTCAACAAAACCATGTCGTATGCTTCTGTAGTGAATAATGCAAATCAGCCTAGAAAGGTTAATTTCAGATCTCTTGTTCTTGATAATTCTGTAGAGGAGGCTGATATTGTTATACCACGGGCTACAGTAGCAGAGGTAAACAGTAGGTTTGCTAATACTCTTTATGGTTATTTCTTGGGCAACCGCCTTGCTTTTCCTATTGTTGAGAACTATGTCAAAAATACTTGGGCTAAATTTGGGATACGTCGTGTTATGATGAATGCCTAAGGCTATTTTTTCTTTAAGTTTGATTCAAAAGCTGGAATGGAGCAAGTTTTAGAACGTGGTCCATGGCTTATCCTGTCTGTTCCACTCTTGCTTAATGTATGGACCCCAAACTCAAGTTTAGCGAAAAAAGAAATATCAAGTGTTTCAATTTGGGTGAAAATGCATGAGGTTCCCTTGGCTGCTTTTACTGAAGATGGCCTTAGTATGTTGGCTACTAAGGTTGGGAAGCCTATCATGCTGGATTCGTACACGAGTAGTATGTGTGTTGATTCTTGGGGTAGACATAATTATGCTAGGGCTCTAATACAAGTGGAAGCAACTAATGAGTTGAGAAAACAAATAGTTGTGGCTATTCCAAGTTTGAGTGAGGATGGATACTCGATGGAACTGTGCAAATTGAATATGAATGGACACCACCTCGATGTAGTGCTTGTAAAGTATTCGGTCATGTGGATGAACAGTGTCCATTAAGTGTTATTGAAGTTAATGAGAAACAAAAAGCTGAAGTGAATAATGATGGCTTCATAAAAGTTGGTCGTAAGAAGGGTAAGCGTAAATCAACCCAGCAGCCACGTTAGGTGGAAGGAATTCGATTCTCTAAGCCGAAACCTCAGTTCAAGTATAGACCTAAGCTTGACCAGCCAAAGGTCCCTAATGCTAATATAGCGTCTTCGTCTAAGGTGAATGAGACAGTTAAATTAACGAACCCTTATGAGGCGTTATCAGATTATGGCATTCATGATGAACCATTATTCCATGAAGTGGATCCAAATATTCAAGCTGGAAATGATTTAAAGAAAAGGGAACTAGGTGATGAGAATGATGATGATGATGAAGTGGAAGTTGTATTTGAGGAGACAGCGAATTTTATGGCAAAGAATACTATCTCGGAGGGGGCAAGCACTCCAGGTGTTAATGTTTCTCATGTATAATATTGCTTCTTGGAACATACGGGGTATGAACCAGCCCCCAAAACAGAATGAGGTTCGAAATGTTATAGTGGAGAATAAATTGTCTGTATGTGCAGTGTTGGAGTCCCATGTTGCTTCATTGCGTGACATAACTTGTGCAATAAGGTCTTTAGAAATTGGAACTGGATTTCTAATGGCCACCTGTGTAATAAGATTCCTAGAATTATTTTGGGGTGGAATCCTGATTTAGTTGATCTAATGGTCTTGGCTCAATCGGATCAGGTTGTTCATACTCAAGTAATGTTTAAGGCTGATAAAAAGTCTACTTTTTGTTCCTTTATTTATGCGCATAACAGGTATATTCAAAGGAGAGATTGTGGAAGAACCTTTGTTTGCATAAATTGTTTGTGCGAGATAGGCCTTGGTGCCTTCTAGGCGACTTTAATGTGGTTTTAAGGCTTGATGACTATTCGACTGGTATTTCTAGCATGGATATTTCTATGAGAGAATTCCAAGAATGTGTTGAAACCATTGAAGTTACTGATGTCAATCGGATTGGGTTGCATTTTACTTGGAACCAAAAACCAAAGGGTAAGGAAGGGGTTTTGAAGAAGCTGGATCACATTCTTGCTAATATGGAGTTTTTTGATATGTTTGTGAGATCAATTACCATTTTTCAGCCGTACAGATTTTCTGATCATGCTCCTGTTGTACTTCAAATCCCGAAGTATTCCAAACCCAAGCCTAAAGCTTTCAAGTTTACTAATTTCCTTGTTCATCAGAACAGGTTTAAAAATACTTTGGAGGAAGCTTGGAAGATAAAAGTTGATGGAGTGAAAATGTTTCAGCTTGCCAAAAAGCTGAAAAATTTGAAAAACCCTTTAAGGAAATTGATGTGTGATCAAGGAAACTTGCATGACAAGGTGAATAAACTGAAATTTGAGTGGGATGAAGTTTAGAAGGCTCTCGATTGTGATCCTACAAATGAAAACTTAAGGGAGGAACAAGCTGCGTATCTTCAAGCATATAATGATGCTCTTTATGATGAAGAAAAGTTTCTTAAGCAAAAGGCAAAAATAAAGTGGCTTCGGGTAGGTGATTCTAATTCTGCCTATTTCCACAAAGTGGTTAAAAGCAGAAATACTAGGAATCGAATTGATTCAATTTTTGATCAGAATGGCTTGAGAGTTGATGGGAGTGATGTCCAACGAGTTTTTGTGGAACATTATGTAAACTTTCTTGGGAAGGCAGGATCGACTACTAGCTTCAATGGTGATGGGTTATTCTTAAATACACTTCATCCTGATAAAGCTGTGGCTATGATTCAGCCAATTACCTCTAAAGAAATAAAAGACGCTATTTTTGCAATGGGAGATGATAAAGCTCCTGGTCCCGATGGGTTTTCGGTGGCTTTCTTCAAAGGTGCTTGGGAAATCGTTGGTGAGGATGTAATTAATGCTATTAAGGATTTCTTTGATAAAGGTAAATTATTGAAACAAATGAATCATACTTTAATTGCTTTAATTCCTAAATCAGAAAGTCCTTCTAGAGTTACTGATTACTGACCTATTTCGCTATGTAATGTTATATTTAAGTACATCAGTAAGATCATTTCGAATCGGTTCAAGGATTGTTTAGCTGATTTGGTTTCTATTAATCAATCGGCCTTTGTGCCCGGAAGACATATTGCTGACAACATTCTCCTTACTCAAGAGCTAATGCATAATTATCATTATAGAGGACCTCCCAGATGTGCATTTAAAATTGATATCCAAAAAGCTTATGACACAGTCGATTGGCAATTTTTGAAGGATATATTGCATCGGTTTGAATTTCATTCAAAGATGATAGGATGGATCATGGAATGTGTTACGACTACTACTTTCTCGTTGTGTATTAATGCAGCTACATACGGGTTTTTCAAACGAATGCGAGGGTTGAGACAGGGTGACCCGCTATCCCCATACTTGTTTACACTTGTTGTGGAGGTTTTGACTCTGTTATTGCATAAAAGGGTCTGATGCAGAAATGTCCAGGTTCACTGAACTGGAGAAACCCAGCGAACTGAAGAAGCTAACTGAACTGAAGGAAACTGAACTGATAATGCCATCTGATCAAGCCATGTTGATTCTGCCAGCAGTGGCCCATTTCAGACAAATCTTTACTGAACCAGTCCAGTCACTAGTAGTAACACTTCTCCAGTGGCAAGATTCTCCAGTGACCAACACTGGTAATCCATCAGTGAATTCTCCAGTGGCAAGATTCTCCAGTGACCAACACTGGTAATCCACCAGTGAAGTTCTTCACTAAAGCACTCCAGTGACCAGCTCCAGATGACTGCTCCAGATTTTGTCTCCAGTGGAAGTCCAGATTTTGTCTCCAGTTTCCAATCAATAAAGTCCCCACTGAAGTCCTATGTTTGTGGGCCCAAATAAAGAAGAATGACAGCTGTTGACAGGGATAAGGAAGGCGCGTGTGACAATGACATTTCTAACGGTATTGTGGGACCACTTGCAGGGGAATATTCCTAGAAACCTACTCTGTCTATTTTTCTATTGGTCAATTAATTAGTGGTTGTCCTTAGCACATGACAGCTTTAATGTATTATTTTATTATTTCGTTAATTCCTAGGAAATAGCATGTGGCTATAAATAGGGGCTTCATTTCTCTTTGTAAAGATAGTTTTTGATGTTGAATGAAATTAATAGAGCAGCCTCTATTTCTTACAAAAATCTTCTTTTACCTTTAGAGATCTTTGATCTTGGTGGTTAGGAGTGAACCCTTTATCAATATTTGTGGTGGTTCGTCCTTTATCAAATATTGTGGTGAGGTCTAAATCTTCGGTTTCCTTTATCTGTAATCGTGGTGGCTCGACCTTTATCGATTATAGTGGTGGGGCAGAGTGTTTCCTTTATCCTTGATTCCGGTGGCTTAGCCTTTACGAATCTTGGTGGTGGATTATTTTATCTATCTTGTTATTTTATTATCTTGTTTATTTGTTTGTTCCATTAAAATCCAGAAAATACCAAAATTAGTCTTCCGCTGTCGTTTGTCGCGTGATTTACGCATCAAATTTGGTATCAGAGACAGGTTCTTTAAAAGGTTTCTTAATCTTTTAATCCTTGGGTTTTGTTAGTTTGTTGTCCTTTGTTTAGATCTGAATGTATTTATTCTTGAAAATCTGATTTCAAATCTCAGATCTGATATCTCTTGTTTAGATCTATTTTTGATTATCTTTTCATTTAGATAATAGAAATGGGTTATAATAGAAATCTTGCTTTAGAGAATTTTTGAAGAGATAGACAGCTTAAATCTCTTGAAAAACAAATGGGGATAATCTTAGATGTGTTAGAAAATCATGTGAGAGAAACAAAAAAGAAAAATTCTCGTAAGAAACTCACTGATTGCAATTTAAATTTCATGGAGATTAGATCAGTCCCTAATTCTTTCAAAAAGATAAAAGTTGAAGTCGTTGTTGAACAAGAGCCTATTTATGATGAAGAAGAAATGTGTGATGTTGCTGATGACTTTTTGCTCTTCAAGAGAACTGATCATTCACTTGATATGGATGAAATTCAGCGAGAAGATGATTTCTTTCAGCCATGTGTTTATGATGACGATGGTGAAGAAGTAACTGAAGCTGACCTTGATGATTTCTTGATGATTCGGAATGCTAATCATCCTCATGAAGCTGTTGTTGATGAATCTCGGCAAGGAAATATTTTCCAGCCTTGTGTTTGTTATGCTACTGGTGAAGAAGAGCCAACTGAAGATCCAAATGAAGCTCCAACTGAAGAGCCAACTGAAGCTCCAACTGAAGCTGCAACTGAAGCTCCAACTGAAGCTCCAACTGAAGAGCCAACTGACGATTCAACTGAAGGTCAAACTGAAGATCCAACTGAAGATCCAAATGGAGATCCATCAGTTGAAGTTCAACAAGCAATGTCTCTATGCCTGATGAAGAACTCTATACCTACTCAGTCACTACCAGTCACAACTCAATGGCTTAAGGAAGGGATAGGGGTAACAATTACTAACCAAGCACTTGTGTTTATTTTCAGATTCGATTATTATGGTATGGGTTCTTGTGTTATTCCTATGAATGATCGTCTTTTGATACTTGATAATGCTTATCATGATGGCCACTTGAACACTAGTTCATTATGTGTGCGAGAGAAGCAAGACACTCTTAAATCTTTACTACTTGATGAAGTGGTTTCATTATTTGTTCATGCTGATATGTTTAAGTATGATGAGGCCATCGTGTGGGCTGAAGTGTCCAGTTTAACAAAAACTTTAAGGGCAGATTTGTTGGCTGATCTTAAAATCAGTCAGCAGCACTTCTTATTTGATCTTAGAGTTGATTGGAAGGTTAAGTACAAGGTGAAAATGAAGAGTTATATACCTGGTCTTATAAGAGGTAGTGAAGAGCAAGTCGAGACTGAGTATGGACTTAATTATAGGATCAATTGTAAGAAAAAAAGGAATCAGTATGTAGTGTTTTCGGAAGTGTGTTCTGGTCTTTCAAGACAAATTTATGTCACTCTAGGGAATCATGAATTGCTTAGTAGCCCAGGAGTCGAAATGAAAAGCAATCTGGTTGGTATGTGTACTGGGCGATACTTGGTCTTTCCAGTTCTATTCCTTGTTACTTTGAAGAAACGTGATTCGTATGTGTGGGTAGAGAAGTGTAATCTCATGATAAACGTGCTCATCGTTACAACAAGTATTGAAGAGAATAATCTGGTCTTTGTTGATATTTCCAAGTTTGATCGAGTCTCATATCTGTTGGTTCTTGAATCCGTAATGGATCTAGAAATTTCTCACTCTCTATCAGCAATCTTGAAAGTTGATGTGCTGGAATTTCTTTTATTCAAGAAATATGAAAATTCAATCTTTGTTACCGGGTGGGGATTATCAGAATTCGTTTATGACCTGAAGATGTTCAGAAATGAAAACTTAAGACCTTACTTTAAGGACTTGAGGGCAAGTCCCAAAAAAGAGGGAGAGATTGATGCAGAAATGACCCCGAGTCATTTCCACAAAAAGGCTTGGCTCGTATATTTGCTAATTGAAGTTCAGCAAGCAACCAATTACCCTTGGTTATCCTTTGTTAGCATTACACTACTGGTGTATATTAATCTTAATGCTAACTCGAGCACTGAAGTTATGCAACCAAATCAAGTGTTGCTGGTCTTAAAGTTCATTAGTGACAAAACAAGTCCTGATCAGCAACAAGTCTCGCTGAAACAACTTCAACTGATCAAGACCAGTGAACTGGTCAGCACCAGATGCAACCAGCAGTGTCCTAACCAGCGAGCACTAACTGCCAAAGAGATTGAAAGCTTACCAGATGTTGATACTGAAGAAGGTGAACCAGTGTATGATGATGATGAAAGTGAAGAAGCATATGTAGGTGCAGATGTTGGAGAGATGCTAGTGGTAAGAAGAGTGATGCATGCTGATGAAGTTTCAACTGATACTGCCCAGCGAGAGAATATTTTTCACTCCAGATGTAATGTTAAAGGCAAGGTGTGTGATCTGATCATTGACGGTGGGAGTTGTGCTAATGCTGCTTCAACTTACATGGTAGAGAAACTGGAACTGCCTACAGTTAAGCACCCTCGTCCTTACAAGTTGCAATGGCTCAGTGAAGGATCTGAGGTAAAAGTTAACCGACAAGTTACTATTCCTTTTTCCATTGGATCTATTTATCAAGATAAAATTGTGTGTGATGTTGTTCCTATGGATGCTTGTCATATATTACTGGGTAGACCTTGGTTATTTGATAATAATGTTTTTCATAATGGTCGTATGAATTCTTATTCATTATTTGTAAGTGGGAAGAAGGTCACTTTGACTTCTTTAAAACCCAATGAATTATTGAAAATTAATAAGAAAGAACCGCCCAGCAAGTCTTTATTTATGTCTCAAACTGAAGTAGAAGAAAAGTTAACTGGAGGCTCTCCAGTTATGATGTTACTGGTGCTTGAGCGTACTGAAGAAAAGGAGTTCCCTGGAATCCCCAGTCTCCTGAAGTCTCTACTGAAGGAATTCACTGATGTTTTTCCAGAAGACCTACCTGAAGGTTTGCCACCAGTAAGAGGAATTGAACACCAGATTGACCTGGTTCCAGGTTCAGTTCTTCTAAACAAAGCTGCTTATAGGTGTTCACCTACTGAAGCAAAGGAGTTGCAAAGGCAGGTAGATGAGTTGGTTGCCAAAGGTTATGTCAGAGCAAGTATGAGTCCTTGTTCAGTTCCAGCTCTCCTGGTCCCGAAGAAAGATGGTTCGATGAGAATGTGTGTTAATAGCAGAGCCATAAATAACATAACTATTAAGTATAGATATCCCATTACCAGATTGGATGATATGCTTGATGAGTTACATGGCTCCAGTGTGTTTTCCAAGATTGATCTCAGAAATGGCTATCACCAGATCAGAATGAAGGATGGAGATGAGTGGAAGACTGCATTCAAAATTAAAGGAGGCCTTTATGAATGGTTAGTAATGCCTTTTGGCTTATCTAATGCCCCTAGTACTTTCATGAGACTGATGAATGAAGTTCTCAGGCCACTTATTGGTCAGTTTGTTGTTGTTTATTTCGATGATATTCTGGTATATTCAAAATCTGAAGCTGAACTTGTTAATCATTTAAGAAATGTGTTTGATTTACTGACAAGACACAAGTTATATGGTAAACTGGAAAAGTGTGATTTTATGGTAGAGAGTGTAATATTTCTGGGGTATGTTGTTTCAAAAGAAGTTATTTCTATGGATCCTTCAAAGGTAGAAGCCATCAGATCATGGTCAGTTCCTACTACAATCACTGAAGTCAGAAGTTTTCACTGACTGGCATCTTTTTATAGAAGGTTTATCAAGAATTTCTCAACAGTTGTGGCTTCAATCACTGACTGTCTGAAGAAGGGTGTGTTTGACTGGCCTAAGTCGGCCCAGTTGGCTTTTGAGTCACTGAAGGAAAAGCTCAGTTCAGCTCCAGTTCTATCTTTGCCAGATTTTGATCAGTTGTTTGAGTTAGAGTGTGACGCCAGTGGAGTAGGTATTGGTGCAGTTCTGTGATATGAATTTTTGAGGGGTTTTCCCTAAAATCCACTTCCTAAGCTTTCTTGATAAAATTCAGAATTAATGACAACCAAAATACAGAACGAAACAAAGAAGTAGCACAGCGGAATTAATATTTTTGTGAGGATTTTCTGATTTATAAGACAAACAAACAAACAAGACAATAAAAGTAAAGATAGATAAAGAATCCACCACCAAGATTCGTAAAGGAAACGATCCACCGGAACCAAGGATAAAGGAAACACTCCAACCCACCACTATAATCTATAAAGGCAAAGCCACCAAGAATATAGATAAAGGAATCGAAGATTTAAGATCTCACCACTTTAATTGATAAAGGACTAGCCACCACAATTAAAGATAAAGGGATCACTTCAAACCACCAAGATCAACGATCTATAAAGGTCACGAAGATTTTTAAGAAATAGAGGCTGCTCTATTAATTCTCATTCATCATCAATCAAGTCTCCCTTTACAAAATAAGAGAACCCCTATTTATAGCCAACATTTGCTATTCCTAGAATAAACAAAATTACAAAAGAAAATAAATAAAGGTTGTCTAGGATAACCACTAAAAATCAGCCAAAGAAAGAAAGGCACCTAGCATCTCTATGATAGTCCTTTCTTGTCCTCATCTGCATTCCATTGGTCCCCTCCATTTCCCATGTGTAGTGGTAGCCAATAAGAATGTAGGATTCAAACGTGGGTACCAATCCATATAGAGAAACATCTAGAGCAGCCATGATCACATGTTGACACGTACCTTCACTCCATTATTGAAAACATAAATAAAAGATAAGTGCTGAACATTCCGAGCTGAATCAGCTCCAATTTGATGTCCAAGCTGAGTCACTCCAAGCTGATTGGTCTAGTAAGCTGACCCTTGATGTAAGCTGGGTCAGGTCACGTATTAAGTATTGGCCAATCTGAGTACCTGATTCAACCTTAGTCTGACCCAACATGCAAGCTGATAGACTAAGCCGATTATTATGCTTCCAAGCTGATCCTTGCGTAAGCTGAGTCAGATCACACACAAAGTGTTGGTTAATCTGGTGATCTTCAATCTGAGTTAGTCCCAATCTGATCCAGCTTGTAAGTTGATAAAATGCTGAAACTAAGTCCTCCGAGCTGACACAGACTCGAAGTGATACTACTCCAATCTGAGTATTCTAAGCTGACCCAAATCAAAGATGCTTCTTCACTCACATTATTCTGTCTCCATAAAAGTGTAGTGAACCCATGAGGGCTGCTAGAATCACCAAATAACCTTTTAAAACACAAGAAGATCGGGTAGAACACTTGGGACTGATTTGCGTACAAAATGAATTCATGATCTTTACTCCAATGAGAACAACTCGGGGTCCAATTCACATCAGTCTCCCTCTCTAATTTTGGACTTGTCCTCAAGTCCAGGTGGTATGCTTCAAAATTTTCACCTCTGATCAGACTCAAAGAGTTTGTCTCTTTAGCGGCTGCCCATAGCGTAACAAGAACTGAATCTTCAATATGGGGCAGATTATTGGCTTTAGAGACTCCAACGAGCATCACCTTATTTACTATCAGATTACATTTCTCAAGCCTAACATACAATGTCTTCTTCTCCAAGCTGATTGGTCTAGTAAGCTGACCCTTGATGTAAGCTGGGTCAGGTCACGTACTAAGTATTGGCCAATCTGAGTATCTGATTCAACCTTAGTCTGACCCAACATGCAAGCTGATAGACTAAGCCGATTATTATGCTTCCAAGCTGATCCTTGCGTAAGCTGAGTCAGATCACACACAAAGTGTTAGTTAATCTGGTGATCTTCAATCTGAGTTAGTCCCAATCTGATCCAGCTTGTAAGTTGATAAAATGCTGAAACTAAGTCCTCCGAGCTGACACAGACTCGAAGTGATACTACTCCAATCTGAGTATTCTAAGCTGACCCAAATCAAAGATGCTTCTTCACTCACATTATTCTGTCTCCATAAAAGTGTAGTGAACCCATGAGGGCTGCTAGAATCACCAAATAAATTCAAAACACATAACAATCAGATTCTCATTCAGCTTGAAGTCTATGGTTGAGAACAGACTATGTAAGTTATTTAAATCCACCAAGGATCTAAAATTCAACGAGCAAGTGCTTGTTACAACCTTTGAAGTAAACACTGAAAGAAAATAATTTAGTTCAGCCCCTTTAGTAAACATAAGCTTGTAGATCATCTGATTGCACTTCTCCCACTTCTCACACAACTCATGTTTCTCCAGAATAATGAAGACAAATTTTTGAAAACTTGGGAAGCTACAACACACTTCAAAAGATACCACAATTTGTCTCCCTTTCATCTTACAAAGAATTTTGCAATCAGCTTCAGTTTTAATTTTGCGTTGCTTCTTATTACTGTTAAGACCAGCATTCAATAACACATAAATCTCCATCTTCATTTTACATTTAATCTTCCAATCAGCTTTAAGACTGAATCTGATTTGTGGCTGATTAAATCTAAGATCAGCTTTCAGTAAGACATGAGAACAACACAATTCAGCTAGCTCCTTGCTAATTCGTCCTAGCAAACCATAAGAAATCTGCCTAACAATATCTGATTCTAAAGGCTTCATTAAGTAGAACATTTCAGCATACTTCCTTCTTTTATCATGAATAGACGTGCCATCATCATTTTCCAAACTCCTCCTAGCCATAACTTGACTAATAAACATTCTCTCTTCAATCTTAGATTTTAATTCAGTCCCAACATCTTGTCGAGATTGCTGATTACTTTTAAGATCAGACTTCAAGAAAGTATAAGAGTCATGTATTTCAACGACTACTTTAACAAAATCAGCTTGTATTGGTCTTATTAAACTAAACACTTCAGCACACACTAAGACCTCATTATGTATAAACATTTTAGCACCATTCTCAAATTCATCTCTACTTTCCAATAATAAACTTTCATTCCTAGTCTCTATTTCAGTTTCAACAACCCTACTAGACTTTATAGGACTAGAAATGTTTTTCTTCAAAATGAATGAATACGAATTCAAGTGGCTGTCAAGAGTGATAGGGTTACTATACAAAAAAAGCCTATCCAATAGCAAATAACAAGCATCCAAGGAGAAAAGTTCACAAGAAACCATACCATGATCATCTGCCCTAATAGATGGAGGGACAAAGACTTGGTTAGCCGCTCTTACCATGTTTTGTGGAGGTTCTTGAACTTGGTGTTGTGTTGGATGTGGCATCATTGCCATTCCAAAATTTTCCGCCATGTAAGTTGATGTTTCTGGCTGAGCTGCATCAGCTTGAACAGAATGCACGGCTTCTTTAATCTTCAAAGAATCATCATCATCAGCTTCCATAACACCTTCTTTGTCAGTATCATCATAAACACATGATTGCAACACATCTTGTTGTTGAATTTCATCAATAGGAACCTCGTGTGAATGATTAATGTTTCTGATCAGCAAGTAGTCATTAAGGTCAGTTTCAATCAGCTCGTCATCAGCTCCATCATAAATACATGATTGATAAACAATTTCTTGTTGAGCCCCTTTTGTGAAAGCCTTCAGAAGAGAATCACCAGCATCCTTAACCCTTTCTTCTTCATTAGGATCTTCATCACATACAAATGTGTCTTCATAATCAGCTTTGACTTTTAGTTCATCAACTTCTTCTAGTGTAAGAGTCCTCGACTTTGAACACTCAGCTTGGATGTGTCCAAATTCATGACATTTAAAACATTTCTTTTGACTCAGCTCCCTTGATTCTCCTTTAACCTTTGTTTTACCCTTAAAAGACTTTTGGGCCGATTGACTTTTTAAATGAAGGGGGCTTATAATTGGATCAGTAAGCTTAACATGCTTGTGAGAGTGAGGAACAAACTTTCTTTGCATATACTTCTTCAGCTTAGACCAGGTCTTGACCTTCTTCTTGCCTTGAAGCTGTCTTTTGTGTTCCAGACTTTTATACCAAAAAGAAGCATACTTCTTCAACTTCACCACAGCCACTTATAACCCCTTTTATCATCATAATCCCTAGCTGCTATAAACCTATCCATGGCCTTAACCCATTTAAAATAATCACCTGAATTTGAAGAACCTTCAAAATCTGGCGGGACTTTTTAATACTTTCCAAATCAGACTTACACCTTCTAGATTCATGGCTTGAATAACGAGGACCAGATTTTCTTTTAACACCATCTCCTCTATCCATTCTTATTCCACCCTTTTCTACAACATCTAAAACTATGCCAACTTGTTTTACAAGAGATTCAAGTTGCCTATCTCTATAAGTATTCTTAGCTTGCTCAGATCATGGGGTCTTATGAATAGCCATTCCCAAATAAAGATGAAAAGATATATATAAACAACAAGAACAAATCTGTAATAAACCTTAAATGGTAACAACAAAGAAGAAAACAGATCTGAACAGGAAGATCAGTTTTGAGATTTAAACCTTAAAGATTTAAAGAACAAGAGCAATCAGATCTAAAACAATACAAGGAAATCTTAGATCTGAAAATTGAGACAACTTTTCTCAAACAGATTTTAACAACGAATCATACACAAACCCAAAGGACAAAAAGTCATGGAAACTCTTTGAACCTGAAACAACAATCAAAGAACCCACGGATAAAAAGATTAAGAAACCTTTTTAGAACCTGTCTTTGATACCAATTGATATGAATTTTTGAGGGGTTTTCCCTAAAATCCACTTCCTAAGCTTTCTTGATAAAATTCAGAATTAATGACAACCAAAATACAGAACGAAACAAAGAAGTAGCACAGCGGAATTAATATTTTTGTGAGGATTTTCTGATTTATAAGACAAACAAACAAACAAGACAATAAAAGTAAAGATAGATAAAGAATCCACCACCAAGATTCGTAAAGGAAACGATCCACCGGAACCAAGGATAAAGGAAACACTCCAACCCACCACTATAATCTATAAAGGCAAAGCCACCAAGAATATAGATAAAGGAATCGAAGATTTAAGATCTCACCACTTTAATTGATAAAGGACTAGCCACCACAATTAAAGATAAAGGGATCACTTCAAACCACCAAGATCAACGATCTATAAAGGTCACGAAGATTTTTAAGAAATAGAGGCTGCTCTATTAATTCTCATTCATCATCAATCAAGTCTCCCTTTACAAAATAAGAGAACCCCTATTTATAGCCAACATTTGCTATTCCTAGAATAAACAAAATTACAAAAGAAAATAAATAAAGGTTGTCTAGGATAACCACTAAAAATCAGCCAATGAATGAAAGGCACCAAGCATCTCTATGAGTCCTTTCTTGTCCTCATCTGCATTCCATTGGTCCCCTCCATTTCCCATGTGTAGTGGTAGCCAATAAGAATGTAGGATTCAAACGTGGGTACCAATCCATATAGAGAAACATCTAGAGCAGCCATGATCACATGTTGACACGTACCTTTACTCCATTATTGAAAACATAAATAAAAGATAAGTGCTGAACATTCCGAGCTGAATCAGCTCCAATTTGATGTCCAAGCTGAGTCACTCCAAGCTGATTGGTCTAGTAAGCTGACCCTTGATGTAAGCTGGGTCAGGTCACGTACTAAGTATTGGCCAATCTGAGTATCTGATTCAACCTTAGTCTGACCCAACATGCAAGCTGATAGACTAAGCCGATTATTATGCTTCCAAGCTGATCCTTGCCTAAGCTGAGTCAGATCACACACAAAGTGTTGGTTAATCTGGTCATCTTCAATCTGAGTTAGTCCTAATCTGATCCAGCTTGTAAGTTGATAAAATGCTGAAACTAAGTCCTCCGAGCTGACACAGACTCGAAGTGATACTACTCCAATCTGAGTATTCTAAGCTGACCCAAATCAAAGATGCTTCTTCACTCACATTATTCTGTCTCCATAAAAGTGTAGTGAACCCATGAGGGCTGCTAGAATCACCAAATAACCTTTCAAAACACAATAAGATCGGGTAGAACACTTGGGACTGATTTGCGTACAAAATGAATTCATGATCTTTACTCCAATGAGAACAACTCGGGGTCCAATTCACATCATTCTGGTACAAGCAGGGCGTCCAGTTGCATATTTCAGCGAAAAGCTCAATGGTTCTAAACTGAAGTATAACACTTATGACAAGGAATTTTATGCAATTATTCGTGCTATCACTCACTGGTCACATTATCTGAAGCCAAAGCAGTTTGTCTTATTTTCTGACCATGAAGCACTGAAGTTCATTAATGGTCAACACAAGCTTAATGCCAGACATGCAAAATGGGTGGAATTTTTGCAGTCTTATTCTTTTGTTTCTAAGCACAAAGCTGGAGTGGCTAATGTTGTTGCTGATGCACTTTCCAGACGATATTCGTTGTTATCAATTCTGGAGGTAAGAGTCCTTGGATTCTCTTTCATCAAAGAATTGTATGCTGCTGATCTAGATTTTTCTGATTGCCTCACTGAAGCTCACCAGAAAGGACCATTTGTTGTTCAAGATGGTTTCTTATTTAAAAATGGCACATTTTGTTCCCTGCAACACCACAAATGATGCTTCAGCAGTTGCAAATCTACTTTTCAAGGAAATTGTTCGCTTGCATGGGATTCCAAAAACAATTGTTTCAGATAGAGATGTCAAATTCCTGAGTTATTTCTGGAAGACCTTATGGAGACTGATGGGTACCAGATTGATGTTCAGTACGTCTCACCATCCTCAGACTGATGGGCAGACTGAAGTCACAAACCGATCAATTGGTATGTTACTGAGAACACTGGTGAAGAAGACACTAAAAGATTAGGATCTGAAGCTTTCTCATGCTGAGTTTAATTTCAACAGAGCTCCTAACTATTCCACCAGTAAATCACCATTTGAAATTTGTTATGGTATCAATCCACTGACTCCCATTGATTTAATTCGATTTTCGATTGAACCAAAAGCAAGTATTGACGCTGAAGCCAGAGCAAAAGAAATAAAGAAAGGTTGTCTAGGATAACCACTAAAAATCAGCCAAAGAAAGAAAGGCACCTAGCATCTCTATGATAGTCCTTTCTTGTCCTCATCTGCATTCCATTGGTCCCCTCCATTTCCCATGTGTAGTGGTAGCCAATAAGAATGTAGGATTCAAACGTGGGTACCAATCCATATAGAGAAACATCTAGAGCAGCCATGATCACATGTTGACACGTACCTTTACTCCATTATTGAAAACATAAATAAAAGATAAGTGCTGAACATTCCGAGCTGAATCAGCTCCAATTTGATGTCCAAGCTGAGTCACTCCAAGCTGATTGGTCTAGTAAGCTGACCCTTGATGTAAGCTGGGTCAGGTCACGTACTAAGTATTGGCCAATCTGAGTATTCTGACCCAAATCGTGCTATCCTCACTGGTCACATTATCTGAAGCCAAAGCAGTTTGTCTTATTTTCTGACCATGAAGCACTGAAGTTCATTAATGGTCAACACAAGCTTAATGCCAGACATGCAAAATGGTGGAATTTTTGCAGTCTTATTCTTTTGTTTCTAAGCACAAAGCTGGAGTGGCTAATGTTGTTGCTGATGCACTTTCCAGACGATATTCGTTGTTATCAATTCTGGAGGTAAGAGTCCTTGGATTCTCTTTCATCAAAGAATTGTATGCTGCTGATCTAGATTTTTCTGATTGCCTCACTGAAGCTCACCAGAAAGGACCATTTGTTGTTCAAGATGGTTTCTTATTTAAAAATGGAAAGTTGTGCATTCCCAGGGGTTCGATAAGAGATTTACTGATAAGAGAAGCACATGGAGGAGGCTTAGCTGGCCATTTTGGCATTAACAAAACTGGAGAGATCCTCACTGAACACTTCTACTGGCCAAGTCTACTGAAGGATGTCCAGAGTATCATCAGTCGCTGTCCAACTTGTCACCAGGCGAAGGCAACTTTTCACAAAGGGTTGTATACTCCTCTTCCAGTCCCAAGCCAACCATGGGAAGATCTCAGTATGGATTTCATTGTTGCACTGCCCAGAACTCAAAGGGGTAAAGATTCAATAATGGTGGTGGTTGATCGATTTTAAAAAATGGCACATTTTGTTCCCTGCAACACCACAAATGATGCTTCAGCAGTTGCAAATCTACTTTTCAAGGAAATTGTTCGCTTGCATGGGATTCCAAAAACAATTGTTTCAGATAGAGATGTCAAATTCCTGAGTTATTTTTGGAAGACCTTATGGAGACTGATGGGTACCAGATTGATGTTCAGTACGTCTCACCATCCTCAGACTGATGGGCAGACTGAAGTCACAAACCGATCAATTGGTATGTTACTGAGAACACTGGTGAAGAAGACACTAAAAGATTAGGATCTGAAGCTTTCTCATGCTGAGTTTAATTTCAACAGAGCTCCTAACTATTCCACCAGTAAATCACCATTTGAAATTTGTTATGGTATCAATCCACTGACTCCCATTGATTTAATTCGATTTTCGATTGAACCAAAAGCAAGTATTGACGCTGAAGCCAGAGCAAAAGAAATAAAGAAACTTCATGAACAAGTGAGGGCCAGAATAGAGAAGGCAAATGCCAGTTACAAGGCCAGGGCAAACAAGAATAGAAAGCAACCCAGTTTTGCACCAGGTGATCTTGTTTGGGTACATCTAAGAAAAGAGAGGTTTCCAGCAAAGAGGAAGAGTAAACTGATGTCCAAAGCTGAAGGTCCGTTTAAAATTCTGGAGAGATATTGCGATAATGCTTACAAGGTTGAGTTACCTGGAGATATGGCAGTTTCAAGTACGTTTAATGTTGGAGATCTGATGCCTTATCTGGAGGATGAGTACCTCGAAGACTTGAGGACAAGTCTCTTTTTAGAGGAGGAGAATGATGCAGAAATGTCCAGGTTCACTGAACTGGAGAAACCCAGCGAACTGAAGAAGCTAACTGAACTGAAGGAAACTGAACTGATAATGCCATCTGATCAAGCCATGTTGATTCTGCCAGCAGTGGCCCATTTCAGACAAATCTTTACAGAACCAGTCCAGTCACCAGTAGTAACACTTCTCCAGTGGCAAGATTCACCAGTGACCAACACTGGTAATCCATCAGTGAATTCTCCAGTGGCAAGATTCTCCAGTGACCAACACTGGTAATCCACCAGTGAAGTTCTTCACTAAAGCACTCCAGTGACCAGCTCCAGATGACTGCTCCAGATTTTGTCTCCGGTGGAAGTCCAGATTTTGTCTCCAGTTTCCAATCAATAAAGTCCCCACTGAAGTCCTATGTTTGTGGGCCCAAATAAAGAAGAATGACAGCTGTTGACAGGGATAAGGAAGGCGCGTGTGACAATGACATTTTTAACGGTATTGTGGGACCACTTGCAGGGGAATATTCCTAGAAACCTACTCTGTCTATTTTTCTATTGGTCAATTATTTAGTGGTTGTCCTTAGCACATGACAGCTTTAATGTATTATTTTATTATTTCGTTAATTCCTAGGAAATAGCATGTGGCTATAAATAGGGGCTTCATTTCTCTTTGTAAAGATAGTTTTTGATGTTGAATGAAATTAATAGAGCAGCTTCTGTTTCTTACAAAATCTTCTTTTACCTTTAGAGATCTTTGATCTTGGTGGTTAGGAGTGACCCCTTTATCAATATTTGTGGTGGTTCGTCCTTTATCAAATATTGTGGTAAGGTCTAAATCTTCGGTTTCCTTTATCTGTAATCGTGGTGGCTCGACCTTTATCGATTATAGTGGTGGGGCGGAGTGTTTCCTTTATCCTTGATTCCGGTGGCTTAGCCTTTACGAATCTTGGTGGTGGATTCTTTTATCTATCTTGTTATTTTATTATCTTGTTTATTTGTTTGTTCCATTAAAATCCAGAAAATACCAAAATTAGTCTTCCGCTGTCGTTTGTCGCGTGATTTACGCATCAGGGTCAATACAGGTACTGAATTTTCTTTTCACCATAATTGTCCAAAGGTTGATCTCATTAACTTGAGCTTTGCAGATGACCTTTTCATCTTCTTAAGAGGAGATGTGCAATCGGCCATGGTTATTTTGGAAACTTTGGAGGAGTTTAAAATGGCTTCGGGGTTAGCGACAAGTATACCTAAAAGTACATCTTACTTTTGCAATGTCCTAAACCATGTTCAGTTGGAGATTCTGAATATATTGCCTTTTGTTGAAGGTAAACTGCCAGTGAAGTATCTAGGGGTACCTTTGTTGTCTTCGGGGCTAAAATATAAAGATTGCAAGAGACTTATCGAACTTGTTAAATTCAGAATTAATGACTGGAAAAATAAGTTTCTTTCTTTTGCAGGGAGGTTACAACTAGTCCAATCTATTTTATCTTCCTTGCATCAGTGTTTGTCCTTCCTACTCGTGTAGTTCAAGAAATTGAACAATTAATGCGGGGATTTCTTTGGTGTCAAGGATCCTTACAACGAGGAAAAGCTAAAGTTTCATGGGATATTGTGTGCTTACCCAAAGAAGAAGGTGGACTTGGAATACGTAATATTGAGGTATTTAATTATGCTCTCATCACTTCTCACATTTGGAATATTAAAGCTCAAAGGAGTCCCTTTTGGGTGAAATGGATTCATTCTTATAAGTTGAAAGGTAGAAGTTTTTGGGATGTACCGGATAGAGGTATTATGTCATGGAGTTGGAGAAAGATTCTTCAAGTTAGAAACATTGTGCGACCATTCATGTGGTACGAGTTAGGGGATGGAAAATCAGCCTATGTATGGCATGATAATTGGAATATTTACTCCCCATTGACTCAATTTGTGTCTAATAGAAGTGTTGTGAATGCGGGGTTTAGTTTAAATTCAAAAGTCTGTGATGTTGTGTTGAATGGTGCTTGGATTTGGCCTAACTCATGGGGTAAAATTGCCATCTATTTCAAGAGCTAAGCCAAAACCGTTTAAATTTCCAAACTTTCTCATTCATAAGGATGGTTTTCTTGAGGCTGTGAAAAAGGAATGGGAGACTGAAATGGCTGGACATTTTATGTTTCGGGTCACGCAAAAATTAAAAGCAATTAAGAGACCCATGCGTAAAATGCTTCAAAACATGGGAAATTTGCATGCTCGTGTTGATATGCTACGTGCAGAATTAGATGCTGCCCAAATATCTATTGATCATGATCCTTCTGATCCGCACTTACGTGAACATGAAGCTGTTTGCCTCAAAGACTTTCATCAAGCTCGACTAGATGAAGAAAGGTTCCTAAAACAGAAGGCGAAAATTGAATGGTTAGAAGCTGGGGATGCAAATTCGGCATTCTTTCTGATGCGGGAATGTCTAGATTCAATGAACCAAGTTTGACTGAAGCTGAGCTGGAGGAATTTGGAGAAAAGCAGTTGACTAAACTGAAGAAGGAATCTGAGCGAACCATGTAGTCTGAACAAGCAATGTTAATTTTGCCAGCTGTATCACATTTTAACCATCTTTTTACTGAAACAGCTCAGTCTCCAGTAGTGACCTTGCTCCAGTGGGAATTATCACCAGTGGCATCTGACGAGCTCCAGTTGCATCTGAAGGACTCCAGTGAAAATCAATTCTGAAGGGCTCCAGTAGTGAATACTGAAGGCCACCAGTGAAGTGCTCCAGATAGATGCTCCAGTTGTCTATAATAAAGTTTGCTTTAACTGAAGTTGTTTGTGGGCCCAATAATAAAGAAGAATGACAGCCGTTAAAGAAGGCGCGTGTGACAGAACGTTTCTAACAATATTATGGGACCACTTGCAGGAGAATGTTTCTAGAAGCTTACGTGTCCATATTTTATTGGTCCAAATTTCTTAGTGGCTTGCACATGACAGCTTTTATGTATTATTTTATTATTATGTCGTTAATTCCTAGGTAGAGCATGTGGCTATAAATAGAGGTTCCATTTCTCATTGTAAAGTTAGTTGATGTTGAATGAAAATTAATAGAGCAGCCTCTATTTCTTACAAATCTTCTTTTACCTTTATAGATCTTTGATCTTGGTGGTTAGGAGTGACCCCTTTATCAATATTTATGGTGACTTGTTCTTTATCAAATATTGTGGTGAGGTCTTTTAAATCTTCGGTTTCCTTATCTATAATCGTGGTGGCTAGACCTTTATCGGTTGTAGTGGTGGGGCGGAGTGTTTCCTTTATCCTTGATTCCGGTGGCTTAGCCTTTACGAGTCTTGGTGGTGGATTCTTTTATATTTCATTTTACTTTATTCTCTCGTTTAGTTGTTTATTTCATATAAAATCAGAAAATACCAAAAATAATCTTCCGCTGTCGTTTGTCGCGTGATTTACGCATCAAATTTGGTATCAGAGCCAGGTTTAAAAAGGTTTCTTAATCTTTTTGTCCGTTGGGTTATTGTTTGTTTAGATCTGTTGATTGTTTGTTTAGATCTATTAGTTATTTGCTTAGATCTGTTGATTGTTTGTTTAGATCTGTTGATTGTTTGTTTAGATCTGTTTCGATTTTGTTAGATCTGTTGATTGTTTGTTTAGATCTGTTTCGATTTTGTTAGATCTGTTGATTGTTTGTTTAGATCTGTTGATTTTGTTTAGATCTGTTGATTGTTTGTTTAGATCTGTTGATTTTGTTTAGATCTGTTGATTTTTTTATAGATCTTTGATCTTGGTGGTTAGGAGTGACCCCTTTATCAATATTTATGGTGACTTGTTCTTTATCAAATATTGTGGTGAGGTCTTTTAAATCTTCGGTTTCCTTATCTATAATCGTGGTGGCTAGACCTTTATCGGTTGTAGTGGTGGGGCGGAGTGTTTCCTTTATCCTTGATTCCGGTGGCTTAGCCTTTACGAGTCTTGGTGGTGGATTCTTTTATATTTCATTTTACTTTATTCTCTCGTTTAGTTGTTTATTTCATATAAAATCAGAAAATACCAAAAATAATCTTCCGCTGTCGTTTGTCGCGTGATTTACGCATCAAATTTGGTATCAGAGCCAGGTTTAAAAAGGTTTCTTAATCTTTTTGTCCGTTGGGTTATTGTTTGTTTAGATCTGTTGATTGTTTGTTTAGATCTATTAGTTATTTGCTTAGATCTATTGATTGTGAGTTATTTGTTGGTTATAAATGGCGTTTAGAAGAAATATGACTTTAGACGAAGCTAATAATGCTAGGAGAGGTAGACAGATTGAAGATCTACAGGAAGCCCTTGGTAGAGTTGTTCATATGTTAGAAGATGGTGGTTTACGATTTAATCGAGAAAATGTTGTTGCCAGTGAAAGAGATTCTGAATCTCAAGGCCCCAGTGAAAGATCTGATAGTAATCCTAGGCACTCTAGTGATTCTGATGAACCACATCCTAGAGAAAGGCGTAGGAGGCATAAGGGTGATGATACTAGGGATATTAAGATAGATCCACCAGATTTTAATGGGTCTTCTAACCCAGAAGAGTATTTCGAATGGGTCCAGGTGATGGACAGGATTATGGAAATAAAAGGGTATGATGATAGGAAAAGCTTCAAAGTTGCCATTATTAAACTGAAGAAATATGCTTCATCTTGGTATGATAACATGAAATCTGAAAGAGAATACAAGGGCAAAAGTAAAATCAAGACCTGGTCCAAACTGAAGGAGGTTATGCTGAAGAGGTTTGTTCCCCAGTCGTACAAGCAAGATCAGTATCTACTGATGAACAATCTAAAGCAAGGAGCCAAGGAAGTTGTGGAATACATTAGAGAGTTTGAGCATCTGAAGACCAGAACTGGTGTGAATGAGACTGAAGAGCACACCATTGCCAGATTTCTTGGTGGTCTGAACGCTGCCATTACTGAGAAGATTGAGTTGCAGCCTATCTGGACGTATGAAGGTGCATGCAAGATGGCTATCCAGATTGAGAGACAACTGAAGAAGAAGGTTCCGTACAAGTCATTCAGTAAAGTTCCTGCCAGTGCAAGTCAACCAGTTGCCAGTCAACCAGTTCCTAAATTTACTGAAACTGTCCAGAAAACCTTCAGAGGCAAAGAAAAGGAAACTGGAGGAACGAAAGAACCAGTTGGAAGAAAATGTTTCAAGTGCCATGGCTTTGGTCACTTCCAGGCCCAGTGTCCTAATCAAAGAGCATTGACTGCTAAAGAAATTGAATGTTTACCAGATGTCGACACTGAAGAAGGTGAGCCAGTGTACGATGAAGAAGAAGAAGCTTATGTTGGTGCAGATATTGGAGAGATGTTGGTTGTCAGGAGAGTGATGCATACTGATGAAGTTACAGCTGATACTGCTCAGAGAGAGAATATTTTCCACTCCAGATGCACAGTGAAAGGCAAGGTATGTGATCTGATCATCGATGGTGGCAGTTGTGCAAATGCTGCTTCAACTTACATGGTAGAGAAACTGGAACTACCAACAGTGAAGCATCCCAGACCTTACAAGTTGTAATGGTTAAGCGAAGGTTCTGAAGTAAAGGTAAATCGACAAGTCACTATTCTCTTTTCAATTGGGTCAGTTTACCAAGATAAAATTATATGTGATGTTGTTCCCATGGATGCCTGTCAGATTTGTTGGGTCGACCATGGTTATTTGATAATTATGTTCATCATGATGGTCGTATGAATTCATATTCTCTGAATATAAGTGGAAAGAAGGTCACACTGACTTCTTTGAAGCCCACCGAACTGATGAAAGTCAAGAAGGATCAGCCCAGTAAGCCTTTGTTTTTATCTCAATCTGAAGTTGAAGAAGAGTTATCTGAAGGCTCTCCAGTTCTGATGCTACTGGTCGTTGAAAAGTCTGAAGAGAAGAAGCCCACTGAAGTCCCCAGTTTACTGAAGTCATTACTGAAGGAGTTCAGAGATGTTTTTCCTGAAGATCTACCTGAAGGTTTACCTCCAGTTAGAGGTATTGAGCACCAGATTGACTTGGTTCCAGGCTCAGTTCTTCCAAACAAAGCTGCTTATCGTTGTTCTCCTAATGAAGCCAAAGAATTGCAAAGACAAGTAGATGAACTGGTCGAGAAGGGTTATGTCAGAGCAAGCATGAGTCCTTGTTCAGTTCCTGCTCTACTAGTCCCAAAGAAAGATGGAACGATGAGAATGTGTGTTGACAGTAGAGCCATCAACAATATAACTATTAAGTATAGATATCCTATTCCCAGATTGGATGATATGCTTGATGAGTTACATGGCTCCAGAGTGTTTTCAAAGATTGATCTCAGAAGTGGTTATCACCAGATAAGAATGAAGGATGGAGATAAATGGAAGACTGCTTTCAAAATCAAGGGAGGTTTGTATGAATGGTTAGTGATGCCTTTTGGCTTATCAAATGCCCCAAGTACTTTCATGAGGCTAATGAATGAAGTTCTGAGGCCACTTATAGGTCAGTTTGTTGTTGTTTACTTTGATGATATTCTGGTGTACTCTAAATCTGAAGCTGAACATGTTGGTCATCTGAAGAAAGTATTTGAACTGCTAAGAAGACACCAGTTGTATGGAAAACTGGAGAAATGTGATTTTATGGTGGACAGTGTTATATTTCTGGGGTATGTTGTGTCCAAGGATGGAATTTCTATGGATCCTTCGAAGGTTGATGCTATCAAGTCATGGCCAGTTCCTACAACCATCACTGAAGTTAGAAGTTTTCATGGACTGGCATCATTTTATAGAAGATTTATCAAGAATTTCTCTACAGTTGTAGCTCCGATTACCGACTGTCTGAAGAAAGGTGTGTTCAACTGGCCAAGTTCAGCTCAACTGGCGTTTGAATCACTGAAGGAGAAGCTCAGTTCAGCTCCAGTTCTATCTTTGCCAGATTTCGACATGTTATTTGAACTTGAATGTGATGCAAGTGGTGTGGGTATTGGTGCAGTACTGGTGCAAAGTGGTCGTCCAGTCGCATACTTCAGTGAGAAACTGAATGGATCTAAACTGAAGTATAGTACTTATGACAAAGAATTCTATGCAATTATTCGTGCTATCACTCACTGGTCACATTATCTGAAACCGAAACAGTTTGTATTGTTTTCTGATCATGAAGCACTAAAGTTTATAAATGGTCAGCACAAGCTTAATGCCAGACATGCAAAGTGGGTAGAGTTCTTGCAGTCTTATTCATTTGTTTCAAAGCACAAGGCTGGAGTTTGCAATGTTGTTGCTGATGCACTATCACGAAGATATTCTTTATTATCAGTTCTGGAAGCAAGAGTACTTGGATTTTCTTTCATAAAGGAGTTATATGCTGCTGATCCAGATTTTTCTGAGAAAATCACTGAAGCTAATCTGAAAGGACCATTCACTGTTCAAGATGGTTTCTTATTCAAGAATGGTAAGTTGTGCATTCCAAGGGGTTCAATAAGAGATTTATTAATAAGGGAAGCACATGGAGGAGGTCTAGCTGGACATTTTGGAATCAATAAAACTGGAGAAATTCTGACTGAACACTTCTACTGGCCAAGTCTACTGAAGGACGTCCAGAGTATTATCAGTCGCTGTCCAACTTGTCACCAGGCAAAGACAACATTTCACAAAGGTTTGTACACTCCTCTTCCAGTTCCAAACCAACCTTGGGAAGATCTCAGTATGGATTTTATTGTTGCACTGCCCAGAACCCAGAGGGGAAAAGATTCTATAATGGTTGTTGATAGATTCTCAAAAATGGCTCATTTTGTTGCTTGTAATACAACAAATGATGCTTCAGCTGTAGCGAATTTGTTCTTTAAGGAGATTGTCAGATTACATGGAATTCCTAAATCCATTGTTTCTGATCGAGATGTGAAGTTTTTAAGCTATTTCTGGAAGACTCTATGGAGACTGATGGGTACCAGATTGATGTTCAGTACGTCTCACCATCCTCAGACTGATGGACAGACTGAAGTCACGAACAGAACAATTGGTATGTTATTGAGAACACTGGTGAAGAAGACGCTGAATGATTGGGATCTGAAGCTTGCTCATGCTGAGTTTGCCTTCAATAGAGCTCCAAATTATTCAACCAGTAAATCCCCATTTGAAGTTTGTTATGGTGTCAATCCACTAACTCCTATTGATTTGATTCCTTTTTCGATTGAACCAAAGGCAAGTGTTGAAGCAGAGACCAGAGCAAAAGAAATCAAGAAGATTCATGAACAAGTGAAGACCAGAATTGAGAAAGCAAATGCCAGTTACAAGGCCAAGGCAAACAAGAACAGGAAGCAGCCCAGTTTTTCACCAGGCGATCTTGTTTGGGTGCATCTCAGAAAGGAAAGATTTCCAGCCAAGAGAAAAAGCAAACTGATGCCCAGAGCTGACGGTCCATTCAAGATTCTGGAGAGATATGGAGAAAATGCTTACAAAGTTGAACTTCCTGGAGATATGTCAGTCTCCAGTACATTCAATGTTGAGTATCTCGAAGACTTGAGGACAAGTCTCTTTTTAGAGGGGGAGAATGATGCGGGAATGTCCAGATTCAATGAACCAAGTTTGACTGAAACTGAGCTGGAGGAATCTGGAGAAAAGCAGTTGACTAAACTGAAGAAGGAATCTGAGCGAACCATGCAGTCTGAACAAGCAATGTTAATTTTGCCAGCTGTATCACATTTTAACCATCTTTTTACTGAAACAGCTCAGTCTCCGGTAGTGACCTTGCTCCAGTGGGAATTATCACCAGTGGCATCTGACGAGCTCCAGTTGCATCTGAAGGACTCCAGTGAAAATCAATTCTGAAGGGCTCCAGTAGTGAATACTGAAGGCCACCAGTGAAGTGCTCCAGATAAATGCTCCAGTTGTCTATAATAAAGTTCGCTTTAACTGAAGTTGTTTGTGGGCCCAATAATAAAGAAGAATGACAGCCGTTAAAGAAGGCGCGTGTGACAGAACGTTTCTAACAATATTATGGGACCACTTGCAGGAGAATGTTTCTAGAAGCTTACGTGTCCATATTTTATTGGTCCAAATTTCTTAGTGGCTTGCACATGACAGCTTTTATGTATTATTTTATTATTATGTCGTTAATTCCTAGGTAGAGCATGTGGCTATAAATAGAGGTTCCATTTCTCATTGTAAAGTTAGTTGATGTTGAATGAAAATTAATAGAGCAGCCTCTATTTCTTACAAATCTTCTTTTACCTTTATAGATCTTTGATCTTGGTGGTTAGGAGTGACCCCTTTATCAATATTTGTGGTGACTTGTTCTTTATCAAATATTGTGGTGAGGTCTTTTAAATCTTCGGTTTCCTTTATCTATAATCGTGGTGGCTAGACCTTTATCGGTTGTAGTGGTGGGGCGAAGTGTTTCCTTTATCCTTGATTCCGGTGGCTTAGCCTTTACGAGTCTTGGTGGTGGATTCTTTTATCTATCATTTTACTTTATTCTCTCGTTTAGTTGTTTATTTCATATAAAATCAGAAAATACCAAAAATAATCTTCCGCTGTCGTTTGTCGCGTGATTTACGCATCACTAATACCCCAACGGACAAAAAGATTAAGAAACCTTTTTAAACCTGGCTTTGATACCAAATTTGATGCGTAAATCACGCGACAAACGACAGCGGAAGACTATTTTTGGTATTTTCTGGATTTTATATAAAACAAACAATCAAACAAGGCAATAAAATAAAATGATAGATAAAGAATCCACCACCAAGACTCGTAAAGGCTAGGCCACCGGAATCAAGGATAAAGGAAACACTCCGCCCCACCACTATAATCGATAAAGGTCTAGCCACCACAATTATAGATAAAGGAAATCGAAGATTTAAAGACCTCACCACAATATTTGATAAAGAACAAGTCACCACAAATATTGACAAAGGGGTCACTCCTAACCACCAAGATCAAAGATCTCTAAAGGTAAAGAAGATTTTTGTAAGAAATAGAGGCTGCTCTATTAATTTCATTCAACATCAACTAACTTTACAAAGGGAAATAAAACCTCTATTTATAGCCACATGCTACTACCTAGGAAATAACGAAATACAATAAAATAATCAAAAAGCTGTCAGGTGCTAAGGACAACCACTAATTATTCGACCAATAAGAAATGGACAGGTAGGCTTCTAGAAATATTCCCTGCAAGTGGTCCCACAATACCGTTAGAAACGTCATTGTCCCATGCGCCCTCCTTTCAACAGCTGTCATTCTTCTTTATTGGGCCCATAATCATAGAACTTCAGTGGGGACTTTATTATCTGGAAACTGGAGATAGATATCTGGACTTCTACTGGAGACACAATCTGGAGCACTTCACTGGTGGACCTTTAGTAGTGGTCACTGGAGCATTCATCTGGAGCATTCATCTGGAGCATTCATCTGGGGCATTCATCTGGAGCTGGTCACTGGAGAACTTTACTGGTGGGTTATCAGTATTGATCGCTGGAGCTTCTCGCCACTGGAGAAGTGTTACTACTGGTGACTGGTCTGGCTCAGAAAAGACTTGTCTGAAATGGGCCACTGCTGGCAGAATCAACATGGCTTGTTCAGATGGCATTATTAGTTCAGTTTCCTTCAGTCCAGTTAGCTTCTTCAGTTCGCTGGGTCTTTCCAGTTCAGTGAATCTGGACACTTCCGCATCAGGAAAACATAGCATCCTTAATTTCATCATCAGAAACTGTCCGGATCATATTAGAAGCTACCTGGCTATCCAACACTGTAGAGAACAGTTCAGGAGATGGCTGTAAATCCACGTCTCCTTCCTTCCCCAAGAAATCCGTGTAATGTTGCACAAAAGCCTTCTGAATATTTCCTCCTTCATGCACAACACCATGGACATCCTTAATCACATCAATACGACTTTTATGGTTCCTGCATTTAAGAGAATTATGAAAATATTTGTATCCTCTTACCCAAAAAAGAGAATTATGAAAATAAGAAGTATTAGCATCCCCCACCGCAAGCCAATCAATTTTTGATTTCTCTTTCAGAAAACTTTCTTCATCTAACACGGCTTCCTGAATTTTTTTTAAACAGACACTCTCATTGTCACCTAATCTAACATTAGAAGGATCTTTATCAATAGAAGTTTGAATCCCGTCCAGTTCGGTTCTCAGCTCAGCCACCCTCTTATGCAAATTGCCTTGCTTGAATAACAGATTTCGAAATGGTGTCTTGAGTTGCTTTAATTTCTTAACAACTCGAAACTTGTTAACACCTACAATGTCTGTATCCCACTCCTTTTTAACTATCCCCTGAAATTCATCCTTACTCGTCAAAAAGTTAGCAAATTTAAAAGGAGGCTTGCGACCCCTCACAATATTAGGTAACTTCAACACACATGGAGAATGATCAGACACTCTGTAAGGTTGAAAAACAGCACAAGCAGAAGGAAAACAATCCGTAAAGTGAATATTTCCCATAACACGATCAATCTTTTTAAGAATACCCACACCTTTTTTCGGTTTTTGATTCCAAGTATAATGCAAGCCCGAACTATTGATATCACACATTTCTAACATATAGCATTCCTTAAAATCTCTCATTCCAATACTGACAGTAGATGAACCAGAAAAACTATCCTCTAAATCCAATGCAGTATTGAAATCTCCAAGGATACACCATGGCCGATATTTAACAAACGCCTTATGATAACACAAGGTCTGCCATAATACTCTTCTATTCTTGTAATAATTATCAGCATACACAAACGAACAAAACATAGCCTTCTGATCAGCTTTAAAAATTACCTGCACATTCATTACTTGATCAGTCTGAGATATCATCATAACATCTACCACATCAGAATTCCAGCCAAGTATAATGCGCGTTCCTTTGCTACAAACACCTCCATTAGACGTCCAATCACATGATCTACAAATCTTTTTACATACTTTAAACAGTTGAGAAACATCCATATGTGATTCAAGAATCGCACACACGTTAAGTCGATTATCATGCACAACCTGTTGAACCTCTTTTTGTTTCAGAGGGCGGTTCAACCCCCTTATATTCCAAGCTGCTATACTACCCATTGGAAACCTTCGAAACAGGAGTGCTTGCCCCTGGACCACTATCCTTCGGTGTTGTACCCGATGCCATAAATGCTGCAGTCTCATTGTCTGTAATAATTATATTTTCATCCACATCCGAATCATCATCTGAAACAACAGTCTTAGACTCAACCGGTTTTTTAATATCTGTGGCAGCCTTGTTTCCAACATCAATCTCATCAGAATCCATAGATAGAGCTGAGAAAGGATTACTAGTATTAACTGGTGGTGCAGTTGAACTTGTCCCCGTGTTAGATGCACTCGGTTTATCTTTCAAGTTCCTCTGGTTAACCACAGGTCGATATTCAAACCTTGGTTTCTGTTTATTCACCTGAAAGGCTGGTTTTTTCTTCTTTCCAACCACCTCAGTAAAGCCCTCATCATCCACTTTAGCCTTTTGTTTTACATTACGTACATTTTTGCTACATTCATTTGAATGATGACCAAAAACACCACAATGAACACATCTAGGAGGTTTCCATTCATACTCCACCTGCAAAGTTTCTTTCGTATATCCACCATCCCCATCCAACTCCGGTATTGCAATAGAAATTTTATCCTGAAAATCTGACAAGGCTAAAATTTCTATTAAAGCTCGAGCATAACTACTTCGGCCCCAGGACTCCGTGCACATATCACTCGTGTAAGAATCAAGTAACTTTGGGTTGCCAAGTTTCGAAAATAACAGACTCAAACCATCATCAGTATAGGCTGCTATAGGGACATTGTGAATCTTAATCCACACCATCACCTCCTTGATATCCTCCTTTTTCAGTTTTGCGGTTTGTGACCACACATTAAGAAAAATCGGCACATTACGAATCAACCAAGGACCACGTTCCAACACACTGTTCATACCCTTCTTGTCAGCAAACTTGAAAAAGAAAAAACCATTCGCGTTCATCATCACTTTTGCAACCCGAATTTCGCCCAATTAGATTTAACATAATATTCAACCACCGGATAAGCCAATTGATCACCCAAGAAATACCCAAAAATAGTATTAGCATACTTATCTTGGACAACTCGAACAGATTCTTTCGGTAAAACCACATCCACATCTTCCTGAAATATAAAATTCTCAATTTTTCGAAAATTTACCACCTTTTTAACAGATCCAGCTTTTAGTTTTGCAGCGTAAGAAGGTTGTTCATGAACAACATTAGTAACCTCACGTACATTAACTTCAGAAGCAAATTCGACATGTTTTTTCCCTAGTTTTGTCGAGTCTTGTGATTCGCTATGCTGCGGATCATCCTCATCCCTCACTGGACTTGTCGATTCTGATTTTTCCTTCTTATCATTACTCTCACTCTCAAATTCAGCATTATGAATTCCATCCATCGGAGGAGGTTGCGTAAAAAATTCATCAGTTTCATCTTCCTCCACAGGAATAGGAGAAACTGAGAACGGACACTTCCTAACCTCAGCAGCTTTAGCAGGATACACGTTAGGTTGCTCACTAGAAGAAGCTGGTTCACCTCCCTCAACTTCCTTTTCACTATTAGAAGACGAAGCAACAGGAGTTTTATTGGCGGAATTCAAGCCACCACCTGCTGTTTCATCACTTTTCCCAATTGTATCTTCAGTTTTAGTAGCCATAGCCGCATTGGACGAATCACCCTCCTTGTTAATGACCAAGTTAGGGTTTCCTAAATTAGGGTTTCCCCCTTTAGGAGGGCTGCCACCCTTCTTCTTTTTCTTTCCAGACATTGATTGATTATTCTTTAACCTATCAAAACATTCATCCAAAGCTTTAAGATCAAAAGCAGGTATTCCTTTCATGCAAGAAATACCTAGCAACTGAAAACTAGAACAACAACTCTCTCAAAAAAAGCACGACAATAAAATCCAACCAGCTAGAACAAAACGACTAAAATAACTATGTGAAGATCGGAATAGAAGAAAACAAAAAACCCTACCCTAAAAACGAAAAACCCTAGAAACTAATCAGACCCCCTTAATCATTTAACAAAATCGTAGTATCTAGCTAAACTAAACGGAGTTAGTCGCGAAAACGATCTTGGTAAATAATCAGGAACAAGTCGACAAGAACTAGGGTTTTTAGACGATCAGAAAGAGAAAAAGAAAAAACCTACCAGAGAGAACGAAATAGAAACTCAAACATGCACTTCAACCTACCCGAAAGTAGATGAGAGGGACACATTTACAAGCTTTTAGATCGAAATCTGATAGGAAAGAGGAAGGAGATCGATCGCCATAGGGGAGAGAGTTTAGGGTTTGGTGATTTTGCTGCTAGATTGATAGAATACAAGAGAAGTAGATGATTTATAGGCAAAGATATATTTGTGTGTTCTTGTGAAATTTGAGAGTTTTTGAGAGAATATTTTGAGATTTGAGTGTTATCATGGGTTTATATAGAGGAAGGGAAAAGACATGGGCATTTTGAGTGTTGGGTAAAGGGTTACCCCGTTTCAACTTTTATAATCATCATCAAAATATTACAAGTAATGTGATTGGGTACCACATTAGTTTCATTTACGTGACATGCCACATAAATGTTAACAAGAAAACACAACTTCTACGAAAGATATCACCCTATCCTTACATGAAACAAAATGCAGCAACTAGGTAACAAAGAAATGATTAATCTGGTGGTCTATCTTGACTTGAAATTCGACTGGCCAGGTTCTACTTCTCCAGTAATTGGAGTTCACGATGCCCACCTTTAGCTTTCACTGTAGCTAGCTTGAATCGAACAGTGTCTATAATAATAGTCTTCATTTGTGCTGGCGAACGCTTCTCATTTGTGAACATACGGTTGTTTCGTTCCTGCCAAATGTAATACGACGTGGCTGCAAGTACTAGCCTTCCAATAACACTCCTGATTGAATTGCCATTCGATATAGGTATTAAGAAATCAACTATATCATTTAACTTTGCTGGAATGTTTCCCAAATCAGCTAGGTCACGAACGAGATGCCATATATTTGAAGCAAAAGGGCACTCGAAAAAAAGATGATCGTGAGAATCTGGACCTGAATGACACAATGAACAACAAACAAGGTTAAGGTTAACCGCCCCCCCAACATCCCATGGTTTCATCCTGTCATGTGTCTTCAATTTCTTGTTCATGACCATCCATAACAAAAAAGAATGTCTAGGGATGCAACTTGAGTACCAAACAACATCAACCCATAAGACAGGTTCTCGTTTGTATCTAATCAGTTCCCAAACATTAGATGTCGAGTAATCCTTTTCAATGCCATCAACAGAGCATAACAATAAGCTATCTTTTTTATCCGGATTAAGTAAAAGAGCATTTTGAGTGTTCTTAATGAGTGTTTCTAAATTTTGAGTGTTCTTAATGCCATCAACAGAGCATTTTGAGTGTTCTTAATGAGTGTTTCTAAATTTTGAGTGTTCTTAATGCCATCAACAGAGCATTTTGAGTGTTCTTAATGAGTGTTTCTAAATTTTAATAATATCATTATTATTAGTATTATTATTTCTATCATTGAACATTTTATTTGTCGACCATTTTAAAAATCTATATTTTTAATAATTCGCTTGCTTAGCATCCGACACCATATTTTTGTTTCACATTAAGCAACACAAATAGTTTCCTTAAATAAGTGTTCACAACGATTTCGATTATTGATTCCCGCTAAGAAAGTTAGTCGCATTTGCATTCAAACCACAAAATGTAAGCAAATCTAAAACGCGGGTGTTACAAATGGCATAATTAGAATGATCTAAAACCATTCATGGATAAAATATACTAAATTGGAACGTGGTATGTATTGGAAAATTTTACTCATCGAATACTCCCATTCATGAATACTCCCACAATTTTACTAAATTGAGCAGCTTCATATCTAATTCTTTTCAATCGGTGCGGCTGTTCATTTTTAATGGGTCGGTGCTTCTTTGATTTGTGATATCATATCATTATTTAATTCGGATCTACCTCTTGTCGACTATTTTATTTTGTTTAGCTTCAACGCTCATTATCTTGGCAATTCTCTTTTCTGTATACACAAGCTTGAATTCGCTTATACCCTAGTATGTCGTCTTTTTTTTCCTGATCAATTAACGGGCTTGGATCGCGGCTACCTAGTGTAGATCAGTTAGATCAGTGAGTCTTTTAATCGATTATGGGGATTGAGTTCGCATATTAGGGTTCATAGGTTTAGGGTTTTCAGTTGGCTCGTTTCATTTTTGTTGGCTTGCGGGTGTTCTAGGGTTTTTGTTTATCTTGTTTTGCATGGTTAATTAGTGATGGAGGGATTGAATTCATCAAAGGGGCATATTCCTGTTGGTGGTATTGCTAGTAAAATTAAGAAAATTGATGGCAAAATCAATGCTCCTGTGCGTGGTGCTGTTCGTAACCCTAACCCTAAAAAGGGTCCATCAAGTGCTAAGCAAGGATCTAGTGGAAAAGGGTCTAACAATGAAGGTTTTTCTGCCCCAGGTAGTGATTCTCATATCACTGATAAAACTCCTGGTTGCGTTGAATCGGTTACAGATAGTGATGGTATAAAGGAGGGGCACCCTATTAGTGCGAAAAAAAAGGGTTTCCACCATCATCTTCAACATTTGAAAATCCCATTTTAGCACAACACAATGTTTCTGTTGAATTTGAAGGGGATAAAAATTCAAATGTTGACGACAACAAGGAAAATTCAGAATCAAATCTGAAGATTGATGAGCGCAAGACACCTACTTTGAATGGTGAGGGTGATGGAAATAATAGGGTTTCACAGGAGGCTGATGTGCCTGTGCAACCTTCCTATGCTGCAAAATTGAAAGCTGGATCAATTAAGAAGGTGGTAAACTTTCGGAAAATTGAGAATCTCATAGTTCATGATGATGTTGATGTGGTTTTACCGAAAAAATTTGTTCGTGTTGTCCAAGATAAGTATGCAAATACTATTTTTGGATACTTTTTGGGTGATAGATTGGCTTACCCGGTGGTTGAGTATTTTGTGAAAACTAATTGGACGAAATTTGGTTTGCAAAAAGTGATGATGAACGCTAATGGTTTTTTCTTCTTTAAGTTTTTTTTTTTTTTTGGTTTTGAACCTTCATTTTCTTTTTCCATCTTTTTGGTGCATTTTTGTTTTTTTTTTTTTTTTTTTTTTTTTTTTTTTTTTTTTTTTTTTTTTTTTTTTTTTTTTGAATTTTTTTTTTTTTTTTTTTTTTTTTTTTTTTTTTTTTTTTTTTTTTTTTTTTTTTTTTTTTTTTTTTTTTTTTTTTTTTTTTTTTTTTTTTTTTTTTTTTTTTTTTTTTTTTTTTTTTTTTTTTTTTTTTTTTTTTTTTTTTTTTTTTTTTTTTTTTTTTTTTTTTTTTTTTTTTTTTTTTTTTTTTTTTTTTTTTTTTTTTTTTTTTTTTTTTTTTTTTTTTTTTTTTTTTTTTTTTTTTTTTTTTTTTTTTTTTTTTTTTTTTTTTTTTTTTTTTTTTTTTTTTTTTTTTTTTTTTTTTTTTTTTTTTTTTTTTTTTTTTTTTTTTTTTTTTTTTTTTTTTTTTTTTTTTTTTTTTTTTTTTTTTTTTTTTTTTTTTTTTTTAAATATGATACTTGTCCCAAGCAAGTTAGAGTGAATGTAAAAGCAGTTGCCCAAACTGATGCTGATGGGTTCACGGAGGTGAAAGGAAAAAAGAAAGCTAATTTCAAGCAAGGGATCCCGATCACTAAACAAAAGCCAAAATTTGAGTATAGACCTGTGAATAAGACGAAACGTCCCCTGAACCATAAGGGGTTTAAATCGTCCCCTGAAACAAAACGAGGTCAAGAAGGTCATTGATGAATAATAAGTTGCAAGTTTGTGCCATTATGGAATCACATATGGACATTGGAAAGTTGTTTAATGTATGTAAGAAGATTTGTGGTACTTGGGATTGGAATTCAAATGGGAATTTGTGTGATAAGGGTACTCGTATCATTCTTGGATGGAATCCTGATCTTGTGGATGTTATGATCATTTCACAAACTGCTCAGGTGATTCATACACAGATTGTGTTTAAGGTTGACAACAAGGCTTTGTTTTGTTCGTTTGTTTATGCTAAAAATCATTATAAGGAACGTAGGGAGCTTTGGAATGACTTGTGTATGCATAAACTTTTTACGAAAGACAAACCTTGGTGTATCTTGGGTGATTTCAACTCGTCCCTTAACTTGGAAGATAATTTTTCTGGGTCATCATCTATTAGCATTGGTATGAGAGAGTTTAAGGAATGTGTGGATAGGATCGAAGTTTTGGATGTAAACAGGTCTGGATTGCACTTTACTTGGAATCAAAAGCCAAAAAAAGGTGTGGGAATCATGAAGAAGATTGATAGAGTTATGGCTAATATCCAATTTATGGCTGAATTTCAGGGAGCACATGCCATTTTTCAACCTTATAGGGTTTCTGATCATTCACCACGTGTCCTTAAATTACCAAATGTTGCAAGGTCTAGGCCAAAGGTGTTTAAATTTGCAAATTTTCTGGTAAACAAGGATGGATATAAGGAGTTGGTGGCTAACACTTGGGCGATGGAGGTTGATGGACATAATATGTACAAAGTGGTTTCAAGGCTTCGGGCTTTGAAGTCCCCTTTACGTAGTTTATTGTTTAAACAAGGTAATCTTCATGCTCGGGTTGACTTACTTCGAAAGGAACTTGATAGTGTTCAGAAAGCAATTGATATCGATCCTGCGAATGTGGTTCTTCGTGAGAAGGAGGGTGAATGCATTCGTAATTTTCAAGAAGCATCACTTGATGAGGAGAAGTTTCTGAAACAAAAAGCAAAGGTGAATTAGTTACAAGTTGGTGACTCTAAAACTACTTACTTCCACAAGTCTCTTAAATACCGAAATCATAGGAATAGAATTGAGATTGTTAAGGATAGTAATGGTGTGGTGCATGAGGGTGGGGCTGTTCATGAGGCTTTTGTACATCATTATGAACGGTTTTGGGGGTTGAAGGGCCGATTAATAGGATCCCACCTGATCATTTGTTTGTTAAGAAGGTGGACACAGCTAAGGCTTCTAATATGATAAGAAGTGTTACGGATGAAGAAATTAAGGCTGCTATGTTCTCTATTGGTGAAAACAAAGCTCCAGGCCCCGATGGATACACTTCTGCTTTCTTTAAGGATGCGTGGGAGATTGTGGGTAAGGATGTTTGCCTTGCTATAAAAGATTTTTTCAAGAATGGTAATTTGCTCAGAGGGTTAAACCACACTATTATTGCGTTAATTCCAAAGGTTTCCTCTCCTTCTATGGTTACTGACTATCGGCCTATTTCGTGTTGCAATGTGTTATATAAGTGTATCAGTAAGATCCTTACTAATAGATTGAAAGAAGGCTTGGATGATGTGGTGAGTACTAATCAGTCGGCTTTTATCCCGGGTCGTAGCATCTCAGATAATATTTTGCTAACCCAGGAGCTTATGCATGGGTATTACTTAAATAGAGGCCCATTTCGGTGTGCTTTTAAAGTGGATATTCAGAAAGCCTATGATACTGTTGATTGGAGCTTTTTAAGACGCATTTTGCTCCGATTTGGCTTTCCTCCAAAATTGGTAGTTTGGATTATGGCTTGTGTAACTTCCCCTGCATATTCTATCAGCATCAACGGGAATCTTTATGGATTCTTTGATGGGAAGAGGGGGCTCAGACAGGGTGATCCTATGTCACCTTATCTGTTCACACTGGTTATGGAGGTGCTTTCTTTGATTCTGCAACATGCTGTGGTGAATGTACAAGGGTTCAAATTTCATAAGGGTTGTGATAAGAATCGAATTGTTAACGTGTGCTTTGCTGATGATTTAATTTTGTTTGCCCATGGTGATTCGAACTCAGCTAAAGTGATCATGGACTCTCTTAATGAGTTCAAGGATATGTCCGGGCTTGCCCCAAGTTTACCTAAAAGCCTTGCTTTCTTTTGTAATGTCCCTGCTTCGGTGAAGAATGATATATTAAATTTTATGCAGTTTGAAGAAGGCCAGCTTCCGGTTCGTTATTTAGGGGTTCCTTTAATTTCATCTAGGCTTGTTTATCAGGATTGTGCCGTACTTGTTGAAAAAATGCAAAATAGGATCAACAGCTGGATGAATAAGACTCTCTCTTTTGCGGGAAGGCTACAATTGATTCAGTCCGTCCTTTCTTCTATGCATATTTATTGGACGTCTGTGTTCATTCTCCCATCTCGTATTGTAAAGGATTTGGAACAGAAAATGAGAAATTTTTGTGGTCACAAGGTGCTATTGCTAAGGGGAAGGCAAAGGTCGCATGGAAATTAGTTTGTACTCCAAAGGATGAAGGTGGTCTACGCATAAGGAGAATATCTGATATGAATAAGGCTCTTATGACTACCCATGTGTGGAAAATTCTTAGCAACCGAAATTCCTTGTGGGTACAATGGGTACATGCTTATAAACTAAAAGGTAGGAGTTTTTGGGACGTACCAAGTACTAATAGTATGAGTTGGGGCTGGCGCAAACTTATTCATTTAAGATCATCTATTAGGCCTTTTTTATGGTCAAGAATAGGTGATGGTAACTCAACTTTTGCGTGGTTTGATAAATGGGATAACAATGGTCCATTAAGTAGTGTTTTGTCGATGAGGACAATATTGCGAGCGGGTTTCTCACTCAAAGATAAGATCTCGGATGTTATTGATAATGGGGGTTGGAAATGGCCGGAGGCTTGGAGGGATTTGTATCCGGTTTTAATTGAGTATCCTGTTCCAATTATTGATGGCACAAAAACTGACTGTATTGTTTGGCGGGATAGGAATGGGGAGGAGAAGCATTATTCGACTTCCAATGTTTGGGATGCGATTCGGAATAGAGGTGAAAGGGTAGATTGGGCTAATATTGTTTGGAACTCCAAATCGATCCCTAGACATGCTTTCTTGCTTTGGTTGGTGATGAGGAAAAAGTTGAAAACCCACGACAAATTGAAACCATGGGATGTGGGTGGGGCTGTCAACCTTAATCTTGTTTGTTGTTCTTTGTGTAAAATAGGTCCAGACTCTCATGATCACTTGTTCTTTGAATGCCCATATTCTGCGAAAGTATGGACTTTGATTAAGGATGTGGCTTACATGGAAGGATCTTCATGCAAATGGGATGATATTGTTGCTGACTTCTTATGTTCTCTCAAGAATAACTCAGTCAAGAGTGTTATTGCCCGACTTGTGCTTGCAGCTGCTGTCTATTTTGTATGGCAGGAACGAAATAGCCTTGGTTTTTTGATGTTTTGATTAGTTTGCTTCTTGTATGGCTAGGATAGCTTGTGTTTAACTCTATATGGCCTGTCATATAGGGAATTAATGGGGCACTCAGCCTCATTACTTGCGATGTACTGTCAATTGTTGTTGGTATAAAAGTTTGAACAGGGTAATCCCTTTTACCCAAAAAAAAAAATACTCCCACAATAACTGTTCCGAATGTCCAGACGTTAAGTTGACATTTCTAAACTTCTTTCATATGTAGAAATCTAACATTTTCGCTTAATCACAAACCAATTTGTTTCCCTTTATAGAACTATGATCTAGATTCCACAATGTGGGAACTCTTCGTCCTAATACGAAAAGGAATCTTTTATCATAACGGGATATTAAATCTAATGTTGTAGTAATAATGATATTTCAAGAAAACTACTCTTTCTTTACTTATGAGCACATTAATTCTTAAATCTATTTAAGAACTTCTATTAGTCACAAGATCTCGCGTATGTACAATCAAAAGTACATCTTGCAAGATTTCATCAAATCTTAGATTCGATTTTAATGACAAAGTCTCTATTAAGATGATCACTAAAACTTGCCTCAAATAAGTAGCTTAAGTGTATCATAAATTCTTCCAATCTCGGGTAAAAGGGTAACAATTAATTACCCCACTTAGTATATTCCCAAAAAAACTTTAAAGATCAGGCGATATGACTGAATGCCATACCGACTAGTACAAATACATGCTAAACAGCAACATCCAAAAACATAAACATGGGAAGTGACAAAACCACTTCCAATACTAGCATATCTAGTTACATAAGAATAATCAGAAATTATAACACTAGACAGGCTATAACACCTCAATCTACGTCGCATAACATAAAGATGAAGGTAACTTCCAATGAATCAAAGCAGCATCCACCCTTCGCGTCTTCTTGAAACGAAAAGACATTAATTTAAGATGAATCATGGAGAGAATCACTTCAATCACCATGCTCGTCGATCTCCTGTCTTTTTTAAACAAGCGATTATTCCGTTCCTGCAAGATATGATAAACCGAAGCTGCCAACACCAACTTAGAGACAACACTTTGAACTAAATTCTTCTTCGCATTAATCAATAGACCATGAATAATATCATCCCAATCAACCAAACCCTGATTTAGAGCTGCCATTCTATTGACTTCGAGCCAAACCTTTGTTGAAAAGGAGCATTCAAAAAACAAATGGGAATGAGAATCAAGACATGTATCACAAAGAGGGCACAACATGGACACCGAAGAATTAGGATGAACATCCCATTGCCTCAGCAAATCCCGTGTCTTTAATTTTCTTTTAAAAGCGACCCACAATAAGAAGGAGTACTTGGGAATAGACTGTTTATTAAATCTAATGTTGTAGTAATAATGATATTTCAAGCATCCATTTAAGAGTTGTCAATGAGGCTATGTAGATGTGTCATACGAACTTGGTCCAACAAGCCTCCATTTATCCAGAAGCGCACCATCCTGACAACCATGCTTGAACTTGATTGAAGCAACCTTAAGTCGGACAATGTGAATAATGATATCCCCAATCTTTGTTGCCGGTCTAGATTTGTTGGAGAACAATCGAGCATTCCTTTCTTGCCATATAAAGTAACTCGATGCAGCTAGCATAAGTTTTCCAAGGATACTCTTAACCGTCTTTTGCTTAGCGATAGGGTTAACCAATCTACAATGTCATCCCATTTAGCTGAAATAGCCGACATACCAGCAAGAACCTTGACTTTGAATGTGAATAATAAACCAAAAGTTAATTTCCGTTCTCTGAATGTGGAATTTAGTGTTGAAGGCATTGATTTGATTATTCCAAAATAAGCTATTATGTCAGCAAATAGCAAATATGCTAATACTTTGGTTGGATATTTTCTTGGAAAAAGACTTGCTTTCCCCGTTGTTGAAAACTACGTGAAGAATGCTTGGGCTAAATATGGGTTTCAGCGTCTTATGATGAATGCATCCGGTTTCTTTTTCTTCAAATTTGAGGAGAAATCTGGTATGGAGAAAGTGTTAGAACAAGGACCATGGTTAATTTGCTCAGTTCCTCTTTTCCTTAATAATTGGACTCCTGATTTTAGTATGTCCGACATTAAGAAGGTCCCGGTTTGGGTAAAGATGCATAATGTACCTTTGGTTATATTTAATGAAGATGGTCTAAGCATGCTTGCCACCAAGCTTGGAAGACCAGTTGCTTTGGATGATTATACGAATTCCATGTGCATTAATGCATGGGGTCGTAGTAGTTATGCTCAGGCTCTTATTGAATTGGATGCAGATAATGAGCTAAAATCTGAGTTGACTGTTGGAATTCCTAATATGGTTGGTGATGGTTTTTCGAAACACGTTATTAACATTGAGTACCAATGGAAACCTCCTCATTGTTCGGCTTGCAAAGTGTTTAATCATGCAAGCGACCAATGCCCTAAATTGCCTAAAAAGGTCATACCAATTCCTAAAAAGGTTATATCAGAGGTGCACAGTGATGGTTTCCAGCTAGTTGGCAAAAAGAATGGTTCAAGGCAAGGAGTTCCGGTCCAAAATCAGAAGAATAAGTTCGTATATCGGCCCGTGGTGAAACCAAAAACGAGTACTGATCAAGCAAGCACCTCTAAAGGGCAGATTCCAACCAAGAATTCGTTTGGAGTCCTGGTAGATGAAGATGGACAAAAAGGAGATGACCCGTTATCTGATTATGGGACTAAACAAAGTGTACCTGTACTTCGGGAAGCCACAGAAAGTGAAATGGCTGAAAAGGCATCGAAATTAAAGGCAACGATGGATGTGGCATTTTCTGTTGATTCTGATAAAGATGAAGTCGATGATGATTATGTGGAAAATATCTATGATGAATCTGATGATTTTATGGCTGCACATACTAAGCCTAATTCCACTTCTGAGGGGGCAAGCACCCCCGGTATGCACGGTTTTAATGGGTAGTATAGCTGCATGGAATATTAGGGGTTTGAACCGACCCCTCAAACAGAAAGAGGTTCGGCAGGTGGTAAGTGAAAATAATCTTAATGTTTGTGCTATCTTGGAATCCCATGTACATATTTCTAGTCTTATGGATGTGTGCAAAAGGGTGTTTAAAACCTGGGATTGGTGTTCTAATGCTTCGTCCTATAGTAAGGGTACGAGGATTATTCTGGGGTGGAATTCTGAGGTTGTGGATGTTATGGTTTTGTCACATACGGATCAAGTCATACATATTCAGATTATATACAAGTTAGATCGAAAGGCTTTCTATTGTTCGTTTGTATATGCGGACAACTATTATGTTCATAGAAGATTATTATGGGATAATCTTTGTACACATCAGCATTTTATACAAGGAAAACCGTGGGTGTTGTTGGGAGACTTTAACTCAGCGCTTAATTTGGAGGATAGCTTCTCTAGTTCTTCCAAAATTGATGTTGGTATGCGTGATTTTAAGGAGTGTATACAACAAATTGATGTAATGGATATTAATTCTTCCGGGTTCCATTTTACATGGACTCAAAAACCCAAGCATGGAACGGGAACATTGAAGAAAATTGATAGAATCATGGGAAACGTTCAGTTTTGTGATGAGTTTCAATCCGCTCATGCCATCTTTCAACCCTATAGAATCTCGGATCATACCCCATGTGTCTTGAAACTTCCTAATGTTACTAGGCAAAGACCCAAACCATTCAAATTTGCTAACTTCCTAGTTCATAAGAAGGATTTTGCTGAAATGGTTAAAACTCATTGGGATACTCCTTTTACTGGATGCAAGATGTACAGATTAGTGAAAAAGATAAGACTTTTGAAACATCCGATCCGAAGTATGCTCTTTAGGCAAGGAAATCTGCATAATAAGGTTAAGGAGCTTCGACTTGAGCTTGATAGCCTCCAAATAGCTATCGAGGCTGATCCCTCTGATAAAGAATTAAGAAACCAGGAGATTGCTGCACTTTATGATTTTAAAGAGGCGGCTCTTGATGAGGAACGCTTCTTAAAACAGAAAGCCAAGATTGAATGGTTAGAGGTGGGTGACTCTAATACTTTGTACTTTCACAACACTGTTAAAGCAAGATCTCACAGGAGCCAGATAGAGAAGATTCAAGACGTTAATGGAGTTGATCATGAAGGGGGTGGTGTGGCTACTGTGCTTGTAAAACATTATGAAGACTTCCTGGGAACTGAAGGGCCTCCATCTTGTTTTAATCCTAATGAAGTTTTCAGAAGAACTATTAGTAGGCAAAAAGCGGATTATATGGTTCGAGCGATCACTGATGCTGAAATTAAAGAAGCTATGTTCTCAATTGATGAAAATAAAGCCCCGGGTCCTGATGGGTATACCTCGCTCTTCTTTATGAAGACTAGGGATATAACGGGAAAGGAGGTATGTCTTGCCATTCATGATTTCTTTAAGACTGGCAAAATTTTGAAAGAAATCAACCATACCTTCTTAGCATTGATTCCGAAAGTGTCCACTCCTAATAGAGTTACAGATTATCGCCCAATTTCTTGCTGCAATACAATATATAAATGCATTAGTAAAGTTATTACTAATCGCATTAAGGATGGGTTGGATGATATTGTGGATATTAATCAATCCGCATTCATTCCGGGAAGGCTTATATCGGATAATATTCTTCTAACTCAAGAATTAATGCATAATTATCATCGTAAGATTGGCCCCCCACGATGTGCTGCTAAGGTTGACATTCAGAAAGCATATGATACTGTTAATTGGAGCTTCTTAAGAGCAACATTAATTGGTTTTGGATTCAATCCGACTATGGTACATTGGATCATGTCTTGTGTTACCAGCGTTTCTTTCTCTATCAGCTTGCATGGTAATATTCATGGTCTTTTCCAAGGAAGACGAGGACTTAGACATGGTGATCCCATGTCCCCATACCTCTTTACTATGGTTATGGAGGTGTTAACTCTGATGTTACACAAATCTGTGCAACATTCACCGGGCTTCAGGTTTCATAACTTGTGTGGAGAACAACGAATTATTAACATTTGTTTTGCAGATGATCTCTTTCTCTTTGGCCGAGGTGATATTGCTTCGGCCAAAGCTATACGGGCTTATGGAGTTTTCTAATGCCTCAGGACTTATGCCTAGTCTAGCTAAAAGCACGGCTTTCTTTTGTAATGTCCCTGATCGTATTAAGAGGGCTATTTTGGAGATCCTCCCATTTGAAGAAGGCTTTCTTCCAATTCGTTATCTTGGTGTTCCACTTATTTCATCTAGACTTTTACACAAAGATTGCACAATTTTGGTTGAATGGATGGAGGCTAGAATAAGTGATTGGAAGAACAAGTCTCTTTCGTTTGCTGGCAGGTTACAATTAATCAATTCAGTTCTCTCTTCCATGCATATTTATTGGGCTTCAGTTTTCATTCTCCCTGCTAGTATCATTTCTGATTTGGAAAAGAAGATGCGGGCTTTTTTATGGACTCAAGGACCCATGAGCAAAGGTAAAGCTAAGGTGGCATGGAAGGATTGTTGCCTTCCTAAGTATGAAGGAGGAATTGGAATTAAAAGAATTTGTGATGTTAACAAGCTCTTATGACTTCTCATGTATGGAGTATCTTGAATAATCGAAAGTCTCTTTGGGTACAGTGGATTAATGTGCATAAACTCAAGGGAAGAAATTTCTGGGATGTCCCTTTGAAAGCTGGCTCAACATGGGGATGGCGTAAGCTTCTTCAATTGCGAGAAGTAATCCGACACATATTAAGTATCTGATAGGGGATGGGTGTACTACTTCAGCTTGGTTTGATAATTGGGCTTCTATTGGCCCTTTATGTAAGTTTATTACATATAGAGAGATGACTAGAGTGGGATTTCGTCTTGATGCAACTGTTAATGATGTTCTAACTAATGGACGCTGGAAATGGCCAATTGCCTGGTTTGATCTATTTCCAGTGCTTATAAATGTTACTCCTCCTGTTCTTCGTCCTGCTGTTTCTGATATAATTACTTGGTATGATAATAATGGGAAGGAAACTGGTTTTTTAGCCTCTTCCACATGGGAAACCATCCGAGTTAGAAGACCAGTTGTTCCTTGGGTTGATCTTGTTTGGTTTGCACATAGTATTCCGAGGCACTCATTTCATGTCTGGCTTATTATGAGAGAAAAACTGAAGACTCATGATAAGATGAAGCAATGGGATGTTAGTGGTTCTACTAACTTAAATCTACTTTGTTGTTCCCTCTGCAAGCGTGGACCTGATTCGCATCAACATTTATTTTTTGAATGTAATTACTCATTGCAAATTTGGAATTTGGTTCGCCCCTTAATGGGATTTCATGCGGTTCCAAACCGATGGACTGATATCACTTCAATGCTATTGTTGACATCAAAGCCTAATCTAGCCAAGACGGTTATTGCTAAGCTTCTGATTGCTGCTTCGGCTTATTACTTATGGCAAGAGAGAAACTCCAGATTATTTTCTCCTAAAGAAAGATCGGTTTCTCAACTGCGTGATGTTATTGTGTCTACTGTCCGGATGAAGTTAGCCACTATGAAGTTCAAGAAAAAGATTCAAGGAAGAAGCATCCTAGAAGAATGGAAGTTGGATATCACGTAAACATTTATTAAACATCACTTTTATTGTTTTGCCATTAAGAAGTCAACAAGTCTTCTAAATGTGTCCCTCTGACAGGCCTTTGGATTTATCTAAGGGTAGGAGTCTCCATTTGGTTAGCCATTTTGAGCTCTTCACTTTGATGTGCATGTTTGAGATTTGGTTTCGATTTGGTAGAATGATAGAGGTTGATGTTTGATATTGGTTACTTACATATTAGAGGTGTATTATTAATGCTTTTGATGTTATTAGCCTTTTTTATGTATTGTTCAGCTAGGTCGTTTGTGACGTTATTGTTTCACATACATATGGCATGTCATATGTATGAATTAGTTTGGTACTTTGCCAAGCTACTTGTAATAATCTTCTTTTGGGTGATTTATAAAAGCTTACCGGGGTTTAAATTCCCCTTTACCAAAAAAAAAAAAAAAACCTTGACTTTGGACCATACCTGTGAAGAATAAGAACATTCAAAGAAAAGATGGTTATGGTTATCTTGACCGCGTTGGCACAGTGGACAACACGTCAGATTGAGGTTATAGGCACTTCTGATGCGAAATTGCCCCTGAGCTGCCCTGAACTCAGCTCAGACCGAGTCAGCTTGGATTCAGCTCAGGCCATGATGATGTTTCCTTCGATGGTGCACTTTGGGAAGATGATTGGTAATCCTATCTGCCCCCTAGGATTCACCTTACTTAAATGGGAGAACTGAAATGTGGGGGAAGTTTGAAGATCAGCTCGCGAATTCGTTCAATCTGGGTCAGCTTAGAAGAAGAGTCAGCTTGGACACCCAGTCTGGGTCAGCTTGGAGCAGGGTCAGCTTGGAACTGAATCAGCTTGGGATTTTCAAACACATAACTATTTTGATGCTTTTAATAACCAGGTCAAGTCATGTGATTAGCATGTGTGTGTGGCTGTTCTAGATGATTCTGAATAAGGATAAGAATTCGGTTATATGATTTTGTCTTGTTTTGGTGACACCTGATCATGGGAGAGGAAGAAGACAAGTGGGGACCAGAGAGAGAACCACCACTACCCTACAGCTGCAGATTATGTTCTCTATTCCTATTGGTTGATTTCTAACAACCTTGTACTAGTTGTCTAGGGTAGAATATTCCATTGTCTCTTGTATTTCCTCTATAAATAGAGGCTGCCATCCATTGTAACAAACCAGAGTATGTTTATGAAAGTTTGATAGAGCTGAATTCTATTCAATTACAAATCTTCTTTACCTTTATGGATCTTTGACCTTGGTGGTTTGAAGTGATCCCTTTATCAGTAATCTTGGTGGCTTGGCCTTTATAGATTATTGTGGTGAGATCTTAAAATCTTCATTACTTTTATTTGTATTTGTGGTGGCTCAGCCTTTATCAAATATAGTGGTGGTTTTGGAGTGTTTCTTGTATTTGATTCTGGTGGTTCAGTCCTTTACGAGTCAAGTATTAGATTTATCTTTACCTTTCTAATCGTATTTCAGTCCAGTTTCATTGTTGTATTGTTGTTGTACTATTATTTCTTATAGTCAGCTTGGGTGTATTTCTTCATAAAATCTAGAAAACCTCTACAAAAATAGTTTTATATTCCACTGTGCTTGTGTTTTGTGAGTTGACTCAGCCTAACCCTGAGTTTTTCACATCAGTTGGTATCAGAGACAGGTTTAAAAAGGTTTCTTAATCTTTTTATCCTTGGAGTTTTGTTGTTGTTCTGAGTTTCTCTTTGTAAAAGTATGGCATATATAAGAAATATGACTCTGGAAGAAGCTAATAATCTTAGAAGGGATAGACAGATCGAAGCTCTCCAAGAACAGCTTGGGAGGGTTGTTAATCTGTTAGAAGATGGTGGTGTGAGGTTAAATAGAGAAGAAGTTGCTGTTAGTGAAGGGGGTTCTGGTTCTCAAAACCTTAGTCTTGGATCTGATAGTAATCCTGGATCTTCTAGTGAGTCTGATGCTTCCAATCAGCCTAGGAGGAGGCATAGAAGACATAAGATTGATGTTAAAGATATTAAGGTAGACCCGCCAGATTTTGTTGGTTCTTCTAACCCTGGAGATTACTTTGAATGGGTTCAGATTATGGATAGGATTATGGAGATTAAGGGGTATGATGATAGAAAGGGTTTCAAGGTTGCTGTCATGAAGCTGAGTAAGTATGCATCAGCTTGGTATGAAAACATGAAGGAAGAAAGAGAATATAAGGGTAAAAGTAAAGTCAAGACCTGGTCAAAGCTGAAGGAGATTATGCAGAAGAGGTTTGTTCCCCAAGCTTATAAGCAAGAGCTGTATATTCATATGAACAGCTTGAAACAAGGTAGTAAGGAGGTTGTGGAGTATATAAGGGAGTTTGAACAGCTTAAGATCAGAACTGGAGTAAAGGAAGCTGAGGAGCATACTATTGCAAGATTCATGGGAGGTCTGAATTCCTTTATTGTTGAGAAGATGGAGTTGCAGCCTGTGTGGACATTCGAAGGTGCTTGCAAGCTGGCCATTCAGCTTGAGAAGCAAATGAAGAAGAAGTCAGCCTACAAGTCAATTCCTAAACCGGCTGTACCTGCTAAAAATCCCATCTTAAAAGAAGTTAATACTGGAAAGGAGAAGGTTGGGGAAGGTTCCAATGAGCCTAAGAAGAGATGTTTCAAGTGTCATGGGTATGGACATTTCCAAGCTGAGTGTCCCAATCTGAGGGCTCTCACACTGAAAGAAGTTGAAGAACTGCAGGCTGAAGCTGAATATGAAGACAAGTGTACCTATGATGAAGATCCTGGTGAAGAAGAGCTTGTTGAAGCTGATGTTGGTGATTAGAAGAGCAATGCACGCTGATGAAGCTTCTGATGATAAAGCTCAAAGGGAAAACATTTTCCATTCAAGGTGCACTATCAAGGGAAAGGTGTGCAGTTTGATTATTGATGGAGGAAGCTGTGCTAATGCTGCATCTACCTATATGGTGGATAAGCTGGGTCTCTCGACTACCAAGCACCCTCATCCATATAAACTACAATGGCTCAGCCCAGGCAATGAGGTAAAAGTTAATCGCCAAGTAGTTATTCCTTTTTCTATTGGAGTTATTTATCAAGATGAAGTTACTTGTGATGTTGTGCCTATGGATGCTTGTCATTTATTGTTTGGTAGACCTTGGTTGTATGATAAGTATGTATACCACAATGGTCACTTAAATACTTACTCTTTGTTTATTAATGGGAAGAAAGTCACACTGACTTCTCTAAAACCCAATGAGATTATTAAAGCTGAATCAAGCACTACGGCTGATAGATCTTTATTCATGAGTCAAGCTGATGTTGAAAAGGAATTAGACAGTGGTACTTCTGTTTTGTTGTTGCTTATGCTTGAAAATGGTGAAGATAAGAAGTGTGAAGAAGTCCCTAGTTAGTTAGACCTTTACTTGCTGAATTTGCTGATGTATTCCCAGAGGAATTACCTGCTAGTTTGCCACCTATTAGAGGGATTGAGCATCAGATTGACCTAATCCCAGGGTCAATTCTTCCTAATAAAGCTGCTTATAGATGCTCCCCTAATGAAGCTAATGAGTTACAAAAGCAAGTAGATGAACTGATTGCTAAAGGCTGTGTTCGAGCTAGCATGAGTCCTTGTTCTGTTCCAGCTTTATTGGTGCCAAAGAAAGATGGTTCTATGAGTATGTGTGTTGATAGCAGAGCCATCAATAACATCACTATCAGGTATAGATATCATATTCCTAGGTTGGATGATATGCTTCATGAGTTGCATGGGTCTAGTGTGTTTTCAAAGATAGATTTGAGAAGTGGCTACCATCAGATCAGAATGAAGGAAGGAGATGAGTGGAAGACAGCCTTTAAGATTAAAGGTGGACTGTTTGAGTGGCTTGTCATGCCATTTGGGTTATCTAATGCACCCAACACTTTCATGAGGTTAATGAATGAAGTGTTGAGGCCTCTTATTGGCATGTTTGCGGTTGTGTACTTTGATGATATCCTGGTTTATTCCCAGTCTGAGAAGGAACACTTAGATCATTTGAAAGATGTGTTTGAGCTGTTAAGAAGACACCAACTCTATGGCAAGTTGGAGAAATGTGATTTCATGACTGTAGTGTTGTGTTTTTGGGTTATGTGGTCTCTAAGGAAGGCATTTCTATGGATCCATCCAAGGTAGAAGCAATCAGATCCTGGCCTGTTCCTTCTTCTATCACTGAAGTCAGAAGTTTTCATGGCTTAGCATCCTTTTATAGAAGATTTATTAGAGATTTCTCTACAGTTGTTGCTCCTATAACTGATTGCCTAAAGAAAGGGGTCTTCAGTTGGCCTAAGTCAGCCCAGACTGCTTTTGAATCTTAAAAGGAGAAGCTAAGTTCAGCTCCTGTCCTTTCTTTACCTAACTTTGATTCACTCTTTGAGCTTGAATGTGATGCTAGTGGTGTTGGCATTGGAGATGTGTTGATACAAGATAGAAGACCAGTTGCTTACTTTAGTGAGAAGCTGAATGGATCCAAGCTGAATTATAGCACTTATGATAAAGAATTCTATGCCATTATTCGAGCTGTTGATCATTGGTCTCATTACTTGAAGCCAAAGCAGTTTGTTTTGTATTCTGACCATGAAGCTCTCAAGTACATTAATGGGCAGCACAAGCTGAATCAAAGGCATGCTAAATGGGTTGAGTTTCTGCAGATGTATTCTTTTGCCTCCAAGTATGACTGGCTCCTCTAATGTTGTTGCTGATGCTCTCTCAAGAAGACATTCTATGCTATCTATTTTGGAGTCTAGGGTTCTTGGATTCTCATTTATTAAGGATTTGTACGAAGCTGATCCAGATTTTGGCTTTATTATTTGTTCATCTCCAAATGAAGCTAAAGGGCCTTATGTTATTCAAGATGGGTTTCTGTTCAAGAATGGTAAGCTGTGTATCCCAAAGGGCTCTATTAGAGATCTGTTGATTAGAGAAGCACATGGGGGAGGCTTGGCTGGTCATTTCTACTTGTCAGCAACCTAAGTCTACTTTTCACAAGGGTTTGTATACACCTCTTCCAGTTCCCAATCAGCCTTGGGAAGATCTGAGTATGGATTTTATTGTTGCTCTACCTAGGACTCAGCGTGGCAAAGATTCAATTATGGTGGTGGTTGATAGATTCTCCAAAATGGCTCATTTCATTCCTTGCCAGACTACTAATGATGCCACCAAGGTAGCAGCCATGTTCTTTCAGGATATAGTTCGACTTCATGGAATTCCAAAGACTATTGTCTCAGATAGAGATACAAAGTTTTTGAGTTATTTTTGGAAGACATTGTGGAAGCTGATGGGTACTAAGCTGCTGTTTAGCACTTCTCACCATCCCCAAACTGATGGTCAGACTGAAGTGACAAACAGAACCATTGGGATGCTGTTGAGAACACTAGTGAAAAAGACTTTGAAAGATTGGGATCTGAAGCTTTCTCAAGCTGAGTTTGCTTTCAATCGGGCTCCTAATTATTCTACTGGAAAATCTCCTTTTGAAATCTGTTATGGTGTGAATCCACTAACACCCATAGACATGATTCCATTTTCTATTGAGCCAAAAGTTTGTGTTGAAGCTGAAAGCAGGGCAAAGGAGATCAAGAAGCTGCATGAACAAGTCAAGGCCAGAATTGAGAAGGTAAATGCTGCTTACAAGGCCAAAGCAAACAAGAATAAAAGACAACACACTTTTGCACCAGGAGATCTGGTTTGGATTCACCTTAGGAAGGAGAGATTTCCTTCAAAAAGAAAGAATAAGCTGATGCCTAGAGCTGAAGGTTCTTTCAAGGTGTTGGAAAGGTGCGGAGAAAGTGCCTACAAAGTTGAGCTGCCTGGAGATACCTCAGTCTCAAGCACTTTTAATGTTGGTAATCTGATGTCGTACGTGGAGGATGATGCGAAATTGCCCCTGAGCTGCCCTGAACTCAGCTCAGACCGAGTCAGTTTGGATTCAGCTCAGGCCATGATGATGTTTCTTTCGATGGCGCACTTTGGGAAGATGATTGGTAATCCTATCTGCCCCCTAGGATTCACCTTACTTAAATGGGAGAACTGAAATGTGGGGGAAGTTTGAAGATCAGCTCGCGAATTCGTTCAATCTGGGTCAGCTTAGAAGAAGAGTCAGCTTGGATTCAGCTCAGGCCATGATGATGTTTCCTTCGATGGCGCACTTTGGGAAGATGATTGGTAATCCTATCTGCCCCCTAGGATTCACCTTACTTAAATGGGAGAATTGAAATGTGGGGGAAGTTTGAAGATCAGCTCGCGAATTCGTTCAATCTGGGTCAGCTTAGAAGAAGAGTCAGCTTGGACACCCATTTGGGTCAGCTTGGAGCAGGGTCAGCTTGGAACTGAATCAGCTTGGGATTTTCAAACACTTATCTATTTTGATGCTTTCAATAACCAGGTCAAGTCATGTGATTAGCACGTGTGTGTGGCTGTTCTAGATGATTCTGAATAAGGATAAGAATTCAGTTATATGATTTTGTCTTGTTTTGGTGACACCTGATCGTGGGAGAGGAAGAAGACAAGTGGGGACCAGAGAGAGAACCACCACTACCCTACAGCTGCAGATTATGTTCTCTATTCCTATTGGTTGATTTCTAACAACCTTGTACTAGTTGTCTAGGGTAGAATATATTCCATTGTCTCTTGTATTTCCTCTATAAATAGAGGCTACCATCCATTGCAACAAACCAGAGTGTGTTTATGAAAGTTTGATAGAGCTGAATTCTATTCAATTACAAATCTTCTTTACCTTTATGGATATTTGATCTTGGTGGTTTGAAGTGATCCCTTTATCAGTAATCTTGGTGGCTTGGCCTTTATAGATTATTGTGGTGAGATCTTAAAATCTTCATTACTTTTATCTGTATTTGTGGTGGCTCAGCCTTTATCAAATATAGTGGTGGTTTTGGAGTGTTTCTTGTATTTGATTCTGGTGGTTCAGTCCTTTACGAGTCAAGTATTAGATTCTTATCTATCCTTGTTTATCTTTACCTTTCAGATCGTATTTCAGTCCAGTTTCATTGTTGTATTGTTGCTGTACTATTATTTCTTATAGTCAGCTTGGGTGTGTTTCTTTATAAAATCCAGAAAACCTCTACAAAAATAGTTTTATATTCCGCTGTGCTTGTGTTTTGTGAGTTGACTCAGCCTAACCCTGAGTTTTTCACATCAACTTCCAACATCCCATGCTTTCATTCTATCTTGCGTTTTTAGCTTCTTGCGAAACACCAGCCACAAATGAAATGAGTAACGTGGGACACAATGTGAAAACCAGACAATGTTGACACAAGGAACTTCATCATGCCGTGTGCGAATAGTATCCCATACAGTAGAAGATGAGAAGTGTCGTTCCTGGTTATTAGAGTCATACCATCGGATAGAATCTTGAATGTCTTGGAAGAGGGGTGGTTGGACATTAATTAGAACCGGATACAGATCAAACCAAGCTACGGGCCACTTCCAGTTACCATCTTCCACAATATCAACAATCTTTGCATTAAGTGAAAAACCAGCCCTTGCAATTTCTCTATTACTAACAAAAGAAGCAATAGGGCCAATACACTCGACCAGTTATCATGCCATGCAAAGGAGTTCATGCCATTTCCAATATGGTTTTTTATGTAAGCACGAATTTTAGGACGAATTTGGAGTAATTTCCTCCAACTCCATGTCATACTCCCCCGAGGCGCGACATCCCAAAAACTCCTACCTTTGAGCTTGTGTAAATGAATCCAATCAACCCAAACAGATTTACGATGTAAAAGAATGCTCCAAATATGACTAACCATAAGCGCACAATTAACATCAGTAATTCTCCTTATACCAATGCCACCTTCATATTTAGGGACACAAATGGATTTCCAAGATGCTTTAGACTTACCTTTTTGAAGTGCACCTTGCGACCAAAGGAAACCCCGCATACGTTTATCCAAATCCAAGATAATTCTAGATGGAAGAATGAAAACCGAAGCCCAATAGACGTGCATAGAAGATAAAACAGATTGAATTAACTGAAGTCTTCCAGCAAAGGATAAAGTCTTATTTCTCCAGTCACTAATACGTTTATCAAGCTTTTCAACCAGTATTGCACAATCTTTATACAATAGCTTAGAAGAGATAAGAGGGACTCCTAAGTATCGAATAGGAAGCTTACCTTCTTCAAAAGGAAGTAAGGTAAGGATAGCCTGCTTTGTATGATCAGCCACATTACAAAAGAAAGCAGTGCTCTTCATTAAGCTAGGAACCAGTCCAGAGGAATTTTTGAACAAATCCAATGACCATAATGACCTTCACCGAATTTATATCCCCTCGAGAGAATAGGAATAAATCATCCGCAAAGCAAACATTAATTAACTTTTATTTAGCACAGCCATTATGGTACCTGAAAGATGGAGAAACTTTTACTTTTTGGGTAAAGGAATACCCCGTTTCAACTTTTTATAACATCACCAAAAAACTACAAGTAATGTGATTGAGTACCACATTAGTTTCATTTATGTGACATGCCACATAAATGTGTTCAAAGAAACAAAACTCTCCTAAAGGACATCACCTTACCACTACAAGAAAAGACATGCAGTAATAGGTAACAATAAAAAAAGATTAATCTTCCGGTCTATCTTGACTTGAAATCCGACTGGCCAGGTTCCATTTCACTAGTATTTGGATTTCACGGTGCCCACCTTTAGGTTTAATTGTAGCTAACTTGGATCGAACCGTGTCTACAATAATAGTCTTCATCAGAGCTGGGGAACGCTTCTCATTTGTGAACATACGGTTGTTTCTGATGCGGAGATGTCCAGATTCACTGGACTGGAGAAACCCAGTGAACTGAAGGAAACCGAACTGATCATGCCATCTGAACAGGCCATGTTGATTTTGCCAGCAGTGGCCCATTTCAGACAAGTCTTTTCTGAACCAGTCCAATCACCAGTGGAAACATTTCTCCAGTGGCAACATCCTCCAGTGACCAACTCTGATAATCCACCAGTGAAGATGTCCAATAGCTTGCTCCAGATGACTGCTCCAGATGAATGCTCCAGTGACCAACACTGAAGGTCCAGCTCCAGATGAATGCTCCAGTGACCACTACTGAAGGTCCTCCAGTGACGTGCTCCAGATTTTGTCTCCAGTAGCGGTCCAGATTTATGTTTCCAGTTGCCAATTATTAAAGTCCCCACTGAAGTCGTTTGTGGGCCCAATAATAACGAAGAATGACAGCCGTTAAGGAAGGCGCGTGTGACAAGACGTTTCTAACAATATTATGGGACCACTTGCAGGGGAATATTTCTAGAAGCTTACGTGTCCATATTTTATTGGTCCAAGTTAATTAGTGGTTTGCACATGACAACTTTTATGTATTTTTTTATTATTTCATCGTTAATTCCTAGGTAGAGCATGTGGCTATAAATAGAGGTTTATCTCTCATTTGTAAAGTAGTTGATGTTGAATGAAAATTAATAGAGCAGCCTCTATTTCTTACAAATCTTCTTTTACCTTTATAGATCTTTGATCTTGGTGGTTAGGAGTGACCCCTTTATCAATATTTGTGGTGACTTGTTCTTTATCAAATATTGTGGTGAGGTCTTTTAAATCTTCGGTTTCCTTTATCTATAATCGTGGTGGCTAGACCTTTATCGGTTGTAGTGGTGGGGCGGAGTGTTTCCTTATCCTTGATTCCGGTGGCTTAGCCTTTACGAGTCTTGGTGGTGGATTCTTTATCTATCATTTTTATTTTTATTGTCTTGTTTGATTGTTTATTTCATATAAAATCCAGAAAATACCAAAAATAGTCTTCCGCTGTCGTTTGTTGCGTGATTTACGCATCAAATTTGGTATCAGAGACAGGTTTAAAAAGGTTTCTTAATCTTTTTATCCGTTGGGGTATTGTTTGTCTAGATCTGTTGATTGATTGTTTAGATCTATTAGTTATTTGCTTAGATCTATTGATTGTGAGTTATTTGTTGATTATAAATGGCGTTTAGAAGAAATATGACGTTAGACGAAGCTAATAATGCTAGAAGAGATAGGCAGATTGAAGATCTACAAGAAGCACTTGGTAGAGTTGTTCATATGTTAGAAGATGGTGGTTTACGATTTAATCGAGAAAACGTTGTTGCCAGTGAAAGAGATTCTGAATCTCAAGGTCCTAGTGAAAGATCTGATAGTAATCCTAGACACTCTAGTGATTCTGATGAACCACATCCTAGAGAAAGGCGTAGGAGGCATAAGGGTGATGATACTAGGGATATTAAGATAGATCCACCAGATTTTAATGGGTCTTCTAACCCAGAGGAGTATTTTGAATGGGTCCAGGTGATGGACAGGATTATGGACATAAAAGGTTATGATGATAGAAAAAGCTTCAAAGTTGCCGTTATCAAACTTAAGAAATATGCTTCATCTTGGTATGATAACATGAAATCTGAAAGAGAGTACAAGGGCAAAAGTAAAATCAAAACCTGGTCCAAACTGAAGGAGGTTATGCAGAAGAGGTTTGTTCCCCAGTTGTACAAGCAGGATCAGTATCTACTGATGAACAATCTGAAGCAAGGAGCCAAGGAAGTTGTGGAGTACATTAGAGAGTTTGAGCATCTGAAGACCAGAACTGGTGTGAATGAGACTGAAGAGCACACTATTACCAGATTTCTTGGTGGTCTGAACGCTGCCATTACTGAGAAGATTGAGTTGCAGCCTATCTGGACATATGAAGGTGCATGCAAGATGGCTATCCAGATTGAAAGACAACTGAAGAAGAAGGTTCCGTACAAGTCATTCAGTAAGGTTCCTGCCAGTTACCAGTCAACCAGTTTCCAGTCAACCAGTTCCCAGATTCACTGAAACTGTCCAGAAATCCTTCAGAGGCAAAGAAAAGGAAACTGGAGGAACGAAAGAACCAGTTGGAAGAAAATGTTTCAAGTGCCATGGCTTTGGTCACTTCCAGGCCCAGTGTCCTAATCAAAGAGCCTTGACTGCCAGAGAAATTGAATGTTTGCCAGATGTTGACACTGAAGAAGGTGAGCCAGTGTATGACAAGAAGAAGAAGATGAAGAGTCTTATGTTGGTGCAGATGTTGGAGAAATATTGGTTGTCAGAAGAGTGATGCATGCTGATGAAGTTACCACTGATACTGCCCAGAGGGAGAACATTTTTCACTCCAGATGCACAGTCAAAGGGAAAGTTTGTGATCTGATCATTGATGGTGGGAGTTGTGCTAATGCTGCTTCAACTTACATGGTAGAGAAACTGGCACTACCTACAGTTAAGCACCCTCGTCCATACAAGTTACAATGGCTAAGTGAAGGATCAGAGGTAAAAGTCAACAGACAAGTTACTATTCCTTTTTCCATTGGATCTATTTATCAAGATAAAATTGTTTGTGATGTTGTACCTATGGATGCTTGTCATATTTTGTTGGGTCGACCATGGTTATTTGATAATTATGTTCTTCATGATGGTCGTATGAACTCGTATTCTTTGAGTATAAGTGGAAAGAAAGTCACACTGACTTCTTTGAAACCTAATGAACTGATGAAAGTCAAGAAAGACCAGCCCAGTAAGCCTTTGTTTTTGTCTCAAGCTGAAGTCGAAGAAGAGTTATCTGAAGGCTCTCCAGTTATGATGTTACTGGTCGTAGAAAAATCTGAAGAGAAGGAGTTCACTGGTGTCCCCAGTCTCCTGAAGACTTTACTGAAGGAATTCACTGACGTTTTCCCTGAAGACCTACCTGAAGGTTTGCCACCAGTGAGAGGAATTGAGCACCAGATTGACTTGGTTCCAGGGTCAGTTTTACCAAACAAAGCTGCTTATAGGTGTTCACCCAATGAAGCTAAAGAGTTACTGATGCGTAAATCACGCGACAAACTACAGCGGAAGACTATTTTTGATATTTTCTGGATTATATATGAATTAAATAACAAACGAGACAATAAAAGTAAAAATGATCGATAAAGAATCCACCACCAAGACTCGTAAAGGCTAAGCCACCGGAATCAAGGATAAAGGAAACACTCCGCCCCACCACTACAATCGATAAAGGTCTAGCCACCACGACTATAGATAAAGGAAACCGAAGATTTTAAAAGACCTCACCACAATATTTGATAAAGAACGAGTCACCACAAATATTGATAAAGGGGTCACTCCTAACCACCAAGATCAAAGATCTATAAAGGTAAAAGAAGATTTGTAAGAAATAGAGGCTGCTCTATTAATTTTTCATTCAACATCAACTAACTTTACAATGAGAAATAAAGGCTGTATTTATAGCCACATACTCTTACCTAGGAATCAACGACAAAATAATAAAATAATACAAAAGCTGTCATGTGCAAGCCACTAATTATTTTGGACCAATAGGAAATAGACACATAAGGCTTCTAGAAACAATCCTCTTCAAGTGGCCCACCATACCGTTAGGAATGTTAATGCTTTTGCACGCTCCTCTTGGATCCACTAAAAAGCTGCCACACATCCACTCCCACGTCCTTATTGACCCCACACAACCTTCAGTTAAAACAAACTTTATTATAGACAACTGGAGCATTCATCTGGAACTGGAGACAAAAACTGGAGCACGTCATCTGGAGGACCTTCAGAGTTCATTTTCACTGGAACCCTTCAGATGCATCTGGTGATAATTCCCACTGGAGCAAGGTCACTACTGGAGACTGACATATCTCCAGGAAGTTCAACTTTGTAAGCATTTTCTCCATATCTCTCCAGAATCTTGAATGGACCGTCAGCTCTGGGCATCAGTTTGCTTTTTCTCTTGGCTGGGAATCTTTCCTTTCTGAGATGCACCCAAACAAGATCACCTGGTGAAAAACTAGGCTGCTTCTTGTTCTTGTTTGCCTTGGCCTTGTAACTGGCATTTGCTTTCTCAATTCTGGTTTTCACTTGTTCATGAATCTTCTTGATTTCTTTTGCTCTGGTCTCTGCTTCAGCACTTGCCTTTGGCTCAATCGAAAAAGGAATCAAATCAATAGGAGTTAGTGGATTGACACCATAACAAACTTCAAATGGGGATTTACTGGTTGAATAATTTGGGGCTCTATTGAAGGCAAACTCAGCGTGAGCAAGCTTCAGATCCCAATCCTTCAGCGTCTTCTTCACCAGTGTTCTCAATAACATTCCAATTGTTCTGTTCGTGACTTCAGTCTGTCCATCAGTCTGGGGATGGTGAGACGTACTGAACAACAATCTGGTACCCATCAGTCTCCATAGAGTCTTCCAGAAATAGCTTAAAAACTTCACATCTTGATCAGAAACAATGGATTTAGGAATTCCATGTAATCTGACAATCTCTTTAAAGAACAAATTCGCTACAGCTGAAGCATCATTTGTTGTATTACAAGCAACAAAATGAGCCATTTTTGAGAATCTATCAACAACCACCATTATAGAATCTTTTCCCCTCTGGGTTCTGGGCAGTGCAACAATAAAGTCCATACTGAGATCTTCCCAAGGTTGGTTTGGAACTGGAAGAGGAGTGTACAAACCTTTGTGAAAAGTTGTCTTTGCCTGGTGACAAGTTGGACAGCGATTGATAATACTCTGGACGTCCTTCAGTAGACTTGGCCAGTAGAAGTGTTCAGTTAGAATCTCTCCAGTTTTGTTGATTCCAAAATGTCCAGCTAGTCCTCCTCCATGTGCTTCCCTTATTAATAAATCTCTTATTGAACCCCTTGGAATGCACAACTTACCATTCTTGAATAAGAAACCATCTTGAACAGTGAATGGTCCTTTCAGATTAGCTTCAGTAACTTTCTCAGAAAAATCTGGATCAGCAGCATATAACTCCTTTATAAAAGAAAATCCAAGTACTCTTGCTTCCAGAACTGATAATAAAGAATATCTTCGTGATAGTGCATCAGCAACAACATTGCAAACTCCAGCCTTGTGCTTTGAAACGAATGAATAAGATTGCAAAAATTCCACCCATTTTGCATGCCTGGCATTAAGCTTATGTTGACCATTAATGAACTTCAGTGCTTCATGATCAGAAAACAATACGAACTGTTTTGGCTTCAGATAATGTGACCAGTGAGTGATAGCTCGAATAATTGCATAGAATTCTTTGTCATAAGTACTATACTTCAGTTTAGATCCATTCAGTTTCTCACTGAAGTATGCAACTGGACGACCACTTTGCACCAGTACTGCACCAATACCAACTCCACTAGCATCACATTCAAGTTCAAATAGCATATCAAAATCTGGTAAGGATAGAACTGGAGCTGAACTGAGCTTCCCCTTCAGTGCTTCGAACGCCAGTTGAGCTGAACTTGGCCAGTTGAACACACCTTTCTTTAGACAATCAGTGATAGGAGCCACAACTGTAGAAAAGTTCTTTATGAACCTTCGATAGAATGATGCCAGTCCATGAAAACTTCTAACTTCAGTGATGGTTGTAGGAACTGGCCACGATCTAATGGCTTCTACCTTCGATGGATCCATTGAAATCCCATTTTTCGACACAACATACCCCAGAAATATCACACTATCCACCATAAAATCACATTTCTCCATTTTTCCATACAACTGGTGTCTTCTTAGCAGTTCAAATACTTTCTTCAGATGACCAACATGTTCAGCTTTAGATTTAGAGTACACCAGAATATCATCAAAGTAAACAACAACAAACTGACCTATAAGTGGCCTCAGAACTTCATTCATTAGCCTCATGAATGTACTGGGGGCATTTGACAAGCCGAAAGGCATCACTAACCATTCATATAAGCCTCCTTTGATTTTGAATGCAGTTTTCCACTCGTCTCCATCCTTCATTCTTATCTGGTGATAACCACTTCTGAGATCAATTTTTGAAAACACTCTGGAGCCATGTAACTCATCAAGCATATCATCCAATCTGGGAATAGGATATCTATACTTAATAGTTATATTGTTGATGGCTCTACTGTCAACACACATTCTCATCGTTCCATCTTTCTTTGGGACCAGTAGAGCAGGAACTGAACAAGGACTCATGCTTGCTCTGACATAACCCTTTTCGACCAGTTCATCTACTTGTCTTTGCAATTCTTTGGCTTCATTAGGAGAACAACGATAAGCTGCTTTGTTTGGAAGAACTGAGCCTGGAACCAAGTCAATCTGGTGCTCAATACCTCTAACTGGAGGTAAACCTTCAGGTAAATCTTCAGGAAAGACATCTCTGAACTCCTTCAGTAATGACTTCAGTAAACTGGGGACTTCAGTGGACTTCTTCTCTTCAGACTTTTCAACGACCAGTAGCATTAGAACTGGAGAGCCTTCAGTTAACTCTTCCTCAACTTCAGATTGAGATAAAAACAAGGGCTTACTGGGCTGATCTTTCTTGACTTTCATCAGTTCGGTGGGCTTCAAAGAAGTCAAGGTGACCTTCTTTCCACTTACATTTAGAGAATATGAGTTCATACGACCATCATGATGAACATAATTATCAAATAACCATGGTCGACCCAACAAAATGTGACAGGCATCCATGGGAACAACATCACATATAATTTTATCTTGGTAAACTGACCCAATTGAAAAGGGAATAGTGACTTGTCGATTTACCTTTACTTCAGAACCTTCGCTTAACCATTGCAACTTGTAAGGTCTGGGATGCTTCACTGTTGGTAGTTCCAGTTTCTCTACCATGTAAGTTGAAGCAGCATTTGCACAACTGCCACCATCGATGATCAGATCACATACCTTGCCTTTCACTGTGCATCTGGAGTGGAAAATATTCTCTCTCTGAGCAGTATCAGCTGTAACTTCATCAGTATGCATCACTCTCCTGACAACCAACATCTCTCCCACATCTGCACCAACATAAGATTCTTCATCTTCTTCTTCATCGTACACTGGCTCACCTTCTTCAGTGTCGACATCTGGTAAACATTCAATTTCTCTTGCAGTCAATGCTCTTTGATTAGGACACTGGGCCTGGAAGTGACCAAAGCCATGACACTTGAAACATTTTCTTCCAACTGGTTCTTTAGAAGCTCCAGTTTCTTTTTCTTTCCCTTTGGAGGATTTCTGAGCAGCTTCAGTAAATCTGGCAACTGGTTGACTGGCAACTGGTTGACTTGCACTGGCAGGAACCTTACTGAATGACTTGTACGGAACCTTCTTCTTCAGTTGTCTCTCAATCTGGATAGCCATCTTGCATGCACCTTCATACGTCCAGATAGGCTGCAACTCAATCTTCTCAGTAATGGCAGCGTTCAGACCACCAAGAAATCTGGCTATAGTGTGCTCTTCAGTTTCATTCACACCAGTTCTGGTCTTCAGATGCTCAAACTCTCTAATGTATTCTACAACCTCCTTAATTCCTTGTTTCAGATTGTTCATCAGTAAGTACTGGTCTTGCTTGTACGACTGGGGAACAAATCTCTTTTGCATAACCTCCTTCAGTTTGGACCAGGTCTTGATTTTGCTTTTGCCTTTATATTCCCTTTCAGACTTCATGTTATCATACCAGGATGAAGCATATTTCTTCAGTTTAATAATGGCAACTTTGAAGCTTTTTCTATCATCATAACCTTTTATCTCCATAATCCTGTCCATCACCTGGACCCATTCAAAATACTCTTCTGGGTTAGAAGACCCATTAAAATCTGGTGGATCTATCTTAATATCCCTAGTATCATCACCCTTATGCCTCCTACGCCTTTCTCTTGGACGTGGTTCATCAGAATCACTAGAGTGTCTAGGATTACTATCAGATCTTTCACTACCACCTTGAGATTCAGTATCTCTTTCACTTGGAACAACATTTTCTCGATTAAACCTTAAACCACCATCTTCTAATATATGAACAACTCTACCAAGAGCTTCTTGTAGATCTTCTATCTGTTTATCTCTCCTAGCATTATTAGCTTCATCTAAAGTCATATTTCTTCTAAACGCCATTTATAACCAGCAAACAACTCACAATCAATAGGTCTAAACAAATAACCAACAGATCTAAACGTTCAAACAACAGATCTAATCAAAACTTCAACAGATCTAAACAATCAAACAACGACAACCAAAAGATTAAGAAACCTTTTGCAAACCTGGCTCTGATACCAATTTGATGCGTAAATCACGCGACAAACTACAGCGGAAGACTATTTTTGATATTTTCTGGATTATATATGAATTAAATAACAAACGAGACAATAAAAGTAAAAATGATCGATAAAGAATCCACCACCAAGACTCGTAAAGGCTAAGCCACCGGAATCAAGGATAAAGGAACACTCCGCCCCACCACTACAATCGATAAAGGTCTAGCCACCACGACTATAGATAAAGGAAACCGAAGATTTTAAAAGACCTCACCACAATATTTGATAAAGAACGAGTCACCACAAATATTGATAAAGGGGTCACTCCTAACCACCAAGATCAAAGATCTATAAAGGTAAAAGAAGATTTGTAAGAAATAGAGGCTGCTCTATTAATTTTTCATTCAACATCAACTAACTTTTCAATGAGAAATAAAGGCTGTATTTATAGCCACATACTCTTACCTAGGAATCAACGACAAAATAATAAAATAATACAAAAGCTGTCATGTGTAAGCCACTAATTATTTTGGACCAATAGGAAATAGACACATAAGGCTTCTAGAAACAATCCTCTTCAAGTGGCCCACCATACCGTTAGGAATGTTAATGCTTTTGCACGCTCCTCTTGGATCCACTAAAAAGCTGCCACGCATCCACTCCCACGTCCTTATTGACCCCACACAACCTTCAGTTAAAACAAACTTTATTATAGACAACTGGAGCATTCATCTGGAACTGGAGACAAAAACTGGAGCACGTCATCTGGAGGACCTTCAGTAGTGGTCACTGGAGCACGTCATCTGGAGGACCTTCAGAGTTCATTTTCACTGGAACCCTTCAGATGCATCTGGTGATAATTCCCACTGGAGCAAGGTCACTACTGGAGACTGAGTTGTTTCAGTGAAAAGATGGTTAAAATGTGATACAGCTGGCAAAATTAACATTGCTTGTTCAGACTGCATGGTTCGCTCAGATTCCTTCTTCAGTTTAGTCAACTGCTTTTCTCCAGATTCCTCCAGTTCAGCTTCAGTCAAACTTGGTTCATTGAATCTGGACATTCCCGCATCAGTTACAGAGGCAAGTCGATGAGTTGGTTGAGAAGGGTTATGTGAGAGAAAGTATGAGTCCTTGTTCAGTACCAGCTCTCCTAGTCCCAAAGAAAGATGGCACGATGAGAATGTGTGTTGATAGCAGGGCCATCAACAATATAACCATTAAGTATAGATATCCCATTCCCAGATTGGATGATATGCTTGATGAGTTACATGGCTCTAGGGTATTTTCCAAGATTGATCTCAGAAGTGGCTATCACCAGATAAGGATGAAGGATGGAGATGAGTGGAAAACTGCTTTTAAGATCGAGGGAGGATTGTATGAATGGTTAGTTATGCCTTTTGGCTTATCTAATGCTCCCAGTACTTTCATGAGATTGATGAACGAAGTTCTCAGGCCACTCATTGGTCAGTTTGTTGTTGTATATTTTGATGATATTCTGGTATACTCAAAATCTGAAGCTGAACATATTAATCATCTGAAGAGTGTATTTGAACTGTTGAGAAGACACCAGTTGTATGGCAAACTAGAGAAATGTGACTTTATGGTGGAGAGTGTGATATTTCTGGGTTATGTGGTCTCGAAAGAAGGAATTTCTATGGATCCCTCTAAGGTTGATGCCATTAGATCATGGCCAGTTCCAACCACAATCACTGAAGTAAGAAGTTTCCATGGACTGGCGTCATTTTATAGAAGATTTATCAAGAATTTCTCTACAGTTGTAGCTCCAATTACTGACTGTCTGAAGAAAGGTGTGTTCAACTGGCCAAGTTCAGCCCAACTGGCGTTTGAAGCACTGAAGGATAAGCTCAGTTCAGCTCCAGTCTTATCCTTACCAGATTTTGATATACTATTTGAGCTCGAATGTGATGCAAGTGGAGCAGGTATTGGTGCAGTTCTGGTACAAGCCGGGCGTCCAGTTGCATATTTCAGTGAAAAGCTCAATGGCTCTAAATTGAAGTATAGCACTTATGACAAGGAGTTTTATGCAATTATTCGTGCTATCACTCACTGGTCACATTATCTGAAGCCAAAGCAGTTTGTCTTATTCTCTGATCATGAAGCCCTGAAGTTCATAAATGGCCAACACAAGCTTAATGCCAGACATGCCAAATGGGTAGAATTCTTACAGTCTTATCCTTACCAGATTTTGATATACTATTTGAGCTCGAATGTGATGCAAGTGGAGCAGGTATTGGTGCAGTTCTGGTACAAGCCGGGCGTCCAGTTGCATATTTCAGTGAAAAGCTCAATGGCTCTAAATTGAAGTATAGCACTTATGACAAGGAGTTTTATGCAATTATTCGTGCTATCACTCACTGGTCACATTATCTGAAGCCAAAGCAGTTTGTCTTATTCTCTGATCATGAAGCCCTGAAGTTCATAAATGGCCAACACAAGCTTAATGCCAGACATGCCAAATGGGTAGAATTCTTACAGTCTTATTCATTTGTTTCGAAACATAAGGCTGGAGTTTGTAATGTTGTTGCTGATGCATTGTCACGAAGATACTCACTGTTATCTATTCTGGAAGCAAGAGTTCTTGGATTTTCTTTCATTAAGGAATTGTATGCCACTGATCCAGACTTTGCTGATCACCTCACTGAAGCTAACCAGAAAGGACCATTTACTATACAAGATGGTTTCTTATTTAAGAATGGAAAGTTGTGCATTCCCCGAGGTTCAATCAGAGATTTGCTGATAAGAGAAGCACATGGAGGAGGTTTAGCTGGCCATTTTGGCATTAACAAGACTGGAGAGATCCTCACTGAACACTTCTACTGGCCAAGTCTACTGAAGGATGTCCAAAGTCTTATCAGTCGCTGTCCAACTTGTCACCAGGCGAAGACTACTTTTCACAAGGGTTTGTATACTCCTCTTCCAGTTCCAAACCAGCCATGGGAAGATCTCAGTATGGATTTCATTGTTGCACTGCCCAGAACCCAGAGGGGAAAAGATTCGATAATGGTGGTTGTTGATAGGTTTTCAAAAATGGCACATTTTATTGCTTGTAACACAACCAATGATGCTTCAGCAGTAGCAAATTTATTCTTTAAGGAGATTGTCAGGTTGCATGGAATCCCCAAGACGATTGTGTCAGATCGAGATGTGAAGTTCTTAAGATATTTCTGGAAGACCCTATGGAGGTTAATGGGTACCAGATTCTTGTTCAGTACGTCTCACCATCCCCAGACTGATGGACAGACTGAAGTTACCAACAGAACAATCGGTATGCTGTTAAGAACACAGGTGAAGAAGACATTGACGGATTGGGATCTGAAGCTTGCTCATGCTGAATTCGCTTTCAACAGAGCTCCTAACTATTCTACCAGTAAATCTCCGTTTGAAATATGCTATGGTGTCAATCCACTGACTCCCATTGATTTAATTCCCTTTTCGATTGAACCAAAAGCAAGCATTGAAGCCGAAACCAGAGCAAAAGAAATAAAGAAAATTCATGGAGAAGTAAAGGCCAGAATAGAGAAGGCAAATGTCAGTTACAAGACCAGAGCAAACAAGAATAAAAAGCAGCCAGTTTTTCACCAGGTGATCTTGTGTGGGTGCATCTGAGAAAAGAAAGGTTTCCAGCGAAGAGAAAGAGTAAACTGATGCCCAGAGCTGAAGGTCCGTTCAAGATTCTGGAAAGATATGGCGATAATGCTTACAAGGTTGAGTTACCTGGAGACATGGCAGTTTCAAGTACTTTTAATGTGGGAGATCTGATGCCTTATCTGGAGGATGAGTACCTCGAAGACTTGAGGACAAGTCTCTTTTCAGAGGGGGGGAATGATGCGGAGATGTCCAGATTCATTGGACTGGAGAAACCCAGTGAACTGAAGGAAACCGAACTGATCATGCCATCTGAACAGGCCATGTTGATTCTGCCAGCAGTGGCCCATTTCAGACAAGTCTTTTCTGAACCAGTCCAGTCACCAGTGGTAACACTTCTCTAGATGACTGCTCCAGATGGATGCTCCAGTGACCACTACTGAAGGTCCTCCAGTTGCAAGCTCCAGATGACTGCTCCAGATGGAAGCTCCAGTGACCACTACTGAAGGTCCTCCAGTGAAGTGCTCCAGATTTTATCTTTAGTGGTGGTCCAGATCTATGTTCCAGTTGCCAAATAATAAAGTCCCCACTAAAGTCGTTTGTGGGCCCAATAAAGAAGAATGTCAGTTGTTAAGGAAGGCGCGTGTGACGTTTCTAACAATATTATGGGACCACTTGCAGGGGAATGTTTCTAAGAGAAAGAGTAAACGAATGCCCAGAGCTGAAGGTCCGTTCAAGATTCTGGAGAGATATGGTGATAATGCTTACAAGGTTGAGTTACCTGGAGACATGGCAGTTTCAAGTACTTTTAATGTGGGAGATCTGATGCCTTATCTGGAGGATGAGTACCTCGAAGACTTGAGGACAAGTCTCTTTTCAGAGGGGGGGAATGATGCGGAGATGTCCAGATTCATTGGACTGGAGAAACCCAGTGAACTGAAGGAAACCGAACTGATCATGCCATCTGAACAGGCCATGTTGATTCTGCCAGCAGTGGCCCATTTCAGACAAGTCTTTTCTGAACCAGTCCAGTCACCAGTGGTAACATTTCTCCAGTGGCAACATCCTCCAGTGACCAACTCTGATAATCCACCAGTGAAGATGTCCAGTAGCTTGCTCCAGATGACTGCTCCAGATGATGCTCCAGTGACCACTACTGAAGGTCCTCCAGTTGCAAGCTCCAGATGACTGCTCCAGATGGAATGCTCCAGTGACCACTACTGAAGGTCCTCCAGTGACGTGCTCCAGATTTTGTCTCCAGTAGCGGTCCAGATTTATGTTTCCAGTTGCCAATTATTAAAGTCCCCACTGAAGTCGTTTGTGGGCCCAATAATAACGAAGAATGACAGCCGTTAAGGAAGGCGCGTGTGACAAGACGTTTCTAACAATATTATGGGACCACTTGTAGGGGAATATTTCTAGAAGCTTACGTGTCCATATTTTATTGGTCCAAGTTAATTAGTGGTTTGCACATGACAGCTTTTATGTATTTTTTTATTATTTCATCGTTAATTCCTAGGTAGAGCATGTGGCTATAAATAGAGGTTTATCTCTCATTTGTAAAGTAGTTGATGTTGAATGAAAATTAATAGAGCAGCCTCTATTTCTTACAAATCTTCTTTTACCTTTATAGATCTTTGATCTTGGTGGTTAGGAGTGACCCCTTTATCAATATTTGTGGTGACTTGTTCTGTATCAAATATTGTGGTGAGGTCTTTTAAATCTTCGGTTTCCTTTATCTATAATCGTGGTGGCTCGACCTTTATCGGTTGTAGTGGTGGGGCGGAGTGTTTCCTTATCCTTGATTCCGGTGGCTTAGCCTTTACGAGTCTTGGTGGTGGATTCTTTATCTATCATTTTTATTTTTATTGTCTTGTTTGATTGTTTATTTCATATAAAATCCAGAAAATACCAAAAATAGTCTTCCGCTGTCGTTTGTTGCGTGATTTACGCATCAGTTTCGTTCCTGCCATATGATGTAAGGCGTGGCTGCAAGTAGTAGCCTTCCAATAACACTCCTTATTGAGTTGCCATTCGATATAGGTAATAAGGATTCAACTATATCATTTAAAGTTGCTGGAATGTTGCTCAAATCTGCAAGGTCACGAACGAGATGCCATACTTGTGAGGCAAAATGGCATTCGAAAAAAAGATGACCGTGCGAGTCTGGACCTGTATGACATAAAGAATAACAAACAAGATTAAGATTAACAGCCCCCCCAACATCCAATGGTTTCAATCTGTCTTGAGTCTTCAATTTCTTGTTCATAACCATCCATAGCAGAAAAGAATGCCTCGGTATGCAGCTCGAGTACCAAACAATGTTCACCCATAGGACAGGTTCTCTTTTGTATCTAATCAGCTCCCAAACATTGGATGTCGAGTAGTCTTTTTCAACGCCATCAATAGTACATAAGAATAATCTATCCTTTTTATCCTGATTAAGTATTGGGACATCGCAGTTTATTAATAGAGGAAATAAATCGTACCATGCTATTGGCCATTTCCACACACCATCTTCAATAAGATCAGCAACGGAGTTAGACAATGAGAAACCAGCTCTATGGATTTCTCTATAGGATATCACATTACATAAAGGACCAAGATTACTCCAGTTATCAAACCACATTGAAGTCGACTTACCATCTCCAATTTTTTGCTTTAAAAGAGGTCGTAGAGCATGCCTTTCTTGCATCAATTTCCTTCATTTCCAACTCATGCTAGCCTTCGGTTGCACTTGCCAAAAACTTTTACCTTTTAGCTTGTGGGTGTGCACCCACTTAACCCATAACGAGTTACGATTAGAGAGGATACTTACAATATGCTTTGTCATGAGAGCTTTATTAACATCAGCAACTCTCCGTATACCCAATCCCCCTTCATATTTTGGTACACATATAGCTTTCCAAGCAACCCTTGCCTTACCTTTTCTCACGGGGTCTTGACTCCAAAGAAAATCACGTATCTTTTGTTCTAATTCAGCAACTAGCCTTGCAGGAAGGATAAAAACAGAGGCCCAGTAAGATGGAGAAGAGCTCGCATTATGTATAAGAATAAGAGACAGTACCTTCATCACTAGAGCAAACAGGTAGGGTGACATCGGATCTCCTTGTCTAAGGCCACGATTTCCTTTAAAATATCCATAGATGTTGCCATTAATAGACAAGGAATAAGAAACCGAGGTAACACAGGTCATCACCCAATTTACCAGTCTCCCATGAAAACCAAAATTAATCAAGATGGATCTCAAGAAGCACCAGTCAACCGTATCATATGCTTTTTAAATATCGACTTTAAAAGCACATCTAGGCGGACCAACATCTCTATGATAGTTATGCATAAGTTCTTGAGTGATAAGAATGTTATCAGAGATTCTCCTGCCAGGTACAAAAGCTGATTATTTAAATTCACCAAGTCATCTAATCCATCCATAATGCGCTTTGCAATAATTTTACTTATAATTTTAAAAAGCACATTGCAGCAAGATATCGGCCGATAATCCGTGACATATTCAGGAATATTCTTCTTAGGCACCAAAGCAATGATAGTGTGATTTATTTCTTGTAGAATCTGGCCTTTATTTCCCCAGTCTGTAATACGTTTCTCCATCTTTTCCACTAGAATCTTACAATCTCTATATAATAACCTAGAAGAAATAAGAGGAACACCAAGGTACCTTATGGGGAGGGAGCCTTCCTCAAATGGTAGTATTCTTAAGATAGCTTCCTTTGCTTGATCACTTACATTACAAAAGAACACTGTGCTTTTCGGGAGACTAGGCACCAAACCTGACATTTCTTTGAAATCATTGAGCGCTTGCATAATGATTTTGACTGACTTCGGTTATCCTCGTGCAAACAAAAACAGGTCATCCGCAAAACAAAGATTCACAACTCTTTCCTTTTCACACTTGTTATGGAATCTGAATTTAGAAGGTCTAGCAATAGCTTTCTGCAATAACAAAGTTAGGACTTCCATAACTAAAGTAAACAAGTATGGAGACATTGTGTCTCCCTGCCGTAGGCCTCTCTTACCCTTAAAATGACCATAAGTATTCCCATTGATTGACAACAAGAATGAAGTTGACGTGACACACTTCATAATCCAGTTAATCATGGTGGGGTGAAATCCAAATCCATTAAGAGTAGCACGAAGGGAATTCCAATCCACCGTATCATAGGCCTTTTGAGTGTCAATCTTAAACACACATCTCGGGGGGCCAAAATTCCTATGATAATTGTGCATGAGTTCTTGTGTCAACAGTATATTATCTGAAATATGCCTTCCTGGAATAAATGCAGATTGGTTGAGGTTAACAAAAATTACTAACATTCTTTGTAAGTAAAAGATAAGTCACGACACGAGAAGTATTAAAAAACCCTATTTCTCTCTTCTTCTTTTTTGGTTAATGGGTATACCCCTGTAAATTATATACCATCACCAAAAACATTACAAAACAAGTAGTACGGCTAAATGCCATACTAATTCAAATGCATGACATACCATGCATAAGTAAACAAGCAAAAAGCAAACAACATATCAATGTAACGTTTTATCTCTCTCTCTAATATGGCGATCAAGAAGACTTGCTTTTTTCTGATTCTTACCCTAAAATTCGTGTCATTCTAAGCTGATTATGGTGAGTGTTTGTGATCATTGTGATCTGATCATAAGTATTTCATTGTATTTAGTCTAGATTTCACGTTTTTAGGGTCTCTTTTCTTTTTCGCTTAAACCCTAATCTGTTTGTTCCATTCTGCTGATTGATTAACTGGTTTATGTTCGCGGCTAACTTGATTAGTCCAGCTAGATTGATAAGCCTGATAATCGATTAAGGGGTGTTCTTCAATTAGGGTTTTCAAAATTAGGGAGGTTTCTCTTACAATTTTCGTTTGTTCTTCACTGAGTCTACTTACCGTGTTAATTCTGGTTTCTTTGTGCATGGCTTGTTGATTATGGAGAGATCGTCTAATACCCCATGGTCTTGCTACTAAAGTCAAGAATATCGATGGCAAGGTTAGGCAGCCAACTCGTTCTATATTGAAAAACACTAAAAAGGGTTCCAATGAGAATAAGGCTGCTGTTGCGTCATCTGAAAAACTCCTGTTGATTCGAGTATGCTAAACATGTCGGTTGTTCATGCTCAAGTTGATGATAATGCTTCCAAGGTCAATGAATTTAACAGTCATGTGAAGGAGGGGGCTAATGTTGAGAATAAAATGGAAAATAGTGTTCTGAATGGTGAGGCTCAGGTGCTAGATAAGGAGGTGGATTCGAAGGTAGGCATCGATACTGATAAGAATATGCAAAAAAAGGTTACCATTCAGGATACACCGATGATTTCTTATGTTGCGAAGTTACAGATGGGCCCAGATAACAAGAAAATGAATTTCAGGAAACTTGAAACCCAGGTTGAATTGGAAGATGCTGACATTGTGTTACCAAGAGAATCTGTGCGAGAAGTTCATAACAGGTTTCAGAACACACTTTCAGGCTATTTTCTTGGGAAAAGGCTAGCGGTCCCGGTCGTGGTGAACTTTGTGAAAAACAATTGGGGACAGCATGGTTGCTCTAAGGTAATGATGAATTCAAGTGGTTTCTTCTTTTTTAAGTTTAACACAAAAAATGGTATGGAAAAAGTAATGGAGGATGGTCCATGGCTCATTCGTAGTGTGCCTATTATCCTAAATGTTTGGACGCCTAATGTTACGCTTAAAAAAGATGATATAACGAGTATTCCATAGTGGGTGAAATTACATGGGTTCCCTATGGAAGCCTATACGGGGGATGGCTTGAGTCTATTGGCAACTAAACTAGGCAACCCGAAATTGCTAGATTCCTATACAAATACAATGTGTTCAGAATCTTGGGGAAAGAGTACCTATGCTCGGGCCTTCATTGAAGTTACTACGGATAGGGATTTTAAGGATACATTGGTAGTCGCTATTCCTGATTTAGAGGGAGAGGGGTATGTTAAAGAAAATATAAAGGTGGAATATGAGTGGAAGCCACCAAGGTGTTCGAGTTGCAATGTGTTTGGGCACTTGGATTCTCAATGCCCAAAAGCTATTAAGAAAAGTCCAAAAGAGCCAGTGAAAGTGGATGCTGAAGGGTTTCAAGAGGTTAAGGGCAGGGGTAAGCAAAAACAAGGATTTCCCATGAAAAAACCGAAACAAACTCTTGTCTATAGACCAGTTTCAATACAGAATGTAAATAACTCTGAAGCGAGCACATCTAGTGTCAATACTAAGAATTCATATGAACTTCTTAATGATTATGGTGAATCTGTTAATGACCCGATCTATGTAGAAGTGTCTGAGGAAGAAAAAGCAAAAGCTGGTACGCCTATATCTACTAATGAGACGGATAATGCAGATGACTTTGATAAAGATGTTGATGAATTTATTGATATTCCTAACGAAACTTCAAACTTTATGAGCTCTAAAACGACTCCACCTAGCTCAAAGGTGGCAAGCACTCCCAGTGGGATGGTGTCCAATGGGTAGTATCGCTGCTTGGAATATACGGTGTTTGAACCGACCCTTTAAATAAGTTGTCTATTTATGCAATAATGGAATCGCATATGGATGTATCTCGTCTCTATGATACATGCAAGAAAATTTGTATAAGGTGGGATTGGACTTCCAATGGTGCATTGTGTACTAAAGGAACTCGCATTATCCTTGGATGGAATCCGGATTTGGTGGATGTAATGGTTTTGTCACAAACGAACCAAGTTATCCACATGCAGGTTACTTTCAAACTCGATCAGAAATCTGTGTTTTGCTCTTTTATTTATGCTGAGAATAATTATAAGAATAGAAGGGAGTTGTGGCAAACATTGTGTAATATAAGCTGTTCGTTATCCTTGGTGATTTCAATTCCTCCTTAAATTTAGAGGATAATCTGTTTGGTTCCTCATCAATAAGTACTGGTATGCGTGAGTTCAAGGATTGTATAGAACAGGTGGAATTATTGGATATCAATAGCAGCGGACTGCACTATACTTGGACTCAAAATCCGAGAAAGGGAGTGGGTATACTAAAGAAGATTGATAGGGTTATGGGAAATGTTGAATTCATGGATGCTTTTCCATCATCTTATGCTGTGTTTCAACCTTATCGGGTGTCAGACCATGCTCCATGTGTGCTTAAACTGCCTACTCTAAAGAGAGATCGCCCAAAACCATTCAAATTTGCAAATTTTTTGGTTACAAAGGACAGTTTCAAAGAAGTTGTTTCTAGTGCATGGAAAAATGAAATTGAGGGACATAATATGTTTCGGGTGGTCAAAAGGCTTAGGGCTTTAAAATCTCCTTTACGGAAGTTGTTGGAATCACAAGGGAACATACATAAGCGTGTTACTCAACTTCGAGATGAGCTTGGCCAAATTCAAAAGGCGATTGATTTGGATCCTTCTAATGGAGCCTTGCGTGAAAACGAGGCTGCTATCTCTTGCCTTCAAACAAGCTTCTCTAGATGAGGAACTGTTTCTGAAACAGAAATCTAAGGTTCATTGGTTACAGGTTGGTGATTCTAATTCAGCTTTCTTTCGTAATTCTGTTAAATGCAAGAATCATAGGAGTCGGGTGGAGAGGATAACTGATCAGCAAGGTGTTGTCCATGAAGGAGGTTCAGTTCCTAATGCTTTTGTCGCACATTATGAGAACTTTCTTGGAACACCGGGTAATATTACCCAGATTCCCATGCGTGATATCTTTGTTAATAAACTTTCTATTTTTAAAACTGATCAAATGGTAAGATAAGTCACTAATGATGAAATAAAACAAGATATGTTTGCTATTGGGGATGATAACGCCCCTGGACCTGATGGGTTTACGTCGCTGTTTTTCAAAAGTGCTTGGGATGTTGTTGGTGGTGATGTTTGTCAAGCGGTTATGGATTTTTTTTATAATGGGAAACTTTTAAAGGATTTGAACCATACCATCATTGCTCTCATTCCTAAAGTTACCACTCCTTCATGCATTACGGATTACCGGCCCATCTCATGTTGTAATGTCCTGTATAAATGTATTAGTAAGATCATTACTAATCGCATTAAGGAAGGATTGGATGATGTTGTTGGAGTTAATCAGTCGGCGTTTGTTTCTGGTCGAAAAATTTCTGATAATATCCTCCTCACACAAGAGTTAATGCACAATTATCATATAAATCGTGGTCCATCCAGATGTGCATTTAAAGTAGATATACAAAAGACGTATGATACTGTGGATTGGGGTTTCTTGGGTAGAATACTTAGAGGATTTGGATTCCATGGGAATATAATCAAATGGATACTTGCTTGTGTCACATCTCCCTCTTTTTCTATTTGTGTAAATGGCAACCTTTATGGTTATTTTAAAGGTAGAAGGGGTTTCAGACAGGGGGATCCTATGTCGCCGTACTTATTTACCCTCGTGATGGAAGTTCTATCGCTATATCTGCAAAAAGTTGTTCGTGCTAATCCAGCTTTTCAGTTTCATCACCAATGCAAGAAGGAGAAACTAATCAATTTATGTTTTGCAGATGATTTATTTTTATTTGCAAGAGGTGATACTAGCTCTACTATGGTTATCATGGAAGCTCTTAATGCTTTTATAGAGATGCCAGGATTAGTTCCAAGCCTACCAAAGAGTATTGTTTTTTTTGTAATGTATCGGATCAGGTTAAACAAGCGATCTTGCATATCCTTCCCTTTGAAGAAGGTACACTTCCGGTTCGTTATCATGGTGTTCCTCTTATTTCATCTAGATTATTATATAAAGACTGCAAGGTGTTAGTGGAAAAGATGAATAAAAGGATTTCTGATTGGAGGAACAAAACATTATCTTTTGCTGGGAGACTCCAACTCATCAATTCAGTTTTGTCTTCGTTGCATACCAATTGGGCGTCTGTTTTTATACTTCCATCTAGTATCGTGACTGATCTTGAAAAGAAAATGTGGGGTTTCCTATGGTGCCAAGGCGAAATGAAACGAGGTAAAGCTAAAGTATCTTGGAAGAAAATTTGTCTCCTAAAATATGAGGGTGGTCTTGGTATAAGGAGGATTTCTGATTCGAATAAAGCTTTGATGGCAACGCATGTATGGAACATTCTGAAGAACCGGAAATCTCTGTGGGTTCACTGGATTCATTCATATCGGTTAAAAGGCCGGAGTTTTTGGGATGTGTCATTACGAGCAGGTGCTAGTTGGGGATGGCGAAAACTGTTACAATTAAGGAGTACTATCCGCCCTTATATTCACTCAAAAATTGGTAATGGTGCAATGACGTCTGCTTGGTTTGACTCCTGGAGTGATCTAGGTCCCTTGTGCTCTATAATTACACCAAGGGAAATTAAGCGTGCGGGTTTGTCGCTTCAGGATCATGTGGCTGATGTGGTAAATGAAGGGGTTTGGGAATGGCCAACAACATGGTATGATTTGTACCCTGTTCTTATCACTCTTGATCCTCCTGTTATTGCTCCTGATCGATCTGATGTTCTTATATGGCGTGATGCGTGTGGCAATGAAAAGGGTTTTTCATCAGCAACAGTGTAGGATACAATTAGGTATCGTCAACCTGAAATTCAATGGGTGAACATTGTCTGGTTTTCTAAGTGTATTCCACCGCATGCTTTCTTGCTTTGGTTAATTATGCAACACAAGTTGAAGACCCAGGATCGTATAAAGCAATGGGACGTGGGTGGATTGACAAATTTAAACATGTTATGTTGCACTTTATGTAAGCAAGGGCCTGACTCACATGAACATTTATTTTTTGAGTGTCCATTCTCTTTATAGGTGTGGAAGTTAATTAGACCACTAGCAAATATGAAACATGTTGTTGCGTCGCTGAATGATATTACTTCATGGCTCATCAACATTCGAGCTAGATCCTCTATTGCAAGTGTTGTTGGAAGACTTGTCTTTGCTGCTGCTGCCTATTTTTTATGGCAAGAAAGAAACAACAGGTTATATAACAAAAAGACCAGGAACCCTCATCAAATTCGTGATATTATAATCTCTACAGTTCGTATGAAGCTACTTGGGATGAAACTAAAGGATACAAGTGCTGCAAAGAGACTAATCGAAGATTGGCATATGCCTTCATCTATAATTGTTACGGGCTAGCTATTTCTTATAATTGTGTAATCTCCTACACATGTAATTGTTAAGTTTGTAGGATGGATAGGCTGTTCTAGCTAAGTTAGTGTGTTTTACACATATATGGACTTGTCATATATGTGAATTAATGTGATACTCAGTCACATTACTTGTACTGAACCTTTAAAGTGTTTATAATACTTCATCAGGATAACCTTTTACCCAAAAAACAATATCATGAAGTCCATCATATATTCTATAAGTTATAATTTTGCTGATACACTTATAAATGGTATTACAACAAGAGATAGGTCTGTAATCAGTAACTGAAGAAGGAGTATTAACCTTTGGAATCAATGCAAGTAGTGTATGATTAACCTCTCGAAGAAGCTGTGCCGAACAGAAAAAATCATGTACAGCCAAGCACACGTCATTACCTACAATGTTCCATGCATTCTTGAAAAAGGCTGAAGAAAATCCATCTGGCCCAGGAGCTTTGTTATCACCAATAGAGAATAAGGCAGCCTTTATTTCATCATTCGTAACTCTTCTTATCATAGCATTAGCTTTAATGGGGGTAAGAGTTTTAGTAAACAGATCACCACTATGCATTAAAGAAGTAGTACTTTCCACACCGAGAAAGTTTTCATAATGATTAACAAGTGCTTGTGGTGCATCTCCTCCTTCATGCATATTACCAGTTGTGTCCTTTATGACTTCAATTCGACTCCGGTGATTTTTACTTTTAACAGAGTTATGGAAAAAAGCTGAATTTTTGTCACCAACACTAAGCCATTCTATTTTTGATTTCTGCTTGAGAAACTCCTCCTCGTCAAGGACAGCTTCACGAAAGTCTTTTAAGTATTTCGTTTCTTTTTCTCTTAGGCCATGTGATGCGTAAATCACGCGACAAACTACAGCGGAAGACTATTTTTGAAATTTTCTGGATTATCTATGAATTAAATAACAAACGAGACAATAAAAGTAAAATGATCGATAAAGAATCCACCACCAAGACTCGTAAAGGCTAAGCCACCGGAATCAAGGATAAAGGAAACACTCCGCCCCACCACTACAATCGATAAAGGTCTAGCCACCACGACTATAGATAAAGGAAACCGAAGATTTAAAAGACCTCACCACAATATTTGATAAAGAACGAGTCACCACAATATTGATAAAGGGGTCACTCCTAACCACCAAGATCAAAGATCTATAAAGGTAAAAGAAGATTTGTAAGAAATATAGGCTGCTCTATTAATTTTTCATTCAACATCAACTGCCTTACAATGAGAAATAAAGACCGTATTTATAGCCACATACTCTTACCTAGGAATCAACGACAAAATAATAAAATAATACAAAAGCTGTCATGTGTAAACCACTAACTAATTTGGACCAATAGGAAATAGACACATAAAGCTTCTAGAAACAATCCTCTTCAAGTGGCCCACAATATCGTTAGGAATATTAATGCTTTTGCACGCTCCTCCTTGACCCATTAAAAAGCTGCCACGCGTCCATACCCACGTCCTTATTGACCCCACACAACCTTCAGTTAAAGTAAACTTTATTATATACAACTGGAGCATTTAACTGGAGCACTTCACTGGTGGCTTTCAGTATTCACTACTGGAGCCCTTCAGATGCAACTGGAGCACTTCACTGGTGGCCTTCAGTATTCACTACTGGAGCCCTTCAGAATTGATTTTCACTGGAGTCCTTCAGATGCAACTGGAGCACTTCACTGGTGGCTTTCAGTATTCACTACTGGAGCCCTTCAGATGCAACTGGAGCACTTCACTGGTGGCCTTCAGTATTCACTACTGGAGCCCTTCAGAATTGATTTTCACTGGAGTCCTTCAGATGCAACTGGAGCACTTCACTGGTGGCTTTCAGTATTCACTACTGGAGCCCTTCAGATGCAACTGGAGCACTTCACTGGTGGCCTTCAGTATTCACTACTGGAGCCCTTCAGAATTGATTTTCACTGGAGTCCTTCAGATGCAACTGGAGCACTTCACTGGTGGCTTTCAGTATTCACTACTGGAGCCCTTCAGATGCAACTGGAGCACTTCACTGGTGGCCTTCAGTATTCACTACTGGAGCCCTTCAGATGCAACTGGAGCACTTCACTGGTGGCCTTCAGTATTCACTACTGGAGCCCTTCAGATGCAACTGGAGCACTTCACTGGTGGCCTTCAGTATTCACTACTGGAGCCCTTCAGATGCAACTGGAGCACTTCACTGGTGGCCTTCAGTATTCACTACTGGAGCCCTTCAGATGCAACTGGAGCACTTCACTGGTGGCCTTCAGTATTCACTACTGGAGCCCTTCAGATGCAACTGGAGCACTTCACTGGTGGCCTTCAGTATTCACTACTGGAGCCCTTCAGATGCAACTGGAGCACTTCACTGGTGGCCTTCAGTATTCACTACTGGAGCCCTTCAGATGCAACTGGAGCACTTCACTGGTGGCCTTCAGTATTCACTACTGGAGCCCTTCAGATGCAACTGGAGCACTTCACTGGTGGCCTTCAGTATTCACTACTGGAGCCCTTCAGATGCAACTGGAGCACTTCACTGGTGGCCTTCAGTATTCACTACTGGAGCCCTTCAGATGCAACTGGAGCACTTCACTGGTGGCCTTCAGTATTCACTACTGGAGCCCTTCAGATGCAACTGGAGCACTTCACTGGTGGCCTTCAGTATTCACTACTGGAGCCCTTCAGATGCAACTGGAGCACTTCACTGGTGGCCTTCAGTATTCACTACTGGAGCCCTTCAGATGCAACTGGAGCACTTCACTGGTGGCCTTCAGTATTCACTACTGGAGCCCTTCAGATGCAACTGGAGCACTTCACTGGTGGCCTTCAGTATTCACTACTGGAGCCCTTCAGATGCAACTGGAGCACTTCACTGGTGGCCTTCAGTATTCACTACTGGAGCCCTTCAGATGCAACTGGAGCACTTCACTGGTGGCCTTCAGTATTCACTACTGGAGCCCTTCAGATGCAACTGGAGCACTTCACTGGTGGCCTTCAGTATTCACTACTGGAGCCCTTCAGATGCAACTGGAGCACTTCACTGGTGGCCTTCAGTATTCACTACTGGAGCCCTTCAGATGCAACTGGAGCACTTCACTGGTGGCCTTCAGTATTCACTACTGGAGCCCTTCAGATGCAACTGGAGCACTTCACTGGTGGCCTTCAGTATTCACTACTGGAGCCCTTCAGATGCAACTGGAGCACTTCACTGGTGGCCTTCAGTATTCACTACTGGAGCCCTTCAGATGCAACTGGAGCACTTCACTGGTGGCCTTCAGTATTCACTACTGGAGCCCTTCAGATGCAACTGGAGCACTTCACTGGTGGCCTTCAGTATTCACTACTGGAGCCCTTCAGATGCAACTGGAGCACTTCACTGGTGGCCTTCAGTATTCACTACTGGAGCCCTTCAGATGCAACTGGAGCACTTCACTGGTGGCCTTCAGTATTCACTACTGGAGCCCTTCAGATGCAACTGGAGCACTTCACTGGTGGCCTTCAGTATTCACTACTGGAGCCCTTCAGATGCAACTGGAGCACTTCACTGGTGGCCTTCAGTATTCACTACTGGAGCCCTTCAGATGCAACTGGAGCACTTCACTGGTGGCCTTCAGTATTCACTACTGGAGCCCTTCAGTGACTGGAGTCCTTCACTGGTGCCATCAGTCTCCATAGAGTCTTCCAGAAATAGCTTAAAAACTTCACATCTCGATCGGAAACAATGGATTTAGGAATTCCATGTAATCTGACAATCTCCTTAAAGAACAAATTCGCTACAGCTGAAGCATCATTTGTGGTATTACAAGCAACAAAATGGGCCATTTTTGAGAATCTATCAACAACCACCATTATAGAATCTTTTCCCCTCTGGGTTCTGGGCAGTGCAACAATAAAATCTATACTGAGATCTTCCCAAGGTTGGTTTGGAACTGGAAGAGGAGTGTACAAACCTTTGTGAAAAGTTGTCTTCGCCTGGTGACAAGTTGGACAGCGACTGATAATACTCTGGACGTCCTTCAGTAGACTTGGCCAGTAGAAGTGTTCAGTCAGAATCTCGCCAGTTTTGTTGATTCCAAAATGTCCAGCTAGACCTCCTCCATGTGCTTCCCTTATTAATAAATCTCTTATTGAACCCCTTGGAATGCACAACTTACCATTCTTGAATAAGAAACCATCTTGAACAGTGAATGGTCCTTTCAGGTTAGCTTCAGTAACTTTCTCAGAAAATTCTGGATCAGCAGCATATAACTCCTTTATGAAAGAAAATCCAAGTACTCTTGCTTCCAGAATGGATAATAAAGAATATCTTCGTGATAGTGCATCAGCAACAACATTGCAAACTCCAGCCTTGTGCTTTGAAACAAATGAATAAGACTGCAAGAACTCTACCCACTTTGCATGTCTGGCATTAAGCTTGTGCTGACCATTTATAAACTTTAGTGCTTCATGATCAGAAAACAATACAAACTGTTTTGGCTTCAGATAATGTGACCAGTGAGTGATAGCACGAATAATTGCATAGAATTCTTTGTCATAAGTACTATACTTCAGTTTAGATCCATTCAGTTTCTCTTGAAGTATGCAACTGGACGACCACTTTGCACCAGTACTGCACCAATACCCACACCACTTGCATCACATTCAAGTTCAAATAACATGTCGAAATCTGGCAAAGATAGAACTGGAGCTGAACTGAGCTTCCCCTTCAGTGCTTCGAACGCCAGTTGAGCTGAACTTGGCCAGTTGAACACACCTTTCTTCAGACAATCAGTGATAGGAGCCACAACTGTAGAAAAGTTCTTTATGAACCTTCGATAGAATGATGCCAGTCCATGAAAACTTCTAACTTCAGTGATGGTTGTAGGAACTGGCCACGATCTGATGGCTTCTACCTTCGATGGATCCATTGAAATCCCATTTGTCGACACAACATACCCCAGAAATATCACACTATCCACCATAAAATCACATTTCTCCATTTTTCCATACAACTGGTGTCTTCTTAGTAGTTCAAATACTTTCTTCAGATGACCAACATGTTCAGCTTCAGATTTAGAGTACACCAGAATATCATCAAAGTAAACAACAACAAACTGACCTATAAGTGGCCTCAGAACTTCATTCATTAGCCTCATGAATGTACTGGGGGCATTGGACAAGCCGAAAGGCATCACTAACCATTCATATAAGCCTCCTTTGATTTTGAATGCAGTTTTCCACTCATCTCCATCCTTCATTCTTATCTGGTGATAACCACTTCTGAGATCAATTTTTGAAAACACTCTGGAGCCATGTAACTCATCAAGCATATCATCCAATCTGGGAATAGGATATCTATACTTAATAGTTATATTGTTGATGGCTCTGCTGTCAACACACATTCTCATCGTCCCATCTTTCTTTGGAACCAGTAGAGCAGGAACTGAACAAGGACTCATGCTTGCTCTGACATAACCCTTCTCGACCAGTTCATCTACTTGTCTTTGCAATTCTTTGGCTTCATTAGGAGAACAACGATAAGCAGCTTTGTTTGGAAGAACTGAACCTGGAACCAAGTCAATCTGGTGCTCAATACCTCTAACTGGAGGTAATCCTTCAGGTAGATCTTCAGGAAAAACATCTCTGAACTCCTTCAGTAATGACTTTAGTAAACTGGGGACTTCAGTGGACTTCTTCTCTTCAGACTTTTCAACGACCAGTAGCATTAGAACTGGAGAGCCTTCAGATAACTCTTTCTCAACTTCAGATTGAGATAAAAACAAAGGCTTACTGGGTTGATCCTTCTTGACTTTCATCAGTTCGGTGGGCTTCAAAGAAGTCAGTGTGACCTTCTTTCCACTTACATTCAGAGAATATGAGTTCATACGACCATCATGATGAACATAATTATCAAATAACCATGGTTGACCCAACAAAATGTGACAGGCATCCATGGGAACAACATCACATATAATTTTATCTTGGTAAACTGACCCAATTGAAAAAGGAATAGTGACTTGTCGGTTTACCTTTACTTCAGAACCTTCGCTTAACCATTGTAACTTGTAAGGTCTGGGATGCTTCACTGTTGGTAGTTCCAGTTTCTCTACCATGTAAGTTGAAGCAGCATTTGCACAACTGCCACCATCGATGATCAGATCACATACCTTGCCTTTCACTGTGCATCTGGAGTGGAAAATATTCTCCCTCTGAGCAGTATCAGCTGTAACTTCATCAGTATGCATCACTCTCCTGACAACCAACATCTCTCCCACATCTGCACCAACATAAGATTCTTCATCTTCTTCTTCATCGTACACTGGCTCACCTTCTTCAGTGTCGACATCTGGCAAACATTCAATTTCTCTTGCAGTTAATGCTCTTTGATTGGGACACTGGGCCTGGAAGTGACCAAAGCCATGACACTTGAAACATTTTCTTCCAACTGGTTCTTTAGAAGCTCCAGTTTCTTTTTCTTTCCCTCTGGAGGATTTCTGAGCAGCTTCAGTAAATCTGGCAACTGGTTGACTGGCAACTGGTTGACTTGTACTGGCAGGAACCTTACTGAATGACTTGTACGGAACCTTCTTCTTCAGTTGTCTTTCAATCTGGATAGCCAGTTTACATGCACCTTCGTATGTCCAGATAGGCTGCAATTCAATCTTCTCAGTAATGGCAGCGTTCAGACCACCAAGAAATCTGGGTATAGTGTGCTCTTCAGTTTCATTCACACCAGTTCTGGTCTTCAGATGCTCAAACTCTCTAATGTATTCTACAACCTCCTTAACTCCTTGTTTCAGATTGTTCATCAGTAAGTACTGGTCTTGCTTGTACGACTGGGGAACAAATCTCTTTTGCATAACTTCCTTCAGTTTGGACCAGGTCTTGATTTTGCTTTTGCCTTTATATTCCCTTTCAGACTTCATGTTATCATACCAGGATGAAGCATATTTCTTCAGTTTAATAATGGCAACTTTGAAGCTTTTTTTATCATCATAACCTTTTATCTCTATAATCCTGTCCATCACCTGGACCCATTCAAAATACTCTTCTGGGTTAGAAGACCCATTAAAATCTGGTGGATCTATCTTAATATCCCTAGTATCATCACCCTTATGCCTCCTACGCCTTTCTCTAGGACGTGGTTCATCAGAATCACTAGAGTGTCTAGGATTACTATCAGATCTTTCACTACCACCTTGAGATTCAGTATCTCTTTCACTTGGAACAACATTTTCTCGATTAAATCTTAAACCACCATCTTCTAGCATATGAACAACTCTACCAAGAGCTTCTTGTAGATCTTCTATCTGTTTATCTCTCCTAGCATTATTAGCTTCATCTAAAGTCATATTCCTTCTAAAAGCCATTTATAACCAGCAAACAACTCACAATCAATAGGTCTAAACAAATAACCAACAGATCTAAACAATCAAACAACGACAACCAAAAGATTAAGAAACCTTTTGCAAACCTGTCTCTGATACCAATTTGATGCGTAAATCACGCGACAAACTACAGCGGAAGACTATTTTTGAAATTTTCTGGATTATCTATGAATTAAATAACAAACGAGACAATAAAAGTAAAATGATCGATAAAGAATCCACCACCAAGACTCGTAAAGGCTAAGCCACCGGAATCAAGGATAAAGGAAACACTCCGCCCCACCACTACAATCGATAAAGGTCTAGCCACCACGACTATAGATAAAGGAAACCGAAGATTTAAAAGACCTCACCACAATATTTGATAAAGAACGAGTCACCACAAATATTGATAAAGGGTCACTCCTAACCACCAAGATCAAAGATCTATAAAGGTAAACCGAAGATTTAAAAGACCTCACCACAATATTTGATAAAGAACGAGTCACCACAAATATTGATAAAAGGGTCACTCCTAACCACCAAGATCAAAGATCTATAAAGGTAAAAGAAGATTTGTAAGAAATAGAGGCTGCTCTATTAATTTTTCATTCAACATCAACTGCCTTACAATGAGAAATAAAGACCGTATTTATAGCCACATACTCTTACCTAGGAATCAACGACAAAATAATAAAATAATACAAAAGCTGTCATGTGTAAACCACTAACTAATTTGGACCAATAGGAAATAGACACATAAAGCTTCTAGAAACAATCCTCTTCAAGTGGCCCACAATATCGTTAGGAATATTAATGCTTTTGCACGCTCCTCCTTGACCCATTAAAAAGCTGCCACGCGTCCATACCCACGTCCTTATTGACCCCACACAACCTTCAGTTAAAGTAAACTTTATTATATACAACTGGAGCACTTCACTGGTGGCTTTCAGTATTCACTACTGGAGCCCTTCAGATGCAACTGGAGCACTTCACTGGTGGCCTTCAGTATTCACTACTGGAGCCCTTCAGAATTGATTTTCATTGGAGTCCTTCAGATGCAACTGGAGTCCTTCAGATGCAACTGGTGATAATTCCCACTGGAGCAAGGTCACTACTGGAGACTGAGTTGTTTCAGAAAATAGATGGTTAAAATGTGATACAGCTGGCAATATTAACATTGCTTGTTCAGACTGCATGGTTCGCTCAGACCCTTTCTTCAGTTTAGTCAACTGCTTTCCTCCAGATTCCTCCAGCTCAGCTTCAGTCAAACTTGGTTTATTGAATCTGGACATTCCCGCATCACCATGATTAAGAGGATCTACATCAATAAGTTTTTGAGTGCTATCGAATTCATTGCGCAGCAGCTCAACCTTTTTGTGTAGATTACCTTGCTTTACCAAAAGACTTCGCATAGGGGATTTCAACGCTCTAAGTTTCTTTACAACTCTATACATGTAATGTCCCTCAATCTCTGTCGACCACGCTTGTTCAACAGCCTCAGTAAACCCTTTCTTACGAACCAGAAAATTTGCAAATTTAAAAGGTTTTGGTATGTCTCTTATAATCGATGGCATCTTCAATATACATGGGGAGTGATCCGAATATCGATTAGGTTGAAACAAAGCACAAGAATTCGGAAACTCATCAGTGAAAGCAATATTTCCCATAACTCTATCTATCTTTTTGAAGATCCCATTTCCTTTTTTTGGCTTTTGATTCCACGTAAAATGGAAACCCAACTGTTAATGTCAAAAACCTCTAGTTCTTCAATGCACTCCTTGAAATCCCTCATTCCAGTATTGATATTTGATGAGCCAAATAAGTTATCCTCTAAGTTCAAAGATGAATTGAAGTCTCCCACAATGATCATGGTTTATCATTTACAAAATTCTTGTGGATGCATAGATCACGCCATAGTTCCGGTCTGTTTTTGTAATAATTATTTGCATATATAAAAGAGCAAAACGAGGCTTTCTTGTCAATTTTAAAAATGAGTTGCACATGCATAACCTGGTCTGTTTGTGATAACAACATCAAATCAACTACATCCCTATTCCATCCAGTAATGATGCGCGTCCCTTTACTACAAAGATTACCATTGGATGTCCAATCCCATGTCCTACACACCTTCTTACAGATAGTAGATAAACATGACACATCAACGTGGGACTCCATAATGGCGCACACGTTAAGGTGATGTTTCATTTACTACATATCGAACCTCTTTTTGTTTCAGAAAGCGGTCCAACCCCCTTATGTTCCAAGCTGCGATACTACCCATTAGAAACTTTTGGAACGGGAGTGCTTGCCCTCTCAGAAGTAGTACCATGGGTATTAGCCATAAATTGAGCAGATTCATCATAAACATCTTCAACCTCATCATCATCCGACTCAAAATAAAATGACTGCTTTTGGTTTTGCTTTGCCAATTTCAAGCGAGCTTCCAGGGTATTTTGTTTGAAACCAGGTTCCGTCCTATCCTTATGCTCGTCCAGTACCTCAAAAGAGTTTTTAGTTGGAATATTTGTTGAAGTACTTGCTGAAATATTATTATTATTCTTGTCTCCTGGTGGCTTCGAAACAGGCCTTTAGACAAACTGAGGTTTAATTTTCTTTGTTTGGAATCCCGGCTTGTTCTTGCCCTTTCCTTTTACCAATTGAAAACCATCTTTATCAATGGTTGATCCTTCTTTTGGGCAATGAGCGTCATCATGTCCAAACACGCAGCATGTTGAGCATCTTGGTGGCTTCCACTCATACTCGGTTATAATTTTTTCATTTGTGTACCCATCCCCATCAAGATCCGGAATCGCCATTACCAGCTCATCTTTGAAATCCATATCCGCAGAAATTTCAATTAGAGCACGAGCATAGTTACTCCTACCCCATGATTCCAAACACATGGTTGTAGTATTCGTATCCAACATCTTGGGGTTTCCTAACTTAGTTGCCAAAAGACTTAATCCATCCTCCGTGTATGCTGCCATCGGAACCTCATGCAATTTAACCCATACAACAATGGATTTAATTTCCTCTTTTTTCAATGAAATTCCAGGACTCCAAATGTTAAGCAAAAGAGGAACATGACGAATCATCCAAGGTCCTTCTTCTAGTACTCTATTCATACCATTTTTCGAGTTGAACTTAAAAAAGAAGAAACCATTGGCATTCATCATCACTTTTGTAATACCAAATTTTGTCCAATTATTACGAACAAAGTTTTCAACAACGGGAAAGGCAAGTCTCTTACCCAGAAAATAACCGACTAAAGTGTGTTGAAAGCGAGCATTTACCTCACGAACAGATTCTTTAGGCAGAACAATGTCTGCACCATCCCGCACTTCAGTAGCTTCAAGTTTCCAGAAATTCACCTTCTTTGTAGATGACGATGAAGATTGAACTTTAGCAACATATGTCACCTTGGGTTGTTCCTGTTGGGCAGGTTGTTTCTCCTGTTCAGTTGACGGATCAGAATTCACCTTATTAACAGGGGGTGGATTAACTTAGTGGTCCTGGTTAATATATTTGCTAGCCGTTGTCTCTTTATTAGCATCATTCATTTTTTCCTGTGCATCCACGACTGATTCATGTATACCCGCAAGTGGAGCAGTGAACTCCACAAATTCCACCTTTTTATTGTCCATTGCATCACCAGATTCCTCCACAATATTTTCCATAGATGCTGCATTTTTTTGAAGGTTCATACCATTACCAGGAGTTTCACTGGGGACCTGGGAATCACCACCTAGTATATGAGAACTGTCCTTGTTTGTCTCCTTCCTACCCGAACCCTTTTTAGGGTTAGGGTTTCTCACTGCACCACGACTTGGGACAGGAACTTTACCATCGATCTTTTTTATCTTACTCGCTAAACTACCACCAGGGATTACTCCCTTAGCAGCATTCGATCCCTCCATATCTTAGTTAACCATGCAATCAAATATAACCGAGCAAAACCTATATGACACGGAACCAGAAAACAGAAATAAAAACCCTAACCCTAGGCAATAAACCCTAAAATGCTACTCAATCCCCTTAACTAATTAACAAACCCTATTGATCTAGCTAAACTAAACTGGTTAGCCGCGATCACAGGCCTGGTAATTAATCAGAAGAAGGAGAAAGCAGATTTTGGTTTAAACGATCAGGAAAAAAAAAAGAACCCTAGAAAACGTAATAATAACAGTGAAAAACTATGATCAGAGCACCAAAAGAGCTACAATGATCACAACTAGCCACCATGATCAACTACTTTATGAAAGTATGCTGAATTAGAATCCCCTACCTTCAGCCAATTTATTTTAGCTTTTTGTTTCAAGAATCTTTCTTCATCAAGAACAACATTATAATAAGCATTTAGATACTCAGCTGCTTCTTCACGAAGATCTAAATTGGCTGGGTCATCATCCAATGCTTTTTGAACTGCATCTAACTCAAAACGCACTCTTTTAACCTTCTCGTGGAGGTTACCTTTATCAAACAACAATTTCCTTGAAGGTTTCTTGAGATATTTAAGCTTTTTAACCAAACAAAACGTATATACCCAGCAATATCCAACCTCCAAGCCTTATCCACAGTAGATAAAAACCTCTCATGATGAACCAAAACATTAGAGAATTTAAAAGGTTTCTGTTTAGAAGTAGATACCTTCGGCAATAGGGATGCTATCGTGGGTGATTTAACGCCTATCTCAAAGAAAAAGACGATTGATATGATTGCTATTAAGCTTGTGCTAGCTGCGTCTTCTTATTTTATTTGGCAAGAACGGAATAATAGGCTCTTCAATGATAAACGGAGGTCGGGGCATCAGCTTGTGGAACTTATTTGGTCTACTGTGCGCTTGAAGTTGATGTCACTCAAGTTTAAGCGGAATGGACGTTCTGAAACAATTGTGAGAAGGTGGAAGCTGCCGGATTCTTTAATTAATCCATTGTAATGGCTTCTAGGATTTTACTAGTTGTTGCTAGTTTATTTTATTTGTAAAGCACGTGTGTATGTTATGAACATACTGTGCTAGTTCTTGTGGTAGTATTCTGATTCCTCAGAGTCTGTAATTGTCGAATTAGCACTCAGCTAATTTCGCCAGAACTTTTATTTGATTCTATAAAGTTAACAAGGGGTGACGGCCTTTTACGGGAAAAAAAAGATACCTTCGGCAATCTGAGAATAACCGGGGAATGATTAGAAGTACGGTATGGTAGAAAAACTGCATTAGCACCAATAAACAAATCAGAAAACTCGATATTCGCCATAACCCGATCAATCTTTTTCATAACCCCATCCAAGCCTTTCGGTTTCTGTGTCCAAGTGAATTGAAGACCAGATTTGTTAACATCCGCTACTTCAATGGATTCTACACACTCCCTAAACTCACGCATAGTAATGTCCACAGAAGATGAACCCGTGGCTTTGTCACTAAGATGTAGCGCAACATTGAAATCCCCTAACAAACACTGTGGTTTATTTCTAATAAACAACTTATGACAACCAAGATCACTCCATAGCAATCGCCTATCAATATACCTATTGTGAGCGTATACAAAAGAACACATAAGCATTTTATCATCATCTTTAAACAGAATTTGGGAATGGATTATTTGATTTGAAATAGCAACCACCATGAGGTCCACAACTAATGGATTCCACCCAAGTAATATTCTAGACTCTTTAGAGCAAACAGCTCTATTCGACGTCTACGACCAATTAGGAAAAACAAGAGAACAAAAAATGTCTACCTTTGCTACGGCTAGATGAGACTCTAAAATTGCGCAAACACACAAATTATTTTCAGCAATCACATTTCGAACCTCTTGTTGTTTAGGGGCTTGGTTCATACCCCGAATATTCCATGTACCGATGTTATACATTGAGACCGTCATTACCGGGAGTGCTTGCCCCCTCCGAATTGTTTGGCTTTGCCATATACTCCGATGTCTCAGTATCAATAACTTCGACCTCATCCTCATCACTATCCTCAAACACGTCCTTTTTAAACCCTTCATTAGTATTAATAGTCTTAGGATCAACCTCTTGAAGCATCGGTTCATCAAGATCACCATAATCGTTAAGGAATTCATATGAGTTTTTCAAGGGGACGTCTTTAGTTACCTTAGATGTAGACGTAGAGTTGCCATCAATATCAGGAGGCTTCGAATGAACAACCTTCTGCTTTGGCCTATAGACAAAATTCGGCTTTGGCTTATTTAAATGGATGCCGGTAACCTGCCTTGCACTATGTGGTTTACCTTTCTTACGAACAACTTGAATAAAACCATCCGCACCGTTATCGTCAGCTTGTTGTTTTTCCTTCACCACATTGACACGTTTAGGGCAATGATCAAACAAATGGCCGAAGACTTTACCATCTTTACATCTTGGCAGGGTCCATTCGTATTCAATTCTGATCGACTCCATAGAATAACCATCTTCACTCAAGCTAGGAATAGCCACTACAATCTCCTTCCGTAAATCATTAGCTGCATCAACCTGTATTAAGGCTCTCGCATAACTATGTCTACCCCACGAATCTAGGCACATTGAAGTCGTATAAGAGTCTAACATAATTGGTTTACCAATAGTAGTCGCTAGCATACTCAAGCCATCCTCAGTGAATGCAGCCAAAGGAACCCCATGCAGTTTCACCCCAAACAGATACATTGGAAATTTCTTTCTTTGCAAGAGTAACGTTTGGAGTCCACACAATTAAGTACAATGGGAACTGACCTAATAATCCAAGGTCCCCGCTCCAAGACCTGATCCAAATCGTCTTTTGTATCAAACTTGAAGAAAAAGTATCCCAGACTATTCATCATCACTCTTCGCAGTCCAAATCTGCCCCAAGTGTTTTTAACATAGTTCTCCACAACCGGGAAAGCAAGACGGTCACCCAAAAAGAACCCATACAAAGTATTCGCAAATCTACTATTAACTTCTTCCACCGACGCTCTAGGAATAACAACATCCGCTCCTACCACATTATTTTCCAAAGACAATTCTCTGAAATTAACCTTACGAATTTTATTAGCACTTTGGACAGCAAACGCATATGACAAAGGTTTTTTCTGATTTTCCCCAGCAAATTTATCATCCTCCATCACAGTTTTTCCTTCCAAAACATCTATATTAACTTCAACTCCAGCAACCAGAGGATCTAAATGATTAGACAAATCGGCCAAAGGATTAGAAGAAGCAGCAGCATTCTTTGGCGTTCTTTCCATTGTACCATCATCTACCTTTAACATCCCATCAACATTATCCATACCAGAATCTGGGGATTTAGGGTTTACCCCAACATTAGGGTTTTCCCCATCCGAACGTTTAAGGATTCTAACAGGTTTTGTCGGTATACCCTCTGCATACTTTTAATTCCATCAAATCTTTCACGTAACAAATCAAGATTAAAATCAAAACCAGCTCTCTTCATCAACCATACACACCCATGCAGTCAGATCACGAACAAGAAACAAAACAAATATTCAAAAGGAAGAACAAAAACCCTAACTCCCAAGAAACCCTAAATCGGCCAAAAACCCTTATTCGATTAGGACCCCAAGTTAATTCAAGGATACAACTAAGAGCACCAAAAGAACCCAAAATACTAACCAAACAGGAAGATCAAAACCAATATAAGATCTCGACGAAAGAAAAACCCTAAAATCGAAAAAATCTAGATCAATTAAATAAAGGAAAAGGACCAGCAAATTCAAAGAAAACAATGATCCATAATCAATATTCAATCAATAAAGATCAGTCGAAATTAGAGCAAGAAGAAGAAAAAATCGCCATAAGAGGGAGAGTATTTATGCAGAATCGGTTTTTTTTATTGGAGCTGATATATCAAATCTGCAAATTCTTCCAATCTGCGTTCATTTACAACCTAAATCCGTGCTTTAAATATCTCAACTAGATATCATACAACTAGCTTTAGCATTAAACTCTTTTAATACAATTCAACCATGTTCTACTAAGTTTAATTTGTCCGTAATCCAATCTAATTTGGATGATGACATTTAACTTAACAAAACATATAATTCATCGAGTTCTACTATTCGATGAATGATTCTAAATTTGTAATCAATAATAAATGCTCAACACATTCATCATTTTGATCACAAATCTAGAATAGGTTACTAGTAAAAGATGCTGTTATTTTCTTGTTATCAAAGTTCTCCCACTGATTCCTAGAACCATATCTTTCAAGTATCACACACTTGATCGAGAATTAATTTACCTTAATTAATCCCAAGTCTTTCTCTCCTACTTACTCTTTGAGTCGAGTATCTCAAGTAGTGACACTTGGTGGAGATTACGACTCTCTAATCAACATAACTCTATTTGTCTCTTATTATCACGAATTTCGCTTCCACTGACTTATAGAATTAAGTACTTCAAGTAGTAACACTTGGCGAAACATCCATTCTTATAATCAATACAAAGATATAAATATAACAAGGACTTTCTATTTTAGAATCCCTCCTAAAAATACATCTCTCGGATTTCCTTTTCATAAAAAAGTTCAAACTATGTATTAACTTACATTTTCAATCTCTAAATATATATAAAAGAGAAACCTTAATTCCAAAATGGAAAAGTTTGGACCCTTAGATAAAACTTAATGATGCGTAAATCACGCGACAAACGACAGCGGAAGACTATTTTTGGTAGTGGTCACTGGAGCACATCATCTGGAGGACCTTCAGTAGTGATCACTGGAGCATTCATCTGGAGCAGTCATCTGGAGCTTGCCACTGGAGAAATGTCACCACTGGTGACTGGACTGGTTCAGAAAAGACTTGTCTGAAATGGGATACTGCTGGAAGGATCAACATGGCTTGTTTAGAGGGCATGATCAGTTCAGTTGCCTTATTCAGTTCACTGGGTTTCTCCAGTTCAATGAATCTGGTCATTTCCGCATCACTTATGCTGACCATTGATGTACTTCAGAGCTTCATGATCAGAATATAAAACAAACTGCTTGGGCTTCAGATAGTGTGACCAGTGATTGACAGCCCTGATGATAGCATAGAATTCTTTGTCATACGTACTGTACTTCAGCTTCGAACCATTCAACTTTTCACTGAAGTATGCGACTGGTCTCTTTTCTTGAACAAGGACTGCACCAATACCAACTCCACTGGCGTCACACTCCAATTCGAATAATAATTCAAAATTTGGTAAGGACAGGACTGGTGCTGAGCTGAGCTTTTCTTTCAGCAAATCAAAGGCACTCTGAGCTGACTTAGGCCATTCAATCACACCTTTCTTTAGGCAATCAGTAATGGAAGCTACAACAGTTGAGAAATTTCTGATGAATCTTCTATAAAATGATGCCAGACCGTGAAAACTTCTTGCCTCTGTAATCGTTGTAGGAGCTGGCCAGGACTTAATTGCTTCAACCTTCGAAGGATCCATTGAAATTGCATTTTTAGATACAACGTATCCAAGAAATATCATACTTCCCACCAAGAAATCACATTTCTCCAGCTTCCCATATAACTGGTGTTTCCTCAGCAACATAAATACTTCTCTCAGATGATTAACATGCTCAGCTTCATTCTTCGAATATACTAGAATATCATCAAAATAAACTTCCACAAAATGACCAATGAGTGGTCTGAGGACTTCATTCATCAGCCTCATGAAAGTACTTGGGGCATTCGATAAGCCAAAAGGCATTACTAGCCATTCAAATAGACCCCCTTTAATCTTAAATGCAGTTTTCCATTCATTTCCATCCTTCATTCGAATCTGGTGATAGCCACTTCTCAGATCGATTTTGGAAAATATACAGGAACCATGTAATTCATCAAGCATATCATCCAGCCTGGGGATAGGATATCGATACTTGATAGTGATATTATTGATGGCTCTACTATCAACACACATACGCATTGAACCATCTTTCTTTGGAACTAAGAGAGCTGGTACAGAACATGGACTCATACTTGCTCTCACATACCCTTAGCAATCAGTTCATCGACTTGCCTTTGCAATTCTTTAGCTTCAGTGGGTGAACACCTATAAGCAGCTTTGTTAGGAAGGATTGATCCTGGAATTAGATCAATCTGGTGTTCAATACCCCTGATAGGAGGCAAACCAGAAGGCATTTCTTCAGGAAATACGTCAGTATATTCTTTCAGCAAGGGTTTGACTAAACTGGAAATGTCAGCGAGCCCCTTCTTATCAGCAAGTTCAACCATCAGCAACATCATTACTGAGGTGCCATCAGCGAGTTCTTTCTCAACTTCGGTTTGGGTCATGAACAAAGCCTTGTCTCGCTGATCCATCACCTTGGTTTTTGAGTACTCATCGGGTTTCAAAGAAGTTAGGGTGATCTTTTTCCCATTTACAAATAATGAATAAGAGTTTAAACGGCCATTGTGGAATACATGCTTATCAAACAACCATGGCCTTCCCAACAACAAATGGCACGCATCCATAGGGACAACATCACAAACAATCTCATCCTGATAAATAAGACCAATAGAAAATGGAATAGTAACTTGTTGAGTAACCTTTACCTCTGTTCTCTCACTGAGCCATTGAAGCTTGTAAGGACGGGGATGCTTCAGTGTAGGTAACCCCAGTTTATCAACCATATAAGTTGAAGCAGCATTAGCACAGCTGCCTCCATCAATGATAAGACTGCATACCTTTCCTTTGACGGTACATCTTGAGTGGAAGATATTCTCTCGCTGAGCTTTGTCAGCAGTTACTTCATCAGCGTGCATCATTCTTCTGACCACCAGCATCTCCCCAATATCAGCACCTACATATGTTTCTTCAGCGCCATCATCATCATCGTACACTGGTTCTTCTTTCTCAGTTTCAGCTTCTGGTAAATTTTCTATCTCCCTGATAGTCAGTGCTCGCTGATTGGGACACTGGGCCTGGAAATGACCAAATCCATGGCACTTGAAACATTTCTTTCCTACTAGCTCTTTTGATCCTCCAGTTTCTTTCTCCTTTCCTCTGAAGGGTTTTTGAACAGTTTCACCGGGCCTGGTAGCTGGTTGACTGGAGCTAGAAGTAATCTTAGTGAAAGGTTTGTATTGAACCTTTTTCTTCAACTGCTTTTCAATCTGGAGGGCCAGTTTGCATGCACCTTCATAAGTCCAGATGGGCTGTAATTCCATCTTCTCAGCAATGATAGCATTCAACCCCCAAGGAATCTGGCGATAGTATGCTCTTCAGTTTCTTTGACACCAGTTCTTGTCTTCAGCTGCTCAAACTCCTGATATACTCTACCACTTCTTTAGCACCTTGCTTCAGATTATTCATCAGTAGATACTGATCTTGCTTGTACGTTTGAGGAACAAATCTCTTCTGCATAACTTCCTTCAGTTTGGACCAGGTCTTGATTTTACTCTTACCCTTATACTCCCTTTCAGATTTCATATTATCATACCAAGATGAAGCATACTTTTTAAGCTTAATAATGGCAACCTTAAAACTTTTTTATCATCATAACCTTTTATTTCCATAATTCTATCCATCACCTGAACCCATTCAAAATATTCTTCTGGGTTTGATGAACCAACAAAATCTGGTGGATCTATTTTAATATCCTTAGTATCATCGACCTTATGTCTCCTTCGCCTTTCTCTGGGCTGTGGAACATCAGAATCACTAGAGTTTCTGGGCGTACTATCAGATCTCTCACTAGGATCTTGAGATTCAGAATCTCTTTCACTAGTAATAATATTTTCTCGATTAAATCTTAAACCACCATCTTCTAACATATGAACAACTCTACCAAGTGCCTCTTGTAGATCTTCAATCTGCTTATCTCTCCTAGCATTATGAGCTTCTTCTAATGTCATGTTTCTTCTAAAAGCCATTTATATTCAACAAACAAAATAACAAAAACCCACAGATGAAAAAGATTAAGAAACCCTTTTCAAACCTGGCTCTGATACCAAATTGATGCGTAAATCACGCGACAAACGACAGCAGAAGACTATTTTTGGTATTTTCTGGATTTTATATGAAACAAACAATAAAATAAAATGATAGATAAAAGAATCCACCACCAAGACTCGTAAAGGCTAAGCCACCGGAATCAAGGATAAAGGAAACACTCCGCCCCACCACTACAATCGATAAAGGTCTAGCCACCACGACTATAGATAAAGGAAACCGAAGATTTAAAAGACCTCACCATAATATTTGATAAAGAATAAATCACCACAAATATTGATAAAGGGGTCACTCCTAACCACCAAGATCAAAGATCTATAAAGGTAAAAGAAGATTTGTAAGAAATAGAGGCTGCTCTATTAATTTTCATTCAACATCAACTTCTTTACAATGAGAGATAAAACCTCTATTTATAGCCATATGCTCTACCTAGGAATTAACGACAAAATAATAAAATAATACATAAAAGCTGTCAAATGCTAGTCACTAATTGAATTTGGCCAATAGGAAATGGACAGCGTGGGCTTCTAGAAACATTCCCCTGCAAGTGGTCCCACAATACCGTTAGAAATGTCATTGTCACACGCGCCTTCCTTTACAGCTGTCATTCTTCTTTATTTGGCCCACAAACATGGGACTTCAGTGGACACTTTATTCTCATGCACACATCCTTATCCAAGACCTTATAGAACTGGTGACGTGGCAGCCTTTTATTGAATAAAGCAACTTCTTGACTGAACAAAACTCTGCTGAAGTATGCTGACTGGAGTTGCTCGCTGATGCTATTCGCTGATGACTTTCATTTGATCAGGGAGGGACTTGCCACTGGAGTAAAGTAACAATTGGAGGTTGTTTGTCAGCGAAGGCTTGTCCATAATGGGCTATGGCTGGCAAGATGAGCATGGCTTGTTCTGGAGGCATCTTCAGTCCAATGCTCGCTGCCAGTTGATTGCTGCCAGGTATTTCAACGACCCCTTCAGCGACCCCTTCTAGCTGACTGGAATAAGTCAGTTCAGCGAGTGGGATCATATTCGCATCACTTAACTTATAATATATAAAAACTTTCATTAGTTAATATCTACATTTTACTTTCTATCATTATTTTACATTATTTTATAAAAGATATAATTAACATACATATCCTATTAATAATTTCTGATACAAAACTTTTTTAAAATAATAGTATTATCAAATCTCAACGTGTCTTATTTATTCTATTAATCTAGTATTATTATAACGAAAACTTAATATGTTTAACCCGCGTATTATGCGGATATAATCTAGTTATTATAAAGTAAAAGTATTAAATATGTACAATACTGTATTTTTAAATTTAATACAATTATTTTAACCTGTCATATATATAAGATATTTAAATCTAAGTTACATAAATAATGATACAACAATGTTTACAATCCTGTAAATATATAATTACTTTAACATGTAGTCATTTATAATTTAATAAGACTCATCTAATCCAAATGAATTTCATAATGAAATTTTATTTTATATAATGTTTATAATTTATAATTTTTTGTCTACCCATATATATATATTAAAAAAACAACTCCACTTAGGTGGATTGGCCAAGGGTATCTTCTAAATCCACTATGTGGGCCCCGGAGGTGAGTTTTTCCAAGGTCTCGGGTTCGAGTCTTGGGTTTCTCATCTCAAGGTATTTTCCATGAGGAGGGGGTTGGAGGTCCAGCAAATCGCTGGTTAAAATTGCCTCCAACACGTCTGAATCGAAACTAACTTTACAAAAAAAAAATATATATATATAAATAATATTATAATATATGCGCTTATATATATATATATATATATATATATATATATATATATATATATATATATATATATATATATATATATATATATATATGGAGTTTGGAAAACGTGCTAGTTAAATGGTCACTAAATAACTATGTATATATATATATTAATATATGTTATATACGTAAATATATATATATATATATATTATATATATATATATATATATATTAAAAAAAATATTACTTTAAGGACCTATTAACCATTCAAAATCCTAAATTTTTAATATTCTTATATCCAATATTTAATAATTTATACATTGTTTTGAATATATATATATATATATATATATATATATATATATATATATATATATATATATATATATATATATATATATATATATATATATATATATATATATATATATATATATATATATATATATATATATATATATATATATATATATATATATATATATATATATATATATATATATATATATATATATATATATATATATATATATATATATATATATATATATATATATATATATATATATATATATATATATATATATATATATATATATATATATATATATATATATATATATATATATATATATATATATATATATATATATATATATATATATATATATATATATATATATATATATATATATATATATATATATATATATATATATATATATATATATATATATATATATATATATATATATATATATATATATATATATATATATATATATATATATATATATATATATATATATATATATATATATATATATATATATATATATATATATATATATATATATATATATATATATATATATATATATATATATATATATATATATATATATATATATATATATATATATATATATATATATATATATATATATATATATATATATATATATATATATATATATATATATATATATATATATATATATATATATATATATATATATATATATATATATATATATATATATATATATATATATATATATATATATATATATATATATATATATATATATATATATATATATATATATATATATATATATATATATATATATATATATATATATATATATATATATATATATATATATATATATATATATATATATATATATATATATATATATATATATATATATATATATATATATATATATATATATATATATATATATATATATATATATATATATATATATATATATATATATATATATATATATATATATATATATATATATATATATATATATATATATATATATATATATATATATATATATATATATATATATATATATATATATATATATATATATATATATATATATATATATATATATATATATATTATTCCCCACTAAATTAAAAAAAAATCCCGTTTTTTTTTTTTTTTCATCTTTTTAAAATTTTTATATCTTGAATACTTTTACAAGAACCTATGGTTTAGTTCCTAGTGTAATGAAGAGCACGACATTCTTTAGCAATATTCCTGACCTTACTAAGCAGGCCATTCGTTCTATGCTTCCTTTTGATGAGGGTAAACTTCCTGTCAGGTACCTTGGTATTCCTCTTATTTCATCAAGATTATTATATAAAGATTGCAAGATACTTATTGAAAAGCTTGACAAGCGTATTAGTGATTGGCGTAATAAGTCACTGTCCTTTACTGGAAGACTCCAGCTGATTAATTCAGTCCTATCTTCTATGCACATATATTGGGCCTCGGTATTTACTCTTCCTGCGCGTATTATCAGTGACCTTGAAAAAAGAATGCGGGGATTCTTGTGGTCGCAAGGTGAGCCCAAAAAGGGGAAATCTAAAGCAGCTTGGAAGTCTATTTGTCTCCCTAAATATGAAGGGGGTCTTGGGATTAAAAGAATTGGGGAAGTTAATAATGCTCTGTTGGTTAGTCATATTTGGAGCATTTTGAACCATCGTGACTCTATTTGGGTTAATTGGATTCATCTTTATAAACTAAAAGGAAGAAGTTTTTGGGATGTGAAGCCTCATGGAAGCATGACCTAGAGTTGGAGGAAGATTTTGGCAATTAGAGAGTTGGCTCGACCTCATATCAAGAACAGTATTGGTAATGGAATGAAGACTTATGCTTGGCATGATCATTGGAATTCGATTGGCCCTCTCTTTACTGTTCTTAGCCCGAGGACTATCACCACAGCAGGTTTTTCTCTTAACGCTAAAGTAGCTGATGTCTTGGCTAATGGTGCTTGGAAATGGCCTACCGCATGGCTGGATCTTTTTCCAGTTTTGATTAATGTCCAACCGCCCATACTACATGATCAGCAGGATACTCTAAGATGGTATGGAACTAATAATCAAGAAGCACATTTTTCATCTAAAAATGTTTGGGAAGCTTTCAGGTCACGTCAACCTGAGGTTACATGGGTCGACATTGTTTGGTTCTCCCAGTGTGTTCCTGATGCGTAAATCACGCGACAAACGACAGCGGAAGACTATTTTTGGTATTTTCTGGATTTTATATGAAATAAAACAACTAAACGAGACAATAAAGTAAAATGATAGATAAAAGAATCCACCACCAAGACTCGTAAAGGCTAAGCCACCGGAATCAAGGATAAAGGAAACACTCCGCCCCACCACTACAATCGATAAAGGTCTAGCCACCACGATTATAGATAAAGGAAACCGAAGATTTAAAAGACCTCACCACAATATTTGATAAAGAACAAGTCACCACAAATATTGATAAAGTGGTCACTCCTAACCACCAAGATCAAAAGATCTATAAAGGTAAAAGAAGATTTTTGTAAGAAATAGAGGCTGCTCTATTAATTTCATTCAACATTCACCAACTGCCTTACAATGAGAAATTAAGCACTTATTTATAGCCACACACATGCTATTTCCTAGGAATAAAGAAATACAAATATTAAATAAATAAAAGGCTGTCATGTGCTAAGGACAACCACTAATTTATCCACCAATAGGAAAAGGACAGACAAAGCTTCTAGAAAGATTCCTTCTGCACAAGGGCCCACAAACCGTTAAAAATAACGTTGTCACACGTGCCTTCCTTATCCCTGTCAACAGCTGCCATTCCTTCTTTATTGGGTCACTGCCATGTCACCGAAATAAACTGAACTGAACAAAACTGGTGACTTTATTCTGGTATTTCTGGACTGGAGTCGTTCACTGGTAAGCTTCACTGAAGGGTCTTGACTGGAGCCTGGAAACTGGAGACTGGAGCCTGGAGACTGGGGACTGGAGACTGGAGACTAGAGCCTGGAGCCTGGAGACTGGAGACTGGAGCCTGGAGACTGGAGACTGGAGCCTGGAGACTGGACTGGAGACTGGAGACTGGAGACTGGAGCCTGGATCTGGAGCATATTCACTGGAGATTGCATCTGGAGGATCTTTACTGGAGGATGCACCTGGAGGATCTTCACTGGAGAATGCATCTGGAGGATCTTCACTGGAGAATGCATCTGGAGGATCTTTACTGGAGAATGCACCTGGAGGATCTTCACTGGAGAATGCATCTGGCGGATCTTCACTGGAGAATGCATCTGGAGGATCTTTACTGGAGAATGCATCTGAGGATCTTTACTGGAGAATGCATCTGGAGGATCTTCACTGGAGAATGCATCTGGAGGATCTTTACTGGAGAATGCATATGGAGGATCCAACTGGAGGATCCATCTGGA
>CM067173.1:38447554-38535884 GCA_034093135.1 Erigeron breviscapus | reverse complement strand
AGACCAGATTTCTGAAGTGTTAACAAACTGGACACTCCAGCCCATACCATGGCCTTATCATACTTAAACATATTAGCATGAACACATAATGAAATTATTTCAGCTTTAATCACTTCATCAAGTAGTAAAGATTTAAGAGTGTCTTGCTTCTTTCGCACACATAATGAACTAGTGTTCAAGTGGCCATCATGTATCAAAAGACGATCATTCATAGGAATAACACAAAAACCCATACCATAATAATCGATTCTGACATTAAACACAAGTGCTCGGTTAGTAGTTGTTACCCCTATGCCTTCCTTAAGCCATTGAGTTGTGACTGGTAGTGACTGAGTAGGTATGGAGTTCTTCCTCAGGCATATAGACATTGCTTGTTGAACTTCAACTGATGGATCTCCAGTTGGATCTTCAGTTGGATCTTCATCAGTAAAAGCTTCACTGAGTACACTTTTCGCTGGACTTCATCAGTGAGAGTTCCAGTCGAATGTACTACTTGCTGGGCTTCTTGGATCAGCGATGATTTATCACCAGCAGCTCTTACGGACTCTTTTTCGCTAGTAACATAACAGAAACATGTCTGGCTAACACTTCCTTGCTGGGATTCATCAACACTAACTTCACGAGAATGATTAGCATTCCGATTCAGCAAGAAATCATCAAGGTCAGCTTCAATTACTTCTTCACCATCGTCATCATAAACACATGGTTGGAAAAAATCATCTTCTTGCTGTACGTGATCCATATCAAGTGAATGATCAGTTCTTTTGAAGAGCAAAAAGTCATCAGCAACATCACACATTTCTTCTTCATCATAAATAAGCTCTTGTTCAACATCGAATTCAACTTTTATCTTTTTGAAAGAATTAGGGGCTGATCTAATCTCCATGAGATTTAAATCGCAATCAGTGAGTTTCTTACGAGAATTTTTCTTTTTTGTTTCTCTCACATGATTTTCTAACACATCTAATATTATCCCCATTTGTTTTTCAAGAGATTTAAGCTGTCTATCTCTTCGAAAATTCTCTAAAGCAAGATTTCTATTATAACCCATTTCTATTATCTAAATGAAAGATAATCAAAAATAGATCTAGACAAGAGAGATCAGATCTGAAATTGGAAACCACAATTTCATGAGTAAACACATTCAGATCTAAACAATAATATTCAAATAACGATCAGATCTATGAAGATTTGAGACAACTTATCCAAACAGATTTTTGACAAAGAAACAAACACCAACAGGATAAAAAGATTAAGAAACCTTTTTCAAAACTGACCCAACAAACAAAATAACAAAAACCCAAGGACTAAAAGATTAAGAAACCTTTTGGTAACCTGGCTCTGATACCAAATTTGATGCGTAAATCACGCGACAAACGACAGCGGAAGACTATTTTTGGTATTTTCTGGATTTTATATGAAACACACAACTAAACGAGACAATAAAGTAAAATGATAGATAAAAGAATCCACCACCAAGACTCGTAAAGGCTAAGCCACCAGAATCAAGGATAAAGGAAACACTCCGCCCCACCACTATAACCGATAAAGGTCTAGCCACCACGATTATAGATAAAGGAAACCGAAGATTTAAAAGACCTCACCACAATATTTGATAAAGAACAAGTCACCACAAATATTGATAAAGGGGTCACTCCTAACCACCAAGATCAAAGATCTATAAAGGTAAAAGAAGATTTGTAAGAAATAGAGGCTGCTCTATTAATTTTCATTCAACATCAACTTACTTTTACAATGAGAAATACAACCCCTATTTATAACCAAAACTATCTCCTAGGAATTAACGAAAAGTAATAATAAAATAATAAAAAGTTGTCTTGAACAAAAGACAACCACTAATTTATTAACCAATAAGAAAGGGACAAGCAATCTTCTAGAAGGATTCCTCCTGCAAGTGGGTCCACAAACCGTTATGAATAACGTTGTCACGCGCTCCTTCCTTATCTTCTTTCGACAGCTGTCATTCCTTCTTTATTGGGTCCCCACACGTGATCAGACTTTATTGATAGGACTGGAAACTAAAATCTGGACATCAACTGGTGACTTCATCTGGAGCGTTCATCAGTAGACTGGACTGGAGCTGGTCACTTGAGTGCTTCAGTGGAGAACTTCACTGGTGGACTTCTGGAAAAGCTACTGGAGGATCTTTACTGGAGAATGCATCTGGAGGATCTTTACTGGAGAATGCATCTGGAGGATCTTTACTGGAGAATGCATCTGGAGGATCTTTACTGGAGAATGCATCTGGAGGATCTTTACTGGAGAATGCATCTGGAGGATCTTTACTGGAGAATGCATCTGGAGGATCTTTACTGGAGAATGCATCTGGAGGATCTTTACTGGAGAATGCATCTGGAGGATCTTTACTGGAGAATGCATCTGGAGGATCTTTACTGGAGAATGCATCTGGAGGATCTTTACTGGAGAATGCATCTGGAGGATCTTTACTGGAGAATGCATCTGGAGGATCTTTACTGGAGAATGCATCTGGAGGATCTTTACTGGAGAATGCATCTGGAGGATCTTTACTGGAGAATGCATCTGGAGGATCTTTACTGGAGAATGCATCTGGAGGATCTTTACTGGAGAATGCATCTGGAGGATCTTTACTGGAGAATGCATCTGGAGGATCTTTACTGGAGAATGCATCTGGAGGATCTTTACTGGAGAATGCATCTGGAGGATCTTTACTGGAGAATGCATCTGGAGGATCTTTACTGGAGAATGCATCTGGAGGATCTTTACTGGAGAATGCATCTGGAGGATCTTTACTGGAGAATGCATCTGGAGGATCTTTACTGGAGAATGCATCTGGAGGATCTTTACTGGAGAATGCATCTGGAGGATCTTTACTGGAGAATGCATCTGGAGGATCTTTACTGGAGAATGCATCTGGAGGATCTTTACTGGAGAATGCATCTGGAGGATCTTTACTGGAGAATGCATCTGGAGGATCTTTACTGGAGAATGCATCTGGAGGATCTTTACTGGAGAATGCATCTGGAGGATCTTTACTGGAGAATGCATCTGGAGGATCTTTACTGGAGAATGCATCTGGAGGATCTTTACTGGAGAATGCATCTGGAGGATCTTTACTGGAGAATGCATCTGGAGGATCTTTACTGGAGAATGCATCTGGAGGATCTTTACTGGAGAATGCATCTGGAGGATCTTTACTGGAGAATGCATCTGGAGGATCTTTACTGGAGAATGCATCTGGAGGATCTTTACTGGAGAATGCATCTGGAGGATCTTTACTGGAGAATGCATCTGGAGGATCTTTACTGGAGAATGCATCTGGAGGATCTTTACTGGAGAATGCATCTGGAGGATCTTTACTGGAGAATGCATCTGGAGGATCTTTACTGGAGAATGCATCTGGAGGATCTTTACTGGAGAATGCATCTGGAGGATCTTTACTGGAGAATGCATCTGGAGGATCTTTACTGGAGAATGCATCTGGAGGATCTTTACTGGAGAATGCATCTGGAGGATCGTCACTGGAGCCTGGATCTGGAGGATCTTCACTGGAGAATGCATCTGGAGGATCTTTCACTGGAGAATGCATCTGGAGGATCTTCACTGGAGAATGCATCTGGAGGATCTTTACTGGAGAATGCATCTGGAGGATCTTTACTGGAGAATGCATCTGGAGGATCTTTACTGGAGAATGCATCTGGAGGATCCAACTGGAGAATCCATCTGGAGGATCCAACTGGAGGATCCAACTGAAGCCTTGAAACTGGAGCATCTCACAGGAGTGCAACTGACGGATACTCGCTGAAGTGTCACTGGTTAGTAGCACTATTGAAATGAAGTTACTGAAGAGTTGTTGTTGATCAAGGCTTGTTTTGTCACTAATGAACTTTAAGACCAACGACTTTTGTCTTGGTTGCAAAACTTCAATACTCGAATTAGTATCAAGATCAACATACACCAGTAGTATAATGCCAATAAAGGATATCCAGGGATACATGGTTGCTTGCTGATCTTTGATTAATAAATATACGAGCCAAGCCTTTTTGTGGAAATGACTCGGGGTCATTTTTGCATCAGTTCCACGCTATTGCTTTCATTTATGGCTGGTTTTTCGCCAAAAGCTTAAGACTCAAGATCGATTGAAGCCATGGGAAGCTGGGGGTGCTTATAACCTTAACCTGACGTGTTGCCCTTTGTGTCAACATGGCCAGGACTCTCATAACCATCTTTTCTTTGAATGTACTTTTTCGTTTCAGGTTTGGAATGATATAAAAGTTCTGGCTGGATTACACCATGTATCAGCGAAATGGGACGATATTGTTGCTTGTCTGACGCCTCTCTCCAAAGTTAATTCTGCTCGAAGTGTTCTAGGAAGGCTTGTTGTTGCTGCATCGTCCTATTTCATATGGCAAGAGCGGAATGCACGTCTATTTACCAATAAAGCAAGAACTGTTCAACAGATTCGGGAGCTGATCGTTTATAATGTTCGACTTAAGGTTGCTTCTCTTAAGTTTAAACATACTAGTGAAGCTGGAAGCTTGCTGGAACAATGGAGACTACCAAAGGAGCTACTACTTGTTTAGTGTTTATATCTTTTCGTAGTATGTTATTTGGCTTGTGTAACAACCCTCAATTTTCGACTATGACAATTTACTTAGATTTGTCTAGGTGTATATCCCTAGAGTTTTATTAAGAGAATTGACCTTCTAGGCATTAAGGCATGGTGATAACTGTCCTCTAGTCCGACGAAATACCGTAGGTGACTAGGTATCTTAGAAATGCCATAAACAATAACTAAAATCATTCAAGACAATCTCAAGCTATAAATTAGTTCTAACTGAACTTGATGAAACGTCAATGAACCAAAAACTTTATTTCGAGAAGTTAAATTATAAAAGTATTTGTACAAGACTCACAAGTTGTGACAACAATCAACAATCTTATAAATATCCAACAATTTAAACACCAAGCTAATTAAAGTATATATGCGCATAAATACATAATGACCATCTTGAAAATGTAATTATAAACTATCACGTACATGAGGTGAGTTTAAATAATAATAATAAGTGAATATATATGTCTATTGTGAGTACAAGTTTATAACAAAGTGATTAAGTAACAAATTGAAACACAAAAAAAAAAAATTATATATATACATGGCTACATACACACATATATGTACACAATCATGTCCTAAATTGCTAAATAACTAGTAAATAAACCCTCATACATGAACCGATACTAAATAATACTTACACTTTAAACAACTAACTAATTTAAGTAATTACACTACACACACATATATATATATACATGGCTACATACACACATATATGTACACAATCATGTCCTAAATTGCTAAATAACTAGTAAATAAACCCTCATACATGAACCGATACTAAATAATACTTACACTTTAAACAACTAACTAATTTAAGTAATTACACTACACACACATATATATATTTATACATACAAAAGTATTCATGCATGAATCTAGACCAAAACACAACCATATACACCCTTAAAATTCAAATTTACACAACACACACTTTGCCTAGCCAATGGGCTTCAAGCCACCACCCAACTAGACCAATGACCACTCTCCCAACTTCTTTTCTCCCTCTCCATCACGTGGATATGCTCCTAACACTCCAATTTTCTGCATCATTTCACACATACCACTCACACACACTTTCTCCAACTCTCTCTCAACTTTCTTTCCACTCTTCTTCATATTTTCGGATTTAACAAGCAAAAATGGAGCTTAAATCTAATCTAAACTATTGTAATAATAATCTTTCTTGTTAATTTATCATCTAAGGTCAAGTATGGAGTCATTTGGGGGTCTTGAATGTCACGAAAATTCTGCATAAAATCATCTACAAAACCGTGTTCATCAAGGGTATAACTCATCATCTCTTTGTTTAATCTATCTTGTTTTTGTAGATACTAAAAGATCTTTATCAAAAATCATGTTTTTCTTTGATTTTCCTCTTGATTTAAACTCAATGAGGGCAAGGTTAATAGATCCTTATCTCACATGTTCATGCATGTAAAGATCTAGAGAAAGGATTCAATGATTCAACAAGAACAAGACCCAAGAGTTAGTAGTTGCAAGATTTGTTATAAAATGGTTAATGGGTCTCACAAAAATGATTTTTCTATCAAAGAAAATATGTCTATATTTATGTGATTTTTCATCAAAATGTTATTTTCAAAAGTTAGATTAAAGTTTATAGCTTAATCTTGCTTAAAAGTGTTAGATCTTAACATGCATGCTTAGATTTGCACTAGTTTTGATTGATTTTGATTTTGGAAGTTGAGATGAATTATTGATAATTTTGAATCTGCTATAATCAGTATATTTGATGTTAAAGTCATACAAAAATAACCAACAAATATGTTAGTGGTAATTTAGAGTGCAAAGTAAGCAAACCAAGCCATTGGTTGGTTGTTTGGACCAAAATACAATCTGACAGAATCACAGTTTTCACTTTGGACGGATAAACTGAGCATGTGACGACCGATTCAGGGAAAGTTGGCAAAACAAAAGTTGTAGATAAACGAGTTAAAGTTAACCTCCAACTGGAATCACACAAAAATACTGAACAAAACAAAAGATATGATTTTTCTACTAAAACTGGTCAAAACTGTATTTTTGTGTAATATCTATGTCAACTTTGAGAAATTTTATCTTCAAAATTAAGAGGTTCCAGAAGCTTAAACTTGGTAGGAATTAACTTTGATGTGTTCTATGCTTAAAATAAAATCATGGTATTTTTATAGCAATCAAAACATCGAGAACTTTTATAAAACTTCTTATGTCGCAAACAATTCCCATTCGGGACAGTTTATGTTTGAGTAATTTTTAGAGGTAGTAAACATTACTTCAAAATTCACCCAAAATTCACAAAATAAGTGGACACATGTAGGTTATTGTATAAAAATCAGTAGGGTCCAAATAATTCGGTTTAACCCCAAAACAGTAGCCAACATTTCATAAAAATGTGAAGTAAAAACAGAAAATTCTGAAGTAAACCAATAATTTGTGTAATGGGCTAAAAGATACACTAAGGACCATAATGGGCTAACCCGACCCAAATAATAAACCCATTGAACCATAAATCAGTAGGCCCACTGGGCCCAATAAACCATGTAGCCCAATAATCAATATAACCCATTAAGCACATAACCCAAATAAGGTTAAGTCCAATGACTAAATTAAGCCCAAGTCACTTAAAAGCCCATAATACTTAGGCCCAATTTGGTAATGGCCCATAACACCTAAGCGAATTTCATAAACCCGAATAATCATAAGACATATTGAGGAATATGTGAGTAAAAGATAAGCGTAATCAATGTAACACAAAAAAGGATGATTAAGTAGAATGGACATAAGTAAATACGTTAACCAAAATATAGATTGATATCACAAATGCTATTTAGTATTAAAATTGGTTACACATCCAATTATGTTTAAAAGAACATAACTTAATATGGCATTTCCATATGATAACCTAAGATGCCAAACAAAACCACAAATGAAGGCAAATTACCGAAATTCTAACAACTTATAACTACATGTATATTGAAAGTGACCTTTTACACCATCAATCTCTACAATCAAAAAGAGGTGAATATTAGCAATATACTTGGATTCCATAATTGATGACAAAATAATGAAAGTGGCATTTCTAAGTGATGGCTTAAGATAGGAACTTACGTATATTAGTCCTCTCGTAGGGATAGTCTTGGCTTTGAAATGTGGTTGAGGACCATGATGGAATATATGATCAAGGAAGCAATAAATGGGAAGTACCCATTTTGGATAAGTATATATAATGCTCGGCATATCAAGGTGAGTCATAGCCCCCTTTCAAACTCTTTTATATGTTTTACTTACGGGGTGAAAAGCATGATAAATAAAATTTCTTCTTTTATGAAAATGCGATATTGAACGAATGATGATTATATGGGAATGATTGTATGTTCAACGTGTTATATGTTATATGATGAGCTTGAGTACTATCAAACGGTGGTCCCATGTACACTACTATTAACTAATTGAGGCATGTAGTTAGAGGGTTGCGCAACTAGGATTCGTCCCCTCACTCACATCAGTGGCGACAGGTTGATTGGCCGCCTTTGTGGCCGCCTTCAACGGTGTCGGTCATGGGGTGCTCTAATCTACTTTTATTATTGGTCGTCTCCATGGCACGACTCCTTTATTATCATTATTGCACGTGATTGACAGCATGTGCTTCTATTATCACTTCTTCGGGACATATTATCATTATTATTATTTGGACGTGAAGGGTCTTAGTAGTGGCTCAAGAACAATCTCATCAAATTATGTCATGGTAGTCTTACCATTGACCAAGTGGTATTGATATTATTTATGGTTGGATATTATGGATTGAACATACGGTTTGGGTATTGGACCTTATATGGAATCTTGAAAGTTGTTGAAATTGGCGGTATTGAAATATTGATGACCGAATGGTTTTGGTATGATGTATGATTAATCGATTTATATACTTTTTCTCTCACGATAAATTTGACAAATGAGAGCTTTATAATTTACCATGGATTCTCAACTCTTTGAAATGACGTTATGGTATTTTGAAAACTTGATGGTTTGATATGGGAATTTTTGCCGATCATGTGGTTTGGGTATATTGATATCTGATAATACGTTTTCTAAGTATTGAAATGATTATGTAACGAAATTTACTTAAAAACCTATGCACTCACCAACTACGTTTTCGTAGTTGACACTTTTTCTTCATGCTTTTCAGGAATTAGCTTAAGCTTTGGGGAATTATATGCATCATGATTATTTGCATTGCACTTTGGAGTCAAAGATCAAACCTTGTGATGGGCAATGGAATCCGCCTTGATCATTGTAGTATACTATTTCATGTGCTTGTTATTTGTTTCGTGAACTTAATATCCAAGTATGGTGGACGCATTTGTACTTGGAAATTGGTTCACATGCTTGTACATTTGTAAATTCTTTTTATCAAATAAAGCTATGGTGAATGTTATTTATAATCCTTTGTTTTGAATACTCCACTTTCTGTACATCTCATCGTTCCGCCTTAGTTGGGGTGTTACAACTTGTATGTTGGCATTTCCCTAGTTTGAACATTGGGGTTATAGAGAACATTGGGGTTCCTCCGGGAATTTCAAAACTATAGCCACTTTTCAAAAACAAATTTTTATAGTCGAGTCGAGCATAAGGTTAAGCGGATTAGTTTGAGCTTTACATGGTAGGACCCTAATTAAACGTAGGTCATGAACTACATTTAATTATGAGAGGACCATGTAAAACTCAAACGGCTACTTGAACTTATGTTCAAAAGGATTCCTTTTCAAAAAAAAAAAAGAGACCTTTATTAAACGCGTTTTAATGAGAATACGTGTTGCATTTAGACATTCACCTAAGCATATATAACGATTCGAGACTTGCTTTACTTGAGGATTATGCTAGTTTAGTAGGATTCCCCTTTTGCACATTAGAAGTGAAATGAATATAAGATTGAAAGATATTCGTTGATACATGCTACTCTATGCTATAACATGTGAATTTGGGCATGATTTGATTGCAATGTGAAAGCTTATAATGTGCAATGTGAAAGTTGTAATATGCAATGTGAAAGCTTATAATGTGCAATGTGAAAGTTGTAATATGCAATGTGAAAGCTTATAATGTGCAATGTGAAAGTTGTAATATGCAATGTGAAAGCTTTGTAATATGCAATGTGAAAGTTTGGAATGTGCAATATGGAAATTATGAGATAAATGTATGCGTAAAGCTTTGTGATTTATGATGTTGAACTTTAAGTAGCATATGAAATTTAAAATAATATGATTACTATGAGGCAAGAAATCATTTTGGAATATGACTTGTTTAAATTATTGGGTAATGAGGTTGATCATTTACGATTAGTTTGCAAGAGAATATGAGCATGACGAGTTAATACGAAATTTCATGGACGATATAGATATAAGAGCCTTTACTCTCTAAGTTTGAGCTATTTGAAGACTAGTGCGTGAATGATGTAATGAGTATATAGTCATGCCTTACTACTAAGATAGTTATTGCGCCCTGAGGTTGAGCTATTTGAAGACTAGTGCGTGGATGATGTAATGATATATATAGTCTTGCCTTAGTATCGAGATAGTTATTGTGCTCTAAGATTTGACTATTAAGAACTAGTATTTGCATGATATGATGATAATGTGGTTAGTACTTACTATAAAGATAGATATTGTGCGTTGAGACATGACCGCTTGAGAACTAGTGATTGTCCCTGAGAAATGCAAAATGAATTAGAAATTTCCTAAGTATGAAAGTTGTCATTAAGTACCCCTCCAATCCAATATTCGTTCACTCGTGCTCTTTTGAAATTATCCTACATCCTATTTCTTACGACGCCACTATTCATTATGGACATATGACAACGGCGATATCATCGGTGGAGCATCTTCCCACGAACGTTGGACGATATACTCTGAGAATTGTAGTCCCAAGATATGACACGAATTGTAGTCCCAAGATACTACGCATAACCCTTGTATTCGATCTGAGATGGTGCGAAACATATGGAAATGTCGGATGAAGTTGGAGACTTGTGAAGGGCGAGTGGTATTAAAGACAAATTACGATTCGACGACACTGGTAGAACACATTCCGATATATATTCTAGACGACACATTCTGAGGATTGTAGCCCCGAAATTTGGTGCGATATCTCTATTCTAACACGCGTACACGAACAGTTATCCATACTATCTAAGTCTCGGTGCGACATGTATTGACGTCATTGAAAGTTGGAGTCCATTGGGCAACGAAAGACATAGAAGTGATTTCTCTAACTCGCGCAAAGAGTCTGATTCGAGTCTTAATGACTGTTGTTTTTGTATTCCCTATATCATTCATTCGAAACCAAAATTTTATATCCTTGATATTCTCGATTATTGAAAGTAATGATCACCACTGTTTCTCTTCAAAAGTTAATAACCTAACAACATACAACTCACTTACGCAACACTCAGCAATGGCGAAATCGAGTAAGTAGTACCCTGCTCTCGGTGCGACATCAACAGATGCGAAAGACGTTCAGACATCAGTCGTCCACAAGTGGAATACTTGGGATAACCGTATAGCATAGAAGATGCTATTAGGTCACATACGTAACGTAGGATGTGGAAGGTATGTTGTATGTCAATCGAAGTACAATGAAGCACAATCAAAGAGTATACTAAGCCTTAACTTGGAGAAAGAATCGAAGGTCTTTCCTATCTATGTTAATCGACCAAAAGAAAGATTGAGCGGCCAACAAAAGGGAGGTTGTGAGACATGAAAGTCACCTTCGGTTAAGTACAAGGACTCCCCTAGAACTTGGGGGAATATCACTAGCAATGTTGGAAAATGAGAGTAGTTAGAAGAAGAAAACCAAGGACAATAAGATAATTAGGATGTGTCGAGTAACCCTCAAGATGGAAGAGTAACAAAAAAGGATTCCGAGCTATCCTTTTCTTTTTCAAAACACCCGTGTAGATGGAGATTTGTTACACGAAGGAATAAGGAATTTGGCGAATTGAAGATCGCCAAGGAAGGCGAGATGAAGTGAAGAGCAGGAAATCCCTTACATTTTTCTAGAGGAAAAAAAATGTTAAAGGGTAATCGCAACAAGGAAGATACTCGAAGATGGAGCATGAAACGCATGATTATACTTTATCTTTCAAGAAGAGTTATTCACTAGCGTCATTAAAAGATATATGAAGTAGAAAGTAAAGTAAAGGAAGGCGATTTAACCCAAACGGTAAAGTGAAGGCATTGACGTCATTGGCAAGATGTAGTTCTTGAGGTATTCATCTTTATGGCGTTCCACGCGTTATTCTTTGAATACCAATTGGAAAACCTCTATCGAAAGACTAGCTATTAGTAGAGCATATCAACTAAGCTAAGAGAAAGCGGTATACGTTCAACACCCCATGGAAGACTCGCTTCACCAAAGAGGACAAGTATGGTCGATAAGTAGAGGAAGCACGATAAGTTGTGATGGCCTTCTCCCCAAAATCAACGATCCGTAGAAAGGTGAGCTAAAAGAAGGTGAACTTGGGTGAGAAAAAAAATAAAAAAATAAAAAAAATAAAATCTTGTGACGCGTGGTGAGACGTGAAGGACCATTGACCCAAGGAGAATTGCGCCCAAGAAAAGTGAAGAAAGAAAGCAATATGGAATCTCTAAGTTGGAGGTGAAAGCAAAGAGGAAATACGACGCTAGAGGTCAAGGCACATACTACCACGACGACCATGGAAGTTGATCGCTGAACTAATTTTCAAACAACTACAAACTCCGGGAGGAGCTAGTTACGGAACATTTGAACGAAAGTGTGATAAGGATAACTCGCATCAGTAATGAATTGGGATTAAAGGATCCATAGCAGCATGATGTGACGAGTACCCCTCAGGCAATTACAAAGACTAAGCGACTGCGTGCGTTACATTCAAAACAACGATCACTCTAGGAAAGGACGCATCTAAGTGGCGAAATAATAAGGTGTATGGTGATCCATAAGAACACGAAAGAAAAATGGAGAAAACTAAATGGTTGAGAAAAGGATGAGGTGTGAAGCTTCACCTAAATTGCGTTACATCACAATTCCTAAGAGCATTAGGCTAGTGTACTTGAAAAGAAGCTTAGCTTAGAAAACTAAAAATAGATATGAGGCTTTAGGGAGCTAGGTCCTTGGAAGTTTTGTAGAGGACTGAAATGACCCAAGAAGGATTGTCCTTGAGAAGGAATCCATGCCAACAAGGACTTGAAGTGTTAGTCTTGCCAAGACGGCGATGATATGATATAATGATTTATGAGCATAAGGATTGTGTAAACCCTATCGCGAGGAATGCGTAGGAATAGAAGAGAAATGGAAGAGGTTACATGTGCAATGTTAAAAAGGAGTTTAGTCGGCAATATGTCATAGATGGTAGTACTTCTACATTAAAGAGGAAGAATCAAAGGTGCCCTAAAACGGTTTGAAAGTGAATATCGGCAAAAGCAAGAGAAACTGGTAACGATATGTCTTAGCAAATAACCAAAAAAAGGCGACTTTAGGAAACTAAGGACGAAGTTGAAGGACAAAGGAGAGTATGAGGAGTAAGATGGAACTATCATCAACTAATTCATGATTCCCTTGCACGCCATAAAACAACAAAGACGACATTGGAAACCCTAAAATAAGGTACTACGAAGATGTACCTTTGCAATTTTAGTGCAACTTGGCATAATGGGTTGGTATCACTCTTATTAAGGGGGTAATCCCTTAACAAGTGCTTGGTCACAAACGAAGACAAAGTTAGTAGCGGCAAGCATGTCGAACGTAAAGTTGAAGAAAATGAAAGCAGGCGAGAAGCCATTGGAACGATTCCTTAATTGGTAAAGAAAACGATAAAGGAAAGTACACAAAGTGGCAATGGTTATGAGTAGCCACCAACGATCGATATTCCAACGTTTCTTACTATTTTACTTTAACTCACGTTACAAACCGTTTGTTCATTTTACACCTCCGTTTTGATAATCTAATCATAATCTCATTTATTACAATTGCTCTATGTGAGAATACATACGATTAATTTCTAGTCGTCTCAGGAAGTGAGCGAGATTCGTAACCTTTCTCTTTTTCGAAGTCTCTAATCACGAGGAATGTTAGGGCACCAAGCAATGGATGCCCCCAACTACAGAGATCAAAAGCTCGTAAGTAACTAAAAAGGTGTCATGATGAAACCTATACGAACTCTCACATTTTGTACGTCTCCGTGAAGCTATCCTTATCGTCAATCTATTTATTTTATCACCATGTGAACGAGCAAACTTCGAGGACGAAGTTGTTGTTAAGGGGGTAATGATGTAACAACCCTCAATTTCCGACTATGACAATTTACTTAGATTTGTCTAGGTGTATATCCCTAGAGTTTTATTAAGAGAATTGACCTTCTAGGCATTAAGGCATGGTGATAACTGCCCTCTAGTCCGACGAAATACCGTAGGTGACTAGGTATCTTAGAAATGCCATAAACAATAACTAAAATCATTCAAGACAATCTCAAGCTATAAATTAGTTCTAACTGAACTTGATGAAACGTCAATGAACCAAAAACTTTATTTCGAGAAGTTAAATTATAAAAGTATTTGTACAAGACTCACAAGTTGTGACAACAATCAACAATCTTATAAATATCCAACAATTTAAACACCAAGCTAATTAAAGTATATATGCGCATAAATACATAATGACCATCTTGAAAATGTAATTATAAACTATCACGTACATGAGGTGAGTTTGAATAATAATAATAAGTGAATATATATGTCTATTGTGAGTACAAGTTTATAACAAAGTGATTAAGTAACAAATTGAAACACAAAAAAATAAAATTATATATATACACGGCTACATACACACATATATGTACACAATTATGTCCTAAATTGCTAAATAACTAGTAAATAAACCCTCATACATGAACCGATACTAAATAATACTTACACTTTAAACAACTAACTAATTTAAGTAATTACACTACACACACATATATATATTTATACATACAAAAGTATTCATGCATGAATCTAGACCAAAACACAACCATATACACCCTTAAAATTCAAATTTACGCAACACACACTTTGCCTAGCCAATGGGCTTCAAGCCACCACCCAACTAGACCAATGACCACTCTCCCAACTTCTTTTCTCCCTCTCCATCACGTGGATATGCTCCCAACACTCCAATTTTCTGCATCATTTCACACATACCACTCACACACACTTTCTCCAACTCTCTCTCAACTTTCTTTCCACTCTTCTTCATATTTTCGGATTTAACAAGCAAAAATGGAGCTTAAATCTAATCTAAACTATTGTAATAATAATCTTTCTTGTTAATTTATCATCTAAGGTCAAGTATGGAGTCATTTGGGGGTCTTGAATGTCACGAAAATTCTGCATAAAATCATCTACAAAACCGTGTTCATCAAGGGTATAACTCATCATCTCTTTGTTTAATCTATCTTGTTTTTGTAGATACTAAAAGATCTTTATCAAAAATCATGTTTTTCTTTGATTTTCCTCTTGATTTAAACTCAATGAGGGCAAGGTTGATAGATCCTTATCTCACATGTTCATGCATGTAAAGATCTAGAGAAAGGATTCAATGATTCAACAAGAACAAGACCCAAGAGTTAGTAGTTGCAAGATTTGTTATAAAATGGTTAAATGGGTCTCACAAAAATGATTTTTCTATCAAAGAAAATATGTCTATATTTCTGTGATTTTTCATCAAAATGTTATTTTCAAAAGTTAGATTAAAGTTTATAGCTTAATCTTGCTTAAAAGTGTTAGATCTTAACATGCATGCTTAGATTTGCACTAGTTTTGATTGATTTTGATTTTGGAAGTTGAGATAGATTATTGATAATTTTGAATCTATATTTGATGTTAAAGTCATACAAAAATAACCAACAATTATGTTAGTGGTAATTTAGAGTGCAAAGTAAGCAAACCAAGCCATTGGTTGGTTGTTTGGACCAAAATACAATCTGACAGAATCACAGTTTTCACATTGCACGGATAAACTGAGCATGTGACGACCGATTCAGGGAAAGTTGGCAAAGCAAAAGTTGTAGATAAACGAGTTAAAGTTAACCTCCAACTGGAATCACCCTAAAATACTGAACAAAACAAAAGATATGATTTTTCTACTAAAACTGGTCAAAACTGCATTTTTGTGTAATATCTATATCAACTTTGAGAAATTTTATCTTCAAAATTAAGAGGTTCCAGAAGCTTAAACTTGGTAGGAATTAACTTTGATGTGTTCTATGCTTAAAATAAAATCATGGTATTTTTATAGCAATCAAAACATCGAGAACTTTTATAAAACTTCTTATGTCGCAAACAATTCCCATTCGGGACAGTTTATGTTTGAGTAATTTTTAGAGGTAGTAAACATTACTTCAAAATTCACCCAAAATTCACAAAATAAGTGGACACATGTAGGTTATTGTATAAAAATCAGGAGGGTCCAAGTAATTCGGTTTAACCCCAAAACAGTAGCCAACATTTCATAAAAATGTGAAGTAAAAACAGAAAATTCTGAAGTAAACCAATAATTTGTGTAATGGGCTAAAAGATACACTAAGGACCATAATGGGCTAACCCGACCCAAATAATAAACCCATTGAACCATAAATCAGTAGGCCCACTGGGCCCAATAAACCATGTAGCCCAATAATCAATATAACCCATTAAGCACATAACCCAAATAAGGTTAAGTCCAATGACTAAATTAAGCCCAAGTCACTTAAAAGCCCATAACACTTAGGCCCAATTTGGTAATGGCCCATAACACCTAAGCGAATTTCATAAACCCGAATAATCATAAGACATATTGAGGAATATGTGAGTAAAAGATAAGCGTAATCAATGTAACACAAAAAGGATGATTAAGTAGAATGGACATAAGTAATTACGTTAACCAAAATATAGATTTGTAACACCCCAACTAAGGCGGAACGTTGAGATGTACAGAAAGTCGAGTATTCAAAACAAAGGATAGTAGATAACATTCACCATAGCTTTATTTGATAAAAGTAAATTTACAATGCACAAGCATGTGAACCAATTCCCAAGTACAATACGTCTACCATACTTGGATATTGAGACCACGAAACACATAACAAATACATGAGATGGTATACTACAATGGTCAGGGCGGATTCCATTGCCCGTCGCAAGGTTTGATCTTTGACTCCAGAGTGCAATACAATAATCATGATGCATATAAATCCTCAAAGCTTATGCTAATTCCTGAAAAGCATGAAGAAAAAGTGTCAACTACGAAAACGTAGTTGGTGAGTGCATAGGTTTTTAAGTACATTCCGTTACGTATCCATTTCAAAGAGTTGGGAAATCCATGGTGAATTATAAAGTTCTCATTTGTCACATTTATCGAGAGAGGAAAACATATCAATCGATTTATCATTTATCATACCAAAACCATTTGGTCATCAATACTTCAATATTGCCAAGTTCAACAACTTTCAAGATTCCATACAAGGTCCAATACCCAAACCGTATGTTCAAACTACAATTTCCATCCGTAATATAATATCAATACCGCTTGGTCAATGGTAAGACTACCATGACGTAATTTGATGAGATTGTTCTTGAGCCACTACTAAGACCGGTTATGTCCCAATAATCAATATAACCCATTAAGCACATAACCCAAATAAGGTTAAGTCCAATGACTAAATTAAGCCCAAGTCACTTAAAAGCCCATAACACTTAGGCCCAATTTGGTAATGGCCCATAACACCTAAGCGAATTTCATAAACCCGAATAATCATAAGACATATTGAGGAATATGTGAGTAAAAGATAAGCGTAATCAATGTAACACAAAAAGGATGATTAAGTAGAATGGACATAAGTAATTACGTTAACCAAAATATAGATTTGTAACACCCCAACTAAGGCGGAACGTTGAGATGTACAGAAAGTCGAGTATTCAAAACAAAGGATAGTAGATAACATTCACCATAGCTTTATTTGATAAAAGTAAATTTACAATGCACAAGCATGTGAACCAATTCCCAAGTACAATACGTCTACCATACTTGGATATTGAGACCACGAAACACATAACAAATACATGAGATGGTATACTACAATGGTCAGGGCGGATTCCATTGCCCGTCGCAAGGTTTGATCTTTGACTCCAGAGTGCAATACAATAATCATGATGCATATAAATCCTCAAAGCTTATGCTAATTCCTGAAAAGCATGAAGAAAAAGTGTCAACTACGAAAACGTAGTTGGTGAGTGCATAGGTTTTTAAGTACATTCGGTTACGTATCCATTTCAAAGAGTTGGGAAATCCATGGTGAATTATAAAGTTCTCATTTGTCACATTTATCGAGAGAGGAAAACATATCAATCGATTTATCATTTATCATACCAAAACCATTTGGTCATCAATACTTCAATATTGCCAAGTTCAACAACTTTCAAGATTCCATACAAGGTCCAATACCCAAACCGTATGTTCAAACTACAATTTCCATCCGTAATATAATATCAATACCGCTTGGTCAATGGTAAGACTACCATGACGTAATTTGATGAGATTGTTCTTGAGCCACTACTAAGACCGGTTATGTCCCAATAATCAATATATTGTCCCAAATGATAAGATAATGATAAGCACCTGCTGTCAATCACGTGCATAAAGATAACCAAGGGTCGTGCCATGGAGACGCCCATAAATATATAGTAGTTAGAGCACCGCGAGGCCAGACTGGCGATGAAGGTGGCCACTAAGGCAGACCAAACATCCCACCGTTACCTATAATAGTGGATGAGGGGACAAGTCCTAGTTGCGCAACCCTCTAACTACAGGCCTCAAATGAGTTAATAGTAGTGTACAGGGGACCACCGTTTGACAGTACTCAAGCTCATCATATAACATATAACACGTTGAACATACAATATAATTCCCATATCATTATCATTATTTCAAAGGATCATTTCATAAGATAAAGTCATTTTAATTAATCATGCTTTTCACCCCGTAAGTAAAACATATAAAAGAGTTTGAAAGGGGGCTATGACTCACCTTGATATGCTGCATATTATATTTACTCATCCAAAATGGGTACTTCCCATCTATCGCTTCCTTGACCATATATCCGTCATATTCCTCAATCATACTTCAAGCCAAGACTATCCCTACGATAGGACTAATATACGTAAGTTCCTATCTTAAGCCATCACTAAGAAATGCCACTTTCGTTATGTTGTCATGAATTTTGGGATCCAAGTATATTGTTAATATTTGCATCTTTTTGGTTGTAGAGAGTGTTGGTGTAAAAGGGTCACTTTCATTATACATGTAGTTATCAGTTGTCAGAATTTCGGTAACTTGCCTTTGATTATCATGGTTCCCATTGTGTGCTTTGCTTGATTATAATATTTGCATCTTTTTGGTTGTAGAGAGTGTTGGTGTAAAAGGGTCACTTTCATTATACATGTAGTTATCAGTTGTCAGAATTTCGGTAACTTGCCTTTGATTATCATGGTTCCCATTGTGTGCTTTGCTTGATTATAATATTTGCATCTTTTTGGTTGTAGAGAGTGTTGGTGTAAAAGGGTCACTTTCATTATACATGTAGTTATCAGTTGTCAGAATTTCGGTAACTTGCCTTTGATTATCATGGTTCCCATTGTGTGCTTTGCTTGATTATAATATTTGCATCTTTTTGGTTGTAGAGAGTGTTGGTGTAAAAGGGTCACTTTCATTATACATGTAGTTATCAGTTGTCAGAATTTCGGTAACTTGCCTTTGATTATCATGGTTCCCATTGTGTGCTTTGCTTGATTATAATATTTGACATTAGAAACTTCATAATATTAATATTTATGAATACTTTCTGATTTAAAATTATTTATTTAATTAATTACTTATTCATTTTCTTGATTTATTAACCAAATAATTCTTTAAAAATACTTTCAAGTACCTCACTTGCCTTTATAATTCGTGGCTAATTATATTTGGGTTATATTCTGATTATTATGCCTCTTTAACTTAGAATATTGTGATATATATATATTTATTTATGTAATTTTTCTATTAATTTAAAAATAGTTATTTATTAGTGATTTTCACTTACTTAATTATTTCTAATTTATATGACATTTGTTCTTTGACTTAAAATGATTTTATTCCAGTAGGTTTATAATACTTTTTGTTATGAGATTTTTGGAGTTGGTTAAAGTTGCAATCTAGTGACTTTTAGCTTATTTTGTTGTGAAGAACTTTTACTTGGAATTTTCTGTTTTAACACTTATTTTCATAAAATGTTGAGTAGTCATTCTTGGTTAAGTTGAATTATTTGGACGTTGGTGATTTTTATACAAATACATATATGTGTCCTATATTTATGTGAATTTTTGCTAAATTTTCAGACATTGTTTACTACCTCTAAAAATTACAAAACCAAAGTTGGTCAGAAAGCTTGCTGCTGTGCGACTCAATATATTTTATAAAAGATTTCTATGATGAACATTTAAGAAAAATCTCCCAATTTTATTTTAAGTTAGGGACACTTTGAACTCAGTTCACACCAAGTTTAAACTTCTGAAATCTATTAGTTAAGAAATTAAAAATCGTCAAAGTTGACTCAACATTAAGACAAAAATCCAGTTTTGACCACTTTTGGTAGAAAAATCATATCTTTGGTTTGGTTTAGTGTTTTTGAGTGATTCCAGTTGGAGGTTAAACTTAACTCTTTTATCTATAACTTTTGTTTTGAAAGTTTCTCTTGAAACGGCCCTCACATGCCCAGTTTATCCGTCCAAAGACAGAAGAATAATTCTGTCAGAAGCATTTGGGTCCAAACAACACACCAATGACCATTCTTGCTTTATTAACACTTGAGTTCATCATTTACAAGATTAATACTTTATTTTTATACCTCTTAACATCAAATTTCCAGATTATTATACCTCTTTTAACATATTTTTCACTTAATACAAGTCCATCCATCTCATAATCCAACAACAAGATTCAACTTTCTTAGATCTAACATGTATTCATTCAAATCAACACTTTTCAATACCAATCTTTATAGATCTAACTTTCAACAACATAAAAACATCTTTTTAATAAAAAATCTCAGAAATATATTCTTCAAAATATACAAAAACATATAGATCTATCAAAAGGAAAATCACTTTAAAAGCTATTAATCTATAACAACACTTTTGGGTCTTAAACTTGTTGAATCCTTGGATCTTTCTCATAGATTTCGACATGCATATGCATGAGGAGAAAGATCCTATCAACTTTGCCTTCATCAAGTGTCTATAACAAAGAAATCAAGAAGAAAACATAAACTTTTGATAAAACCTTTGAATATAAACAAGAACAAGATTAAATCTAGTAAAAAGGATGAAGATTATACCCTCTTGAACTTGGTTTTGAAGGTGGATTTATGGCAGATTTTTCGTGGCCTATATGCTCCATAAAACCCTTATTCCAAGCTTGAAATAACCCTTAAATCTATCTTGAATTAATCCTTGTTTAATCCTTTAAAAACCCTTATTCCAAGCTTGAAATAACCCTTAAATCTATCTTGAATTAATCCTTGTTTAATCCTTTAAAAACCCTTATTATTCTTATAGATTAAATATGATTTTTGTGTTTCAATTTGTTACTTGGCTCTTTGTTCATAAAATTGCATATATATATGTATATGATTTTTGTGTTTCAATTTGTTACTTGGCTCTTTGTTCATAAAATTGTATTTACATTAGGCATATATATGTACTTATTATTATTCAAGCACTTTTATGTACATATTAGTTTATAAATATGTTTTTAAGATGGTCATTATATTTTTCTTGTCCAAATGTACTTCAATTAGCTTGGTGTTCGAATCGTTGGACATTTATAAGTTTGTTGATTGTTGTCACAACTTGTGAGTCTCACATTATTAGTTATATAACTTAACTTCTCGAAATAAAGTTTTTGGTTTGTTGTCCTTTCGTCAAGTTCAATTAGAACTAGTTTATAGCTTGAGATTGTGTTGAATGATTATAGTTATTGTTCATGGCATTTCTAAGGCAACTAGCTATCTTTGGGAATTCTACTGAACTAGATGGCAAGTATCACTATGCCTTAATGTCTGGAAGGCAAAATCTCTTAAGAAACCTCTAGGGATAGATATCTAGATGAATATAAGTAAGTCGTCCTAGTCGGAAATTGAGGGTTGTTACAAGATTGATATCACAAATGCTATTTAGTATTAAAATTGGTTATACATCCAATTATGTTTAAAAGAACATAACTTAATATGTCATTTTTTTTTTTTTTTTTTTTTTTTTTTTTTTTTTTTTTTTTTTTTTTTTTTTTTTTTTTTTTTTTTTTTTTTTTTTTTTTTTTTTTTTTTTTTTTTTTTTTTTTTTTTTTTTTTTTTTTTTTTTTTTTTTTTTTTTTTTTTTTTTTTTTTTTTTTTTTTTTTTTTTTTTTTTTTTTTTTTTTTTTTTTTTTTTTTTTTTTTTTTTTTTTTTTTTTTTTTTTTTTTTTTTTTTTTTTTTTTTTTTTTTTTTTTTTTTTTTTTTTTTTTTTTTTTTTTTTTTTTTTTTTTTTTTTTTTTTTTTTTTTTTTTTTTTTTTTTTTTTTTTTTTTTTTTTTTTTTTTTTTTTTTTTTTTTTTTTTTTTTTTTTTTTTTTTTTTTTTTTTTTTTTTTTTTTTTTTTTTTTTTTTTTTTTTTTTTTTTTTTTTTTTTTTTTTTTTTTTTTTTTTTTTTTTTTTTTTTTTTTTTTTTTTTTTTTTTTTTTTTTTTTTTTTTTTTTTTTTTTTTTTTTTTTTTTTTTTTTTTTTTTTTTTTTTTTTTTTTTTTTTTTTTTTTTTTTTTTTTTTTTTTTTTTTTTTTTTTTTTTTTTTTTTTTTTTTTTTTTTTTTTTTTTTTTTTTTTTTTTTTTTTTTTTTTTTTTTTTTTTTTTTTTTTTTTTTTTTTTTTTTTTTTTTTTTTTTTTTTTTTTTTTTTTTTTTTTTTTTTTTTTTTTTTTTTTTTTTTTTTTTTTTTTTTTTTTTTTTTTTTTTTTTTTTTTTTTTTTTTTTTTTTTTTTTTTTTTTTTTTTTTTTTTTTTTTTTTTTTTTTTTTTTTTTTTTTTTTTTTTTTTTTTTTTTTTTTTTTTTTTTTTTTTTTTTTTTTTTTTTTTTTTTTTTTTTTTTTTTTTTTTTTTTTTTTTTTTTTTTTTTTTTTTTTTTTTTTTTTTTTTTTTTTTTTTTTTTTTTTTTTTTTTTTTTTTTTTTTTTTTTTTTTTTTTTTTTTTTTTTTTTTTTTTTTTTTTTTTTTTTTTTTTTTTTTTTTTTTTTTTTTTTTTTTTTTTTTTTTTTTTTTTTTTTTTTTTTTTTTTTTCTAACAACTTATAACTTTGTATATTTTTTTACACCATCAATCTCTACAATAAAAAAGAGGTGAATATTAGCAATATACTTGGATCCCATAATTGATGACAACATAATGAAAGTGACATTTCTAAGTGTAACACCCGTCGTTTAAAAACTTGGATTTTTTCAAAACTTTGCCAAACGGCGTTTAAAATAAGCGGAAAGGATCACTTTCAAAATCTGCCCCATCCGTAACGGATGGTACCTTTAAAATTTGGTGTTACTACTAGCATCATCAAAACAATAAAAGTAAATCCAAGCTTTGGCACCAACATAAATGCCACATTATTACAAGTCTTTAATCATAAATGAAATAGCCAAACATAAGGCTAAAGGAAGTCTAAGCGTTTAATGTCTTTGCTAAGCTTCTTTATTCGTCTACCCAAGCCTCACCAAGCTAATCCTTGCCTATCTCAAACTTGATTATCCTGAAGGCACAACATTTTCAAAGAACAAGTGTTAGCTAATAAAATTAGCTAAGTAAGATAACATAACTTGAAAACGTTTGCCAATTTCATATATTAACAAAATCCGCATTTTAAGTTAATATCACACACATACATAACATCATAAGATACACATTAGGTTCAACATGTCCTAAAGTGTGCCTATACTTTCTTTCTTCATCTTTCTTTCTTTACTTCTTTGCCAAGACGTAGGCTAAGTGACTTATGCCACTTACATAGGGATGTGGGGTTGTGTGTAGGCGGTCATAGACCATACATGGAGTCCTCACACCCGACATGATGGGTAAACCATAAGGTGGTCCATCGGCGTCGTTAAGGAATGACAAAGTCAATCCAACTGAATAAACCGTTTACGCCTTTACGCATTGGTGATTAGTTACTCCACCCGGAATACTCAAACGTAACTATGCCACAAGGAGCAACTCAAGTGACCACGTACGCACCAGCCCCGAAGAGCTAGCACGGGTTAAGCTTAACACAAGACTTTACATAATGCTCGAGACTTTAATCGCTTAATTAGTTTAGGCTACTCTTTCACCTAAGCTAATCACATATCATCTTTTACTTTAGGGCCCTTAACGTGCACGTGAACATGGCAATCCTAATCAAGGACTAGTGACTAGGTGATCAAGCCACACATGCAAGCATATATCATATCATTTCATCATTTCATGCATTTATAATCATTTCATCATTTCATGCATTTATAATCATTTCATCATCTCATGCATATATACTTACCACATACCATTGCAACCTGCATATGAAGGTTAATCATCATAAACGGTAAGTAATATATCCCTTTGCAACCTCCCATAGTCACCCATGAACATAAAATGTACATACATATTCAATTGGAAGGTTTAACTTATGAAAACGTGTTTTGTTGTACCAACAGGTGACAAAAGATGTTATCTTACCTCGGTACAGCTTACCAACAAGTTAAAAGTATCTTATAGTGCTTGCTAAGTGCTCCCGACAACCTAGAACGAGTATAAGATCGAAATATAAGCTAAACGAAATGTTTTATGAAAACTGGACAAGAGGTGCGTCGCACCTCCCACATGGTGCGTCGCATAAATCGATCAGAAAATTCTGAACATAAGTAGGTGCGCCGCACCTACTCCTTGGTGCGTCGCACAAATCCATCAGAAAATTCTGAATAGATGCAGGTGCGCCGCACCTACCCATTGGTGCGCCGCATATCGGGCTTTTGGCTGAAATCCATTTTTTTTCATTTTGGGCTGTGGTGCGTCGCACCACCCTCCTGGTGCGTCGCACCTGGAGTGTCGACCAGAAACCTAATTTTTGTTCTTTGATCAAACGAATTCCATATGAACCCATACCCCAAATCCAACCTGGGGACTTAAAATTAATCCTTTTAATTGCACTTTCATCAACTTAAACCATCATATTAATCCCTTAATCCTTTACATCATAAATCAATCATTAAAACACCCGAATAACATGAATTCGATAAACGTTTGATCAAATAACCCAACCCAAACCCTATGGACTAGATTATAACTCATCTATGACTCATAAGATCAGAATTCAAAGATAATATTACCTATATTACCTGTAGATGACTTAGAGGATCCAAGATCTAATCAAAACTTGATCAATACGGCACGAATCGATTGAATCTTGGGGGAAACTTGTCTTGGGGATTGAGGGGATCAGTTGAGAGGTTTCACACACACAAGAGCAGGTGTTTTGTGACAATTAGGGCTGCCTAATTGCTCCCTAACCCCTGGCCACCAAACTCAACCTTACACTTAAGACCCCTCAACTCTTCAACTTAACGTTCTTAGCTTAACTTTCTACCGGGAGTCTTAACATACTAACAAGCACTTTATAACTTAACTTTACTTTCATTAATCAACATATTTGTCATTTCATATTAAACGTCTAAGCATTTAATCACATAATCCCATATAGGGCACATAAACATAATAGACTTAACGTTAACTAACGGAAAGTCAAATAGTCAAACATAAAACGTTTGGGATGTTACACTAAGTGATGGCTTAAGATAGGAACTTACGTATATTAGTCCTCTCGTAGGGATAGTCTTGGCTTTGAAATGTGGTTGAGGACCATGATGGAATATATGATCAAGGAAGCAATAAATGGGAAGTACCCATTTTGGATAAGTATATATAATGCTCGGTATATCAAGGTGAGTCATAGCCCCCTTTCAAACTCTTTTATATGTTTTACGTACGGGGTGAAAAGCATGATAAATAAAATTTCTTCTTTTATGAAAATGCGATATTGAACGAATGATGATTATATGGGAATGATTGTATGTTCAACGTGTTATATGTTATATGATGAGCTTAAGTACTGTCAAACGGTGGTCCCCTGTACACTACTATTAACTCATTGAGGCCTGTAGTTAGAGGGTTGCACAACTAGGATTCGTCCCCTCACTCACATCAGTGGCGACATGTTGATGGGCCGCCTTTGTGGCCGCCTTCAACGGTGTCGGTCATGGGGTGCTCTAATCTACTTTTATTATTGGTCGTCTCCATGGCACGACTCCTTTATTATCATTATTGCACGTGATTGACAGCATGTGCTTCTATTATCACTTCTTCGGGACATATTATCATTATTATTATTTGGACGTGAAGGGTCTTAGTAGTGGCTCAAGAACAATCTCATCAAATTATGTCATGGTAGTCTTACCATTGACCAAGTGGTATTGATATTATTTATGGTTGGATATTATGGATTGAACATACGGTTTGGGTATTGGACCTTATATGGAATCTTGAAAGTTGTTGAAATTGGCGATATTGAAATATTCATGACCGAATGGTTTTGGTATGATGTATAAATAATCGATTTATATACTTTTTCTCTCACGATAAATTTGACAAATGAGAGCTTTATAATTTACCATGGATTCTCAACTCTTTGAAATGACGTTATGGTATTTTGAAAACTTGATGGTTTGATATGGGAATTTTTGCCGATCATGTGGTTTGGGTATATTGATATCTGATAATACGTTTTCTAAGTATTGAAATGATTATGTAACGAAATTTACTTAAAAACCTATGCACTCACCAACTACGTTTTCGTAGTTGACACTTTTTCTTCATGCTTTTCAGGAATTAGCTTAAGCTTTGGGGAATTATATGCATCATGATTATTTGCATTGCACTTTGGAGTCAAAGATCAAACCTTGTGATGAGCAATGGAATCCGCCTTGATCATTGTAGTATATTTGTTTCGTGAACTTAATATCCAAGTATGGTGGACGCATTTGTACTTGGAAATTGGTTCACATGCTTGTACATTTGTAAATTCTTTTTATCAAATAAAGCTATGGTGAATGTTATTTATAATCCTTTGTTTTGAATACTCCACTTTCTGTACATCTCATCGTTCCGCCTTAGTTGGGGTGTTACAACTTGTATGTTGGCATTTCCCTAATTTGAGAACGATATGAAATGTCAATGTAGGATAGTTGATAGTTGATCGGCTATTGCCTAGTTTACATATACATGGCATGTCATGTATATGAATTAATATGGTTCTCTGCCATATTACTTGTACTGAACCCTTAATGTTGTTATAAAAGTTGATCGGGGTATCCCTTTACCAAAAAAAAAACTCTATCTATTATTTCGATCATCAATCTCAAATATTGTTTCTCAATCAATATATTTCGTTTTCAAATGAGCTTAAAAATTCATTTTTTTCTCACAAATTGATACATTTTTTTGAACAAGAAATAAAGGGTACAATAAAAAATAAAAATAATGTTTGCATAGCAGATTCTTTGAATATCTAATTTAACATTGTTATTATCACATTATTTTTATACTTACGTAATTCATCGTAAATGACATACAATAAAATTGTTCGTATCAGTTAGTTACAGAAACAATGATAGACCGCCCAGTGCACAATTGATTTTGCAAAGTATTTTAATCGACAGTTGGTCTGTAGCTACAACATCTTTCAAGTATGGAAAATTATATGTTGCAATATCTCGAGTGAAATCGAAAAGTATCTTAAGGTGTTGATAAGCAACAAAAATGTCAGATCAACAAATATAAACAGATATTATCTACAAAAAGTATTACCGAAAATGAAATACGATATATGTTCAACGTGTTAGAATTATATTCTTTTAATTTGTTTTTACTTATTTCTTTTAAATTTATTTTTACATATTTAAGTATTCAGATTATCTTGAAAATATCATAAACATCTCGTGTATTTGACACGGACATAAATCTAGTTCATATGATATTGTTCCATTCAACCACTAACACAAAAACAATAAAATAAAATAGTTTTGCACTCTAAAAAAAGTGAAGAATTAATATATGTATCTATGGTTTTGCATTTCCATTTGTCCAGCCACCGAACAAAAAGCCACATATATATTTTAAAAAATAGGAAGTAGGTCATCAAAGAAGTATTGGTGTGATGGTTGAGCTTGCTTCCATCCTTTGTAAGTTCGAGTCTCCCATAGACTTGTTTTTCATCATTATATTTTAAAACTATGAGGGAATCCTATGTGGCTGCTTACATGGAAGCTAATATGGAAGCTTATATATGCTGATGCGAATTTGACGTGTCATATGGATTAATACGGTGACGTCACGTAGGATAATGCTGATGTGGCGGACTCAGAGAATGTCACCCGAGCGCTTTGAGATAGCTTTATATATATACTAGGTCTTTTACCCGCACGATGTGCGACTATGTAAAATAGCCTACGCAAAAAAGAAAATATAAAGATAAACATGAATCAATGTATAATAATGCATTAAAGCATAAATATTGTAGAACTACATGCATAAATCTCATGAGAAATATAATGATGTGAAAATAAAAAGTATACAATGAAAAATGTTGGGATAACATTGTACGTGACTCTTTTTATCAACAATGAAAAAATTATGATTATGTCGATATGAATGTAATCTATTTACTAAAGTTAATGTTAATTTTTTAGGAAAGAAAATCATTTCTATTAATTTCAAAATTTTATTTTGTTATGTATCAATATATTTAATTATTTTTTTTCATAAATAAATAAATATATATGAAAAAATATGGAGATGCCACGATTTTTTAACATAGCATTAGATTTGAAGAATGCTTGAAAGGCTGGTTAACTACTTTTTAATATATACATATATATATATATATGTAGTGAAGGGATCAAGTGAGAACCAACATATATGGTGAGAACCGTGAGAACCACTAAAAAACCATCTCTAAGGGCTTTGCCCTTAGAGTTAAGGGCTACGCCCGTACCGTATACAACCGTCACCATCTCTTGGATCGCCGTCCATCAAATCCATACGATTCCCATATGCGTCCCTTGACGGTCAGTTTAGAACGGATAAGGGCCTCTGGCCCGTACCGTATACATACGTTTTCTTAACGCGTAACCCATATGATTTTTTACAAAAAAAATTTTTTTTTTTTTTTTTTTTTTGGTTATTATTAATATAGATATATATATATATATATATATATATATATATATATATATATATATATATATATATATATATATATATATATATATATATATATATATATATATATATATATATATATATATATATATATATATATATATATATATATATATATATATATATATATATATATATATATATATATATATATATATATATATATATATATATATATATATATATATATATATATATATATATATATATATATATATATATATATATATATATATATATATATATATATATATATATATATATATATATATATATATATATATATATATATATATATATATATATATATATATATATATATATATATATATATATATATATATATATATATATATATATATATATATATATATATATATATATATATATATATATATATATATATATATATATATATATATATATATATATATATATATATATATATATATATATATATATATATATATATATATATATATATATATATATATATATATATATATATATATATATATATATATATATATATATATATATATATATATATATATATATATATATATATATATATATATATATATATATATATATATATATATATATATATATATATATATATATATATATATATATATATATATATATATATATATATATATATATATATATATATATATATATATATATATATATATATATATATATATATATATATATATATATATATATATATATATATCTCTCATATATATATATATATATATATATATATATATATATATATATATAGTATATGTATATATATATATATATATATATATATATATATATATATATATATGTGTGTAGTGAAGGGATCAAGTGAGAACCAACATATATGGTGAGAACCGTATACAACCGTCACCATCTCTTGGATCGCCGTCCATCAAATCCATACGATTCCCATATGCGTCCCTTGACGGTCAGTTTAGAACGGATAAGGGCCTCTGGCCCGTACCGTATACATACGTTTTCTTAACGCGTAACCCATATGATTTTTTACAATTTTTTTTTTATTTTTTATATTTTTTTTTTGGAATGGGTTTTTGTTAAAAGAAAATAAAAAACAAAAAAAAGTTTCAAAAAATGAAAAATAAAAATTGAAAAAAATAAAAAAACCACACAAAAAAGAAGAAAAAGGAGGAAAACTAGTGGTTCTCACGGTTCTCTCCATATTTGTGGTTCTCACGTTAACCCTACCCTATATGTATATATATATATATATATATATATATATATATATATATATATATATATGTGTGTGTGTCGATGCCTAGTCCAGTATGCGCGTAATTTAGTTTACGCTTTTTAACAGAAATTACAAAAGATTGTAGTTTGGATTCTTGAAAAGGACGGGGAAGGGTAAGTGAGTGGTGGTTGGTATTAGTGGTGGGGTCGTCACTTTGAAGTAGAAAGAATGCCAGTCAATGGTTTCATCCATTACGTCTCCATATTATTTGGTCATGATTCGTAACTTAATGGAAGGCAAAAATTTCTCCGCATCTTCTTTCTTTGCTGTCATTATTTAGAGGGCATTTTGGACCATTTCACCTTATCATTGGTATTCGAATGTTCATACCATCCTCCCCTTCCCTACAATAGATAGAGAAGGTAATCGGTTCAAGTGATACATATATAAGGGCTTTCGTTTCTAAAGGTACTCAACTTACACTTTTTTACTATTAGAGGAACCATTCTATTTTTTCGTATAACTTGGGATATATCGTGACAAAATGCATATATTGTAGGGACCAAAACCACTATCCGGTTTTATAGTGGTGGTTTTGTGTGTGTGGCTTAAATACCATCCAAAATAGACTAAAATATTCATTCCATCGTCATCTAAGATACAATGGGCGATCAACCAACCCCCAAATACAGGAATTGGGAGTCTTTTGAAAGATTCATCTTTATTAACAAGATCCCAAGTAAACTTTCTCACAAGGTGATGAATCACGGCCAAAGTTTCCATTTTCGCAAGCTCATAGCCTGGACAGATCCTTGGCCCAGCTCCAAACGGCACAAGACTGAAAGGTGGTGGTGATGGCGCATCTTTCTCAAATCGAGTTGGGTCAAACACGGTTGGGTTGTGGAAAATATCATTGTTCATGTGCGTATTGATTGGACAAACCAGAACCTAAATAAGATTATTAGAAAAGTTTCTTTGTGCTGTGTTGACCGGATCGTTGTGGCGGTGGCGGTGGTGATGGGGTTTGACCGGATTTTTGTAGGGGTGGTGGTGATAGGTTGGCCGGATCTTGATGGAGGCGGTCATGGGTAACCGGATCGTTGTGGCTCCATCGTCATCTAAGAAACAATGGGCGACCAACCAACCCCCAACACCACAAAGACCACCCATCCAATTGGTATGCAGAACAGCTGACAAGTTGATTCGTCTTCTTTTGGTTCAGGCTCCACACTGGTTAGATCTTTATACTGTTAACGTGAACAAAGATGGTGGTGCTGCAACTACTGATATGGTCGCTCGAGTTAAGAGCAAGGGTTTGAGGAAGATTATTTGCAACACCACCTGCCGCCGCCTCTGCAACTCTGGAGTGATCAGAAGACGGTGATGAAGATTTCAAGCCGGAATCCCTTTCACCAACCACCCCATCTCTTCTCTGTCACCATCTCCGGTCATCCACCACCACGAGCATCATAAAAAAATGAAAGCCATATAGATATAGATAGAGAGACCAAGATAGACAGATAGATGATAGATAATAGATATAGATAGATAGATAGATAGATTAAATAGGTTATGGATTTAATAGATTTTGTGGTTAGACATTTTGATATGGATCTGGACCTTTTAATATGGATCTGGAAATTTTGATATAAAGTAAATAGGTATTGCTAAATTCTCAGCATCATATTGGAGAAGATAAGCCAATGTGGCAAGTCAAAAAGTCAAAAACCGCCTTACGTGGCCTAAAACAACTATCTGGTAATTTTAATACCCATAATAAACGGTGTTTTACAAAACATAACCCACAATATACGAAAATAAAGAATGGTTCCTCCTAAAGTAAAAAAGTGCAACTTCAGTACCTTTAGAACCGAAAAGCCCATATATAAAAATAAAATAAAATTGTGGCCTCATGTTGGACGGTGTGAAAAATAAAATAATCCGTCTTATTTAATTTACTTCTGATTATTGGAATTAAAGTTGGGATTAGATAAACATGAAAGATAAAAGGTACAGAGTACCCAACGGATCCTCAAACATTGGTGGTTGTCGTTTATATGAGTTGTCATCTCTCCGATTGGTGATGAAAAAGTTTGTTGCTAGTTATTGGGGACCAATAGTACAAAGGTCACTATCACATAATTCTCTTTATGCAAAGGTCACAAGATCATTGCATGTACCAAAAATTAGACGACATTTAACTAAGGTGTGCATCCATAATATTCTTATTTACACAATATTCAACTCCACATGAGTAATTAGCCCAAGTTATGCTATAAAAGATAAAACATTTTTATTTAGTATAAACAATATGCATGGTTAAATCTCTTATACCCTGTTCTATTGTGCATTTTTAAGCACAACCCTTTACCGGAACAATATGCATGGTTAGCCTTCTAATAATTACTATTTTTTCTAAATTGATTTATATTAAAGTTTTGGGAAAATCATTGTTCTTGGTCCAATGTGATCGGCTCATAACTATCTATAAAGATTGTGTCTTGTGTTTAATTATACTTTGACTTAAATATTGATTTAAATACTGTTTAATTGACAAATACAATTTTGCTAAAATAGACAATTAAATAAACACCAGTAACAGACTCTTTCTGAAAAACCCTTTTTTGTCTCCCAGGCCTGGCGATCTAAAACCCTTTTCGACCGTCCCCTTTACACTCGAATTCTGGATTTTGATCACCTTGTTGATGGATTTCATCTGAGTTTGGTTAATCTGTGTTCGATTGTATTTGGGTTTGATCCGTTTTTTATGTTGCGCTAGAATGAGGGTTTTTTCCCCGTTCTGGTTCGTTCTTAAAGTAGTTTACATTGCTTGCTTCTCTTGTTTTCGTGATTTGCATGACATTATTGTGTTAATGGAGTGTAGTCAATCAACCAAGGGTAATCACCCTGGTATTGCTTCGAGAATTAAAAATAATGATGGGAAGAAATTGCCTGTTAGAGGTATACTCAAAAACCCTAACCCTAATAGGGGTACGGATGGTAGCGGTGGTAAGAAGAACACTAAGAAGAGTGATCATGGGGGTGTTGAGAGGAAGGATTCGCAACCTGGAAATTTAGGTGACGGGGCTGATCCCATTAATAAAACTCATACGAGTTCCCAACCGGAGTATGTTCAAGCTGCTGATGATGCCAACGATCATGTATCAGATTCACTAAACCCTAACCCTAATTCTGGAAGGGGGATGGTGATTCTAGTTCAACTTTATTTGATCAGGCCTTTTCGATTAATGAGGAGGTTTCGGCTGCCATTGTTAACGATGAAGAAACAAACCTGGGTATTGATCAAACCAAAAATCAGATAATGGTGAGGCTGGTGTCAAGCATGTGGCTTTTTCGGTTGATTCTGATGATATAAATAAGGAATCTTATGCTTCAAAATTGAAGAGTGCATCAACTAAAAAGACCATTAACTTCAGAAAAATAGAGAACGTGGTAACGCTAGAAGGAGTTGACGTTGTATTACCTAGGAGCTCAGTTCGAATAGTCCAAGATAAGTTTGCCAATACACTGTTTGGTTACTTTCTTGGGGAAAGACTTGCATACCCAGTGGTTGAATACTTTACAATATCAAACTGGACAAAACTTGGACTTCAAAAGGTGATGATGAATGCTAATGGTTTCTTCTTTTTTAAGTTCATAGATAAGAAAGGTATGCTTAATGTATTAGAAGGGGGACCATGGATTATTCGTAACGTGCCCATCTTCCTTAATATTTGGTCACCAACTGCTAAATTAAAAAAAGAGGATATTAAGGATGTGGCTGTTTGGAATAAAATTCATGATTTCCCACTTTCTGCATATACAGATGATGGGTTAAGTATGCTAGCATCTACATTGGGCACTCCTAAAATATTAAATTCGTATACCAGCTCAATGTGTGAGGACTCTTGAGGACGAAGTAGCTTTGCTCGAGCTCTCATTGAAATTTCAGCTTGTCGTGAGTTGAAGAAGGAGTTAATTCAAGAAGGTGTTAAAAATTGCAGTTCCAGAAGTGGATAGTGACTCCTGTATGAAGGAAACGATGCGTGTAGTGTATGAGTTGATGCCACCACGATGTGTTACCTGTAATATCTTTGGTCATGAAGGTACACAATGTCCTAAATATGTTAAACCTGCCTTGAAAACAAAAACACAGGTTGATGCTGAGGGGTTCGAAGAGGTCAAGAGAAAGGGTAGGCCAACTCTAAACAAGGATTTAATGTCAATAAACAGAAACAGAAATTTGAGTATAGGCCTGTTGCTAAACCGAGTAATGGGGCTAAGGAGGCGAGTACTTCAAAGCCCACAATTAATACCAAAAACCAATATGAACTCCTTAATGAGTATGGGCCTGAAGTTAATGATCATCTCTATGTTCCAATGTCAGACACTAGTACATCAGGGTCAAAGTGATGCGTAACTCACGCGACAAACTACAGCGGAAGACTATTTTTGGTATTTTCTGGATTTTATATGAACAAACAACAAACAAGACAATAAAATTAAACTGATAGATAAAGAATCCACCACCAAGATTCGTAAAGGCCAGGACAACGGAATCAAGGAAAAAGGAAACACTCCGCCCCACCACTACAATCGATAAAGGTCTAGCCACCACGATTATAGATAAAGGAAACCGAAGATTAAAGACCTCACCACAATATTTGATAAAGAACAAGTCACCACAAATATTGATAAAGGGGTCACTCCTAACCACCAAGATCTAAGATCTAAAATCTGGAGCATTCATCTGGAGCAGTCATCTGGAGCTGGTGTCGTTCACTGGTAAGCTTCACTGAAGGGTCTTGATTGGAGCTGGAGACTGGAGGCTGGAGACTGGAGGATCTTTACTGGAGAAGTGATCTGGAGGATCTTCACTGGAGAAGTAATCTGGAGGATCTTTACTGGAGAAGTGATCTGGAGGATCTTCACTGGACAAGTAATCTGGAGGATCTTCACTGGAGAAGTGATCTGGAGGATCTTTACTGGAGAATGGATCTGGAGGATCTTCACTGGAGAAGTGATCTGGAGGATCTTCACTGGAGAAGTAATCTGGAGGATCTTCACTGGAGAATGGATCTGGAGGATCTTCACTGGAGAAGTGATCTGGAGGATCTTCACTGGAGAAGTAATCTGGAGGATCTTCACTGGAGAAGTGATCTGGAGGATCTTCACTGGAGAAGTGTCTGGAGGATCTTCACTGGAGAAATGATCTGGAGGATCTTCACTGGAGAATGAATCTGGAGGATCTTCACTGGAGATGCATCTGGAGGATCTTCACTGGAGAAGTGATCTGGAGGATCTTTACTGGAGAAGTGATCTGGAGGATCTTCACTGGATAAGTAATCTGGAGGATCTTCACTGGAGAAGTGATCTGGAGGATCTTCACTGGAGAAGTGATCTGGAGGATCTTCACTGGAGAAATGATCTGGAGGATCTTCACTGGAGAAGTAATCTGGAGGATCTTTACTGGAGAATGGATCTGGAGGATCTTCACTGGAGCATGAATCTGGAGGATCTTTACTGGAGCATGGATCTGGAGGATCTTTACTGGAGCATGGATCTGGAGGATCTTCACTGGAGAAGTATCTGGAGGATCTTCACTGGAGAAGTGATCTGGAGGATCTTCACTGGAGAAGTGATCTGGAGGATCTTCACTGGAGAAGTGATCTGGAGGATCTTCACTGGAGAAGTAATCTGGAGGATCTTCACTGGAGAAGTGATCTGGAGGATCTTCACTGGAGAAGTAATCTGGAGGATCTTTACTGGAGAATGGATCTGGAGGATCTTCACTGGAGCATGAATCTGGAGGATCTTTACTGGAGAAGTGATCTGGAGGATCTTCACTGGAGAAGTAATCTGGAGGATCTTCACTGGAGAAGTGATCTGGAGGATCTTCACTGGAGAATGAATCTGGAGGATCTTCACTGGAGAAGTGATCTGGAGGATCTTTACTGGAGAAGTGATCTGGAGGATCTTCACTGGAGAAGTGATCTGGAGGATCTTCACTGGAGAAGTGATCTGGAGGATCTTTACTGGAGAAGTAATCTGGAGGATCTTCACTGGAGAAGTAATCTGGAGGATCTTCACTGGAGAAGTGATCTGGAGGATCTTCACTGGAGAAGTGATCTGGAGGATCTTCACTGGAGAAGTGATCTGGAGGATCTTCACTGGAGAAGTAATCTGGAGGATCTTCACTGGAGAAGTGATCTGGAGGATCTTCACTGGAGAAGTAATCTGGAGGATCTTTACTGGAGAATGGATCTGGAGGATCTTCACTGGAGCATGAATCTGGAGGATCTTTACTGGAGCATGGATCTGGAGGATCTTCAACTGGAGCATGGATCTGGAATTGCTTCACTGGAGTCTGGACCTGGAGAACCTTCACTGGAGTATTCCATCTGGAACATTTCGACTGAAGCAACTTACTGGCGTTATTCACTGAAGCTGTCCAGTAGTTAACTTCACTGGTGGACTGAGAACTAGTTGAAACGGGCCACTGAAGTGTAACTGAGATGGGTCTGGTAAACTTCATCACTGGTGAACGCTCACTGAAGTATAACTTAAGTAAAGTACTGAACACCCATCTCTGGCCAGTGTTACTGATGAATACTTGCTGAGGAAAGACTTGCTGATGTACTGAAGTGTTACCTTCTATTCTGGACACTTGCTGGTTGCATCTGGTGCTGACCAGTTCACTGGTCGTGATCAGTTGAAGTTGTTTTAGCGAGACTTGTTGTTGATCAGGACTTGTTTTGTCACTGATGAACTTTAAGACCAGCAACACTTGATTTGGTTGCATAACTTCAGTGCTCGATTTAGCATTAAGATCAATATACACCAGTAGTGTAATGCTAACAAAGGATAACCAAGGGTAATTGGTTGCTTGCTGAACTTCAATTAGCAAATATACGAACCAACTTTTTTTGTGGAAATGGTTCGGGGTCATTCCCGCATCATTCTCTCCCTCTTTTTTGGGAGTTGCCCTAAAGTCCTTAAAGTAAGGCCTTAAGTTTTCTTCCTTAAACATTTCCAGCACATGAACGCCTTTTGTCAACACCCATCTGGTGGTGACACTTGAATCTTCAGATTGCAACAACACAATGACACTTTCAATCTTCAAAACATCAGCAGAGACCAGATATAAATCAGCATGGACCATAATATTTGCTTCAGTACTTCCAAGAACTATAAGCTCATGTATCATGAGATTATATTTCTCAAACCACACATACAAATCACGTTCTTTCAACTCAAGAAGGACCAGAATTACAAAGTCCACATATGTTTCAACACATATATCGACCAGATTGTATTTCATCATACAATTGATGTTACAATGAAGTCTATACTCTTTCTCGATTTGCTGCTCATTATCTCTCATAATATCAGGCACATATAACTTAATTTCCACCTTGCACTTAACTTCCCGATCAGTACTAAGATCAAATAATAAGTGTTGCTGATTGATTTTAGGATCAGCCAACGAATCAGATTTAGCCTTAATCATTTCATCAGGACATAAACGATTAAGAGTTACTTGCCTCTTTCGAACACACAATGAACTAGTGTTCAAGTGGCCATTATGACAATCATTATCAAACATCAAAATTTGAGCATTTATAGGAATAACACAAAAACCCATACCATGATAATTGAATCTGAAATTAAACACAAGTGCTCGGTTAGTAGTTGTTACTCCTATGCCTTCCTTAAGCCATTGAGTTGTGACTGGAAGTGACTGATTAGGTATAGAGTTCTTCATCAGGCATATGGACATTTCTTGTTGAACTTCAACTGATTGATCTCCAGTTGGATCTTCAGTTGGATCGTCAGTTGGATCTTCAGTTTGATCTTCAGTTGGATCTTCATCAGTGAAAGCTTCACTGGAGTACACTTTTCGCTGGACTTCATCAGTGAGAGTTCCAGTCGAATGTACTGCTTGCTGGGCTTCTTGATCAGCGATGATTTATCACCAGCAGCTCTTATGGACTCTTTTTCGCTAGTAACATAACAAAAACGAGTCTGGCTAATACTTCCTTGCTGGGATTCATCAACACTAACTTCACGAGAATGATTAGCATTCCGATTCAGCAAGAAATCATCAAGGTCAGCTTCAATTACTTCTTCACCGTCGTCATCATAAACACATGGTTGAAAAACATCATCTTCTCGCTGAATTTCATCCATATCAAGTGAATGATCAGTTCTCTTGAAGAGCAAAACGTCATCAGCAACATCACACATTTCTTCTTCATCATAAATAGGCTCTTGTTCAACATCGACTTCAACTTTTATCTTTTTGAAAGAATTAGGGGCTGATCTAATCTCCATTAAATTTAAATTGCAATCAGTGAGTTTCTTACGAGAATTTTTCTTTTTTGTTTCTCTCACATGATTTTCTAACACATCTAAGATTATCCCCATTTGTTTTTCAAGAGATTTAAGCTGTCTATCTCTTCGAAAATTCTCTAAAGCAATATTTCTATTATAACCCATTTCTATTATCTAAATGAAAAGATAATCAAAAATAGATCTAAACAAGAGATATCAGATCTGAGATTTGAAATCAGATTTTCAAGAATAAATACATTCAGAGCTAAACAAAGGACAACAAACTAACAAAACCCAAGGATTAAAAGATTAAGAAACCCTTTAAAAGAAACCTGATCCAACAATCAAACAACAAAAACCCACGGATAAAAAGATTAAGAAACCTTTTTGGAAACCTGGACAAAAAGTCATGAAAACTTTTTTGAACCTGTCTCTGATACCAAATTTGATGCGTAAATCACGCGACAAACTACAACGGAAGACTATTTTTGGTATTTTCTGGATTTTATATGAAATAAACAACAAACAAGACAATAAAAATTAAAATGATAGATAAAGAATCCACCACCAAGACTCGTAAAGGCCAAGCCACCAGAATCAAGGATAAAGGAAACACTCCGCCCCACCACTACAATCGATAAAGGTCTAACCACCACGATTATAGATAAAGGAAACCGAAGATTTAAGACCTCACCACAATATTTAATAAAGAACAAGTCACCACAAATTTTGATAAAGGGGTCACTCCTAACCACCAAGATCTAAGATCTATAAAGGTAAAAGAAGATTTTTGTAAGAAATAGAGGCTGCTCTATTAATTCTAACTCCTTTTTACAAGGAAAATAAACTTCTATTTATAGCCACATGCTCTACCTAGGAATTAACGAAATACAATAAAATATTCAAAAAGCTGTCATGTGCTACGGACCACCACTAATTAATTATCCAATGGAAAATGGACACGTAAAGCTTCTAGAAACATTCCCCCTGCACGTGGTCCCACAATACCGTTAGTCACACGCTCCTTCCTTGACAGCTGTCATTCCTTCTTTATTGGACCCACAGATATAAGCTTTCAGTGGGGACTTTATTAATTGGAAACTGGACACAAAAATCTGGATTTTCACTGGAGACAAAATCTGGAGCATTCATCTGGAGCAGTCATCTGGAGCTGGTGTCGTTCACTGGTAAGCTTCACTGAAGGGTCTTGACTGGAGCCTGGAGACTGGAGGCTAGAGATTGGAGGATCTTTACTGGAGAAGTGATCTGGAGGATCTTCACTGGAGAAGTGATCTGGAGGATCTTCACTGGAGAAGTGATCTGGAGGATCTTTACTGGAGAATGGATCTGGAGGATCTTCACTGGAGCATGGATCTGGAATTGCTTCACTGGAGTCTGGACCTGGAGAACCTTCACTGGAGTATTCCATCTGGAGCATTTCGACTAAAGCAACTTACTGGCGTTATTCACTGAAGCTGTCCAGTAGTTAACTTCACTGGTGGACTGAGAACTAGTTGAAACGGGCCACTGAAATGTAACTGAGATGGGTCTGGTAAACTTCATCACTGGTGAACGCTCACTGAAGTATAACTTAAGTAAAGGACTGAACACCCATCTCTGGCCAGTGTTACTCGTGAATACTTGCTGAGGAAAGACTTGCTGATGTACTAAAGTGTTACCTGCTGTTCTGGACACTTGCTGGTTGCATCTGGTGCTGACCAGTTCACTGGTCGTGATCAGTTGAAGTTGTTTCAGCGAGACTTGTTGCTGATCAGGACTTGTTTTGTCACTGATGAACTTTAAGACCAGCAACACTTGATTTGGTTGCATAACTTCAGTGCTCGATTTAGCATTAAGATCAATATACACCAGTAGTGTAATGCTAACAAAGGATAACCAAGGGTAATTGGTTGCTTGCTGAACTTCAATTAGCAAATATACGAACCAACCTTTTTTGTGGAAATGGTTCGGGGTCATTTCCGCATCAAGTGGTGGGGCGGAGTGTTTCCTTTATACTTGATTCCGGTCCTTTATAAATGAAAACCCAAGCACTCTTGCTTCTAGAATAGATAATAATGAGTATCTTCGGGACAGTGCATCAGCAACAACATTACAAACTCCAGGTTTATGTTTTGAAACAAATGGGTAGCCATTTGGCATGTCTGGCATTAAGCTTGTGCTGACCATTTATAAACTTCAGTGCTTCGTGATCAGAGAATAAGACAAACTGCTTTGGCTTCAGATAATGTGACCAGTGAGTGATAGCACGAATAATGGCATAAAATTCTTTATCATAAGTGCTGTACTTCAGTTTAGATCCGTTCAGCTTCTCACTGAAGTATGCAACTGGTCTCCCTGCTTGCACTAAAACTGCACCAATACCTACTCCACTTGCATCACATTCTAGCTCAAATAACATATCAAAATCTGGTAAGGATAAGACTAGAGCTGAACTGAGCTTATCCTTTAGTGCTTCAAACGCCAGTTGGGCTGAACTCGGCCAGTTGAACACGCCTTTCTTCAGACAGTCAGTAATTGGAGCTACAACTGTAGAGAAATTCTTGATAAATCTTCTATAAAATGACGTCAGTCCATGAAAACTTCTTACTTCAGTGATTGTAGTTGGAACTGGCCATGATCTGATGGCATCAACCTTAGATGGATCCATAGAAATTCCTTCTTTTGAAACAACATATCCCAGAAATACCACACTTTCCACCATAAAATCACATTTCTCCAGTTTGCCATACAACTGGTGTCTTCTTAACAGTTCAAATACCTTCTTCAGATGGCTAACATGATCAGCTTCAGATTTTGAATACACCAGAATATCATCAAAGTAAACAACAACAAACTGACCAATGATTGGTCTGAGAACTTCATTCATCAGTCTCATGAAGGTACTGGGAGCATTAGATAAGCCAAAAGGAATAACTAACCATTCATACAAACCTCCTTTGATTTTGAAAGCAGTCTTCCACTCATCTCCATCTTTCATCCTTATCTGGTGATAGCCACTTCTGAGATCAATCTTGGAAAACACTCTGGAGCCATGTAACTCATCAAGCATATCATCCAATCTGGGAATGGGATATCTATACTTAATGGTTATATTGTTGATGGCCCTGCTATCAACACACATTCTCATTGTACCATCTTTCTTTGGAACCAGGAGAGCTGGCACTGAACAAGGACTCATACTTGCTCTCACATAGCCTTTGGCAACCAACTCATCTACCTGCCTTTGCAACTCTTTTGCTTCAGTAGTGAACACCTATAAGCAGCTTTGTTTGGAAGAACTGAACCTGGAACCAGGTCAATCTGGTGTTCAATTCCTCTCACTGGTGGCAAACCTTCAGGTAGGTCTTCTGGGAAAATGTCAGTAAATTCCTTCAGTAGAGATTTCAGGAGACTGGGGACTCCAGTGAACTCCTTCTCTTCAGATTTTTCCACGACCAGTAACATCATAACTGGAGAGCTTTCAGATAACTCTTCTTCGAATTCAGCTTGAGACAAAAACAAAGGCTTACTGGGCTGGTCTTTCTTGACTTTCATCAGTTCATTAGGCTTCAAGGAAGTTAGTGTGACCTTCTTTCCACTTATATTCAGAGAAAACGAGTTCATACGACCATCATGAAGAACATAATTATCAAATAACCAAGGTCTACCCAGTAATATATGGCAAGCATCCATAGGAACAACATCACATACAATTTTATCCTGATAAATAGATCCAATGGAAAAAGGAATAGTAACTTGTCTGTTAACTTTTACCTCAGATCCTTCATTGAGCCATTGTAACTTGTATGGACGAGGGTGCTTAACTGTAGGTAGTGTCAGTTTCTCTACCATGTAAGTTGAAGCAGCATTAGCATAACTCCCACCGTCAATGAATAAATCACAAACTTTCCCTTTGACTGTGCATCTGGAGTGAAAAATGTTCTCCCTCTGGGCAGTATCAGTGGTAACTTCATCAGCATGCATCACTCTTCTGACAACCAACATTTCTCCAACATCTGCACCAACATAAGACTCTTCATCTTCTTCTTCATCTTCATCAAACACTGGCTCACCTTCTTCAGTGTCGACATCTGGTAAACATTCAATTTCTCTGGCAGTCAAGGCTCTTTGATTAGGACACTGGGCCTGGAAGTGACCAAAGCCATGACACTTAAAACATTTCTTTCCCACTGGTTCTTTTGATCCTCCAGTTTCTTTTTCTTTGCCTTTGAAGGATTTCTGAACAGCTTCAGTAAATCTGGGAACTGGTTGACTGGCAACTGGTTGACTTGTACTGGCAGGAACCTTACTGAATGACTTGTATGAAACCTTCTTCTTCAGTTGTCTTTCAATCTGGATAGCCATCTTGCATGCACCTTCATATGTCCAGATAGGCTGCAACTCAATCTTCTCAGTAATGGCAGCGTTCAGACCACCAAGAAATCTGGCAATAGTGTGCTCTTCAGTCTCATTCACACCAGTTCTGGTCTTCAGATGCTCAAACTCCCTTATGTATTCCACAACCTCCTTACTACCTTGCCTTAGATTGTTCATTAGTAAGTACTGGTCTTGCTTGTACGACTGGAGAACAAATCTCTTCTGCATGACTTCCTTCAGTTTGGACCAGGTCTTGATTTTACTTTTGCCCTTGTACTCTCTTTCAGATTTCATGTTATCATACCAAGATGAAGCGTATTTCTTAAGTTTAATAATGGCAACTTTGAAACTTTTTCTATCATCATATCCCTTTATTTCCATTATTCTGTCCATCACCTGGACCCATTCAAAATACTCTTCCGGGTTAGAAGATCCATTAAAATCTGGTGGATCTATCTTAATATCCCTAGTATCATTTCCCTTATGCCTCCTACGCCTTTCTCTAGGATGGGGTTCATCAGAATCACTAGAGTTCCTAGGGGTACTACCAGATCTTTCACTAGGACCTTGAGATTCAGAATCTCTTTCACTAGTAACAATATTTTCTCGATTAAATCGTAAACCACCATCTTCTAACAGATTAACAACTCTACCAAGTGCTTCTTGTAGATCTTCAATCTTCCTATCTCTCCTAGCATTATGAGCTTCTTCTAATGTCATATTTCTTCTAAAAGCCATTAATATTCGACCAATTTTTTTTTTTTTTTGGGTAAAGGGGAATTTAAACCCCGGTAAGCTTTTATAAATCACCCAAAAGAAGATTATTACAAGTAGCTTGGCAAAGTACCAAACTAATTCATGCATATGACATGCCATATGTATGTGAAACAATAACGTCACAAACGACCTAGCTGAACAATACATAAAAAAGGCTAATAACATCAAAAAGCATTAATAATACACCTCTAATATGTAAGTAACCAATATCAAACATCAACCTCTATCATTCTACCAAATCGAAACCAAATCTCAAACATGCACATCACAGTGAAGAGCTCAAAATGGCTAACCAAATGGAGACTCCTACCCTTAGATAAATCCAAAGGCCTGTCAGAGGGACACATTTAGAAGACTGGTTGACATCTTAATGGCAAAACAATAAAAGTGATGTTTAATAAATGTTTACGTGATATCCAACTTCCATTCTTCTAGGATGCTTCTTCCTTGAATCTTTTTCTTGAACTTCATAGTGGCTAACTTCATCCGGACAGTAGACACAATAACATCACGCAATTGAGCAACCGATCTTTCTTTAGGAGAAAATAATCTGGAGTTTCTCTCTTGCCATAAGTAATAAGCCGAAGCAGCAATCAAAAGCTTAGCAATAACCGTCTTGGCAAGATTAGGCTTTGATGTCAACAATAGCATTGAAGTGATATCAGTCCATCGGTTTGGAACCGCATGAAATCCCATTAAGGGGCGAACCAAATTCCAAATCTGCATTGAGTAATTACATTCAAAAAATAAATGTTGATGCGAATCAGGTCCACGCTTGCAGAGGGAACAGCAAAGTAGATTTAAGTTAGTAGAACCACTAACATCCCATTGCTTCATCTTATCATGAGTCTTCAGTTTTTCTCTCATAATAAGCCAGACATGAAATGAGTGCCTCGGAATACTATGTGCAAACCAAACAAGATCAACCCAAGGAACAACTGGTCTTCTAACTCGGATGGTTTCCCATGTGGAAGAGGCTGAAAAACCAGTTTCCTTCCCATTATTATCATACCAAGTAATTACATCAGAAACAGCAGGACGAAGAACAGGAGGAGTAACATTTATAAGCACTGGAAATAGATCAAACCAGGCAATTGGCCATTTCCAGCGTCCATTAGTTAGAACATCATTAACAGTTGCATCAAGACGAAATCCCGCTCTAGTCATCTCTCTATATGTAATAAACTTACATAAAGGGCCAATAGAAGCCCAATTATCAAACCAAGCTGAAGTAGTACACCCATCCCCTATCAGATACTTAATATGTGGTCGGATTACTTCTCGCAATTGAAGAAGCTTACGCCATCCCCATGTTGAGCCAGCTTTCAAAGGGACATCCCAGAAATTTCTTCCCTTGAGTTTATGCACATTAATCCACTGTACCCAAAGAGACTTTCGATTATTCAAGATACTCCATACATGAGAAGTCATAAGAGCTTTGTTAACATCACAAATTCTTTTAATTCCAATTCCTCCCTCATACTTAGGAAGGCAACAATCCTTCCATGCCACCTTAGCTTTTACCTTTGCTCATGGGTCCTTGAGTCCATAAAAAAGCCCGCATCTTCTTTTCCAAATCAGAAATGATACTAGCAGGGAGAATGAAAACTGAAGCCCAATAAATATGCATGGAAGAGAGAACTGAATTAATTAATTGTAACCTGCCAGCAAACGAAAGAGACTTGTTCTTCCAATCACTTATTCTAGCCTCCATCCTTTCAGCCAAAATTGTGCAATCTTTGTGTAAAAGTCTAGATGAAATAAGTGGAACACCAAGATAATGAACCGGAAGAGAGCCTTCTTCAAATGGGAGGATCTCCAAAATAGCCCTCTTAATACGATCAGGAACATTACAAAAGAAAGCCGTGCTTTAGCTAGACTAGGCATAAGTCCTGAGGCATTAGAAAACTCCATAAGCCCGTCCATAATAGCTTTGGCCGAAGCAAGATCACCTCGGCCAAAGAGAAAGAGATCATCTGCAAAACAAATGTTAATAATTCGTTGTTCTCTACACAAGTTATGAAACCTGAAGCCCGGAGAATGTTGCACAGATTTGTGTAACATCAGAGTTAACACCTCCATAACCATAGTAAAGAGATATGGGGACATGGGATCACCCTGTCTAAGGCCTCGTCTTCCTTGGAAAAGACCATGAATATTACCATGCAAGCTGATAGAGAAAGAAACACTGGTAACACAAGACATGATCCAATGTACCATAGTCGGATTGAATCCAAAACCAATTAATGTTGCTCTTAAGAAGCTCCAATTAACAGTATCATATGCTTTCTGAATGTCAACCTTAGCAGCACATCGTGGGGGGCCAATCTTACGATGATAATTATGCATTAATTCTTGAGTTAGAAGAATATTATCCGATATAAGCCTACCAGGAATATATCGGATAATATTCTTTCTGAATGTCAACCTTAGCAGCACATCGTGGGGGGCCAATCTTACGATGATAATTATGCATTAATTCTTGAGTTAGAAGAATATTATCCGATATAAGCCTACCCGGAATGAATGCGGATTGATTAATATCCACAATATCGTCCAACCCATCCTTAATGCGATTAGTAATAATTTTTACTAATGCATTTATATATTGTATTGCAGCAAGAAATTGGGCGATAATCTGTAACTCTATTAGGAGTGGACACTTTCGGAATCAATGCTAAGAAGGTATGGTTGATTTCTTTTAAAATTTTGCCAGTCTTAAAGAAATCATGAATGGCAAGACATACCTCCTTTCCCGTTATATCCCAAGTCTTCATAAAGAAGAGCGAGGTATACCCATCAGGACCCGGGGCTTTATTTTCATCAATTGAGAACATAGCTTCTTTAATTTCAGCATCAGTGATCGCTCGAACCATATAATCCGCTTTTTGCCTACTAATAGTTCTTCTGAAAACTTCATTAGGATTAAAACAAGATGGAGGCCCTTCAGTTCCCAGGAAGTCTTCATAATGTTTTACAAGCGCAGTAGCCACACCACCCCCTTCATGATCAACTCCATTAACGTCTTGAATCTTCTCTATCCGGCTCCTGTGAGATCTTGCTTTAACAGAGTTGTGAAAGTACAAAGTATTAGAGTCACCCACCTCTAACCATTCAATCTTGGCTTTTTGTTTTATGAAGCGTTCCTCATCAAGAACCGCCTCTTTAAAATCATAAAGTGCAGCAATCTCCTGGTTTCTTAATTCTTTATCAGAGGGATCAGCCTCGATAGCTATTTGGAGGCTATCAAGCTCAAGACGAAGCTCCATAACCTTATTATGCAGATTTCCTTGCCTAAAGAGCATACTTCGGATCGGATGTTTCAAAAGTCTTAGCTTTTTCACTAATCTGTACATCTTGCATCCAGTAAAAGGAGTATCCCAATGAGTTTTAACCATTTCAGCAAAATCCTTCTTATGAACTAGGAAGTTAGCAAATTTGAATGGTTTGGGTCTTTGCCTAGTAACATTAGGAAGTTTCAAGACACATGGGGTATGATCCGAGATTCTATAGGGTTGAAAGATGGCATGAGCGGATTGAAACTCATCACAAAACTGAACGTTTCCCATGATTCTATCAATTTTCTTCAATGTTCCCGTTCCATGCTTGAGTTTTTGAGTCCATGTAAAATGGAACCCGGAAGAATTAATATCCATTACATCAATTTGTTGTATACACTCCTTAAAATCACGCATACCAACATCAATTTTGGAAGAACTAGAGAAGCTATCCTCCAAATTAAGCGCTGAGTTAAAGTCTCCCAACAACACCCACGGTTTTCCTTGTATAAAAATGCTGATGTGTACAAAGATTATCCCATAATAATCTTCTATGAACATAATAGTTGTCCGCATATACAAACGAACAATAGAAAGCCTTTCGATCTAACTTGTATATAATCTGAATATGTATGACTTGATCCGTATGTGACAAACCATAACATCCACAACCTCAGAATTCCACCCCAGAATAATCCTCGTACCCTTACTACAGGACGAAGCATTAGAAGACCAATCCCAGGTTTTAAACACCCTTTTGCACACATCCATAAGACTAGAAATATGTACATGGGATTCCAAGATAGCACAAACATTAAGATTATTTTCACTTACCACCTGCCGAACCTCTTTCTGTTTGAGGGGTCGGTTCAAACCCCTAATATTCCATGCAGCTATACTACCCATTAAAACCGTGCATACCGGGAGTGCTTGCCCCCTCAGAAGTGGAATTAGGCTTCGTATGTGCAGCCATAAAATCATCAGATTCATCATAGATATTTACCACATAATCATCATCGACTTCATCATTATCAGAATCAACAGAAAATGCCGCATCCATCGTTGCCTTTAATTTCGCAGCCTTTTCAGCCATTTCACTTTCTGTGGCTTCCCGAAGTACAGGTACACTTTGTTTAGTCCCATAATCAGATAACGGGGTCATCTCCTTTTTGTCCATCTTCATCTACCAAGACTCCAAACGAATTCTTGGTTGGAATCTGCCCTTTAGAGGTGCTTGCTTGATCAGTACTCATTTTTGGTTTCACCACGGGCCGATATACGAACTTATTCTTCTGATTTTGGACCGGAAATCCTTGCCTTGAACCATTCTTTTTGCCAACCAGCTGGAAACCATCACTGTGCACCTCTGATATAACCTTTTTAGGAATTGGTATGACCTTTTTAGGCAATTTAGGGCATTGGTCGCTTGCATGATTAAACACCTTGCAAGTCGAACAATGAGGAGGTTTCCATTGGTACTCAATGTTAATAACGTGTTTCGAAAAACCATCACCAACCATATTAGGAATTCCAACAGTCAACTCAGATTTTAGCTCATTATCTGCATCCAATTCAATAAGAGCCTGAGCATAACTACTACGACCCCATGCATTAATGCACATGGAATTCGTATAATCATCCAAAGCAACTGGTCTTCCAAGCTTGGTCGCAAGCATGCTTAGACCATCTTCATTAAATATAACCAAAGGTACATTATGCATCTTTACCCAAACCGGGACCTTCTTAATGTCGGACATACTAAAATCAGGAGTCCAAATATTAAGGAAAAGAGGAACTGAGCGAATTAACCATGGTCCTTGTTCTAACACTTTCTCCATACCAGATTTCTCCTCAAATTTGAAGAAAAAGAAACCGGATGCATTCATCATAAGACGCTGAAACCCATATTTAGCCCAAGCATTCTTCACGTAGTTTTCAACAACGGGGAAAGCAAGTCTTTTTCCAAGAAAATATCCAACCAAAGTATTAGCATATTTGCTATTTGCTGACATAATAGCTTCTTTTGGAATAATCAAATCAATGCCTTCAACACTAAATTCCACACTCAAAGAACGAAAATTAACTTTTGGTTTATTATTCACATCAGATCGCACCACCTTTGCATACGAAAAAGGGATATTAACAACCGGAGGATCAGACTGGTTCACCTTATCAGGCTGCACCACCTTTGCAACTGGTGGTACAGATTGATGAATCCCATCACCAACACCATCGCCATTCACGGAAAAACTAGGAGTTTCATTGGTAGTATTAGAACCACCACCTAAATTCCCATCATTCACATGCTGTTTAACAAATTCAGAATTATCATCCATGCTACCATCCACTTCCCCATCTTCACCACGTTCCACATTATTCAGTATTAGAACTGGTAGAATTGTTTTTGGACCCTCAGCTTTCCCCTCCGCATCATACAAAGGGTTACCATATTCTTCTACCTTGGGATTTGATGCAGATGTCTCAGAATTAACATTTGAACTATCACCTGTTGGGTCTTTTAATTCAGCTTTTCGAGCTTCAGTAGCTTTCTTCTCATTAGAACCCTTATTAGGGTTTCTCAGGATTGACCTCACAGGTGGTCTCACCTTCCCATCAATATTCTTAATCTTTGAAGCAAGACCAGGCGGATTACCAGATCTATATCAGCAACAACTAGATCTAAGCAATCAACAAACAGATCTAGAGCGGATCTAAACAAACAATACCTCAACGGACAAAACGATTAAGAAACCTTTTTAAACCTGGCTCTGATACCAAATTTGATGCGTAAATCACGCGACAAACGACAGCGGAAGACTATTTTTGGTATTTCCTGGACTTTATATGAGATAAGCAATAAAACAAGACGATTAAAATAAAATGATAGATAAAGAATCCACCACCAAGACTCGTAAAGGCCAAGCCACCGGAATCAAGGATAAAGGAAACACTCCGCCCCACCACTACAATCGATAAAGGTCTAGCCACCACGATTATAGATAAAGGAAACCGAAGATTTTAAAAGACCTCACCACAATATTTGATAAAGAACAAGTCACCACAAATATTGATAAAGGGGGTCACTCCTAACCACCAAGATCAAAGATCTATAAAGGTAAAAGAAGATTTGTAAGAAATAGAGGCTGCTCTATTAATTTTCATTCAACATCAACTAACTTTACAAAGGGAAATAAAACCTCTATTTATAGCCACATGCTACTACCTAGGAAATAACGAAATACAATAAAATAATTAAAAATCTGTCATGTGCTAAGGACAGCCACTAATTATTCGACCATTAAGAAATGGACAGGTAGGCTTCTAGAAATATTCCCTGCAAGTGGTCCCACAATACCGTTAGAAACGTCATTGTCCCATGCGCCCTCCTTTCAACAGCTGTCATTCTTCTTTATTGGGCCCATAATCATAGGACTTCAGTGGGGACTTTATTATCTGGAAACTGGAGATAGATATCTGGACTTCTACTAGAGACACAATCTGGAGCACTTCACTGGTGGACCTTCAGTAGTGGTCACTGGAGCATTCATCTGGAGCATTCATCTGGGGCATTCATCTGGAGCTGGTCACTGGAGAACTTTACAGGTGGGTTATCAGTATTGATCGCTGGAGCTTCTCGCCACTGGAGAAGTGTTACTACTGGTGACTGGTCTGGCTCAGAAAAGACTTGTCTGAAATGGGCCACTGCTGGCAGAATCAACATGGCTTGTTCAGATGGCATTATTAGTTCAGTTTCCTTCAGTCCAGTTAGCTTCTTCAGTTTGCTGGGTCTTTCTAGTTCAGTGAATCTGGACACTTCCGCATCATTTAATTTTTGCTATCATAAGTAAGTTGATAGCCATATTGCTGTGTGGATCTTGATGATATTCGACCTGGCACAAAACTTGATACCTGCTACTTGTTTACAAAACCTACGAACTCACCAGCCATTGTGTTGACGCTTTTTAGTATCCTTTCAGGTGTGAAAGTTGAGAATGTTAGAAGTGGCTAAGGAGGATAGCACGGTGGCCTTTAGTAGACTCAGACTGGGATTTGGAGTTGCATATCTTATGTGATTATTATTGTTGCTTTATGTGTAGACTTTGGGTAAATGGGGTTATCCCCGTTAACTTTTATATCACCCAAAAAGCATTACAAAACAAGTAGTACGACTAAGTTATCGCACTAGTTCATATATAGGACATGCCCTATATATGTTAACAAGAAATACAAGAAAATATCTTCTAAAACAAGCGAAACAAGCCTATTCTAAATGAAAAAACATTTAGAGATAGACAATAAGACTAAACATATACTAGATCAACAACCATCTTGAAACAGATAGTCACCCCGAATCTTCCAAGCATCAAGTGTAGAAACAATTCGAGCTGTCTTTTTACACTTCAATCTCCATAATCTTGAACGAATAGTATCTTTAATGAGATTGGATAAAATGTCAGGTGGGCGAGCATGATTAGCAAAACTTATTGATGCAGAAATGACCCCGAGTCATTTCCACAAAAAGGCTTGGCTCGTATATTTATTAATCAAAGATCAGAAAGCAACCATGTACCCTTGGATATCCTTTATTGGCATTATACTACTGGTGTATGTTGATCTTGATACTAATTCGAGTATTGAAGTTTTGCAACCAAGACAAAAGTCGTTGGTCTTAAAGTTCATTAGTGACAAAACAAGCCTTGATCAACAACAACTCTTCAGTAACTTCATTTCAATAGTGCTACTGACCAGTGACACTTCAGCGAGTATCTGTCAGTTGCACTCCTGTGAGATGCTCCAGTTTCAGATATTCTCCAGTGAAGATCCTCCAGATGCATTCTCCAGTGAAGATCCTCCAGATGCATTCTCCAGTGAAGATCCTCCAGGTGCATCCTCCAGTGAAGATCCTCCAGATGCATTCTCCAGTGAAGATCCTCCAGGTGCATCCTCCAGTGAAGATCCTCCAGATCCAGGCTCCAGTGAAGATCCTCCAGTCTCCAGGCTCCAGTCTCCAGTTTCCAGACTCCAGGCTCCAGTCTCCAGTCTCCAGGCTCCAGGCTCCAGTCTCCAGTCTCCAGTCTCCAGACTCCAGGCTCCAGTCTCCAGTCTCCAGACTCCAGGCTCCAGTCTCCAGTTTCCAGACTCCAGCTCCAGTCTCCAGGCTCCAGTCTCCAGTCTCCAGTTTCCAGACTCCAGGCTCTAGTCTCAGTCTCCAGTCTCCAGACTCCAGTCTCCAGGCTCCAGTCTCCAGGCTCCAGGCTCCAGTCTCCAGTCTCCAGGCTCCAGTCTCCAGTCTCCAGTTTCCAGGCTTCAGTCAAGACCCTTCAGTGAAGCTTACCAGTGAACGACTCCAGTCCAGAAAATACCAGAATAAAGTCACCAGTTTTGTTCAGTTCAGTTTATTTTGGTGACATGGCAGTGGACCCAATAAAGAAGGAATGACAGTTGTTGACAGGGATAAGGAAGGCACGTGTGACAACGTTATTTCTAACGGTTTGTGGGCCTTGTGTAGAAGGAATCTTTCTAGAAGCTTTGTCTGTCCTTTTCCTATTGGTGGATAAATTAGTGGTTGTCCTTAGCACATGACAGCCGGGGAGGTATGTAAGATTTGGAGGTCGGGAGTTCGAAAAATAGCAGGTGGGGTGGCGTAAAGAGGTCTTAAGGTCGCAGGTAAGGCGTTAGTGGCGGGGGGAAGGAAAAGGAATGAGGCAGCCGCGGGTCGGAACAATCTGCGGGACCGGGAGAGACGTCGGGGAGCGGGGGGGGGAGAGTGACCCCGGGAGCAAGATGGGTGGTTGTCCTTTATCAAATATTGTGGTGAGGTCAAAATCTTCGGTTTCCTTTATCTATAATCGTGGTGGCTAGACCTTTATCGATTGTAGTGGTGGGGCGGAGTGATTCCTTTATCCTTGATTCCGGTGGCTTAGCCTTTACGAGTCTTGGTGGTGGATTCTTTATCTATCATTTTACTTGTTATTGTCTTGTTTGTTGTTTATTTCATATAAGATCCAGAAAATACCAAAAATAGTCTTCCGCTGTCGTTTGTCGCGTGATTTACGCATCAAATTTGGTATCAGAGCCAAGTTCAAAAAAAAAAGTTTTCATGACTTTTTGTCCAGGTTTCCAAAAAGGTTTCTTAATCTTTTTATCCGTGGGTTTTTGTTGTTTGATTGTTGGATCAAGTTTCTTTTAAAGGGTTTCTTAATCTTTTAATCCTTGAGTTTTGTTAGTTTGTTGTCCTTTGTTTAGATCTGAATGTGTTTATTCATGAAATTGTGGTTTCCAATTTCAGATCTGATCTCTCTTGTCTAGATCTATTTTTGATTATCTTTTCATTTAGATAATAGAAATGGGTTATAATAGAAATCTTGCTTTAGAGAATTTTCGAAGAGATAGACAGCTTAAATCTCTTGAAAAACAAATGGGGATAATCTTAGATGTGTTAGAAAATCATGTGAGAGAAACAAAAAAGAAAAATTCTCTTAAGAAACTCACTGATTGCAATTTAAATCTCATGGAGATTAGATCAGTCCCTAATTCATTCAAAAAGAATAAATAAGTGATGTTGCTGATGACTTTTTACTCTTCAAGAGAACTGATCATTCACTTGATATGGATGACGTTCAGCAAGAAGATGATTTTTTTCAACCATGTGTTTATGATGACGATGGTGAAGAAGTAATTGAAGCTTACCTTGATGATTTCTTGCTGAATCGGAATGCTAATCATTCTCGTGAAGTTAGTGTTGATGAATCCCAGCAAGGAAGTGTTAGCCAGACTTGTTTTTGTTATGTTACTAGCGAAAAAGAGTCCATAAGAGCTGCTGGTGATAAATCATCGCTGATCCAAGAAGCCCAACAAGCAGTACATTCGACTGGAACTCTCACTGATGAAGTCCAGCGAAAAGTGTACTCCAGTGAAGCTTTTACTGATGAAGATCCAACTGAAGATCCAACTGGAGATCCATCAGTTGAAGTTCAACAAGCAATGTCTATATGCCTAAGGAAGAACTCCATACCTACTCAGTCACTACCAGTCACAACTCAATGGCTTAAGGAAGGCATAGGGGTAACAACTACTAACCGAGCACTTGTGTTTAATTCCAGATTCGATTATTATGGTATGGGTTTTTGTATTATTCCTATAAATGCTCGAATTTTGATGTTTGATAATGATTGTCATGATGGCCACTTGAACACTCGTTCATTGTGTGTTCGAAAGAGGCAAGTCCCTCTTAATCGTTTACGGTCTGATGAAATGATTAAGGCTAAATCTGATTTGTTGGCTGATCTTAAAATCAGTCAGCAGCACTTCTTATTTGATCTTAGAGCTGATCGGAAGGTTAAGTACAAGGTGAAAATGAAGAGTTATGTACCTGTTCTTATTGAAGAGCAAGTCGAGACTGAGTATGGACTTAATTATAAGGTCAATTGTAACAAAAAAAGGAATCAGTATGTAGTGTTTTCGGAAGTGTGTTTTGGTCTCTCAAGACAAATTTATGACACTCTAGGGAATCATGAATTGCTTAGTCGCCCAGGAGTCGAAATGAAAAGCAATCTGGTTGGTATGTGTACTGGACGATACTTGGTCTTTCCAGTTCTATTCCTTGTTACTTTGAAGAAACGTGATTCGTATGTGTGGATAGAGAAGTGTAATCTCATGATAAACGTGCTGATCGTTACAACAAGTATTGAAGAGAATAATCTGGTCTTTATTGATATTTCCAAGTTTGATCGAGTTTCATATCTGTTGGTTCATGAATCCGTAATGGATCTCGAACTTTCTCACTCTCTATCAGCAATCTTGGAAGTTGATGTGCTGGAATTTCTTTTATTCAAGAAATCTGAAAATTCAAGCTTTGTTACCGGGTGGGGATTACCAGAAGTCGTTTGTGACCTGAAGATGTTCAGAAATGAAAACTCGAGGCCTCACTTTGTGGTGACTTGTTCTTTATCAAATATTGTGGTGAGGTCTTTTAAATCTTCGGTTTCCTTTATCTATAATCGTGGTGGCTAGACCTTTATCGATTGTAGTGGTGGGGCGGAGTGATTCCTTTATCCTTGATTCCGGTGGCTTAGCCTTTACGAGTCTTGGTGGTGGATTCTTTATCTATCATTTTACTTGTTATTGTCTTGTTTGTTGTTTATTTCATATAAGATCCAGAAAATACGAAAAATAGTCTTCCGCTGTCGTTTGTCGCGTGATTTACGCATCACTTCTGTTGTTTCTCTCCTTCCAGATAAAATAAGCAGTGGCTGCAACAACTAGTCCTCCAACAATATGAATTATAGAGCGTGATTTAGCATGTGCAATCAACCAAGCTGTGATATCATCCCAGGAACCCGAGGTAGATGGCATGTTTGCATCACCTTTAACAGCTTCTCAAACCTGTGAAGAATATGAGCAATTGAAAAACAAATGTGAATGCGAATCAAAATTAGCCTTGCAAAGCGAGCAACACATCATGTTCATGTTCTTTCTTCTAGCTGGTGGCCATTGTAGAATTCGGTCTTGAGTGAGTAACTTCCTACGCATAATAAGCCATAAATTGAAAGCATGTCGTGGTATACATTGTGTAAACCATACAGCCTTTACCCAATCAACTGGTTGTTCTCGACTCCTAATTGTGTTCCACGCCATGGAAGAAGAAAAAGGTTTATCTTCATGTGCAACCTTCCAGACCAGCTCATCTTTTTTATGTCCCTGCAAAACTAAAGTCGAAATGTTACGCAGAATGGGAAAAGAATCGAGCCAATCAGATGGCTAAATCCATTCCCCATTCCTATAAATATCGGCCACTTTTGCTTGAAGTGATATTCCAGCCCTTCTAATATCCTGCGGGTGAATTACATTTGATAAAGGTCCTATATCACTCCAAGTGTCATACCAAGCTGATGTATCTTGTCCATCCCATAGATTTTTCCACATAAAATTACGGATCAGAGGCCTTAGAGATAGAATTTTTCTCCAGCTCCAACCATCTGTTGAATGACTAGGTATATCCCAAAAGCTTCTTCCTCTTAGTTTGTGGTCATAAATCCAATCAACCCAAAGTGATCTTCTGTGAGATATAATACTCTAAACGTGAGAAATCATTAAAGCTTTATTCATTTCGGACACTTTCCTCAATCCTAATCCTCCTTCATATTTTGGCACACATAAAGCTTTCCAAGAAACCTTAGCCTTACCTGTTTGCATAGGACCCTGACACCAAAGAAATCCACGCATAGTCTTCTCCAGATCAGCCATGATTCTAGAGGGAAGGATGAAAACAGACGACCAATACGTATACATGGAAGAAAGAACAGACATAATCAGTTGCACTCTTCCTGCAAACGATAGAAACTTATTCCTCCAATCCATAATTCTTTTCTCCATCCTTTCAATCAATATTTTACAATCTTTATATAAAAGTCTGGAAGAAATAAGAGGAACACCTAAGTATCAAACATGGAGTTTACCTTCTTCAAAAGGCATGATATTCAAAATAGAATTTTTAATCAAATCAGGCACATTGCAGAAGAAAACTGTGCTTTTCTGAGTGCTCGGAATTAAACCTGTCATCTTTTTAAAAGAGTCAAGGGCTCCCAGGATTACTTTAGCCGAATTGATATCTCCCCTAGCAAAAAGAAATAAATCATCTGCAAAACATAAGTTGATAACTTTCTGCTTAACACACCTATTATGGAATCTGAAAGAAGAATCCAACCGAATAGAGTGTTGTAGAATAAGAGTTAACACCTCCATGACTAGAGTGAAGAGATAAGGAGAGATAGGATCACCTTGACGAAGTCCCCTCTTTCCCTTAAAAAAACCATGCAAACGCCCATTAATACTCAATGAAAAAGTCGTGGAGGACACACACAACATCACCCAGTTAATAATAACTGGATGAAAACCAAAACCAAACATAGCAGCCCGTAAAAAACACCAATCAACTGTATCATATGCCTTCTGAATATCCACTTTAAAAGCACATCTTGGAGGTCCCTGCTTTCTATGATAGTTATGCATAATTTCTTGAGTGAGAAGAATATTATCAGAAATCTTCCTACCCGGAACAAAAGCTGACTGATTCACACTAACCACCTCATCCAAACCCTCCTTAATTCTATTGGCAATAATCTTGCTAATGCATTTAAGCAACACATTACAACAGGATATTGGTCAAAAATCAGTAATACAAGAGGGAGTTGTAACCTTGGGGATAAGAGCAAGAATAGTATGGTTTAGCTCCTTGAGTAGCTTACCTTTTTTGAAGAAGTCGTGAACTGCCAAAGAAACCTCCTTCCCAACAATAGACCATGATTTCTTGAAAAAAGCTGAAGTAAAACCATCACGTCCTGGGGCTTTAATATCACTAATCGAAAACATTGCATCCTTAATTTGCTCATCAGACACATCACGGATCATATTGAGTGATGTTTGTCTATCTAATACATTGATAAATAAATCTGGTGCAGGTTGTAAGGACACATCACCTTCTTTACCTAAGAATATCTCATAGTGCTGAACAAAAGCCTTTGAAACGTTTCCTCCTTCATGTAAAACACCATGAACATCTTTGATCACATCAATGCGACTTTTATGGTTCCTGCATTTAAGAGAATTATGAAAAAAAGATGTATTAGCATCACCTGTCGCCAACCAATCTACCTTGGATTTCTGCTTGAGAAAGTTCTCTTCATCTAAAACAGCTTCCTGGAATCTTTTAAGGCAAGCACTTTCCATTTCACGCAAACTAACACTATCAGGCTCCAGATCAATAGATTTCTGAATGTTATCAAGTTCAGCACGCAATCCCCCCACCCTCTTATGCAAGTTACCTTGTTTAAATAAGAGATTTCGAAAAGGAGTCTTTAGTTGTTTTAATTTCTTTACTACTCTGAACTGATTAACCCCATCAATATCAGTATCCCATGCTTTCTCAACAATCCCCTGAAATCAGCCTTAGTAGTCAAGAAGTTCGCAAATTTAAACGGGGGTTTCCTACCTCGAGCAATATTAGGTAACTTCAAAACACAAGAGAATGATTAGAAACTCTATAAGGTTGAAAAACAGCACATGCAGATGGAAAACAATCAGTAAAATGAATATTCCCCATAACACGATCAATCTTTTTAAGAATACCAACTCCCTTTTTCGGCTTTTGATTCCAAGTATAATGCAGCCCCGAACTATTTATATCGAACATTTCCAAACTATTAATGCATTCTTTAAAATCCGTCATACCAATACTAATAGTGGAGGTACCTGAAAAACTGTCTTCTAGCTCTAATGCAGAATTAAAGTCTCCAAGTATACACCAAGGTCGATCCTTCACAAAATTCTTATGATAACATAGATTCTGCCATAGAGCCCTTCTATTTTTATAGTAATTATCAGCATACACAAAAGAGCAGAAAAAGGCTTTTTGATCGACTTTAAAGATTACCTGAACATGCACCACTTGGTCCGTTTGAGATAACATCATAACATCAACCACATCAGAATTCCAACCAAGAATGATACGCGTTCCTTTACTACAAACACCTCCATTAGATATCCAGTCCCATGATCTACAAATCTTCTTGCAAACATTAAAAAGTTGGGAAACATCCATATGTGACTCAAGTATTGCACACACATTAAGCTGATTTTCCCGCACTACCTGTTGAACCTCTTTTTGTTTCAGAGGGTGGTTCAACCCCCTTATATTCCAAGAGGCTATACTACCCATTGGATACCTTAGTAGCAAAAGTGCTTGCCCCTGTAGAAGTATCCTTTGGAGTTGTACCTGATGCCATGAATGCTGCAGTCTCATTGTCCGTTACAGTAATATATTCATCCACCTAATCAGAATCAACATCCAGCTCAGCCGACTTCTGAGCAGCCGCAACTTTCTGACCAGTATCATCCTTAGACAAATCTGAGAAAGTATTACTAGTTTTAATTGGAATCGGTCCAGTACTAGGAGTACTCGGCTTTTCTTTCAAGTTCTTCTGGTTAACCACATGTCTATATTCTACCCTTGTTTTCTGCTTATTAATTGGAAAACCTGTTTTCTTCTTTTTTCCTACCACCTGAGTGAAGCCCTCATCATCAACTTTCGCCTTTTGTTTAATGTTTTTCACATTCTTACTACATTCATTTGACTGATGACCAAAAACACAACAATGGACACATCTTGGCGGTTTCCATTCATATTCCACCTGCATAGTTTCTTTTGTATATCCATCCCCATCCAAAACTGGAATAGCAATAGACACATTATTCTGAAAATCCGATACAGCGGAAATCTCTATTAATGCTCTTGCATAACTACTTCGACCCCAAGACTCCGTACACATAGCACTCGTGTATGTATCTAGTGCCTTTGGGTTGCCAAGTTTCGAAAACAACAAGCTTAATCCATCATCCGTGTAAGCTGCAATAGGAACATTGTGAATCTTTACCCACACCATGACCTCCTTAATATCCTCTTTCTTCAATTTTGCATTAGGTGACCAAACATTAAGGAATATCAGAATACTACGGATTAACCAAGGTCCCCCTTCTAAAACATTAGTCATACCCTGCTTATCCGCAAACTTAAAAAAGAAAAAACCATTAGCATTCATCATCACTTTCTGCAATCCAAATTTCGACCAATTGGTTTTCACATAATATCAACAACCGGATAAGCCAACCTATCACCTAAAAAATAACCAAACAAAGTATTCGCATACTTATCTTGAACAATACGAACAGATTCTTTCGACAAAACTACATCAACATCTTCATACACAAGCAAATTCTCCATTTTCCGAAAGTTTACCACTTTTTTAATAGTTCCTTCTTTCAACTTAGCAGCATACGAAGGTTGTACCTGATTATCATTATGGATTTCACGTACATCAACTTCAGATGCAAAATCAACTTTTCTCTTATCTGCTTGTTGCTTTTGCTGTGATTTTATCTCCTCAAGATCAATCTCAACACACAAAGGTGGTGGCTGAGAATCGGAAACATAAATCCCCTCATTAGTATTTTGATTTGTAGCTTCTTCATTCCTATCTGTTTTTTTTTATCATTTGCATTCTCAGTCTCAAACATTCAATCCACCAAATCAGGGTCTATGCCACTTGAGTTATTTCCATCTGACTCAACACCCGTCTCACCGGTAACATGAGTTTTTTCACTTTCACCTCACATATCATCACGTTCCAAAGAACCAGTATCTTTCATATTCGATTCCTTCTCCACCCCAGAAGATGATGAATTAATTTGCTTAGGGTTTTTAAGGTTTCGAACTGGTTTGTGTTTTCCATCAATGTTCTTAATTTTAGATGAAAGACTCGATTTATTAGGATGCATGATAACAACTCTCCCTTCAATCACGAACAAGCTCACGAACATGACTGAAAAATTAGGCAGTCCTGGTAATGCAACCAAGGATAAGGCAAAGGCTGTTGATGATGTGGAAAATAAGAAACAAAACATGACTGAAAAATCTAGCAATGATACGAAGGCAGTGAATGTCGACCAAGGTGGTGATACTAATGTCACCTTTGAAACTCCTGGGTCTGACAATAGAGGGTCTCATTCAAGTGTGAGTGAAGGAGATGCAACAGTGATTACTGAAGAAGAAAACTCTACAAAGGTGGCTGATGCGTAAATCACGTGACAAACGACAGCGGAAGACTATTTTGGGTATTTTCTGGATTTTAAGAAATAAAATAAACAAACACGAGACAACAATGTAAAGAGATAGGTAAAGAATCCGCCACCAAGATTCGTAAAGGCTAAGCCACCGGAATCAAGGATAAAGGAAACACTCCGCCCCACCACTATAATCGATAAAGGTCTCACGATTACAGATAAAGGAAACCAAAGATTTAGACCTCACCACAATATTTGATAAAGGACGAACCACCACAAATATCGATAAAGGGGTCACTCCTAACCACCAAGATCAAAGATCTCTAAAGGTAAAAGAAGATTTTTGTAAGAAATAGAGGCTGCTCTATTAACTTCATTCAACATAAAAAACTCCCTTACAATGAGAAATAAAGCCTCTATTTATAGCCACATGCTATTTTCTAGGAAAAGAAAATACAATAATAAAATAAATAAAAAGCTGTCATGTGCTAAGCCACTAATTGTTTTTGGCCAATAGGAAATGCACAGAGTAGGTTTCTAGAAACATTTCCCTGCAAGTGGTCCCACAATACCGTTAGAAATATCGTTGTCACACGTGCCTTCCTTATCCTGTCAACAGCTGTCATTCTTCTTTATTGGGTCCACAAACATGGGACTTCAGTGGGGACTTTATTGATTGGAAACTGGAAACAAAAATCTGGAGCATTCATCTGGAGACTAGACTGGAGCTGGTCACTGGAGTGCTTCAGTGGATATCTTCACTGGTGGATTACCACTGTTGGTCACTGGAGAATCTTGCCACTGGAGAAGTGTTACTACTGGTGACTGGACTGGTTCAGTAAAGACTTGTCTGAAATGGGCCACTACTGGCAGAATCAACATGGCTTGTTCAGATGGCATTATCAGTTCAGTTTCCTTCAGTTCAGTTAGCTTCTTCAGTTCGCTGGGTTTCTCCAGTTCAGTGAACCTGGACATTTCTGCATCATTCACCTTCTCTAAAAAGGGACTTGTCCTCAAGTCCTCGAGGTACTCATCCTCCAGATAAGGCATCAGATCTCCCACATTAAAAGTACTTGAAACTGACATATCTCCAGGCAGCTCAACCTTGTAAGCATTATCACCATATCTCTCTAGAATCTTGAATGGTCCTTCAGCTCTGGGCATCAACTTGTTCTTCCTTCTTGCTGCAAATCTTTCTTTTCTGAGGTATACCCAAACTAGATCACCTGGAGCAAAACTGGACGGCTTTCGATGCTTGTTTGCTCTTGCCTTGTAACTGGCATTTGCTTTCTCTATTCTGGCCTTCACTTGTTCATGAATTTTCTTGATTTCTTTTGCTCTGGCCTCAGCTTCAATACTTGCTTTTGGTTCAATCGAAAATGGAATTAAATCAATGGGAGTCAGTGGATTGACACCATAACAAACTTCAAACGGGGATTTACTGGTTGAATAATTTGGAGCTCTATTGAAAGCAAACTCAGCATGAGCAAGCTTCAGATCCCAATCTTTCAGTGTCTTCTTCACCAGTGTTCTTAATAACATACCAATTGTTCTGTTCGTGACTTCAGTCTATCCATCAGTCTGAGGATGGTGAGACGTACTGAACAATAATTTGGTACCCATCAGTCTCCATAAGGTCTTCCAAAAATAACTCAGAAACTTTACATCTCTATCTGAAACAATTGTCTTTGGAATCCCATGCAAACGAACAATTTCCTTGAAAAATAGATTTGCAACTGCTGAAGCATCATTTGTGGTGTTGCAGGGAACAAAATTTGCCATTTTTGAAAATCGATCAACCACCACCATTATTGAATCTTTACCCCTTTGAGTTCTGGGCAGTGCAATAATGAAGTCCATACTGAGTTCTGGTGGATCTATCTTAATATCTTTAGTATCATCAACCTTATGTCTCCTTTGTCTTCTCCTAGACTGATTGGACTCTTCAGAATCACTTGAAGATCTGGGTGTACTATCAGATCGCTCACTAGGACCTTGAGATTCATTATCTCTTTCACCCACAGCAACATGTTCTCTATTAAACCTTAAATCACCATCTTTTAACAGATTAACAACCCTACCCAGTGTTTCTTGTAGATCTTCAATCTGTCTATCCCTTCTAGCATTATGAGCTTCTTCTAATGTCATATTTCTTCTAAAAGCCATTTATATTCAACCAACTTAATAGATCTATATCAGTAACAACTAGATCTAAACAACCAACAAACAGATCTAGAAAACCAAACTCAGATCTGATTAAATTGAAATGAGATCTAATCAAACAATACTCCAACGGACAAAAAGATTAAGAAACCTTTTTCAAACCTGGCTCTGATAGCAAATTTGATGCGTAAATCACGCGACAAACGATAGCGGAAGACTATTTTTGTTATTTTCTGGATTTTAATGGAACAAACAAATATACAAGACAATAAAATTAAAAATGATAGATAAAAGAATCCACCACCAAGATTCGTAAAGGCTAAGCCACCGGAATCAAGGATAAAGGAAACACTCCGCCCCACCACTATAATCGATAAAGGTCTAGCCACCACGATTACAGATAAAGGAAACTGAAGATTTAGACCTCACCACAATATTTGATAAAGGACGAACCACCACAAATATCGATAAAGGGTCACTCCTAACCACCAAGATCAAAGATCTCTAAAGGTAAAAGAAGATTTTTGTAAGAAATAGAGGCTGCTCTATTAATTTCATTCAACATCAAAAACTGTCTTTACAAAGAGAAATGAAGCCCCTATTTATAGCCACATGCTATTTCCTAGGAATTAACGAAATAATAAAATAATACATAAAAGCTGTCATGTGCTAAGGACATCCACTAATTAATTGACCAATAGAAAATAGACAGAGTAGGTTTCTAGAAACATTCCCCTGCAAGTGGTCCCACAATACCGTTAGAAATGTCGTTGTCACACGCGCCTTCCTTATTCCTGTCAACAGCTGTCATTCTTCTTTATTGGGCCCACAATCATGGGACTTCAGTGGGAACTTTATTGATTGGAAACTGGAGACAAAATTCTGGACTTCCATTGGAGACAAAATCTGGAGCATTCATCTGGAGCTGGTCATCTGGAGCTGGTCACTGGAGTGCTTCAGTGGAGAACTTTACTGGTAGATTATCAGTGTTGGTCACTGGAGAATCTTGCCACTGGAGAAGTGTTACTACTGGTGACTGGACTGGTTCAGTAAAGACTTATCTGAAATGGGCCACTGCTGGCAGAATCAACATGGCTTGTTCAGATGGCATTATCAGTTCAGTTTCCTTCAGTTCAGTTAGCTTCTTCAGTTCGCTGGGTTCCTCCAGTTCAGTGAACCTGGACATTTCTGCATAATTCTCCTCCTCTGAAAAGGGACTTGTCCTCGAGGTACTCATCCTCCAGATAAGGCATCAGATCTCCCACAATAAAAGTACTTGAAACTGCCATATCTCCAGGTAGCTCAACCTTGTAATCATTATCACCATATTTCTCCAGAATCTTGAAGGGTTCTTCAGCCCTGGTCATCAACTTGTTCTTCCTTTTTGCTGGAAATCTTTCTTTTCTGAGGTGTACCCAAACTATATCACCTGGAGCAAAACTGGACTGCTTCCTATTCTTGTTTGCCCTGGCCTTGTAACTGGCATTTGCCTTCTCTATTCTGGTCTTCACTTGTTCATGAATTTTCTTTATTTCTTTTGCTCTGGCTTCAGCTTCAATACTTGCTTTTGGTTCAATCAAAAATGGAATTAAATCAATGGGAGTTAGAGGATTGACACCATAGCAGATTTCAAATGGTGATTTACTGGTGGAATAGTTAGGAGCTCTGTTGAAAGCAAACTCAGCATGAGCAAGCTTCAGATCCCAATCTTTTAGTGTCTTCTTCACCAGTGTTCTCAATAACATACCAATTATTTTGTTTGTGACTTCAGTCTGTCCATCAGTCTGAGGATGGTGAGACGTACTGAACATCAATCTGGTACCCATCAGTCTCCATTAGGTCTCCCAGAAATAACTCAGAAACTTGACATCTCTATCTGAAACAATTGTTTTTGGAATCCCATGAAAACGAACAATTTCTATGAAAAATAAATTGGCTATTGCTGAAGCATCATTTGTGGTGTGGCAAGGAATAAAATGAGCCATTTTCGAAAAACGATCAACCACCACCATTATTGAATCTTTACCTCTTTGAGTTCTGGGCAGTGCAACAATGAAATCCATACTGAGATCTTCCCATGGTTGGCTTGGAACTGGAAGAGGAGTATACAACCCTTTGTGAAAAGGTGTCATCGCCTGGTGACAAGTTGGACAGCGACTGATGATACTCTGGACATCCTTTAGTAGACTTGGCCAGTAGAAGTGTTCAGTGAGGATCTCTCCAGTTTTGTTAATGCCAAAATGGCCAGCTAAACATCCTCCATGTGCTTCTCTGGTGAGCTTCAGTGAGACGATCAGAAAAATCTGGATCAGCAGCATACAATTCTTTGATGAAAGAAAATCCAAGAACTCTTGCTTCCAGAATAGATAACAGTGAATATCGTCTGGAAAGTGCATCAGCAACAACATTAGCCACTCCAGCTTTGTGCTTAGAAACAAAAGAATAAGACTGCAAAAATTCCACCCATTTTTGCATGTCTGGCATTAAGTTTATGTTGACCATTAATGAACTTCAGTGCTTCATGGTCAGAAAATAAGACAAACTGCTTTGGCTTCAGATAATGTGACCAGTGAGTGATAGCACGAATAATTGCATAAAATTCTTTGTCATAAGTACTATACTTCAGTTTAGAACCATTGAGCTTTTCACTGAAATATGCAACTGGACGCCCTGCTTGTACCAGAACTGCACCAATACCTACTCCACTAGCGTCACACTCTAACTCAAACAACTGATCAAAATCTGGCAAAGATAGAACTGGAGCTGAACTGAGCTTTTCCTTCAGTGACTCAAAAGCAAACTGGGCTGACTTAGGCCTGTCAAACACACCCTTCTTCAGATAGTCAGTGATTAGGGCCACAACTGTAGAGAAATTCTTGATAAACCTTCTGTAAAAAGATGCCAGTCCGTGAAAGCTTCTATCTTTGAAGGATCCATAGAAATTCCTTCTTTTGAAACAACATACCCCAGAAATATTACACTCTCTACCTTATAATCACATTTCTCCAGTTTACCATATAACTGGTGTCTTCTCAGTAATTCAAACACGTTTCTTAAATGATTAACATGTTCAGCTTCAGATTTTGAATATACCAAAATATCATCAAAATAAACAACAACAAACTGACCAATAAGTGGCCTGAGGACTTCATTCATCAGTCTCATGAAAGTACTAGGAGCATTAGATAAGCCAAAAGGCATTACTAACCATTCATAAAGGCCTCCTTTAATTTTGAAAGCAGTCTTCCACTCATCTCCATCCTTCATTCTAATCTGGTAATAGCCACTTCTGAGATCAATTTTAGAAAACACACTGGAGCCATGTAACTCATCAAGCATATCATCCAATCTGGGAATGGGATATCTATACTTAATAGTTATATTATTTATGGCTCTGCTATCAACACACATTCTCATCGAACCATCTTTCTTTGGGACCAGGAGAGTTGGAACTGAACAAGGACTCATACTTGCTCTGACATAACCTTTGGCAACCAACTCATCTACCTGCCTTTGCAACTCCTTTGCTTCAGTAGGCGAACATCTATAAGCAGCTTTGTTTGGAAGAACTGAACCTGGAACCAGGTCAATCTGGTGTTCAATTCCTCTTACTGGTGACAAACCTTCAGGTAGGTCTTCTGGGAAAACATCAGTGAATTCCTTCAGTAGAGACTTCAGGAGACTGGGGACTTCAGTAAACTCCTTCTCTTCAGTACGCTTAAGCACCAGTAACATCATAACTGGAGAGCCTCCAGTTAACTCATCTTCTACTTCAGTTTGAGACATAAATAAAGACTTGTTGGGCGGGTCTTTATTAATTTTCAGTAATTCATTGGGTTTTAAAGAAGTCAGAGTGACCTTCTTCCCACTTACAAATAATGAATAAGAATTCATACGACCATTATGAAAAACATTATTATCAAATAACCAAGGTCTACCCAGTAATATATTACAAGCATCCATAGGAACAACATCACACACAATTTTATCCTGATAAATAGATCCAATGGAAAAAGGAATAGTAACTTGTCGGTTAACTTTTACCTCAGACCCTTCACTGAGCCATTGCAATTTGTAAGGGCGAGGGTGCTTAACTGTAGGTAGTGCCAGTTTCTCTACCATGTAAGTTGAAGCAGCATTAGCACAACTCCCACCGTCAATATACAGATTACATACCTGATGCGGAGATGTCCAGATTCACTGGACTGGTCATGCCATCTGAACAGGCCATGTTGATTCTGCCAGCAGTGGCCCATTTCAGACAAGTCTTTTCTGAACCAGTCCAGTCACCAGTGGTAACATTTCTCCAGTGGCAACATCCTCCAGTGACCAACTCTGATAATCCACCAGTGAAGATGTCTAGTAGCTTGCTCCAGATGACTGCTCCAGATGAATGCTCCAGTGACCAACACTGAAGGTCCACTAGATGAATGCTCCTGTGATCACTACTGAAGGTCCTCTAGTGACGTGCTCCAGATTTTGTCTCCAGTAGCGGTCCAGATTTATGTTTCCAGTTGCCAATTATTAAAGTCCCCACTGAAGTCGTTTGTGGGCCCAATAACAACGAAGAATGACAGCCGTTAAGGAAGGCGCGTGTGACAAGACGTTTCTAACAATATTATGGGACCACTTGCAGGGGGATATTTCTAGAAGCTTACGTGTCCATATTTTATTGGTCCAAGTTAATTAGTGGTTTGCACATGACAGCTTTTATGTATTTTTTTATTATTTCATCGTTAATTCCTAGGTAGAGCATGTGGCTATAAATAGAGGTTTATCTCTCATTTGTAAAGTAGTTGATGTTGAATGAAAATTAATAGAGCAGTCTCTATTTCTTCCAAAAATCTTCTTTTACCTTTATAGATCTTTGATCTTGGTGGTTAGGAGTGACCCCTTTATCAATATTTGTGGTGACTTGTTCTTTATCAAATATTGTGGTGAGGTCTTTAAAATCTTCGGTTTCCTTTACCTATAATCGTGGTGACTAGACCTTTATCGATTGTAGTGGTGGGGCGGAGTGTTTCCTTTATCCTTGATTCCGGTGGCTTGGCCTTTACGAGTCTTGGTGGTGGATTCTTTATCTATCATTTTTATTTTATTGTCTTGTTTGATTGTTTATTTCATATAAAATCCATAAAATACCAAAAACAGTCTTCCGCTTGTAACAACCCTCAATTTCCTACTAGGACAATTTACTTCTATTTATCTAGATATCTATTCCTAGAAGTTTCTTAAGAGATTTTGCCTTCCAGACACTTAGGCATAGTGATACTTGCCATCTAGTTTAGTAGAATTTCCAAAGATAGCTAGTTGCCTTAGAAATGCCATGAACAATAACTATAAACATTCAACACAATCTCAAGCTATAAACTAGTTCTAATTGAACTTGACGGAAGGTCAACAAATCAAAAACTTTATTTCGAGAAGTTAAGTTATATAAATAATAATGTGAGTCTTACAAGTTGAGATAACGACCGAGAACTCTTATAAACGTCCAACAATTTAACCATCAAGTCAATTTGAGTAAACATGACATCAAAATAACATGCCTAACTCAAAAATATGTTTATAAACTAATATGCACATAAAGGTGCTTGAATAATAATAATACGTATATAAATATGTCCAATATAAATACAAGTTCATGACAAGAGTTAAGAAACAAATTTAAAACACAAAAATGTATATACATACATACATATATACACGGCCACACATATACATACATATGTACATAATTATATCCTAAATACTAATAAACTAGTTATCTTAAAGGTCCATACATGCACCCATACTCACTTGCAATTTATACAAATACATACACACTTAAAATACACTCCAAAAATTCAAAATCCCTCCCAAAAACACCACCCTAAAACCGGCCCCCTTCTCCCCATACACTTCACCCAATCAAAATTTAACTACTCCCTTTTTACTTACACTCCCAATACCCCTTTCACTCCACCACCATTTCTTTCACACTCCCAACACACACACATGCATTTTCTCTCAAAAACACCCTCTTCTTCCCCTCCTCCTCTCCATTTTCGGTTCAAGAACAAGGAAAAAGGCAAGGCAAAAATCATATCTATACTATATTAATAATAAGGGTTTGTTAAGGATTAAACAAGGATTATTTCAAGATATATTTAAGGGTTGTTCTAAGCTTAGATTAAGGGTTTTTGGAGCATCTCAAGCCATGAATTTTCTGCCCCTTTTCATCATCAAAACCGAATCCAAGAGGGTATAAATCTTCATCCTTTTTACTAGATTTAATCTTGTTCTTGTTTATATTCAAAGGTTTTATCAAAAGTTTATGTTTTCTTCTTGATTTCTTTGTTATATACACTTGATGAAGGCAAAGTTGATAGGATCTTTCTCCTCATGCATATGCATGTCGAAATCTATGAGAAAGATCCAAGGATTCAACAAGTTTAAGACCCAAAAGTGTTGTTATAGATTAGTAGCTTTTAAAGTGATTTTCCTTTTCATAGATCTATATGTTTTGTATATTTTGAAGAATATATTTCTGAGATTTTTCATTAAAAAGATGTTTTATGTTGTTGAAAGTTAGATCTATAAAGATTTGTATTGAAAAGTGTTGATTTGGATGAATACATGTTAGATCTAAGAAAGTTGAATCTTGTTGTTGGATTATGAGATGGATGGACTTGTATTAAGTGAAAAATATGTTAAAAGAGGTATAAAATCTGGAAATTTGATGTTAAGAGGTATAGAAATAAAGTATTAATCTTGTAAATGATGAACTCAAGTGTTAATAAAGCAAGAATGGTCATTGGTGTGTTGTTTGGACCCAAATGCTTCTGACAGAATTATTCTTCTGTCTTTGGACGGATAAACTGGGCATGTGAGGGCCGTTTCAAGCAAAACTTCCAAAATAAAAGTTGTAGATAAAAGAGTTAAGTTTAACCTCCAACTGGAATCACTCAAAAACACTAAACCAAACCAAAGATATGATTTTTCTACCAAAAGTGGTCAAAACTGGATTTTTGTCTTAATGTTGAGTCAACTTTGACGATTTTTAATTCCTTAACTAATAGGTTTCAGAAGTTTAAACTTGGTATGAACTGAGTTCAAAGTGTCCCTAACTTAAAATAAATTTGGGAGATTTTTCTTAAATGTCCATCATAGAAATCTTTTATAAAATATATTGAGTCGCACAGCAGCAAGCTTTCTGACCAACTTTGGTTTTGTAATTTTTAGAGGTAGTAAACAATGTCTAAAAATTTAGCAAAAATTCACATAAATATAGGACACATATATGTCTCTGTATAAAAATCACCAACGTCCAAATAATTCAATTTAACCAAGAATGACTACTCAACATTTTATGAAAATAAGTGTTAAAACAGAAAATTCCAAGTAAAAGTTCTTCACAACAAATAAGCTAAAAGTCACTAGATTGCAACTCTAACCAACTCCAACAATCTCGTAACAAAAAGTATCATAAACCTACTGAGAATATGTCAAATAAAAGTTATAAAACTTAACTTGGTTATTAAATGGCAAAGACAAGCCTACAAATCACTAATTTGGTTCATATAAGCACTAACCGAAAGCTTTAATTTGCACACATCACACCACCACCACTATCACGACTTAAGACACCAAAATATAATGAACATTCTGGAAATAAGGAAATAAGGATGGAAATCCATATTGACGCATTTGAATTGCTTGGAAAATGAGGCTAAAATTACCATTTCGGTAAACGATTTTTAATCATAAAACCCTCAAAATAAGCAAGACACAAGAGAGGTTGAATTGATATAATTTTGTATGGATAAAAGTTGCCTAAAAGGCCTGAGATTTTTGACCAAAATGTTTAGTGATGATTTCTAAGAATTCCCATGAATTATTGAATTTAAATAGTAATTAAAAGACATAAAAATCCATAAATAAATTATGCAAATCAAGAATGAAGTTAAATCATCTTAACCATTGATAAAAATAACTAAAACCTACTGGAGAAAAATAGTTAAAAGGCAAGAGACATGTGTTACATAATTTAAAGATAAATAATTGAGTAAAAATAATTAATTAAAATTTTTCATTAAAATAAATGGAAAATACACAAATAAAAGTATAAATCATGAAATTATAAATTAAGGAGCATATATATCAGAAGATAATTCAAATGAAATTATCCATAATTTATAAAGGCAATTATGACACTTAAAAGTATTTTTAAGGAATTATTTAATTAATAAATCAATAAAATGAATAAATAAATAATTAAATAATATTAAATTAAATATATAATTACAAATCAGAAAATATACATAAAATATTAATATTATAAGACCACTAATGTCAAATATTATTACTAAGCAAAGTATACAATGGAAATCATATAAACCAAATCCAAATTACCGAAATTCCAAAACGTACAAAAATGTATAATGAAAGTGACCCTTTTACACCAACACTCTCTACAACCAAAAAGATGCAAATATTAACAATATACTTGGATCCCAAAATTTATGACAACATAATGAAAGTGGCATTTCTTAGTGATGGCTTAAGATAGGAACTTACGTATATTAGTCCTATCGTAGGGATAGTCTTGGCTTGAAGTGTGATTGAGGAATATGACGGATATATGGTCAAGGAAGCGATAGATGGGAAGTACCCATTTTGGATGAGTGAATATAATATGCGGCATATCAAGGTGAGTCATAGCCCCCTTTCAAACTCTTTTATATGTTTTACTTGCGGGGTGAAAAGCATGATTAATTAAAATGACTTTCTCATATGAAATGATTCTTGAAATAATGGAAATGATATGGGAACTATATTGTATGTTCAACGTGTTGTATGTTATATGATGAGCTTGAGTACTGTCAAACGGTGGTCCCCTGTACACTACTATTAACTCATTTGAGGCCTGTAGTTAGAGGGTTGCGCAACTAGGATTTGTCCCCTCATCCACTATTATAGGTAACGGTGGGATGTTTGGTCTGCCTTGGTGGCCACCTTCATCGCCAGTCTGGCCTCTCGGTGCTCTAACTACTATATATTTATGGGCGTCTCCATGGCACGACCCTTGGTTATCTTTATGCACGTGATTGACAGCATGTGCTTATCATTATCTTATCATTTGGGACATTATATCTGATTATTGGGACATAACCGGTCTTAGTAGTGGCTCAAGATCTATCTCATCAAATTATGTCATGGTAGTCTTACCATTGACCAAGAGGTATTGATATTATATTGGATGGAAATTGTGGATTGAACATACGGTTGGGTATTGGACCTTATATGGAATCTTGAAAGTTGTTGAAATTGGCGATATTGAAACATTGATGACCGAATGGTTTTGGTATGATGAATGATCAATCGATTGATATATTTTCTCTCACGATAAATGTGACAAATGAAAACTTTATAATTTACCATGGATTTCTCAACTATTTTGAAATGGATATGTAACGAGGTTTACTTGCAAACCTATGCACTCACCAACTACGTTTTCGTAGTTGACACTTTTTCTTCATGCTTTTCAGGAATTAGCGTAAGCTTTGAGGAATTATATGCATCATGATTGTTTGCATTGCACATTGGAGTCAAAGATCAAACCTTGTGACGGGCAATGGAATCCACCCTGATCATTGTAGTATACCATCTCATGTATTTGTTATTTGTTTCGTGGACTCAATATCCAAGTATAGTAGACGTATTGTACTTGGGAATTGGTTCACATGCTTGTGCATTGTAAAATTATTTTTATCCAATAAAGCTATGGTGAATGTTATCTATTATCCTTTGTTTGAATACTCGACTTTCTGTACATCTCATCATTCCGCCGTGGTTGGGGTGTTACACCGCTGTCGTTTGTCGCGTGATTTACGCATCAAATTTGGTATCAGAGCCAGGTTTAAAAAGGTTTCCTAATCTTTTTATCCGTTGGGGTATTGTTTGTCTAGATCTGTTGATTGATTGTTTAGATCTATTAGTTATTTGCTTAGATCTATTGATTGATTATTTGTTGATTATAAATGGCGTTTAGAAGAAATATGACGTTAGACGAAGCTAATAATGCTAGGAGAGATAGGAAGATTGAAGATCTACAAGAAGCACTTGGTAGAGTTGTTCATATGTTAGAAGATGGTGGTTTACGATTTAATCAAGAAAACGTTGTTGCCAGTGAAAGAGATTCTGAATCTCAAGGTCCTAGTGAAAGATCTGATAGTAATCCTAGACACTCTAGTGATTCTGATGAACCACATCCTAGAGAAAGGCGTAGGAGGCATAAGGGTGATGATACTAGGGATATTAAGATAGATCCACCAGATTTTAATGGGTCTTCTAACCCAGAGGAGTATTTTGAATGGGTCCAGGTGATGGACAGGATTATGGACATAAAAGGTTATGATGATAGAAAAAGCTTCAAAGTTGCCGTTATCAAACTTAAGAAATATGCTTCATCTTGGTATGATAACATGAAATCTGAAAGAGAGTACAAGGGCAAAAGTAAAATCAAGACCTGGTCCAAACTGAATGAGGTTATGCAGAAGAGGTTTGTTCCCCAGTCGTACAAGCAAGATCAGTATCTACTGATGAACAATCTGAAGCAAGGAGCCAAGGAAGTTGTGGAGTACATTAGAGAGTTTGAGCATCTGAAGACCAGAACTGGTGTGAATGAGACTGAAGAGCACACTATTGCCAGATTTCTTGGTGGTCTGAACGCTGCCATTACTGAGAAGATTGAGTTGCAGCCTATCTGGACATATGAAGGTGCATGCAAGATGGCTATCCAGATTGAAAGACAACTGAAGAAGAAGGTTCCGTACAAGTCATTCAGTAAGGTTCCTGCCAGTGCAAGTCAACCAGTTTCCAGTCAACCAGTTACCAGATTCACTGAAACTGTCCAGAAATCCTTCAGAGGCAAAGAAAAGGAACTGGAGGAACGAAAGAACCAGTTGGAAGAAAATGTTTCAAGTGCCATGGCTTTGGTCACTTCCAGGCCCAGTGTCCTAATCAAAGAGCCTTGACTGCCAGAGAAATTGAATGCTTACCAGATGTCGACACTGAAGAAGGTGATCCAGTGTATGATGAAGATGAAGAAGAAGATGAAGAGTCTTATGTTGGTGCAGATGTTGGAGAAATGTTGGTTGTCAGAAAAGTGATGCATGCTGATGAAGTTACCACTGATACTGCCCAGAGGGAGAACATTTTTCACTCCAGATGCACAATCAAAGGAAAAGTTTGTGATCTGATCATTGATGGTGGGAGTTGTGCAAATGCTGCTTCAACCTACATGGTAGAGAAACTGGCGCTTCCTACAGTTAAGCACCCTCGACCTTACAAGTTGCAATGGCTCAGTGAAGGATCAGAGGTAAAAGTTAATCGTCAAGTTACTATGCCGTTTTCAATTGGGTCAGTTTATCAAGAAAAAATTGTTTGTGATGTTGTACCTATGGATGCTTGTCATATCTTATTGGGTCGACCATGGCTATTTGATAATTATGTTCTTCATGATGGTCGAATGAACTCGTATTCTTTGAGTATAAGTGGAAAGAAGGTCACACTGACTTCTTTGAAGCCTAATGAACTGATGAAAGTCAAGAAAGACCAGCCCAGTAAGCCTTTGTTTTTGTCTCAAGCTGAAGTTGAAGAAGAGTTATCTGAAGGCTCTCCAGTTATGATGTTACTGGTCGTAGAAAAATCTGAAGAGAAGGAGTTCACTGGTGTCCCCAGTCTCCTGAAGTCTTTACTGAAGGAATTCACTGATGTTTTTCCAGAAGACCTACCTGAAGGTTTGCCACCAGTAAGAGGAATTGAGCACCAGATTGACTTGGTTCCAGGGTCAGTTCTGCCAAACAAAGCTGCTTATAGGTGTTCACCCAATGAAGCTAAAGAGTTGCAGAGGCAAGTAGATGAGTTGGTTGCCAAAGGTTATGTCAGAGCAAGCATGAGTCCTTGTTCAGTGCCAGCTCTCCTGGTCCCAAAGAAAGATGGTACCATGAGGATGTGTGTTGATAGCAGGGCCATCAACAATATAACCATTAAGTATAGGTATCCCATTCCCAGATTGGATGATATGCTTGATGAGTTACATGGCTCCAAAGTATTTTCAAAGATCGATCTCAGAAGTGGCTATCACCAGATAAGAATGAAAGATGGAGATGAGTGGAAAACTGCTTTCAAGATCAAGGGAGGGTTGTATTAATGGTTAGTTATGCCTTTTGGCTTATCTAATGCTCCCAGTACTTTCATGAGACTGATGAACGAAGTTCTCAGGTCACTCATTGGTCAGTTTGTTGTTGTATATTTTGATGATATTCTGGTATACTCAAAATCTGAAGCTGAACACGTTAGCCATCTGAAGAAGGTATTTGAACTGTTGAGAAGACACCAGTTGTATGGCAAACTGGAGAAGTGTGATTTTATGGTGGAAAGTGTGATATTCTTGGGATATGTTGTGTCTAAGAATGGAATTTCTATGGATCCCTCTAAGGTTGATGCCATCAGATCATGGCCAGTTCCAACTACAATCACTGAAGTAAGAAGTCTTCATGGACTGGCTTCTTTTTACAGAAGGTTTATCAAGAAATTCTCTACAGTTGTGGCCCCAATCACTGATTGTCTGAAGAAGGGTGTATTCGACTGGCCTAAGTCAGCCCAGTTGGCTTTTGAGTCACTGAAGGAAAAACTCAGTTCAGCTCCAGTTCTATCTTTGCCAGATTTTGATCAGTTGTTCGAGTTAAAGTGTGACGCCAGTGGAGTAGGTATTGGTGCAGTTCTGGTACAAGCAGGACGGCCAGTTGCATATTTCAGTGAAAAGCTCAATGGCTCTAAACTGAAGTATAACACTTATGACAAGGAGTTTTATGCAATTATTCGTGCTATCACTCACTGGTCATATTATCTGAAGCCGAAGCAGTTTGTCTTATTCTCTGATCACGAAGCACTGAAGTTTATAAATGGTCAACACAAGCTTAATGCCAGACATGCCAAATGGGTAGAATTCTTACAATCTTATTCATTTGTTTCAAAACATAAAGCTGGAGTTTGTAATATTGTTGCTGATGCATTGTCACGAAGATACTCATTGTTATCAATTCTGGAAGCAAGAGTTCTTGGATTTTCTTTCATTAAAGAGTTGTATGCTACTGATCCAGACTTTGCTGATCACCTCACTAAAGCTAACCAGAAAGGACCATTTATTGTTCAAAATGGTTTCTTATTTAAAAATGGAAGGTTGTGCATTCCCAGGGGTTCAATAAGGGATTTACTGATAAGAGAAGCACATGGAGGAGGTTTAGCTGGCCATTTTGGCATTAACAAGACTGGAGAGATCCTCACTGAACACTTCTACTGGCCAAGTCTACTGAAGGATGTCCAGAGTATCATCAGTCGCTGTCGAACTTGTCACCAGGCGAAGACTACTTTTCACAAGGGTTTGTATACTCCTCTTCCAGTTCCAAACCAGCCATGGGAATATCTCAGTATGGATTTCATTGTTGCACTACCCAGAACTCAGAGGGGAAAAGATTCAATAATGGTGGTTGTTGATAGGTTTTCAAAAATGGCACATTTTATTGCTTGTAACACAACCAATGATGCTTCAGCAGTAGCAAATTTGTTCTTTAAGGAGATTGTCAGGTTGCATGGAATTCCCAACACAATTGTGTCAGATCGAGATGTGAAGTTCTTGAGTTATTTCTGGAAGACTCCTTGGAGATTGATGGGTACCAGATTGTTGTTCAGTATGTCTCACCATCCTCAGACTGATGGACAGACTGAAGTTACGAACAGAACAATTGGTATGTTGTTAAGAACACTGGTGAAGAAGACACTGAAGGATTGGGATCTGAAGCTTGCTCATGCTGAGTTTGCTTTCAACAGAGCTCCTAACTATTCTACCAGTAAATCCCCGTTTGAAATATGCTATGGTATCAATCCACTGACCCCCATTGATTTAATTCCATTTTCGATTGAACCAAAAGCCAGTATTGACGCTGAAGCCAGAGCAAAAGAAATCAAGAAGATTCATGAAGAAGTGAAGACCAGAATAGAGAAAGCGAATGCAAGTTACAAGGCCAGGGCAAACAAGAATAGAAAACAGCCTAGTTTTTCACCAGGTGATCTTGTGTGGGTACATCTGAGAAAAGAAAGGTTTCATGCGAAGAGAAAGAGTAAACTAATGCCCAGAGCTGAAGGTCCGTTCAAGATTCTGGAGAGATATGGTGATAATGCTTACAAGGTTGAGTTACCTGGAGACATGGCAGTTTCAAGTACTTTTAATGTGGGAGATCTGATGCCTTATTTGGAGGATGAGTACCTCGAAGACTTGAGGACAAGTCTCTTTTCAGAGGGGGAGAATGATGCGGAGATGTCCAGATTCACTGGACTGGAGAAACCCAGTGAACTGAAAGAAATCGAACTGATCATGCCATCTGAACAGGCCATGTTGATTCTGCCAGCAGTGGCCCATTTCAGACAAGTCTTTTCAGAACCAGTCCAGTCACCAGTGGTAACATTTCTCCAGTGGCAACATCCTCCAGTGACCAACTCTGATAATCCACCAGTGAAGATGTCCAGTAGCTTGCTCCAGATGACTGCTCCAGATGACTGCTCCAGGCTCCAGTGGCCAACACTGAAGGTCCACCAGATGAATGCTCCAGTGACCACTACTGAAGGTCCTCCAGTGACGTGCTCCAGATTTTGTCTCCAGTAGCGGTCCAGATTTATGTTTCCAGTTGCCAATTATTAAAGTCCCCACTGAAGTCGTTTGTGGGCCCAATAATAACGAAGAATGAAAGCCGTTAAGGAAGGCGCGTAAATCACGCGACAAACGACAGCGGAAGACTATTTTTGGTATTTTCTGGATTTTATTTGAAACAAACAACTAAACAAGACAATAAAGTAAAATGATAGATAAAAAGAATCCACCACCAAGACTCGTAAAGGCTAAGCCACCGGAATCAAGGATAAAGGAAACACTCCTCCCCACCACTACAATCGATAAAGGCCTAGCCACCACGACTATAGATAAAGGAAACCGAAGATTTAAAAGACCTCACCACAATATTTAATAAAGAACGAGTCACCACAAATATTGATAAAGGGGTCACTCCTAACCACCAAGATCAAAGATCTATAAAGGTAAAATAAGATTTGTAAGAAATAGAGGCTGCTCTATTAATTTTCATTCAACATCAACTAACCTTACAATGAGAAATAGAACCTCTATTTATAGCCACTTGCTCTACCTAGGAATTAACGACATAATAATAAAATAATACATAAAAGCTGTCATGTGCAAGCCACTAAGTAATTTGGACCAATAAAATATGGACACGTAAGCTTCTAGAAACATTCCCCTGCAAGTGGTCCCATAATATTGTTAGAAACGTTCTGTCACACGCGCCTTCTTTAACGGTTGTCATTCTTCTTTATTATTGGGCCCACAAACAACTTCAGTGGAGACTTTATTAATTGGCAACTGGAACATAAATTTGGACCGCAACTGGAGACAAAACTGGAGCACGTCATCTGGAGGACCTTCAGTAGTGGTCACTGGAGCACGTCATCTGGAGGACCTTCAGTAGGGGTCACTGGAGCATTCATCTGGAGCTTGCCACTGGAGAAATGTTACTACTGGAGACTGAACTGGTTCAGAAAAGACTTGTCTGAAATGGGCTACAGCTGGCAGAATCAACATGGCTTGTTCAGAGGGCATGATCAGTTCAGTTGCCTTCTTCAGTTCACTGGGTTCCTCTAGTTCAATGAATCTGGTCATTTCCGCATCATTCTCCCCCTCTGAAAAGAGACTTGTCCTCAAGTCTTCGAGGTACTCATCCTCCAGATAAGGCATTAGATCTCCCACATTAAAAGTACTTGAAACTGCCATGTCTCCAGGTAACTCAACCTTGTAAGCATTATCACCATATCTCTCCAGAATCTTGAACGGACCTTCAGCTCTGGGCATTAGTTTACTCTTTCTTTTTGCTGGAAACCTTTCTTTTCTAAGATGCACCCACACAAGATCACCTGGTGAAAAACTGGGTTGCTTTTTATTCTTGTTTGCTCTGGCCTTGTAACTGGCATTTGCCTTCTCTATTCTGGCCTTCACTTCTCCATGAATTCTCTTTATTTCTTTTGCTCTGGTATCAGCTTCAATGCTTGCTTTTGGTTCAATCGAAAATGGAATTAAGTCAATGGGAGTCAGTGGATTGACACCATAACAAACTTCAAATGGGGATTTACTGGTGGAATAGTTAGGAGCTCTGTTGAAAGCAAATTCAGCATGAGCAAGCTTCAAATCCCAATCCTTCAGTGTCTTTTTCACCAGTGTTCTTAACAACATACCAATTGTTCTGTTCGTGACTTCAGTCTGTCCATCAGTCTGAGGATGGTGAGACGTACTGAACAACAATCTGGTGCCCATCAATCTCCATAGAGTCTTCCAGAAATAACTCAGAAACTTTACATCTCTATCTGACACAATTGATTTGGGAATCCCATGCAATCTAACAATCTCCTTGAAGAACAAACTCGCCACAGCTGAAGCATCATTGGTTGTATTGCAAGCAACAAAATGAGCCATTTTTGAGAATCTATCAACAACCACCATAATTGAGTCTTTTCCCCTTTGGGTTTTGGGCAGTGCAACGATAAAATCCATGCTAAGATCTTCCCAAGGTTGGTTTGGAACTGGAAGAGGAGTGTACAGTCCTTTGTGAAAAGTTGCCTTCGCCTGGTGACAAGTTGGACAGCGACTGATGAGATTCTGGACATCCTTCAGTAGACTTGGCCAGTAGAAGTGTTCAGTGAGGATCTCTCCAGTCTTGTTAATGCCAAAATGGCCAGCTAAACCTCCTCCATGTGCTTCTCTTATCAGTAAATCTCTTATCGAACCTCTGGGAATGCACAACTTTCCATTTTTATACAAGAAACCATCTTGAACAACAAATGGTCCTTTCTGGTGAACTTCAGTGAGGTGATTAGCAAAGTCTGGATCAGTAGCATACAAATCTTTAATGAAAGAAAATCCAAGGACTCTTGCTTCCAGAATTGATAACAAGGAATATCTTCGTGACAATGCATCAGCAACAACATTACAAACTCCAGCCTTATGTTTTGAAACAAACGAAAAAGATTGTAAGAATTCTACCCATTTGGCATGCCTGGCATTAAGCTTGTGTTGGCCGTTTATAAACTTCAGGGCTTCATGATCAGAAAACAATACGAACTGTTTTGGCTTTAGATAATGTGACCAGTGAGTGATAGCACGAATTATTGCATAAAATTCTTTATCATAAGTGCTATACTTTAATTTTGATCCGTTCAGTTTCTCACTGAAATAAGCAACTGGACGCCCACTCTGCACCAGTACTGCACCAATACCAACTCCACTGGCGTCACACTCTAATTCGAACAACTGATCAAAATCTGGTAAAGATAGAACTGGAGCTGAACTGAGTTTTTCCTTCAGTGACTCAAACGCCAGTTGGGCTGAACTCGGCCAGTTGAACACACCTTTCTTTAGGCAGTCAGTAATTGGAGCTACAACTGAAGAGAAATTCTTGATAAATCTTCTATAAAAAGAAGCCAGTCCATGAAAACTTCTTACTTCAGTGATTGTAGTTGAAACTGGCCATGATCTGATGGCATCAACTTTAGAAGGATCCATAGAAATACCATTCTTAGACACTACGTATCCTAAGAATATTACACTTTCCACCATAAAATCACATTTCTCCAGTCTGCCATACAACTGGTGTCTTCTCAACAGTTCAAATACCCTCTTCAGATGGCTAACATGTTCAGCTTCAGATTTTGAGTATACCAGAATATCATCAAAATATACAACAACAAACTGGCCAATGAGTGGCCTGAGAACTTCGTTCATCAGTCTCATGAAAGTACTGGGAGCATTAGATAAGCCAAAAGGCATAACCAACCATTCATACAACCCCCCCTTGATCTTGAAAGCAGTTTTCCACTCATCCCCATCCTTCATTCTTATCTGGTGATAGCCACTTCTGAGATCAATCTTGGAAAATACCCTGGAGCCATGTAACTCATCAAGCATATCATCCAATCTGGGAATGGGATATCTATACTTAATGGTTATATTGTTGATGGCCCTGCTATCAACACACATCCTCATCGTCCCATCTTTCTTTGGAACTAGTAGAGCAGGAACTGAACAAGGACTCATGCTTGCTCTGACATAACCCTTCTCGACCAGTTCATCTACTTGTCTTTGCAATTCTTTGGCTTCATTAGGAGAACAACGATAAGCAGCTTTGTTTGGAAGAACTGAGCCTGGAACCAAGTCAATCTGGTGCTCAATACCTCTAACTGGAGGTAAACCTTCAGGTAGATCTTCAAGAAAAATATCTCTGAACTCCTTCAGTAATGACTTCAGTAAACTGGGGACTTCAGTGGACTTCTTCTCTTCAGACTTTTCAACGACCAGTAGCATTAGAACTGGAGAGCCTCCAGATAACTCTTCTTCAACTTCAGATTGAGATAAAAACAAAGGCTTACTGGGCTGATCCTTCTTGACTTTCATCAGTTCGGTGGGCTTCAAAGAAGTCAGTGTGACCTTCTTTCCACTTATATTCAGAGAATATGAATTCATACGACCATCATGATGAACATAATTATCAAATAACCATGGTCGACCCAACAAAATGTGACAGGCATCCATGGGAACAACATCACATATAATTTTATCTTGGTAAACTGACCAATTGAAAAGGGAATAGTGACTTGTCGATTTACCTTTACTTCAGAACCTTCGCTTAACCATTGCAACTTGTAAGGTCTTGGGATGTTTCACTGTTGGTAGTTCCAGTTTCTCTACCATGTAAGTTGAAGCAGCATTTGCACAACTGCCACCATCGATGATCAGATCACATACCTTGCCTTTCACTGTGCATCTGGAGTGGAAAATATTCTCTCTCTGAGCAGTATCAGCTGTAACTTCATCAGTATGCATCATTCTCCTGACAACCAACATCTCTCCAATATCTGCACCAACATAAGCTTCTTCTTCTTCTTCTTCATCGTACACTGGCTCACCTTCTTCAGTGTCGACATCTGGTAAACATTCAATTTCTTTAGCAGTCATTGCTCTTTGATTAGGACACTGGGCCTGGAAGTGACCAAAGCCATGGCACTTGAAACATTTTCTTCCAACTGGTTCTTTCGTTCCTCCAGTTTCCTTTTCTTTGCCTCTGAAGGCTTTCTGGACAGTCTCAGTAAATCTGGCAACTGGTTGACTGGCAACTGGTTGACTTGCACTGGCAGGAACCTTACTGAATGACTTGTACGGAACCTTCTTCTTCAGTTGTCTTCAATCTGGATAGCCATCTTGCATGCACCTTCATATGTCCAGATAGGCTGCAACTCAATCTTCTCAGTAATGGCAGCGTTCAGACCACCAAGAAATCTGGCAATTGTGTGCTCTTCAGTTTCATTCACACCAGTTCTGGTCTTCAGATGCTCAAACTCTCTAATGTATTCCACAACTTCCTTGGCTCCTTGATTTAGATTGTTCATCAGTAGATACTGATCTTGCTTGTACGACTGGGGAACAAACCCCTTCAGCATAACCTCCTTCAGTTTGGACCAGGTCTTGATTTTACTTTTGCCCTTGTATTCTCTTTCAGATTTCATGTTATCATACCAAGATGAAGCATATTTCTTCAGTTTAATAATGGCAACTTTGAAGCTTTTTCCTATCATCATAACCTTTTATCTCCATAATCCTGTCCATCACCTGGACCCATTCAAAATACTCTTCTGGGTTAGAAGATCCATTAAAATCTGGCGGATCTATCTTAATATCCCTAGTATCATCACCCTTATACCTCCTACGCCTTTCTCTATGACGTGACTCATCAGAATCACTAGAACCTCTGGCTACACTTTCAGATCTTTCACTACCACCTTGAGATTCAGAATCTCTTTCACTAGCAACAACATGGTCTCTATTAAACCTTAAACCACCATCTTCTAACATATGAACAACTCTACCAAGTGCTTCTTGTAGATCTTCAATCTGTCTATCTCTCCTAGCATTATTAGCTTCGTCTAAAGTCATATTTCTTCTAAACGCCATTTATAACCAACAAATAACTCACAATCAATAGATCTAAGCAAATAACTAATAGATCTAAACAATCAATCAACAGATCTTAAACAAAACCTCAACAGATCTAAACAAACATTACCCCAACGGACAAAAAGATTGAGAAACCTTTTTAAACCTGTCTCTGATACCAAAATGAATCTGGTCATTTCCGCATCAAAATCTTTTCTGCATAACTTCCTTCAGTTTGGACCAGGTCTTGATTTTACTCTTACCCTTATATTCCCTTTCAGATTTCATATTATCATACCAAGATGAAGCATACTTTTTAAGCTTAATAATGGCAACCTTAAAACTCTTTCTATCATCATAACCTTTTATTTCCATAATATCCATCACCTGAACCCATTCAAAGTTTCTGGGTTTGAAGAACCAACAAAATTATGTAACTTGATGCGTAAATCACGCGACAAACGACAGCGGAAGACTATTTTGGTATTTTCTAGATTTTAATATGAAACAAACAACTAAACAAGACAATAAAGTAAAATGATAGATAAAAAGAATCCACCACCAAGACTCGTAAAGGCCAAGCCACCGGAATCAAGGATAAAGGAAACACTCCGCTCCACCACTACAATCGATAAAGGTCTAGCCACCACGATTATAGGTAAAGGAAACCGAAGATTTAAAGACCTCACCACAATATTTGATAAAGAACAAGTCACCACAAATATTGATAAAGGGGTCACTCCTAATCACCAAGATCAAAGATCTATAAAGGTAAAAGAAGATTTGTAAGAAATAGAGGCTGCTCTATTAATTTTCATTCAACATCAACTATTACAATGAGAAATAAAGGCCTTATTTATAGCCACATACTCTTACCTAGGAATCAACGACAAAATAATAAAATAATACAAAAGCTGTCATGTGCAAGCCACTAATTAATTTGGACCAATAGGAAATAGACACATAAGGCTTCTAGAAACAATCCTCTTCAAGTGGCCCACAATATCGTTAGGAATATTAATGCTTTTGCACGCTCCTCTTGATCCACTAAAAAGCTGCCACGCGTCCATACCCACGTCCTTATTGACCCCACACAACCTTCAGTTAAAGTAAACTTTATTATATACAACTGGAGCATTTATCTGGAGCACTTCACTGGTGGCCTTCAGTATTCACTACTGGAGCCCTTCAGAATTGATTTTCACTGGAGTCCTTCAGATGCAACTGGAGCTCGTCAGATGCCACTGGTGATAATTCCCACTGGAGCAAGGTCACTACTGGAGACTGAGTTGTTTCAGAAAATAGATGGTTAAAATGTGATACAGCTGGCAATATTAACATTGCTTGTTCAGACTGCATGGTTCGCTCAGACCCCTTCTTCAGTTTAGTCAACTGCTTTTCTCCAGATTCCTCCAGCTCAGCTTCAGTCAAGCTTGGTTCATTGAATCTGGACACTCCCGCATCACTATCTTTAGTATCATCAACCTTATGTCTCCTTCGTCTTCTCCTAGACTGATTGGACTCTTCAGAATCACTTGAAGATCTGGGTGTACTATCAGATCGCTCACTAGGACCTTGAGATTCATTATCTCTTTCACCCACAGCAACATGTTCTCTATTAAACCTTAAACCACCATCTTCCAACAGATTAACAACTTTACCAAGTGTTTCTTGCTAGATCTTCAATCTGTCTATCCCTTCTAGCATTATGAGCTTCTTCTAATGTCATATTTCTTCTAAAAGCCATTTATATTCAACCAACTTAATAGATCTATATCAGCAACAACTAGATCTAAACAACCAACAAACAGATCTAGAAAACCAAACTCAGATCTAGAACGGATCTAGACAAACAATACTCCAACGGACAAAAAAGATTAAGAAACCTTTTTCAAACCTGTCTCTGATACCAAATTTGATGCGTAAATCACGCGACAAACGACAGCGGAAGACTATTTTTGGTATTTTCTGGATTTAATGAAACAAACAAGACAATAAAATAAAAATGATAGATAAAGAATCCACCACCAAGATTCGTAAAGGCCAAGCCACCGGAATCAAGGATAAAGGAAACACTCCGCCCCACCACTATAATCGATAAAGGTCTAGCCACCACGATTACAGATAAAGGAAACCGAAGATTTAGACCTCACCACAATATTTGATAAAGGACACCACAAATATTGATAAAGGGGTCACTCCTAACCACCAAGATCAAAGATCTATAAAGGTAAAAGAAGATTTTTGTAAGAAATAGAGGCTGCTTTATTAATTTCATTCAACATCAAAAACTGTTTTTACAAAGAGAAATAAACCCTATTTATAGCTACAAGCTATTTCCTAGGAATTAACGAAACAATAAAATAATACATAAAAGTTGTCACGTAAGGACAACCACTAATTAATTGACCAATAGAAATGACAGAGTGCTTCTAGAAACATTTCCCTGCAAGTGGTCCCACAATACCGTTAGAAATGTCTTTGTCACACGCGCCTTCCTTATCCCTGTCAACAGCTGTCATTCTTCTTTATTGGGTCCACAAACATGGGACTTCAGTGGGAACTTTATTGATTGGAAACTGGAGACAAAAATCTGGACTTCCACTGGAGACAAAATCTGGAGCATTCATCTGGAGCTGGTCATCTGGAGCTGGTCACTGGAGTGCTTCAGTGGAGACACTGGTGGATTATCAGTGTTGGTCACTGGAGATCTTGCCACTGGAGAAGTGTTACTACTGGTGACTAGACTGGTTCAGAAAAGACTTGTCTGAAATGGGCCACTGCTGGCAGAATCAACATGGCTTGTTCAAATGGCATTATCAGTTCAGTTTCCTTCAGTTCAGTTAGCTTCTTCAGTTCGCTGGGTTTCTCCAGTTCAGTGAACCTGGATATTTTGCATATCAACATCTGGTAAGCTTTCAATCTCCTTAGCAGTGAGTGCTCGCTGGTTGGGACACTGTGCCTGGAAGTGACCAAAACCATGACACTTAAAACTTTTTTTTCCAACTGGTTCTTTTGATCCTTCAGTTTCTTTCTCCTTTCCTTGAAGGATTTCTGAACAGTTTCACTGGACCTGGTAACTGGTTGACTGGAGCTGGAAGTAACCTTAGTGAAAGGTTTGTACTGGACCTTCTTCTTCAGTTGCTTTAATTCAGCAACAGTAGATCGCAATAGTAGCATTCAACCCACCAAGGAATCTGGCGATAGCATGCTATTCAGTTTCTTTGACACCAGTTCTGGTCTTCAGTTGCTCAAACTCTCTAATATGCTCCACAACTTCTTTAGCACCTTGCTTCAGATTATTCATCAGTAGATACTGATCTTGCTTGTACGACTGAGGAACAAATCTCTTCTGCATAACTTCCTTCAGTTTGGACCAGGTCTTGATTTTGCTCTTACCCTTATATTCCCTTTCAGATTTCATATTGTCATACCAAGATGAAGCATACTTTTTAAGCTTAATAATGGCAACCTTAAAACTTTTTTTATCATCATATCCTTTTATTTCCATAATCCTATCCATAACCTAACCCATTCAAAATATTCTTCTGGGTTAGAAGACCCATTGAAATCTGGTGGATCTATCTTAATGTCTCTAGTATCATCACCCTTATGTCTCCTTCGTCTTTCTCTAGGATGTGGGTCATCAGAATCACTAGAGTTTCTGGGTGTACTATCAGATCTTTCACTAGGACTTGAGATTCAGAATCTCTTTCACTAGCAACAACATGGTCTCTATTAAACCTTAAACCACCATCTTCTAACATATGAACAACTCTACCAAGTGCTTCTTGTAGATCTTCTATCTGTCTATCCTCCTAGCATTATGAGCTTCTTCTAATGTCTCTAAAGTCATATTTCTTCTAAAAGCCATTTATATTCAACAAAATTAATAGATCTATATCAGCAACAACTAGATCAAACAACCAACAAACAGATCTAGAAAACTAAACTCAGATCTGACTAAATCGAAATGAGATCTAAATAGATCTAGAACGAATCTAGACAAACAATACCCCAATGGACAAAAAAAGATTAAGAAACCTTTTTCAAACCTGGCTCTGATACCAAATTTGATGCCTAAATCACGCAACAAACGACAGCGGGAGACTATTTTGGGTATTTTCTGGATTTTAAGAAATAAAATAAACAAACACGAGACAACAAAGTAAAAAGATAGATAAAAGAATCCACCACCAAGATTCGTAAAGGCTAAGCCACCGGAATCAAGGATAAAGGAAACACTCCGCCCCACCACTATAATCGATAAAGGTCTAGCCACCACGATTATAGATAAAGGAAACCGAAGATTTAGACCTCACCACAATATTTGATAAAGAACAAGTCACCACAAATATTGATAAAGGGGTCACGATGATATCTCTTCTTTTCTCAAGTCAACAGAGGGCGACCAAAGTTTAAAATAATTGGAACATTACGTATCATCCAACGACCCTCCTCAAGAAGTTTTTCCATGCCATCTTTAGTACTATATTTAAAAAAGAAGAAACCACGAGCATTCATCATGACACGTAATAGACCATATTTCTTCCAAGAATTCCTTACAAAGTTATCAACAACTGGAAAAGCCAAGCGTTTTTTTTGGTTAATGGGATATCCCTGTGAATTTTATACCATCACCAAAAACATTACAAAACAAGTAGTATGGCTGAAGTACCATACTAATTCAAACACATGACATGCCATGCATATGTGAACTCGCTGACAAGCATACAATCTATTCTAGCTATCAAGCTAACCACAATACATATAAGTTACAAGTATAACCTAATATGAATTGAAGAACAAAACACATAAAAACTAAAGCCTCCTAGCGCCGGATTTGATCGAAGACAACCATCTGACGGGGCAAATTCCACGCTTGTACAAAGCGATCAACTTGAGCTGTGTTCTTAAATCTCAAAGTAACAAGTTTTAACCGAACTGTAGAGGCAATCAAGTCTTGAATCTGATCAGGATTTCGAGATTTGTTAGAAAACAACCTCTGATTTCTTTCTTTTTCGGTAAAAGGTCGTCACCCTAGGTTAGATTTATAAATAATGAAATGTGAGACAGGCGTACTGACTAAGTGCCAATACGACTTAATACAAACAAGTAGCAACTACTAAACTAGATCATGAACCAGTGACATACCACTTTCATGATCAATCACAAAACCTAAGCAATTAAGCTAAACACAAGCTAAAAAAAATCACGCTGAATCAAAACAAATCGACTTAGGTAACTTCCAGGCATTCAAAATAGCATCCACACTAGCCTTCTTCTTGAACTTAAACGAAAGAAGCTTCAAACGTACTGTAGATCTAATCACCTCAATCAGCTGTTGTGGAGATCTCTTTGTTTGTTGGAATAACCTATTATTTCTTTCTTGCCACACAAAGTATGTAACAACCCTCAATTTCCGACTAGGACAATTTACTTAGAC
>CM067173.1:38193038-38446554 GCA_034093135.1 Erigeron breviscapus | reverse complement strand
GATGGAGATGAGTGGAAAACTGCTTTCAAGGTCAAGGGAGGGTTGTATGAATGGTTAGTTATGCCTTTTGGCTTATCTAATGCTCCCAACACTTTCATGAGACTAATGAACGAAGTTCTCAGGCCACTCATTGGTCAGTTTGTTGTTGTATATTTTGATGATATTCTGGTATACTCAAAATCTGAAGCTGAACATGTTAATCATCTGAAGAGTGTATTTGAACTGTTGAGAAGACACCAGTTGTATGGCAAACTGGAGAAATGTGACTTTATGGTGGAGAGTGTGATATTTCTGGGATATGTTGTTTCAAAAGAAGGAATTTCTATGGATCCCTCTAAGGTTGATGCCATCAGATCATGGCCAGTTCCAACCACAATCACTGAAGTAAGAAGTTTTCATGGACTGGCGTCATTTTATAGAAGATTTATCAAGAATTTCTCTACAGTTGTAGCTCCAATTACTGACTGTCTGAAGAAAGGTGTGTTCAACTGGCCAAGTTCAGCCCAAATGGCGTTTGAAGCACTGAAGGATAAGCTCAGTTCAGCTCCAGTCTTATCCTTACCAGATTTTGATATGCTATTTGAGCTCGAATGTGATGCAAGTGGAGTAGGTATTGGTGCAGTTCTGGTACAAGCAGGGCGTCCAGTTGCATATTTCAGTGAAAAGCTCAATGGCTCTAAACTGAAGTATAGCACTTATGACAAAGAATTTTATGCAATTATTCGTGCTATCACTCACTGGTCACATTATTTGAAGCCGAAGCAGTTTGTCTTATTCTCTGATCATGAAGCCCTGAAGTTCATAAATGGTCAACACAAGCTTAATGCCAGACATGCAAAATGGGTGGAATTTTTGCAGTCATATTCGTTTGTTTCTAAACACAAAGCTGGAGTAGCTAATGTTGTTGCTGATGCATTGTCTAGACGATATTCACTATTATCAATTCTGGAAGCAAGAGTTCTTGGATTTTCTTTCATTAAGGAGTTGTATGCTACTGATCCAGACTTTGCTGATCACCTCACTGAAGCTAACCAGAAAGGACCATTTATTGTTCAAGATGGTTTCTTATTTAAAAATGGAAGGTTGTGCATCCCCAGGGGTTCGATAAGAGATTTGCTGATAAGAGAAGCACATGGAGGAGGCTTAGCTGGCCATTTTGGCATTAACAAGACTGGAGAGATCCTCACTGAACACTTCTACTGGCCAAGTCTACTGAAGGATGTCCAGAGTCTTATCAGTCGCTGTCCAACTTGTCACCAGGCGAAGACTACTTTTCACAAGGGTTTGTATACTCCTCTTCCAGTTCCAAACCAGCCATGGGAAGATCTCAGTATGGATTTCATTGTTGCACTGCCCAGAACCCAGAGGGGAAAAGATTCGATAATGGTGGTTGTTGATAGGTTTTCAAAAATGGCACATTTTATTGCTTGTAACACAACCAATGATGCTTTAGCAGTAGCAAATTTATTCTTTAAGGAGATTGTCAGGTTGCATGGAATCCCCAAGACGATTGTGTCAGATCGAGATGTGAAGTTCTTAAGTTATTTCTGGAAGACTCTATGGAGATTGATGGGTACCAGATTGTTGTTCAGTACGTCTCACCATCCTCAGACTGATGGACAGACTGAAGTAACGAACAGAACAATTGGCATGTTATTGAGAACACTGGTAAAGAAGACACTGAAAGATTGGGATCTGAAGCTTGCTCATGCTGAGTTTGCTTTCAACAGAGCTCCTAACTATTCTACCAGTAAATCCCCATTTGAATTTGTTATGGTGTCAATCCACTGACTCCCATTGATTTAATTCCATTTTCGATTGAACCAAAGGCAAGCATTGAAGCTGAGACCAGAGCAAAAGAAATAAAGAAAATTCATGAAGAAGTGAAGGCCAGAATAGAGAAGGCAAATACCAGTTACAAAGCCAGAGCAAACAAGAATAGAAAGCAGCCCAGTTTTTCACCAGGTGATCTTGTGTGGGTGCATCTGAGAAAAGAAAGGTTTCCAGCAAAGAGAAAAAGTAAACTGATGCCCAGAGCTGAAGGTCCGTTCAAGATTCTGGAGAGATATGGCGATAATGCTTACAAGGTTGAGTTACCTGGAGATATGGCAGTTTCAAGCACGTTTAATGTTGGAGATCTGATGCCTTATCTGGAGGATGAGTACCTCGAAGACTTGAGGACAAGTCTCTTTTCAGAGGGGAGAATGATGCGGAGATGTCCAGATTCACTGGACTGGAGAAACCCAGTGAACTGAAGAAGCACTGAACAAGCCATGTTGATTCTGCCAGTAGTGGCCCATTTCAGACAAGTCTTTTCTGAACCAGTCCAGTCACCAGTGGTAACACTTCTCCAGTGGCAAGCTCCAGTGACCAACTCTGATAATCCACCAGTGAAGATGTCCAGCAGCTTGCTCCAGATGACTGCTCCAGATGAACTGCTCCAGATGAATGCTCCACTACTGAAGGTCCTCCAGATGGATGCTCCAGATGGATGCTCCAGTGACCACTACTGAAGGTCCTCCAGTGAAGTGCTCCAGATTTTATCTCTAGTGGTGGTCCAGATCTATGTTCCAGTTGCCAATAATAAAGTCCCCACTGAAGTCGTTTGTGGGCCCAATAAAGAAGAATGACAGCTGTTAAGGAAGGCGCGTGTGACAAGACGTTTCTAACAGTATTATGGGACCACTTGCAGGGGAATGTTTCTAGAAGCTTACGTGTCCATTTTCTATTGGTCCAAATTGATTAGTGGTTTAGCGTGTGACAGCTTTTTGTTTATTATTTTATTATTATGTCGTTAATTCCTAGGTAGAGCATGTGGCTATAAATAGAGGTTTTATCTCTCATTGTAAGCAGTTGATGTTGAATGAAATTAATAGAGCAGCCTCTATTTCTTACAAATCTTCTTTTACCTTTATAGATCTTTGATCTTGGTGGTTAGGAGTGACCCCTTTATCAATATTTGTGGTGATTTATTCTTTATCAAATATTGTGGTGAGGTCTTTCAAATCTTCGGTTTCCTTTATCTATAATCGTGGTGGCTAGACCTTTATCGATTGTAGTGGTGGAGCGGAGTGTTTCCTTTATCCTTGATTCCGGTGGCTTAGCCTTTACGAGTCTTGGTGGTGGATTCTTTATCTATTTTAATTTTATTGTCTTGTTTGTTGTTTATTTCATATAAAATCCAGAAAATAACAAAAATAGTCTTCCGCTGTAGTTTATCGCATGATTTACGCATCATCCATCACATGTATTATAACTTATATATTATTTGTATATATTATTCATATATATTATTTATATTTATATTTGTAAAAAAAAAAAAAAAATTAAAAAAATTAAAGTGGTGTGTGGGGTGGGTGTGTGTGGGGGTCGAACATAAACACTCGGAGGGTGGGAAAGGGGGAAAGGAGGAGAGTCCCCACTATATATATATATGCGTGAACATAAACACTCGTATTTAATTAATGTTGTGAGGCGGCTCTCCGTATAAGAATACCCGATATGTATCCTACTTCCTAAGCCTAACCAACACGAGTGTGTGTGTTTTGCGGTTCGTGCGTGAGACGTGTACTCGATCTACGAGATTTGTGAGTTCTTAGCTCTAGTAGTTTTTCTCTCAAGGTTTGCTCGTTTCTCTCACACGCTCTCTCTCTTGAACACGCAAACACACACACTCTATTTATAGAGCTGGGCTGGGAACACGCAAAGCCCATCTCTTTACGTGTTTAACTTAGGCCCAATAGCTCTAGGATTTTAAAAAACCCTAATTCTCTCTCACCATGGGCGACTGGCATTCTTTCAAAACTTTTTTTGTTATCATTCTTCACTCTATCCTGATTAATTCTGATTGTTTTTACATCTGATTTCGGATTCTATTCGATTTCTTGTGTGGATTCGATTGGGGTTTTTCTAAATAGGGTTTTTTCTTTGCCATTGCTCAACCTTATAACTTCCTGCAACTCTTGTTAATTAATAGGGTTTTGATCGCGGCTAACTAGTTTAGACCAGCTGAATGCAACTCTTCTTTCTCAAGGATTAACTTCAGTTGATCCAACTCTTCTTTTGTGTTTTTGGGACTTTCTTGAGTCGAACCAAGGTGAATGCAAATCTCTTTCAAAGCAGTGTTCAGAAACTTGATCTTGGCCTCCAAGCCTGCCTTCACTTGTAAACCCATTTCCTTTTCAGTTTGAACAGATTCTTTATAGGAATTTATCAAACGTTGCATTGTCATTATGATATCGTCATTCATTTTGTCCTTGGCAGTCTGTTTCTTCTCCAGTTCGGCAAAAGACTGAGAAATGATACAAAAAAGTATAAGAAATAACAAATAGATAGTTAAAGTAAAAATATTTTATATTTACCTCTTGAAGGAAATCTCCCAAAGATCTTAAAAAAGACATGATTCAGAAAGTGTGTTTTTAGAAAAATGAACAGCTATTTGTGATCTACAAGTGGTAAAAACTGTGGGCTTATATAGAGGGGTGAGAAGATAGAAATTGAACCGTCGATGTGAAAGCTGTCAAATCATGTCGCCTAAATTAACTCTTGGTTTTCCAACTTACACGCGTTTTATCTTTAAGTTAGTTTTATTTCTTTGTTTGACGAGTCAAAGCTTTCTCTAGAAGCTTCAAAGTTATTTCAACAAAAGGGTTTATATTAAAATAACTTTGGGGACAATTGTTATGGGTGAAATTTCACGTACCAATATCTTGAACTACCAAGATCCTTATATGCTAAGATCTTGATATCGATAATATTCTTGTAACTTACTGAATATGTTACTAACGTTATAATATACTTGTTATTATTATTTCCACGTGACTTATTTGTGCAGACTCTAGAATAATCGATATTTGGCTGTGAAAAATATCTCTAACGGTGCAAAATGGAATTAACACATGGGATTATTCATCAACAAGCAAAGAAGACTTGGTCTTGCTACATAATCGGACTTCTAGTTGATTTCAACATGAGGAAAAAAGACTTCAACGTACACTTGACCAGTCAAGATTCTCTTCAACGTCTCAATATCGAAGACCTGGAAGATCCCTAGTATTTCGCATAGTTAGTTAGCCACTAGGTCTATATAAACGAACAAGGTTGATCGATATAGGACATCTGATCTATCTTGCAACACATCTTCTCACTTGTATTCATACACAATTCTCTGCATTCTCATCTTTTTCTCACACACTTAGCACTAAGCGATCAACTAAGAGAATAAAGGCAGGGACGATTGCTTCCTCCCGGGGTTTTTATGCCGACAATCCAAAAGGATTAAGGGCTTTTCCTCGATAACAAATCTCGGTGTTCTTGTTCCTTATCTTTACTTTTATCTTGCTTTTATTAGATCTTTACCTTAATTTGCATAATATCTTGTTCTTTACATTATTTTATCGTATTTAGATCTAATATTTACGATTATATTTGTCCTTTAAACCCTTGTTTAGTCGACATAAATCTTCTACAAGTTTTTTATTTATATCGCATCTTTGAAACTCATTATTTTACAAGCCCTTAACCTCGCGAACGAAAGTTTGGTTACAATTGATCTAAGTCTTCAAGGTTGATTATCTTGGGTAATTTTTGACCAAAACAAACACGCATATTGGTTTGAGTGTTCTTCTGAACACGCAACACATACGTGTTCCCAAGAACTCTCAAACCATTTGAGTCTTCCCTGATGGTGTTTTATTTTGAGAAAAACAAAAATGATTTTTAATTAGAAAAATACCAATGGTTTTAAATTTATAAAAATGTTGTACAAGTAAATACCTCAAACTAAACACACAATAACGAGCAGAGAACCCGGTCAAGTGTAGTATAGTAAGTGATAAGTACATGATCTTTCGCAGGGACACTTGCACTACCTAGTATAATAAAATGTGTAATTCTACCGGTTCTGGGTTGTCACAATTTCCTATTTAAACAACTAAAAACAATAAAAGCAAAATAGAAGGGTTAGCCATTTATCCGTTACTGCCTTTCAAAAAAAATAAAAAATAGAAGGTCGCAACTGCTTGGTCTAGTGAGAAGCCGCTTTTAGCCTAGTAACTAAAATTGAAAAGAAGAAACAGTAATTAAAAACAAATACTTGTTTGGAATCTCCGATCACATGCATATGACAATAATTATCCAATTTATTGCTAGTCTGTTGAAAAACTTATTCACGGCTCAGATTCTCCCTAGATTCACTTCACCTAAGTAACTAGTGTTGTCCCTAGACTCACACTACTCGTTAAACAAATTCTCGTTAGATTCGTTGTTTAAGCATTAATGACCTAAAGTTTGTGTTACTAATTCATCTTTAAGTTACCCGGCTCTTAAGCAATGACCAGATAATAATTCCCTCCGGTGACCACAGTGCACGTTTCCATGTCACTAGATCGCGTCTGACATTGTTAAGCTTCATGTTCAACTTGTTCTAATTACTATGGTTCTGGATCGTCTAGAACTGAATCACCTTTTACATCTAATTAAAGACCTTAGTGTTTTCCATCTTATGTATTATCCTAGTGTATGATTATAGACCGATCATCAGAATTAAACTAATATATTCAAATATAGAACCATTAATAATATGAAGAACTCATTAACCATGGATCTACGACAAACAGTAATCACAATCCAACAGATCTAACAAATAAGATAAATAAAAGTCTACATAATCACATCAATCCAACAAGTATTCAGCCTACTAGCCTGACATTATTAAAGGAATAACAAAGTCTGAAAAGATGAAAGACATTGTTTACCAACTAGAAAGTAAATAAGAATGAAAGATCTAGGTTGAAGATGAAGATCAAGAGGTGTTAGAAGCTCCAAATCCTCCTGTAAATCTGCAAAATTCAACCTAGGGTTTATGTATCTCGACTGTGGTTTCAAAATCTGCTCTCTTCTAGGGTTTGAGGGCTTATTGTTCTATTTATAAGGCAAAAGTCGAATCTGGACCTGGGCCGCCCAACGGCGCTGGGGATGGGCCTCCAGCGGCGCTGGGGTCTTCAGCAATGATTCCAGCGGCGCTGGCAGCTCCTGCGTCTTCTCGATTTTCTTCCTTTGACTCCCGCTTTGCCTCCTTGTGTCTTGTAACTTCTTCGGCCTTTATGTTGAGTTGATAGATGCCATTCACCCTCTTTCGCATCTTCCGTGAACCTGCATTTATATCGAATCCATTAAGTACCAACGGTTCACGAATATTAACTCATTTAGACATTAAAATGTGGCCTAATGATGGGGAAAATTATCACAAAATGAACGCTCATCATTCCCACGACATGCACAAATGCTTGTTTCCAAGAACACTCAAATAACACTTAGGAATATTCAAGTTAATATTTCATCTATGAAACATAGATCTAATATTAACTTAATTACCCTTTATATGTGTTGTTTATATTAATGTTAAGTACCTGCAAAACAAAAATAATAAACCAACATATAAAACATATATAAAGATCCCAATATGATCACAACATATGTGAAGGTAATTTTTTAACAGACGGTAATTTCCATTATAAATTACAAGACTTGATAACAAAATACATATCACATCTAGAATGCTTTTGTCACAGAAAACATCCACCAACAAAGACTCCTAGAAGTAGATCTCCTTTGGCTATTTACACTAGAGTTCCCTTGGAATCGTGGCATTCTCTCAGGAGAAGGTGATAACCTTTCCTAGGACTATGTTGTTGATATAGTGGAGTTGAGTTCGACTTAACTCCAGTTGTTAGTCTTTCATAGTAAGCACTATTGGGTTTAACTCTAAAAGGAAAAGATTTCCTTAAGTCATACATGGAATTCGCATTAGTAGTCTTGTCTCGAGGTGAGACACTTGTGGACTTCAACTTTTAAGGGAGAAGAATTCCTCAAATCTTGAAATGGTTTCTTCTGTTCAATAACCTGATTTGAACTATTAGAACTACCATATGTAATCACTTTATCTGAATTAATAAACTTTACATCATTCTGAGCAGCTAAACTATCGGGATGTCTCTTTGCATAATCCTCATAGTACTTCTTCTTATATGCATTCATATACTGCTTAGAACTATCATATTCAACTGATTTTCCTTTCCTATTACTTTCTGAAGATCCAACACTATCCTTAGACTTGACCGGTGACAGATTTCTAGGATTTTTGGACTTCTTAAGAGGACAACAACTAGCTACATGACCTTTTTCACGGCACGTAAAGTAAGATCTAACTGAATTTTTCCTAGGTCTATCATAACTAGCTACTTCAGGAATTGGTACTCCAAAAGCATTAAGTTTAGAAATTCTATCAAGTCTTTCAATTGCCTCTTCTTTAGTGTAAACTAGTTCAAATGATTTTGCATACCTATCCAGATTGGGAACTTGTTCATCCACATACCAAACTTTATCAATCCTATATTTAGGTAAGACGCTTATTCAGCTACTTCTCTATCAGAGAATATATGATCACATCCTTTCAACGTAAAATAGACTACTTGACTAGGATCTAGTTTAGGTTGAGTCTCAACTTCTTTTTCCTTATTATTACTATTGGAACCAATGTTCAACCATTCTTTTAATAATTTCTCAGCAAATTCAGCATGCGATTCTATAAAGTTTACCCTTTTAATATTTTCAACCATTATGCTGAGATTTTCTTTCATTTTCATAAATTTCATTGTTAAAAATATTGTTTACCGATTTAGTAGCTGTAACATCTGGGTTGGTCATAGACTTGGTCTTTGTTTCCTCTGACTCAGTGGTCTTATGTGACAACCGTCATCTGAGCGTATTTTCCCGAAGTACTTTTCCGGTCGTTTTAGTTCGTTTCGTTTATGTACGTCCTTAGTCTTTAAGAAATTATCATGGAATAAAAGGATTTATGTTATATTCGGGCTTTGAGCATTTAGACTTTGGAAAAATTGTACGTGAACTCGAGACCAGGAGTAATACTAGTTGTCTTGTGGAAATGCCAAATTAAATGAAATACATAAATTAAAACATTTAAAGATTTAATTATCCAATATGGTCGTGTTTATAGTCGTTTGAAAGCTATTTAAAAGTTACAAATAATTATGTCGGCAAAGTAAATTAATGAGTCTCGGGTTTTCTTAAATTGTCGAGTCAAAAGAGTTTACTTGAAAGTCAAAGAAGGTCAAAATTGGGTCAAGGCTTGGAAGGGACTATAAAAGCCCTAAGTTCTCCAAAATAAACCCTATTTCTCACAAACTCTCTTCTTTTTCTTCTCTCCCTCCTGGCAGCCGTCCCCTTCCCCATTTTCTTTCAAAATTTTGAGCATCTCATCATCAAACATCATCTTCTCCTCAAGTTTTTGTTAAGGTAATTAAAGGGTTTTGAATCTAAATCTTTTTCTTGTAAATTGCATATTTATATATATATATATATATATATATATAGATTTATATATATATATATATTATACATACATATATATATGTGTATGCGCTTTATATATATATATAAATATATTTGATTTTTAAGAACTGTAGTAAATTTATATAGAAGATACAAGTATAAATCGATAAATCTAGGTTAGATTTGAATTGTGTTTGTGTTATAAGTCTTGAAAAACATATTTTTCTTCTTGATTTGTTCTTTTTTTTCTTCTCCTTGATTTCATCCAGAGTCAGGCGTGTATGTGTGTTAGGGTTTTGCTAAGTTCTGTGACAACAAATTCTGTGAAGTTTCTCTAGCTAAACTCTCTGTATTTCGAAGAATTTAACAAGTTTTGTGCCATAAACTATCCACCATATAAACTCTCTAAACAAACTCTCCACATAATTTCTGTGCCTAAACTCTTCCAAATAAGTTCTCTGCCTAAATAAGTTCTCTGAACAAGTTCTTTAAATAAACTCTTCGAACAAGTGCTCTGAATAAGTTCTCTGGATAAGTTCTCTGAAATTAAGTTCTCTGGAATAAGTTCTTTGGAATAAGTTCTCTAAAGATTAAGTTCTTTGAAATATATAAACCCTGTGTCATATTTAAGTTACGAAGAACTTATAAACTCTCAAAATTAAACTCTCTACTTAAATTCTTTGAAGTTCATTAAATTCTCTGAAAGACTAAATTCTCTAAAACTTAAACTTTTTTCGACTAAACTCTTTAGAAGTTAAACTCTCCGATATACATATATATACACGTATGTATAAGTTCTTTGTTTCAGTGGTCAAAGACAAAACTTTAAGTCATCGACATTTCAAGTGTTTACAAGTACAACAAATCTATTATATACATATATAATATGTTATAAACATTAATATAATTATATATATATATATAATACGACATTACACAAGACATAATGGCATTTCTTAAGACACTAGTATAGGACTTAGACGTGTACAATTAAGTAAGTACTTACTGGGTGACTTGTGCACAGTGTAGGACGTTTGGACAGATATTGTTCGTGTTTCAGGTGTACTTGACTGTTCGTGTTCTTGTTCGTTCATCTAGGATATTTGTGCTTGTGTTGCTTTCAGGTGAGTTTCGTAGCCCCTCTTTTTACGTGCTTTGGGGTGAAAAGTATACAGGTACTTTTTAAAAAGTTTTGTCGATTTCTGTTTATGTTCAATATTGAGCCGGTACGTATAGAGTTACCTATGCCATATGATGTGCTTGTTCTTGATTGTATGTGTGTGATTATGTGCTTGATGGTTGTGCTTCTGTCGTACTTATTGGGACGAACTTATTGTGTGCTTTGGAGACTTGTACTAAGGCAGGTACCATAAGACCGGACTTTGAGTACTTTGGTACATTGAGTACCTTGGACTTTGCGTGCTTTGAGACTTTGAGTACTTTGAGTTGTGGCGTAACTCTGCTTTTTATATATTGAACAACTACTTATTTTGTACTTAAAGAATCGACAAAAGACTTATTTCTTTACTAGAGTTTTTGACTAAAACCTACGAACTCGGCAACCTTTGTGTTGACACGTTTTAGTATACTTTTCAGGTACTCAGGCAAATCAGGGATAAGGACGTTCATGCTAGGATTGGACTTTGGAGACTAGAGCTCCTTTTCTTTTGTCAGACTTTAAGGCTACATGCCTTAAATTATTATGTTTTTGGACTTATTGTAATAAGCTGTTCTAGCATTGTGATGACTTTGAACTCATGTTTTGGGAATATATCTATTATATTCTATTTCATTTAGCAATATCTATGTAATTACATATCGTGTTGTACTTTTCATGACACCTCATGTTTCCGCCAACGGTGAGGTGTTACATCTTAGGAAATTTCACAATCTTTTGGGCATTTTCTACTTTTTCAGAAGTAGAGACAGATTCATGGTCAGAACTATCTGATGAACTAATGTTGACAGTCTTAAATGGGTTTATTCACTTTAGGAAAACTGTCATAGTTATGATGAGGGGGTGGGGGTACTTCACAATACTTCTTAACAAAACTAGCTTGACCCCCTTGTTTCTTTGATTCTGTCAAATGAGTTATCATACATCTCACATCTCTCATTTGATTAATTTTAGCAGTTAAATCCATAATCTCTAATTTGGCATCTGCTAAACTTTTCTCTCTTTCAGCACATTCTCTTGCTTTTCTTTCAAAAGCTTCATCAAACATCTCTTTCTTAGTGATCAGTTTCTTAAATTCAAGACTAAGAGATTCATATCTATCCTCTTTAGATTTTATCCAACGTAGATGTTTTTTTAATATGACCTTTTAATACAACTATATCTGTTCTAAGCTGAGTTCTATCACCAGTAGATGCATTTGCAAGGTTCTTGTTTGTTTCTACGTCTTCTTTAAGGACAGTTATATCACTCGACAATTTGATGCAATATTTACAAAACATCAATGAAAGAATTTAAAGAAATACTTACCTTCTGTTCTGGTGACTCAAGATTTGCCACAAAGTTGACAAGATCTTCTGTACTCAATTTTTATGGTATGTCCACCTTTACTTCTTCTTTGACTTCATCCTATGATTTTTCAGCATTTTCAGAAACAGCTTCTGATTCTTCACTTCTGTCTTAGGGACTTGAATTGCTTCTGCTTCAACTTCATCATCAGTAGTATCATGAATTATAACATCGTCATCCCTATTAGTATAATATGTGTAATCAAATGTTGTATCCATAGTCTCTGTCTCAATTACTCCAACATCAAAGTGAATCTCGGCTAAGTAAGCTCGATTTGGATCTCCAGAATTTGCACTTCCCCAGTTATAAGTTCCATCATTCTGAACTACCAAAGCTCTTGAGTTATCAACTCCTCCAGAGTTTTGATTTCCAGAATAGTTATACTGCCGATTCTGATTCTGGTTTTGATTGTTATATCCACTTTGATTGAAGTTTTGTCTACCAATGATGAATTGTTATCACGTCTTCGTCTCTGACATTCTCTAGGGAAATGACCAAAACCGTCACAATTGAAGCATTTAACCTTTGACTTGTCAAAATCCAGCTTTCCATCATTCAGTATTCTACATGTTCTATAAGCAAATCTCTGAACCCTTAAAGCCAACATTGCAAGCTGCCAGTTGAAATCCATTTCTTCTAAATCATCTGGATCAACTTGTCTATAGTCTTCCCTAATAAGCTCTGGATCAGTCAGTTTTCCTCCGATTACTTTCTCAGGAGCAGCAACAAATGAAGCGAGCATACCTTAAATGTCCTTCAGCGGATCAAATACTCATAGGCATGTTGTGTTGGGATTTTATTAACCGAATAACATTAAATGGGTCGGGTGACCGACCCGGTTTGAGTGACAAATTAAAATTTCAAATCAAAGTGCGAAGCAGAAGCGTGTTAATAAACTATTAAAATTATTAAAACACGTGTGGTATCATTTTGATAAACTCTTTAATAGTTTTAACATCCCGTCACAGAATCAACATGCAATGCAATATAGGTAACTTAATAAATACAAAACTAACCTCGTTGCGGTAGACAAGATTCCTCATGATGTGGAAGATTCCAGAAACGAGATTCCAAGTGTAGAAACCCTCCGTAAGTGCGTACACGAACAATGTCTTAACCAAGGATCTGCTAGACACCTTTAAGCTTACGACTGCAACCAACCGAAACCCTAGATTTATCCCTAAGGTCGAATTCGACCTCTCTATGAAGTAGAGAGTTGAATTTGAATCCCTTCTTAGGGTATTTGCATTCGACACCAACCAAACACAAAAGGCAAGAAACCTTTTGTTGAAACTAATTTAGGGTTTAACTAAAACCCTAAATAACTAAACCTAAAATAATTTGGGGTTTTGGTTTCTTTGGTTTATGGAATTTCGACTCACACTTAAAGGAGAAAAGAATTTCACCTTTAAGTGTGTGTAAGGGTTATTGTGAATGAATGAATTAATTAGGAATTTCTTAGGGTATTTATAGGGAAGTCTTCTAATCAAATTAGGAAACTAAAAACCCTAAAATCCCTTCCCAAATTTCGTCCCCCTCCCTCCAAGAAAGTCCTAGAACCGCCCTAGGGGCTTTGGTGGGACGGACCGGGCTTTCCTTATCAATTAATCACTTATTAATTAATTTGGACCATTAACTAATTAATTATCCAACCCGTTAACTCATTTAATTAATTAAACTACTTTTAATTAATAGGTTTATTTATCAAATTGACTTCTATAAATAATATTTGTCGGTTTATTCATTTATCCTGAATTAACTCGCGTTAATTTACAAACGAATAATTTAATTAAAGCTAGTTTAATTAAATGCGTAAATGATCAAATATCATTCCGTAGCTTTATGGTTAAACATTATAGATGTTCTATTGTGTATGACCCTACGGGCTCAAAGATCCGAAGACATATGGTTAGTCGGGTTTACGAAAGTTCACACAATTTCAACACTTCCACTTGTGGACTCTTCGTAGATCCTAATAACCATAATGACATACTTTTTTTTCCGGTAAAGGCCGTCACCCCTGGTTCGATTTATAGATTAACAATAAAAACAGGCGTATTGACTGAATTGTCAATACGACTTTTACAAGCATGCACGAAAGTGCCATGTCCAAAATAAACAAGGGAAATAACCCAAACAAGCTAACCTAGCCAAACAAAGCATACCACTAAGCTATTTGAGTGAAACAAGCACCTCAAACATGCACATCAACTAATACCAAGACAAATGAGGGGGACACATTTACAAGGCAACCGGAATTACCTCAAACATGCACATCAACCTGTCCAAGTACCAGTGAGAGGGACACATTTACAAGATGCCTATAGCACCACAAATACAAAGCATTACAAAAAATCAAAGACCTAATTAGTAACATGCAGCAAAGACTTAGGCAATTTCCAGACTTCCACAATCCCTTCTGTTCGTATCTTCTTCTTGAACCTAAATGCAAGCAGCTTGAGACGAATCGTAGCCTTAATAACTTCAATTAATTGGAGGGCAGATCTCTTACTTTTGTTGAATAAACGTAAGAGATCTGCCCTCCAATTAATTGAAGTTATTAAGGCTGAATAAACGTAAGAGATCTGCCCTCCAATTAATTGAAGTTATTAAGGCTACGGTTCGTCTCAAGCTACCATAATGACATACTTTGTTGCTAGCAACCCAAAGTATGCCCCTAAAGAACCTCTGAGGTTTGTTTTTCCAGAAAACTTCCATCATCAACCCTATGACGGTTTCCTTAACCACTTTAAAGAATTTGATTCTTTATGCGTTCACTTTCGCAAGTACATCCGTGTCCCATTTACTCTTAATGATGCATTCCATTTTGGCACAAGGATTAAGTCAATTGCCAAATAGAAATTAAACCATTTTATGACTTTCTTGATAATAGCATTCCGAACAATTCACAGTATGGCCATACATTTCATTACCATATCAAGCTGTCATTGGCCCAGTTTACTATCAAACTACAATTGGGAGCAAATTCCTATTATAAACACATACGCCCTTTCCATATCTCACATTTACCCAAAGTAGCCCTACTGCGGTCGGTTAAGTGTCCCGGTTCGGAACTAAATCAAAGCAAATGATCGACATGTTCCAGGCCTACGCCTATGCATTTAACAAGTCGAAGGATACTCACGGATGGAATCACTTCGAGATTCACTTGATTGACATATAATCCAAGAAGTGATCTCGGGGCGGGTCAGCCAATATTCGACTCATCGAATACATGTGAGTAAGGCTCGTATCTCTCTTACGATTACACCTCTATATCACCCAAAAGCGAGTAAACTCAGCTTTCAAGGCAATAGCAACCTTTCTCTCACAATTATCTTTCTTTCGCACTATCATTCCCATGTGTGCAACCAGTAATGGCATATTTAGAATGATCTCACAAACCATTCATGGATAAAATATACTAAATTGGTATGTGCATATATTAGACAATTTTACTCATCGAATACTTCCACTATAACTGTTCCGAATGTCCAGATTTTAACTTGAGATTTCTAAACTTCTTTCACATTTAGAAATCTAACGTTTTCGCTTAATCACAAGCCAATTGTTCCCTTTATAGAACTCTGATCTAGATTCCTCAAAGTGGGATCTCTTCATTCCAATACGAAAAAGGAATCTTTTATCACAAAGGGATATTAAATTAATGTTGTAGCAATAATGATATTTCTAGAAACTACCCTTTCTTTACTTATGAGCGTATTAATTCTTAAAACCAATTAAGAATTTCTATTAGTCACAAATCTCGCACAACTTGCAAGAGTTCTTCAAATTCGATTTTAGTGACTAAGTGTCTTATTAAGATAATCGTGAAAACTTGCCTCAAAATCTCAAATAGGTAGCTTAAGTGTATCTTAAATTTCCTTAATTAAGGATATCTATTAGTCATATGACCTTTTCACGAGTACAATAATTGTACGATTGCATAGTCTTATCCTTCATCAAATCCTATATTCGATTTTAATGACTAAATATTTATCAATACATTCATTAAAACTTTCCTCAAATATGTGTCACAATATTTCCTTAATTTGCGTTCAATTACAACCTAAATCCATGCTATGAATATCTCAACTAGATATCATACAACTAGCTTTTGCATTAAACTCTTTTAATCCATTTCAACCATGTTTTACTAAGTTCAATTGTCTCTGATCCTATCTAGTTTGGATGATGACATTTAACTTTTCAAACATTCAATTTTATCGAGTTCTATTATTCGATAAATAATTCTAATTTCGTAATCAACAATAAATGCTCAAGACACTTATTATCTTGATCACGAATCTAGAGTAGGTTACTAGTGAAAGATGTTGTCTTCTCTTGTTATCAAAATTCTCCCACTGATTTCTATAACCATATCTTTCAAGTATCACACACTCAATAGAGAATTAATTTATCTTAATTAATCCCGAGTTTCACTCTCCCACTTACTCTTTGAATTGAGTATATCAAGTAGTGACACTTGGTGGAGATCATAACTCTTCAATCAAGATAATTCTATTTGTCTCTTATTATCACCAATCTCGCTCCCACTGACTTATCGAATTAAGTACTTAAGTAGTAACACTTCGTGAAGCAACGATTCTTATAAGAGATAAATATAACAAAGACTTTCTATTTTAGAATCCCTCCTAAAATTTCATACTTTGGATTTCCTTTTGTAAATTACTTTACGTACGACTTTCTTTTCACAAATCATTTTGCAAAATGTCAAATGTTTTGTTATTTCACAAACACAATTGCGAATTCAATCTTTAGCTATAATTACTATAATTACATACAAGATATAAGCAACAAAACATTAATTAAAAACAACCAATTAATCAAGGAAGAAGATAGATAAACTTGGTAGATCTCAAACATAAAATATTCAAAATCCATACATTATTCCAAGAACGAAAATAAAAGGGTAATAATGTTTTCACCTAAAACATCAAATAAAAGATAATTCCAAAATGAATGTTGAAGCATTTATTTCAAGATTATCTTTCTCCTTCCAAATTTTCCTTTATTCTTTTTCCCTTGTCCGCCCCACTTTGGATACACCTCACGAAGCCATTCTCCAATTTTCCCACAACTACGAGCGTCGTGTGAATTACTTTTGCAGAATGTGCACAATGAATTTCTGTGGTAAGGCCTTTCAATGAGTGCCCTTTCCGGTAAATTCATCTCTACACTAACCAACATTCTTTCAAGATCATCTAGTGACTTGTGCTTGCAAGTCATAAGGAAGTTCATGGCGAAATGTCCATAGTGTAGGTCAAGTGAGTTAAGTACCAAGAAGATCTGTTCATCATGAGTAAGTGGCTGCCTAAAGGCTGCCAACTCATCAATATATCCTCTCATAATCTTCACGTGATCCGATACCGATTTTCCCTTGTCCTTAAGGTACTCTCTTGCTTCATTAAGAGTTCCGCTCGCAATGACATTCACAGCACATTCTTCTCTTTAACAATCATTCCAAATAGACGATTCATTGCCACAACGTAATTCATAAGCATAGCTATCATCAATGGAATTAATGATTACACCTAGTGTATCATTATGAGCAAAGTTACTTGTGTAAGCTTTATCAAAAAGCCCACCAAGCTCATCAATATCCTCAACAATCACAGAACGATCCTCAGTGAGTTTGTTGAAAAGTCCCTTGTACATAAGGTAATTTTTCAACGCTTCATACCAAGTTGCAAAGCATCCCGGTATTAGCTTCTTTTGCATCAAGGTATTCTTATACCATGCAGCAATATCAGGCTCAATAATATCATTTAAAAGAACAAACTACAAAATAACAAAAACACAATTAATATCATCGACATTTATCCCTGATCATTAACTACCCACGTTTTAATCATAAAATCAAAACATATTAATGAATTAAGGCTAAGACTCATTTAGACCCAACGGCATATATATCCAGTGCGGGGCTCGCGGCTACAGGGAATTAGTATAGTCAATAAATGAGTATGAACGATTCTCTACCGATTAAGGCTCTTAGATCTTTATGAGATTCAAAGGAGATGGGGAGTTCTCCATTTACAGGTATATTTAATCTCATCCTTGCCAGCTAGTACTTAGGCAACGGTCCAGGGCAACCTAGCTTAGTCGTCCTACAAGGATGCGTGTGGCTGTGCGTATCCGGTAACTGGGATGGGCAGATACGTAACACCACCCACAGCTAAACACTGTGGCTTAGGCAACGGTCCAGTGCACCAGGGAGTGTAGCATGTAGGTGCTTCGACTTATAGGATGGCACGACTACTTCAGTGGGTATGTAAATTATTTGTTACTCCAAATAATGCGCTAATAACTCTATCAACATCAATAAATGAATGGACTGAAATTACTAGTATTCCTATTCGTGTTTTAAACTATTTTAAAAGACAGTTTATTTTCAACTTAGAAATGTTAATAAATTAACATCTCGTTAAACCACTTTTAACTTAGTCGAAAAATAGTGTCCATCTAGATAATTAGGGTATGTTATTTAATATTTTAATTCTAATCTTACTTTAGAAACCCTAATATTAAATTCATATAATAAATGATTTATTCAATTATCTAGATTTCCACTAACAAGTCTCTAATTTCTATTTTACGTAAAGGCACATGCAGTTAATGTTTTAATTCGCTAAACGGCTAAGGCATCTAACAATACTATACAATTGTCCTAATCAAAACTTAATGCATGTCCTTAATTAATTAAAAGCACTTTTAATTTTCGTAAAATATAATTCTTGAGTTCTTCTAAAAATCTAATTTCAAAAACTCAATGAGTTTTATCTAAAACAAAACTCTTTCCTTTTGTATTTTAATTTTCAAATATATATTTTAGAGACATGCATTAAACCCTAATGCAAATATATATACAACTAAAATACATGCAATAAATAGTCCATGTAATCTAACAATTAAATCCGCATGCAATATATATAAACAAATATATATAAATCTATTTATCGCATACAAGGAAACTATTTTAAATTAAAATACAAAATATTTATATGGATATATATATATATAATTTCGAAATTTTTATATAAATATAAAACATATATATATCCACATCTCATATATTTGTATTTATTTTAAGATTCAATTATTTTAACTAAATAATTAACGGCTAGTTCTATTTAAAATATATAAATGAACCCATCACATTATTCATATCATATGGATATCATTTTATAAAACCTTTATTAGAATAGAAATATATCCATATTATGAACTATGTAAACTTTTCATTTATGAAAACTCTCTTGATTTCTCTTATTAATAAAATCACTTAAATTGTATATAAACTATATATACTTGCCTTATTCAAATTTCATATATATATAAACATATATATATATATATATACGAAATTGAACGTAAGTAATCTTATTCAAGACTAAAAATCAAGGTAAGTACTTATACCATGCATGGACCGCTCTGATACCACTGTTGGGATTTTATTAACCGAATAACATTAAATGGGTCTGGTGACCGACCCGGTTTGAGTGACAAATTAAAATTTCAAATCAAAGTGCGAAGCAGAAGCGTGTTAATAAACTATTAAAATTATTAAAACACGTGTGGTATCATTTTGAGAAACTCTTTAATAGTTTTAACATCCCGTCACAGAATCACCATGCAATGCAATATAGCTAACTTAATAAATACAAAACTAACCTTGTTGCTTCCTCATGATGTGGAAGATTCTGGAAACGAGATTCCAAGTGTAGAAACCCTCCGTAAGTGCGTACACGAACAATGTCTTAACCAAGGATCTGCTAGACACCTTTAAGCTTACGACCGCAACCAACCGAAACCCTAGATTTATCCCTAAGGTCGAATTCGACCTCTCTATGAAGTAGAGAGTTGAATTCGAATCCCTTCTTAGGGTATTTCAATTCGACACCAACCAAACACAAAAGGCAAGAAAACCTTTTGTTGAAACTAATTTAGGGTTTAACTAAAACCCTAAATAATTAAACCTAAAACAATTTGGGGTTTTGGTTTCTTTGGTTTATGGAATTTCGACTCACACTTAAAGGAGAAGAGAATTTCACCTTTAAGTGTGTGTAAGGGTTATTGTGAATGAATGAATTAATTAGGGATTTCTTAGGGTATTTATAGGGAAGTCTTCTAATCAAATTAGGAAACTAAAAACCCTAAAATCCCTTCCCAAATTTCGTCCCCCTCCCTCCAAGAAAGTCCTAGAACCGCCCTAGGGGCTTTGGTGGGACGGACCGGGCTTTCCTTATCAATTAATCACTTATTAATTAATTTGGACCATTAACTAATTAATTATCCAACCCGTTAACTCATTTAATTAATTAAACTACTTTTAATTAATAGGTTTATTTATCAATCAATTAAAGTAAACTTTAATTGACTTGTATAAATAATATTTGTCGGTTTATTCATTTATCCTCAATTAACTCGCGTTAATTTATAAACGAATAATTTAATTAAAGCTAGTTTAATTAAATGCGTAAATGATCAAATATCATTCCGTAGCTTTATGGTTAAACATTATAGATGTTCTATTGTGTATGATCCTGCGGGCTCAAAGATCCGAAAACATATGGTTAGTCGGGTCTACGAAAGTTTACACAATTTCAACATGTTGTTATAACTTCCATTTGGAGAACTAACCATCTGGTTTCCCTTATATTGTGTAGCAACACTATTTGGAGAAGACACATGGCCGACATTATCTTCAGAATTTACGATCAAACCTTGGTTTTCATTTTCTCCACGAAAAATGCGGTCACATCACCACTAGCTACTGATCCCGGTGTTAAAGATTTTCCAAGATATAGTTCAGTCCTTTGAACGAAATCACTCTGACAAGCTGCTTTGGTTTTCCTATTCATATCTTGAGCTCTGAGCTTCCTAATAACTTCATCTAAAGTCTAATATTTAAATTATGGATTTTATTAAATGGAAGTAACATAGCCTTCCCATTTATCTGGAAGAGCATCCAACATTTTCTCAATCACTTCATCTTGATCCGGCTTATAACCGAAATAAGCAAGTTCAACTAGAAGATGACTGAACGCTTGATTGTTTCATCTAAAGTTTCCTCTTTGAGTCCATTGAAGACATAGTACTGTTTCTTTACAAGATCCTTTCTCCTTTTCTTTGGATCTTCATCTCCTTCAAAGTGTTCTCTCTAGGCATCCCAAAGACTCTTAGATGATTCATACTTCTCAAATAAATGCAAGAAATCTCCATGTAGTGCCATTTTAAGAGATCCTAAAGCTTTACTCTCTGCTTCATAATCTTTCTTAGCTTCAGCAATAATTCTTTCATAAGTATAGTATCTAGGTTCACTTGATTCAACATATTTGTTCTTATCTGCTTTGTCTTTCTCAAACATGGGAAGAGAATAACCCTTAGTGGTTCAATTCAACATCCTTACATCCATGAGTCGATAGTATGACTCAAAATGACCCTTCCAATTGAAGTATCTCTACAAACTGAGAAACTTTGGAGGCACATTGGCTCGGCCAGTTTCATGATCCATAAGGATGAGTTGGTTAATGAGAGCTTGGTAATTAGCTGCCATTTCAGAAATTTGTTAAGTGTCAAAAACGAAGATAAGGTTCAAACGAGGATGAGGTTCGAATGAGGTCCTAGTTCGTTCGAGGATGATTTGGTTCAAATGAGATTGTGGTTCGTTCGAGGATGTGAAGTTCGAACGAGGAATAAGGTTCGAATGACGTCACAAAGTTCGAATGAGAGTTTGAAATTTTCGATCCTAAATTTTCGAATGAAAACTTAGAACCCTAAACTAGGTTACGGCTGAAAAACGCGTTTGAACACAAAAACGGCTGTTTTTGATTGAAACGTAAAAAGCTTTACGCAAAACAATCCAAAACGAACTGTAATGTCAAAAAGCAGTCCTGAACCTTTGGCTAGAAAACCCGAGGCTCTAACGCCACTTGTAAGTCCCCTGGTAACTAGATCGTGAACATAATTGCTATGATTATGATGGAGTGCGGAATCCTCCAAGATAAACTTCGATATTACTATACGAATGTTATGTGTAGTTTATAGCTTTCTGATTGAATACAAAGACGTAATCTACTTGAAAGCAATGAGAAAATGATTTGGTAGAGTTTTGGCACGAAAATTGATTATTGTTATTACTAAACACGAATTAGGGTTTCATATGTATAGTGTTTAGCACGAGGTTCATTTGGGCTGGGCCTCAAACGAACTACAGCCATGCAGCCCGTTGGGCTTTACATGTGAAACGACCCTAACCTGAAATGAACTTCGAATGAGCTTGGTTCGTATGAGCCTAGTCCGTTTGGTCTGGTTCGTATGAAACACTTAGCATACACAATCATGTACCAACATTAGATATATAAGTAAATAACGAATAAAGTCCAAAACATAAAGTCCATATCTAATGTCCAATTACAGACTCGATAAACAAAATGATATAACTACTTACATTGCTAATTGTCACCAAAATGTGCACTAACAAATCTCACAATCGTAATTGTTGAATAGTTCAAGCAATCCTTTGTTGTCTCTTGTTTATATGCTTCTGCTCGAAAACATGTTGAAGACTCTTGTTACCCGTATAGATTCCACTCTTCGTCCCAAACAAGTAATGTTTCCCGCACCTCAACCCGATAACTACGACTCCTAGCTTCAATTAATGTGTTGTGTAGTTCTTCTTGGGAATTTTTAGCTATGTAGACGCATTCAAAATAACTTTTCCCCGCTGCAAACGCAAACCTTAAACCTTGTCCTGAGTTTCGTAGTAAACAATGAATTCATCGGATTCTTCTGGTAGACTCCGAGCTTGAGCTTTACACTGATTCTCTTTCATATCTTGAAGGCTTGCTGTTGATGTTCTCCCCACTCCAAGGTCCTATCCTTTTGCATCAAGAACGTTAGCGGCGGTGCAGTTCTTGAAAAGCTCTCGCTAAAACGTCGGTAGTCGCCATCTACTTCCAGAAGCTGTCAGACCTCTGTTGGCATCTCTGGCCTCCTCAAACGCTCAACTCTCTCAACATTTCTGGGGTAACTCGGATTCCATTGTTATCTATAACGTGTCCTTGAGCACTTATTATTTGTCTCCAAAACTCACACTTAGAAACTCCGCGTTCAATTTTCTTTTTCTTAGAAACTCCAACATCTTCCTCGGGTGAACTTCATGCTCTTCCCTTGACTTGGTATAAATCAGGATATCGATTCTTCATCGTCAGCTCGTTTGCTTCACAATACTTGATACACATATAAGAGGCACTAGTCCTTGCATCTCAGAAGGTGCTAAATGGTAGGGTGTCTTCGCCACCGGCGTCGCATCACGTAAAGTATCGGTACGAAACTCAACTCGTCATGATGGGGTAATTCTTTTACATCGTCAGTAAGTTCATCAGAGAATTCGTGAGAAAACGGAATGTTTACCACTTCTACAGCAATTACCAATCGCACTCATAAGACGTCGTTTAAGAGACTCTGACTACTCGCTCTAGGTTTCTAGTGTATTACCACTCTTTAAATGGGGTCCAAAGAAAATTAGAACGATATACTATCATCACATCTACTAAAGATAACCAATCCATTCCTAGCCGTAACCTCAAGCTATCTACACAATAGGGAAACGTATATATAGAAAATGAATGTTCCTCAAGGTTAAGCTACATCCACCTTAATTTAATCAAGTTCGATAAACTCACCATTTTCCATTCCAATTATATAACAACTATTCAAGTATTAAGTTCAATAAATTCGCCTTTAGCCATTTCAAGTATTCACGTATCAAGTTCAATAAATTCACTGTTAGCCATTCAAATTTTATAACAAGTATTCGAGTATCGATAAATATACGTTAACCATCCAAATTTATAACATGTATTCAAGTAACAAGGTCTCATATATAGTTCAAGTATCAAAATTTAACAAGTTCGTCATTTTCCACCTAAGTTTTGTAACAAGTATTCAAGTAACAGGGTTCACATTTAGTTCAGGCATAAAGTTAGCCGAAATGAAATCAAAATCAGCTCCTAAGTTAAATAACACTGTAGCAATGTGGTTGTTCAAAAGAAAAACATTGGGTACTCTTTTAGGATCGTTTGCAACTTCCATAACATTCAGGGAACACCTTTCCAGTTCTAGCTCTCAAATCGTTTCGATCACTTCTCCACTCACTAGTCTCACCACGATCCTTCCTTTTGTTGTTCAGGCTTAACTATGTCTCCACACATAGTTTACTATATCGTTTCCATTCTTACATTTACAGATTAATCACAAAATAGCTTACCAGCAATTTCCAAAAGCAGCTACCAAAATCCACACAAGTTAAGGTTACATACAAATAAAGATTCAAACTAACCCTGGCAATCCATACCCAAATCCATTGAAGTGGGCTTGATTGGGTAATTTATTTTATTGATTGGGTATAAATGGACTTAAGGAAAAGTAAGCATGCGGGTCTAATTTCTAACTCCTGAATTTGCTAATATACTCGAGCGGGGCTTAGAAAAGTAAGCATGCGGTCTTATACACACTGCCGACTACAAACACAATTAGTCACCTTCAATTTGGAGTGGAGCTCAATCAATTAATTAAGGTGAATTATATTTAAACACATGCTTAGCAATTTCTTCTTTTCAATTTTCCCATCAACGAAGGGGATAAATTAAATTAATAATAATAATAATAAGAATAATAATAATAATAATAATAATATTAATAATAATAATAATATTAATGAAATCAAATAATATAAACTTGTTTCATTTATACGTTTGCCAAAAGAATTTTTTTAAAAATAAGTATATGGTTTGGAAACCATAGTAAGGAAACTTCAGTTTTGACATATTTATTAAAATTGATTTTAGCTCTCCAGTCGAATTGCCATAAACATGTACAAGGGATCGTTTTTTTATTTTTATATTTATGATTAAAAATTAGCGGGTCGACCCGCACCCAACCCGCTTTGACCCGCACCCGTTTGACCCGCAACCGTTTCGACCCGCACCCATTTTGACCCGTTACCCAAACCCGCCTGTCCCGCCCATTTTGCCAGGCCTAATTCAAACATAATATGTATCATGAAGTCTTAGTAGCTCTAGCAAACAAAAGATAATGAATTTCAGTTCATGTCAAACTCCAATGACACTTCTTTTCTCCCCTACTTTGGTCAATGTTCCACTCCTAACCAACTCACTCTCCATCACATAGGATCTCTAGTACGGCTTCCTGTATGGTAACAGGGTTATAACCAGACTGCATCACTCGGTTCTAGGGAATCAACCAGAGATGTATTCCTCGATCCTCTTCGGTCCAGACGTCACTAGGTAATGGTGCCAATCGGCCAAGCTCATCAAGACGGGTCATATGTTCTTCGTGCTCTGATTCAAGTCTAACTTCCACTCAACCTACTTGATTCTATTTGTTTCAATGTTGTTGCACATCGCGGTTGAACTCATTCCACAAGGGTCGACATCAGTGTAGGGGACATCTATGTCATCATTGCAGTCATCTCCGGACTTAGGTGAATTGTTACTCTCGCCAGTCTCCTCAACGTCTCTACCTCTACTCTTAAACTGCTACGACTGCCTCAATTACGTTGGTCACATTTGTTAGGTCCAGTTTACTGAGAAACTGGAGCGTCTCCAGTTGCATCTGGAGACCAGAAGATTTGTCCAGATATATATGAAGTCCAGTGGCCAGTGTACAGTTAAGCCACCGGAGCTTCACTCCAGTTGAGATCTGACCAAGAACTGAAGACATTCCAGTTGAAGTCAAAGACAACAAGTGGAAGATTGCTTGTAGCTGCTGCTTCTTATTTCATTTGGCAAGAACGGAATGCAAGACACTTTTCAAAGGACACTAGAACCCCGAATCAGATTGTTGACATTGTAGTGAAAACAATACGTCTGAAACTAATGACGTTTATCTTCAAGAAGACTACTCGTGTTGATGGGCTACTTGGCGAATGGAACATTGCAATGGAATCCGCAACTAGAGCCCCGTAACGTTGCTGCTATTAACACACATGATGATCAAGCATAATTGTTTTTTGTTTGTTATCATTATGTAGTCGTTTAGTTTTTCTAATTGGTTTTAGCTAAATAGCGTGTTAACATATATATGGCATGTCATATATATGAACTAATGTGGTACTCTGCCACATTACTTGTACGAACTTTTATTTGTTGTTATATTAAAGTCATCGGGGTAACCTTTACCCAAAAAAGACATCGAGCGGAAGATAGAAAACATCCATGACAGCGAAGCCTAGTGGAAGTTTTACCCAGATCAAGACTGAAGTGCATCAGTGTAAAGTACTTACAAAGCTTTACACTGATTACGAGGAAGGCCTTTGTACTTTACATGCGATTATCCGGATAATACCCTTTGTCTGTGATTAATGTACAAAAGCATGTAAAGTAGGTTGAATAAAGTGACTTTATGTCTTACTTTATCAAGCTTTTCTAAGGAATTAAATACACTTCCTTAAATGCTCTCAACCATATTTGTACGGCAAGGTTGACATCCCAATGTCAACCTTTGCCTATAAATAGAGGCCTTTGCACAACGAAGAAACAACTTTGCATATTCAGACTTTGTATTTTCTTGGTGAACTTGTGCAATATTTTCTCAATCACAAAAAGGAACATTTCACAACTTTAAGTGTTTCGATTGACAAGAGAATTTCCAAGTATAGATCAATTGTATTTCATAGGTTGTTAGGATATTTACATCTTTGTATTATCTTGGTTCCGCAACAACCTTGTAATTTATTTAAACATCAATAAATAAATTACACTTGAAATTACAACTTGTCTCACCAGATTTACTTTATTGTATTTAATACTTGCATTGTCTTTACTTATTACTTTGTCACCTTTATAAGTAATCTATTCAGTGACTTGGTATACTTTCATTGTAACTGGCAGCTGTCTAGTTCAAAGTATCTCACCATCGACGTAGAGGTGTCTTCAGTAGTCCTATCTCTTGAGTTGGGACTTACAAGTGGTATCAAAGCAGAACGACTAGTATAATTGTCTAGATCTGCTCCGATGTCTACTGCTAAAGGTGAGAATGGTTCTGGTCATGATGAAAACCCTATTAATATTACACCACCTATTCAACATGTTAATACCAACCCTCATCCTCCTCCTACTGTCTCTCCCCATGTTCATGTCCATTACTCTAACACTCCTGTTCCAAAATTTGATGGAAACAGTGAGACTTTTGGCACATGGAAGGCCATGATGCTTTTCCATTTTGGTGGGATAGAGAGGTATATGTTGAAAATTCTAAAGGATGGACCACATATACCTATCTCTCCTGGGGTAAGTCCTTTTCTTGATCCAACTAGATCCAGAAGGGGAACTAGAGAAAAGCCTGAAGACCATTGGTCTGATGAGGATCGTAGACTTGTTGACTTGGACACCAAGCTCAAGAACATGATCCTTGGAGCTGTTCCTGAAGAACTAATTCCAACACATGTGTTGTTCCCCAGTGCCAAGGCAATGTGGGATGAGTTAGTTCTTCAGTTTGAAGGAGGTGATGACACCATTGTCACCAGAAAAGTTGCTTTCAACAAGAAGTATGAGTCCTTCTTTGCACTTCCTAATGAGAGCCTGACTGGTACTTATACCAGATTCACCAGCTTAATAAATCAATTTAGAGGCTTGGGAATTGAGAAAGACAAGGATATTCTTCTTGAGAAGTTTTGTGATATTCTTCCTTCCAAATGGGCTAACATGGTTGTTGTCCTAAAACAAGGTAAGACCCTGCACAGTCACACTCTTGCATCTCTTTATAGAGCCTTTAGATTCACTGAAGATAACAATGCACAAAGAATTGTGGCTGAGCAGGATGCTTTAAACCATGCTCAGAGTTCCAAGGTTGCTAGTCTAACTGAGAAACCTTGTGTTGTTTTAATGTCTGCTGAGAGCGTCCAGTCATACTCTATGAAGGAGATGCTAAACAGTTTCTTGAACTCTGGCCTGACCACTGAAATAAGTGATAATTGTGATGAAACTGAGAATGATGATCTGGTCGCCATGATTGCTAAAACCTTTAATAGGTTTAAGCACAAATCTAATAGATTTGGCGGACCCAACAATGCTTCCAGCTCCAACTCTCTGGACAAGGCCAATCTTACATGATATAAGTGTGGCAAGAAAGGTCATTTTACGAAGGAATGCAGATCTAGTCAGTCAAGCAATTAAACTGGTCCCCCTGTCCCTAATTATAATAGGCTTGATGATAGCTATAAGGCAAAATATAAGAAGCTTAAGGCCCAGATTGCCCTCATGTCACTTGAAAAAGAACAAAATAACTGCATGATGGCCAAAACCACTGATAAATGGGAATACTCTAATGATTCATCTGTTGATGAAGAAGGGGAAAGGGATATGTGTTTTATGGCTTTGGAAGAACAGCAGCATGTGGTGAAAGATTATGTTATCACTGGAAGATGGGTGGACATCATTCTCAAAAAGGTGTGTGATTATGATAATCAACTTGACACAGAACTAAAACTGGACCTTGCTGAATCACTTAACAGTGATTTAATATTTGTTGAAACTGTTAGAATTGACAGTGAAAGATATTTGGAAATAGTTCTAACTGAGCTTAATAATGTCAAACCTCAACTGTCAAATTTGCAAAGTGTCCAGTTGGCTCTCAAAGAGTCAGTCTTAAAATGTGAAGCTCTTGAACTTGAAAAACAAGAGTTGAAAACTGCTTTGGAAAAAGAACAAAAGGTAATTAAATCTTGGATTAAATCATCTGGTTTAAATGATGATGCTGCCACTAAAACTCATGTTGCACAACAAAAGGCATATAACAGTGGTGATGTGTACATGGTAGCCATCATTCCAGACATCCACAGTTTACCACCAGATCTTAGGCAAGAAGCCCCATATGATGTGCCTAAATCTGTTAAGACTGAACCTGAAGAGGCCACCCCATCTGAGGTCAAAACTGGAGCCAAACAGGCTAAAGCTCCAGTCAAAAAGGTCACTGGTGACAAACCTTTGCCTCAAAAGTCAAAAGAGCCTAAGACTCAAAAGACCAAGATCCCTGCTGAACCTAAGTCCAAGGTTCAGCTGCCTGAAAATGAATTTTTGTTAGAACTGGAGAGTCAACTTCAACTGTTGACTAGGCAAGTTCAAAGTTGTACAACCAGAATTAAAAATCTGGAGGGAACATCGTCTTTTCCAGTTAAACAATAAAAGGAAAAACCCCTTCAAAATCAAATGCAAAAAGCTCAATTTGGAGCTAAAAATGATAAGAAAAGGGGGAAGGAACCCATCAAATAAACTGTTTTTACTCCTGGCACTGAAGCTTACAAAAAGGATCCAGTACCAGTCTCCAGTTCTACCCCACAACAACCAACTGTGACTTCCCAGGGAGAGTCCAGTGAACCTATCAAAAGATGGGTTCACAAAAATAACTAATGATTTTTATGGGTGTGCAGGGCGATCGAAAGAAGCATACTTGGTATCTGGACAGCGCAACTGGCTGGACTATGACCGGATGTAAGCCCCTGCTGGAAGAGTTCACTGTCCAAGATGGACCGGCAGTGACGTTTGGTAATGATGGAAATGGAAAGAGTTGCATTTGTGAATGGTTTGAAATATAACTTGATCAGTGTAATCCAACTTTGTGATGATGGCGTCAGAGTTTTGTTAGATATTGCACAAGGCACCATATTTAACAAGGATTGGAAAGTGGTGATGATTGCACCAAGAAAAGGCAATGTGTACATCATGGATATGGAAACAGCTCCAAAAGAGCAATGTTTCTATACCAAGGCTGATGAGGACACCAACTGGTTATGGCACAAAAGGTTATCCCATCTTAATTTCAAAAATATCAACAAGTTGTCTCGTAAACAAATAGCTAATGGGATACCTCCAGTTTCTTTTAAAAATGTAAAGCCATGTCTAGGTTATGAGATGGGCAAGCAGAAAAATGCTAGTTTCAAGACAAGGCAGAACTTCAGTATCACTGTACCTCTTCACATGCTTCATATGGATCTTTTTGGTCCAGTGAATGTTCAAACTAGAGCTGGCAAGAAATATACTCTAGTTATGGTTGATGAATTCACCAGGTATTGTTGGGTGGTATTCCTCATATCTAAAAGTGATGCTGTTGCTGAAATCATCTCTCTCATCAAAAGAATTGAACTCAAGTATACTCGAAAAGTTTGTCAGTTAAGAAGTGATAATGGCACAAAATTTCAAAACAAGACTCTTGAATACTTCTGTACTGACACTTGCATATCTCAAAACTTCTCATCAGCACACTCTCCAGAGCAAAATGGAGTTGTGGAAAGAAAGAACCGTACACTGATAGAAGCAACCAGAAGTATGCTATCTGAATCTGGTCTTCCCACCAGTTTTTGGGCTGAAGCAGTGGCAACTGCATGCCACACCCAAAACCGGTCAGTTTATGTCAAAAGACATAGGAAGACTGCTTATGAAGTGCTCAGGAATCGTAAACCAAATATTGGATATTTTCATGTATATGGTTGTATAGTTTATATCTTAAATGATTCCAGTCAGCATGGAAAATTCGATGCAAAAGCTGTTGAAGGTGTGTTTCTAGGCATTTAGATATTCGAAAAGCTTTTAGAGTTTATATTTATAGACTCCAAAAGGTTCATGAATCAATTCATGTCACATTTGATGAATCTAATGATGCAATCAATAAGAGGCCAAACCTTGATATTTCTCCAGTCATTCCAATCAGTTTTGGTGAAACTGACCAAGTTCATCAGTCAACAGTTTCACCAAAAAATGTTTCCAGTCACTCTGACGTGGAACCAGTTCAAATGAAGAAATCCTCCAGTGACACTCCATTTTATCCTTCAGTGAGTTTTAAATTACCACTAGAACTCACTATTGGATCTGATGTACGTGTCACTCCAGTATCAGCACCAGTTCAAACTACTCCAGTACTTCAAGAAATGCCTTCTAATGAAGTATTTCATGATGCAAATCGTGACCTCAATGATTCTGATGAGGATGTTGAAATAGTTTGGGAAGATCCTCTTCCAGAAGCAACAACTGAAGAGGCTCCTCAGGTGACTTGCACTGATATTGTAGTCAGAAATCCTGGTCAATACTCTAAATGGACCAAAGCACATCCAATTGATCAAATCATTGGAGAGTCCAGTTCAAACCAGAAGAGCCACTAGCGAGCAGTGCTTGAATGTCACCTTCTTATCACTGATTGAATCGAAGAAGATTGACGAGGCTATGGCAGATCCAAGCTGGGTAGAAGCAATGCAAGAAGAGCTTATCCAGTTCGAAAGGAACAATGTATGGGAACTTGTTCCTTGTCCACCAGGGTTGAAGAAAGAACCCATTGGTACAAGATGGGTCTACCGAAACAAGATGGATGAAGATGGCAATGTTGTTAGAAACAAAGCCAGATTGGTTGCCCAGGGTTATTGTCAAGCAGAGGGCGTTGATTTTGATGAGACTTTTGCTCTAATTGCTAGACTTGAAGCCATAAGAATTTTCTTGGCTTATGCTGCTCATCTGCAGTTCAAAGTCTACCAGATGGATGTTAAAAGTGCGTTCCTAAACGGGACACTGGAAGAAGAAGTGTATGTAAAGCAAACTCCAGGCTTCATTAATGAGAAGCATCCTCACTGGGTACATAGACTGAACAAAGCTTTGTATGGTCCAAGATCCTGGTATGACACTTTAACTAAACATCTTCTCAAAAATGGCTTTCAAAGAGGTGCAATAGATAATACCTTGTTTATTTTGAAAGAAAAAGGTAATATCTTATTGGTACAAATTTATGTTAATGATATTATATTTGGGTCTACTGATGATGCATTGTGTAAAAAGTTTTCTAAAGTCATGTCATCTGAGTATGAAATGAGTTTAATGGGTGAATTGACATTTTTCTTGGGTCTTCAAATAAAACAAACTGAAAATGGAATTTTCATTAATCAAGAAAAATATGTCAGGGATTTGTTAAGAAAATACAAATTTGATTCAATCCCATCCAAAACTACACCAATTACAGCACCATTAAATTTGGATTCTGATCCAAATAGAAAAACAGTGAACACCACTGAATATCGTGGTATGGTTGGTTCACTGATGTACTTAACTGCAAGTCGACTCTGATATAATGTTTGCAACATGTTTATGTGCCAGATTTCAGGCCAACCCAAAAGTATCACATTTGCATGCTGTTAAGCGCATCTCCAGATACCTGAAAGGGTGTCCTAGCCTTGGTCTTTGGTCTCCCAAAGGCTCAGGGTTAGATCTAATAGGTTATTCAGATTTAGATCATGCAGGTTGTAAGATAGATAGAAAAGTCAACAACTGGAGGTTGTCATTTCCTTGGAGGAAAACTGGTAAGTTGGACCAGTAAGAAGAAGACATTAGTCTCTATGTCCACTGATGAGGCAGAGTACATTTCTGCGGCCAGTTGTTGTGCCCAGATTCTCTGGATCAAGAACCAGTTGTTAGATTATGGTCTGAAATACAAAAGGACCTCAATCTTTTGTGACAACACCAGTGCAATTCACAACCCAGTGATGCACTCAAAGACAAAGCATATTGACACCAGGTATCATTTTATTCGTGATCATGTTATGAAAGGAGATATTAAAATTCATTTCATCCCCACTGACAAGCAACTTGCTGATGTTTTTACAAAACCTCTTGATGAGAAAACTTTCAAACATCTCATCAGTGAGTTGGGAATGTTAAATCCTTGGAACTGGAGACTTTGTTATGAACGCGTCAGTGACACTGATGAAGTTCTTCAGTTGAGGAGATCCATATAATCTTTGCCAGCCTTGCTATCGAACGCCTTTGTGATACTATCTTGGCATTAATCGATTTATGGATCATCATTCTAGGGGGAAGACTCAAAATATTTTTCTGACTAAAATTTATTTTGTTTGAAAAATTGTCACTGGAGAGATCTCCAGTGAAAAATGGCACTGGTCTAAATCACCAGTGTGCATGTTTGGTCTTATCTTAAACTGGTAGTAAACCAGATTTCATAACGTAATAAATACTTGGTCAATTTTTGTGACACGTGATGGCACTTGAGTACCATTTACAAGTTGTAACCGTCGGCTAACGTGTCAATGATATTTTTGTAAAAAGATGCACTTTTTTCATTGGGATTGTGAAAAGTGAGTGGGCGTGTGGGTATACAAGTCGTCGTAGCATTTAATGCTTAGCACCGGTTATTAAATATTTTTTAATTTCAAATTTTCTTTTAATAAAAACATCAAATCATTTTGAAAATTTGGGGATTAAAATATGTTTGTGTATTTACTTTGGGATTTTATACCCTTATAAATACCCCCACATTTACTCGGTTTTCATTTACTTCTTTCACATTCCTTCATTCAATTCCAATCATCAAAATCCCTCTTTCTCTCTGCTCATAAATCTCAAACCCTAATTTCTCTATATTCGATCAATTTCATTTTTCCCTTATAGAAAATGGCACCAAAATCTTCAAAAAGTCGAGATATAAATCTTCTCACTGTCCCATACAATCCATCACCAGATGTCAAACCGGCCACTAGTGCTCCTTCAATTCCGGGGCAAATGAAATTAAACCCCAACAATCCCATGGCAAGTTTGCAAGGGACTCAAGACACCAATTCCCTTATTGGTAGAATCCAAAAATTTCTTCGTGATTCTCCCATTGGTGTCACTTTCTCCCTAAATCCACGCAAGATGTACCACGAATACTTGTGTGAGTTTTGGTACACCGCCACTTTAAATCGTGACTGTTCCTCTATCTCTTTCACTCTCAAAAATAATACAGTCAAGTGTACCATTACATTTGAAACATTGAGGGATGCCCTGAACCTCAACTACTGGAGACCAAGAGAGGCTCCAGTTGTGCTTCCACCACATATAAACTTTAGACAGGTTCTCCTTGATATGGGACATAAGGAGTGCTTGGATGAACATGGTGCCTTGAAAACAAAAGGACCAATGCAGATGAAAGGCCTCACACCGTCCTGGAGGTACTTCTTTATTCATCTGGTGGAGAGCATGGGTGGGAGTTCTGGTGGACTGGACCAGATAAACTCCTCACAAGCAGAAATGGCTTACTGCTTGTGGTACGGATTGAGAGTTAATTTTGCTGATATCCTGTTCAGAAGCCTGGTACATAAACTGAAGGGCTCCAGGGGACTTTACATTCCCTTCTCCAGGTATCTCTCTCTCTGTTTCAAATTGATCTTGGGAGACGAGGAGTACAGAAACACAACCTCCTTGTATACTGTCCCAGATCTATTGAGAAATGTCGACTCTCTTGTTTATGAAGTTGGAGGGGTTGAGATTCCTCGAAGAATGATACTGGCATTCGCAAAAAACCAATGCACCAACACCAGGTGGCTCGGAAAGACAACTGGGCGGGCTTCAAAAAATTGAGGGACCCACCGGTTCATCTACTAGCATTGTGACAGTTGTTGGGCCTGAACAACAGTCTAACCCCGCCAGTTCCAGTGTGTCAGTTCCTACACAAGTCACTGGAGACCTCCAAACAGGTCTTCCAGTTGTCCAAACGGCTCCAAGAACCCGTCGTCCTAGGCAAAGGCAGTACGAGCCACTGACACTAGTACCCAACCCAACACTTCAGTATCCTCCCAACAGGATGCTGAAGAAAGTCAAAGGGAACAACTGCAAGTAACCACTTTCGCAATTTATGTAGGAGGAAGTGGTGAAGAGAATACTGGGTCAGCCCAACCCAGAGTAGAGTTAGAGTCTGCACAAATTTTTGATGACCAAACTTCTAACACTGCTATTGCACAAACTGATGAAGTCGCTGATCAGTCACAACTGGCGACTGAAGTTCCAAACTCTTCGGCCAGTGATGTTGCACCTGAAAACAAGGCGGATGCAACTGAGGCACCCAAAGTGACCCTTATTAATGGCGATGATGTCACCACGACTGAGCCCCAAACTGATGCAACCATTCAGGAAACTGAACCAGTTCTTCAGGAGACTGAACCTCAAGTTCAGCCATCTGAAACATTCATGAATCTAGGCATGGATGTTGATGAAGATGATTTCCAGATGGAATCTTCGGATTATGAAGGAACCCTTTCTGATCAAGAGATAGTTGATGTTTCTGTACAAGATCAACCCCCTTCATCCTTGATCACACTCCCAGAACCTCCAATTTCAGTTTCACCCTCCACTGATAATGTGCTTACTGAAATGCCACCACCACCAAGATCTTTATTATCCTCCTTGTTTGTGTCTAGAAATAGACACATGCCACCACCGCCGCCGTTGAATATACCTGAGAATACTCAGTATATTCAACCCATTGATCTCACTATCCGTCCTTCTACTTTCCCTACTTCTTTTTCTCTTCCTACTGGACAGTCAACTGAGGCGGTAACCATTATTGTACCTCCTCCAGTTGCTCCAGTAGAACCTGTTGCCGGTCTAGTGACGCTTCCTCCTTAGTCACTGGACACTCAATTTGTCTCCTTTCAAACCGACATCCGAAACCTTATTCATAGGGTGGAGGATGTTCATAAGACAATTGAGAAGAATGCCGAGTCGATCTCCAGGTACAATAAAGACAGTATTACAAATCCGAAAGTTGTGGACCTGGGGATCAACAAGTTTGCAGCTAATGAAGACTTGGTATTCAACAAGCTAAATGAGTTAGTCAATAGCTGTAACACCATGGCTCAAACTCTTAAAGATGCTTTTGAGCTAACTCAGACTAAGGTCCACTCCTCTATCTCCAGTCTTCTCAACAACACTGTCAGAACTTCATCTGAAGATCTTAAAGAACTGGAGAGGAAGGTTGAAGAACTTGTACAAAAACCTAGAGTGGATACTGAACAGCTTGGGAAACAGTTTTCTAATTCAGTTGGTCAGTAGATACAAGATGCATTGGCTGCCAGAGAAGAAAATTTTCTCCAAAGGGGGATGTCTGAGATCACCAAGATTGCTCCCTCACAGGTTCATCTGTCCCCACTTGCTTCTGAGGTCAATCTGTTGAAGGGTAGTCTCGATAACTTGGCAGTCAAAGTTAATGAACACTTAACTGCCATAGATAAGCTGGCCACTGAAGTTGGTAAAGAAAAAGAAAAAGAGATTGTTAAGGAGAAAGGGTTTGTGACTGCTGGTCTCTCACCAGATGATGCTAAACTGATGAAAGATCTTAAGACTGGCCAAACCAAGTTGCTGGTAATGTTTTGGCCAGTCGAGAGAGACCAATCACCTCTGGAGGATAGTTCGAATGATTTGTACTGCCTTCAGAGAGTGCAAGGACATGCAGTCGTGGAATAGTCTTGAACGATTGCTTCATAGTGCTGCTGATTGGGAGGCAATTCGTGAGGGTTTAGACTCTTCCAAGGGGGAAGTATCTGGTGCTGTTCTTACACAAAGATCAAGAGATAGGCAAATTATTGTGGCTGCTAGTACTGATGCTAGTTAGCAAGTGATTAAACAATTTGAGGATGTTGGTGATAGGGGGAATGTGGACAAGGGCAAAGGAAAAGCTACTGAAACTGCCCTTGTGCTGGCCACTGATACACAAGCAGATGCAACTGGTACTGAAGCCGGTTTGCTAGAAACTGGAAACATCGATCAACTTCCTCAAGTGACTGAAAGCGAAAGCAGAAGTCTGGACTCTATTGGCCACGTCATAAAAGAAAGGAAAAGACAAAGAAAAGAAAATCAAAGGGTGGCCAGAGCATAAATTCATGATTTAGGTGCTCTAGATGCCAGTGATGTCGGTTTGTTGGGCATCAAACTGGAGCAATATGCTAAAGTGAAAGATGATCAAAGGGTAGTTGGTGCATTAATGGAAAGATTAGACATTGAACTGGAAAAAGAATACCCTGATGATGAAGTTGCATTTGATGCCAGAAATATTAATGTATCAGTGGAGAAGGCAAAGGAGTTGAGGGCAGCAGGTATTGAGAAAAGACTTGCCCAAGTCAAGAAAATTTTGCACAAGGTATTTAATCCACCCAAGTCCAAGGACCAACCAAAAAGAAAACCTCTACCAAGAGATTCAAACCTAAGGACTTGGGTTGAACCAACTGAAGCAACTACTGAAGTTGTCAAAGCTGCTGTACATTGAATGAGCACTGGCGAGATCACTCTGGCAAATGAATCTGAAGCAAGGGCATATCTAAGTGAACTGTTGCAGCGGAGATATCATGCAGGCAAGATAACTGAAGTTCAAGTAACTATTAAGCCAGGCAAGAAGTTCTTCTATGTTGGAGTTAAATACACCAATGGGCCAATGTAATTTATTGAAGACCCAGATGTGCATACTTATGGCCATTCAGAGCATGTGGAGATGCTGAGTATTTTGGAGGCCAAACCAATGAAGAATAGGTTTGAAAAGTGTTGGATCCATATTCTTCAAAATCTCATCAAGTTTAAAGAAAATGTTGAATCAAGATTAAACTTTGATGTTGAAGACACTCAACCTATTTCTTCACTGGCCAAGAGAAGGAAAATGTTGAATCAAGATTAAACTTTGATGTTGAAGACACTCAACCTATTTCTTCACTGGCCAAGAGAAGGAAAACTGGTGAAGGGCCATCGCATAGTTTTACTTCTCCTTATCTACTTGTATTTTTATTTTACAATCTTGTAACTTATGTAAATTTCAATTTCCAGTATATATAAAGTTGTCAGATTGTAACCCACAAGATAGATAACTGATTAAATCTAACAAGCAACAAAAGAAAAACACAAGGCATTTGATGATCTATAAAAATGCCTTGGAAAATTAGATAGATTTAGTCAAAACAAGTCTTTCAAGTGTAAATATTGTATAGATAGAAACTTGAAAAGACTTGGCAATATTTCAAGACAAATAGGGGGAATTTGTTAGGTCAAGTTTACTGAGAAACTGGAGCGTCTCCAGTTGCATCTGGAGACCAGAAGATTTGTCCAGAAATATATGAAGTCCAGTGGCCAGTGTACAGTTACACCACTAGAGCTTCACTCCAGTTGAGATCTGACCAAGAACTGAAGACATTCCAGTTGAAGTCAAAGACAACAAGTGGAAGATAGAAAACATCCATGACAGCGAAGCCCAATGGAAGTTTTACCCAGATCAAGACTGGAGAGCATCAGTGTAAAGTACTTACAAAGCTTTACAAAGATTACGAGGAAGGCCTTTGTACTTTACATGCTATTATCCGGACAATACCCTTTGTCTGTGATTAAAGTACAAAAGCATGTAAAGTAGGTTGGATAAAGTGACTTTATGTCTTACTTTATCAAGCTTTTCTAAGGAATTAAATCACTTCCTTAAATGCTCTCAACCATATTTGTGCGGCAAGGTTGACATCCCAATGTCAATCTTTGCCTATAAATAGAGGCCTTTGCACAACCAAGAAACAACTTTGCATATTCAGACTTTGCATTTTTTTGGTGAACGAGTGCAATATTCTCTCAATCACAAAAAGGAACATTTCACAACTTTAAGTATTTCGATTGAGAAGAGAATTTCCAAGTATAGATCAACTGTATTTCATAGGTTGTTAGGATATTTAGATCTTTGTATTATCTTGGTTCCGCAACAACCTTGTAATTTATTTAAACATCAATAAATAAATTACACTTGACAATTACAACTTGTCTCACCAGATTTACTTTATTGTATTTAATACTTGCATTGTCTTTACTTATTACTTTGTCACCTTTATAAGTAATCTATTCAGTGACTTCGTATACGTTCATTGAAACTGGCAGTTGTCTAGTTCACTGAACATATTGCGAAGTATCTCACCATCGACATAAAGGTGTCTTCAGTAGTACCATCTCTTGAGTTGGGACTTACAACATTAGCTTCCTTCGTTAGTGTTTTCTCTCCATTCTAGCCATTACTTTTATATAAGGAGGGCGAGTGCGACGTTAATAGAAGAAATAGTCGAATGTCCAAGCGTCATGCGTGTCAATTTGTTCAAACATCATACGTGTCGTTCAATTCCTCACCATAAGCACACTCAAGATCTTACTCGTGTTAGCTTCTTAACAGTAGTACACATTCATGCAATTATAACTACATGCAAGTTGTAAGTGCACGTCTATGTCAATAGCAGTCTAGATTGTTTCGGCTTATATTGTAATATGTCTTTGTAAAGTAATTGTCATTAATGAACTTTGTATTATGCATAAAATAGTAGATTAAGTTGAAGTATTGAATGTGTAAAATCTGCTAAGTGTGAATTGCGACCTCGCAATTCACAGAGGCAATTACGACCTCGCATTTGCAGGGTCAAATACGAGGCAGGACACGAATTGCGACCTCGCAATTGTGTCGAGCTGGGCCAGAAATGCGAGGCTGCATAGCTGAAGCCCAAGTCGTATTGTTCTCTATATATAGCAAACCCTAACAGAGATTAGGGTTGAACATTTGTCAAAATATAAAGTATATATTGCAGGTTAAGTCGTCGTGTGTGTTCCGTGAGGCCTAGAGAAGATCTGCGAGGCAGCAGATAATCTGAAGGCTTGTTCTTCATTGTTGTGAATCACCAAGTTATAGTGAGGGATTCCGCACCTCAAGATAACTAGAGCAAACTATTAACGATCCAGTTCCATGGGACTTACCAGTGGTATCAGAGCCTCTTGGTTTCATACCGGAAGGTTATAGTTTGTTGGTGATAGACAACATCGGTTTAGGGTCGTTTATACGTGATTCTTTCATGAGTTTACGATCGAAAACCTTTTTGGTGACCTCTTTTGAAGTTTGCAGCAGTTTCGGAAGTGTTTTGGGTATTAGGGTTTCGAAATTCAAGAGAATTAAAGGTTACAACATCGTTTGCGACCTCGCCAGCTCGTATTACCTCTTGATACGTCCCACGGTGTATCAATATACCAAAGTATATTGAACACAGAACAGTTGTAGAGGGGGGTGAATACAACTTTCTTCAATCTTTACAAACTTTTAACACAAAACGTTTTAAGATTCAGTTAATGAATATTAAGCAAGTAAGTAAAGACCAGGAATCATTAAAACAGTAAAGCAGTAAAGAAATAAAAACATTCTTGAACACAGATTGTTATTTTCAAATGTAATCCTTTATTAAGAAATAATCTATACAAAGAATTACAGGGTTGTTGCGGAATAAAGATAGCCTATAGATATCTAAACAACCCTATGAAATGACAAACAACAATCAATAAGTTTCAGCTCAAGAGAATCAGCCCAAGCTGATCTCGTACAGACTAAGCTGTGTGTAAGAGCAGAGAAACTAGTGTGAAGAATGATTCTCAGGAAATGTCACACATATGCAATCCATGAATGAGGCTTTTATAGGCACAAGCGCTCCTTCATTAGGTGTCCGTTGCAGCTACGTGTTCTTCATTCAGTGGTTGATGAAGGAATAATCAATCGTGCCTTTCATGGTACTTGTGGTCCCCCACGTACTGACGCACATTCTTCATCTACCAATAGGAGTATGGACACGCATATGTAAAATAACCACCAACCTGGATCCTAGGATTCTTCCTAGTCACGTCATTTGTCCTTATCTTCAATCCAGGTTGTTATCTTCACTTGATTGTCAGACACAGATTGGACCGTTTGTCAAGGCACCAATCTGCCTAAGTGTTTCCAAGCTGACTACTAATCCCAAGTTGTCTTCCACTAACATCTTGGTCTTCTATCTTCAATCCTCCTCTTCGACTTGGACTGAATGCTAATACAATTTGATGCAGCTTGAATAACACTTGCTTCCATAAGATATTACAATTACAAGTATGAAGCATGATCTGGGTCAGAGACAGATCGTAAGCTGTGTCAGCTTAGTCTGACCCAGATCAGATTACAAGAACCAAAGATTACTAAGTGTTTATAGGTCAGATTTGTCATCATTAAATTTACAAATAACATTGGGACTCAACACCTCTCCAACTCGATTTGCGACCTGGGTAGCCAATTATGACCTCGCCAGTTCAATTGCGACCTCGTGAGCTCTTTAAGACCTCGCCAGTTCAATTACGACCTCGAGTTTTAAATTGCGACCTCGTATTTCTTTACGACCTCGTTTAAATTTGTGACCTCGTTTATTTTTGAACAGTTCGTATTATTTTGCTAGCTCGTAGAAAATGACGTCTCAATTACCCGCAAACTATCAAGCTTTGCTGAATCAATTGATTCTGATGGATCATGAAACCGGAAAGGCCAATTCACCGCCCAAGTTGATAAGCCTAGACAGATATTTCAATTGGAAGGGCAGATTCGAGTCATATTGCAGACTTATGGATGTTAGGATGTGGATTTGTATTGTTAATGGATATGTTCATCCTACTGTGGCAAATTACAAGGATACTAGTTCGAGTGGTGGGAAAGCAGCTACTTATGAGCAGATGAATGTCGATCAAAAGAAGGACTACGAAGCTAAAAGTAAGGCTTTAGGATCACTCCGAATGGCTCTCCAAGAGGAATTCTTGCACTTGTTTGAAAAATATGAAAGTGCAAAGGGCTTATGGGATGCACTCAAGGAGCATTGTGAAGGTGATGAAGATCTCAAGAAGAGAAGGAAGGACTTGCTGAAGAAACGGTACTATGTTTTCACAAGCTTCAAGGATGAATCTCTTGATGAGACTTTGATTCGTTACAGTCATTTGCTAGTTGAGTTGGCATATTTTGGGTACAAGCCTGATTCAGACGAAGTGATCGAGAAGTTGTTGGATTCTCTTCCAGCTAAGTGGGAAGGGTTTGTTACTTCAATCCAGCAAAATCCCAAATTCAGTACTTGGACTCTGGATCAGATTATCCGAAAGCTAAGAGGTCAAGATATGAAGCGTAAGTCAAAAGAAGCAGGTAGCAGTGATTTTGTTCAACGTCCGGAACTTTATCATAGCAAGCCTAGCGTTTCTTCGGGAAAATCTTCAAGTGGAAGGATTACTGCCTTCTACAGTGGAGATGATGAAAAGTTAAAGATGACGATGGATTCTGACAACAACTTGATGTATATGACTTCTCCAGAATCAGCTATGGTTGTTCATAATGGGATCAGAAAAGTAGTTCTCCAAGCTCAGGTTTATCAGCAATGCCGATGAGCATAAAATCTGCTGAGGGACATTTGGGCATGTTGGCTTCGTTTGTGTCTGTCTGCTCACGAGAAGTTAATTGGAGGAAAACTGACTGATCCTGATCTGGTTAGGGAGGATTACAAGCAAGTTGATCTAGATGATCTGGAAGAAATGGATCTGAACTAGCAATTGGCAATGCTAACTTTGAGAGTTCAACGATTCACTGATAGAACTGGAAGGAAGGTTATAGACGGTAAGGTAGGGTTTGATAAGACAAAAGTGAAGTGTTTCAACTGTGATGGTTTTGGACATTTTGCACGTGAATGTCAGAGGCCAAGACGGGATAACAATTCAGCTACAGACCGTCAGAACGTCAATCAGAGTGGTTCTATTGCAAGTCAGAATTTAGGGCGTCAATATGCTAGTACTGGTAACCGAAACTCAGGAGAAACGGACAACTCGAGAGCTTTGGTTGTTCAAAATGATGGTACTTATAATTGGGGTTCAACTAGTGTCGATGATCATAATCATGCATTTATGGCAGAAATTCAAGACTTTGATGGAGGGATGAACGAGCTTGTTGATAATTCATTCGACTATACACTGTATGCCAGCACAGATGATCATGATAGTTTTCATCAGAGGGTAGAAGAGGAACCTGAACCATCCGAACCAGTAAGAGCAGAAAATGAAGAAGTTTCCACTAAAGATGAGACTAATATGGAAACTGATGAAAAGGCTAAAGATGTAAAAATAGAAATACCTGATAATCTGAGTACAGAAGAGCTTGTGAACTTCATGGCTAATCTTGAAGCACCAGAGCAACAGGTAAGTTTTTCTTTACAATCGTTCATTAATGTATGCAAACATAGCATAGGTTTGTCTGGCGAAGTAACTGTTCTTAAAAAGGAGATTGAATCCACAAAGACCTTTCTGAATGATGCTACTAGTGATAGGACTAAGTTATAAACGGATGTAATGGTGTATAAAGGTCATGCTAAAGAATATCTTAATAGAATAAAATCTGAAGAGGATAGATTTGAATCTCTTCGAGTCGAATATGCACAGTTACTAGGCTGAAAACAAATGCTAGTTGAAGATTATGAAAGGGTAGTAAAAGAAAGTGCTAAAAAGGATAAAGAATTAGCAGATTCTAGGCTACAGATTGTTGAACTAAGTGGCAAATTGAATAAAATGAGAGACATAGGAACTATGACGGGTCACCTTCGAGATGCTAAAGAAAAGGGTGAACAACCTAGTTTTGTCCAGAGATATAATGCTGTTCCGCCACCTTTTAGTCATAATTATGATAGTTTTCAGAAGCTTACTTTAGAAGAGTCTGAAAAATCAAATCCTGAAAATGTACCAAAGACTACCCCTCTAGAGACTAAGTCTAGTGTTAATCCTGTCTCTGAGACGTCTAAGTCAGAGGGATCTGTAAACAAGACTAGTGAACCTAAGACTCACTCAGACCCAAGTGCAGTTAAACAGACAGTGGATAACAAACTAAAAGGAATTGAAAAAGAAGTTGAAATGGAAACAGTCACATATTTTACTTTAAAAGGTTGTGATGATGTGTTTTCAGCAAAAGAGTCAGATTTAAAAGGTAATTATCCTAAAAATATTGATCAAATTTGGAGTATTGATGAACCTGTAAAAATTGAAGAAAAGTCTTACTCATTATACTTTAAAGGGTAGTGATCGAGTTTTTACTGAATTAGAATTTTTAAGAGATTGTTTTCCTCGTGTTTTGATTGATTAAGTTTGGAGTGTTGAGGTTAACAAAGAGGATTGTGGTTCTGTAAGTCAAAGGGTTGTGCCCTTGGTGTTGACTCCAAAGGCGGAAAAGTTTCTGGGGTTGGAAAAGTTGTAAAAGGAAACATTTTGATTGAACATGTGAACTTAATTGAAAAACAGGACCAGAACCTTTTAAGAGACTTATCGATTTCTAAATCTAAGCAAGTAAATTTAGAAAAGGAGAAAGTCTATCTTACTCATTATACTTTAAAGGGTAGTGATCGAGTTTTTACTGAATTAGAATTTTTAAGAGATTGTTTTCCTCGTGTTTTGATTGATTAAGTTTGGAGTGTTGAGGTTAACAAAGAGGATTGTGGTTCTGTAAGTCAAAGGGTTGTGCCCTTGGTGTTGACTCCTGAACAAGAAGAGATTTGGAGGTCTCATGAGCAAGCTGTCAAGGACTTTGAAGATTTGTTAGATGGAAGAAAGAGAAAAATCCATGAAACTGATGATCATTGTTCCAAGAAAACTTGTTCAATTTAGTTTTAGTTTGTCTTTATGATTTCAGTTATGTAACAGACAAATTACTATAGAAGATCATGTCTAAATGATGATCTATAGTAAAGTTTCTTTTCGATAGTATGTGTTTGTTTTGTTTATACGTTATTGGTAATAATATTATGTCAGTTCCAGAAGTTTGCTAGTTTATTCACAGGGTTGAAAGAAACTGGTGTTCTTGAGGAAATAGACTTCAGGTGGATGTCAGTTCTTAGGGGGGAGATTGGTGTCATGGCAATGTAAGAAGCAGACATCCGTTGCGATTTCGTCTTGCGAGGCGGAATACATGGCAGCTGGTGGATGTTGTTCACAGGTTATGTGGATTCAGCAACAATTGCGTGATTACGATCAGAATTTCCTTTGTACTCCCATAAAGATAGACAATGAGTCCACTATTTCCATTACCAATAATCATGTTAAGCACAGTAGGACTAAGCACATAGACATAAGGTTTCATTTTATTCGTGACTGTGCTGAAAAGAAGTTAATAGTCCTAGAAAAGGTGCCGAGTGATTTTAATTTAGCTGATCTGTTCACTAAGGCTTTCAACCGAACTCGTTTCGAGTTGTTAGTCCAATTGATTGGAATGAGAAATCTATAGTGACAGTGTCTCTCAAAAAGAACTTTGTAAAATGTGTCAGTGTTTGTGTCGTTATGTATGTGTTTGTTTGTTTATACGTTATTGGTAATAATATTATGTCAGTTCCAGAAGTTTGCTAGTTTATTCACAGGGTTGAAAGAAACTGGTGTTCTTGAGGAAATAGACTTCAGGTGGATGTCAGTTCTTAGGGGGGAGATTGGTGTCATGGCAATGTAAGAAGCAGACATCCGTTGCGATTTCGTCTTGCGAGGCGGAATACATGGCAGCTGGTGGATGTTGTTCACAGGTTATGTGGATTCAGCAACAATTGCGTGATTACGATCAGAATTTCCTTTGTACTCCCATAAAGATAGACAATGAGTCCACTATTTCCATTACCAATAATCATGTTAAGCACAGTAGGACTAAGCACATAGACATAAGGTTTCATTTTATTCGTGATTGTGCTGAAAAGAAGTTAATAGTCCTAGAAAAGGTGCCGAGTGATTTTAATTTAGCTGATCTGTTCACTAAGGCTTTCAACCGAACTCGTTTCGAGTTGTTAGTCCAATTGATTGGAATGAGAAATCTATAGTGACAGTGTCTCTCAAAAAGAACTTTGTAAAATGTGTCAGTGTTTGTGTCGTAGTATGTGTTTGTTTGTTTATACGTTATTGGTAATAATATTATGTCAGTTCCAGAAGTTTGCTAGTTTATTCACAGGGTTGAAAGAAACTGGTGTTCTTGAGGAAATAGACTTCAGGTGGATGTCAGTTCTTAGGGGGGAGATTGGTGTCATGGCAATGTAAGAAGCAGACATCCGTTGCGATTTCGTCTTGCGAGGCGGAATACATGGCAGCTGGTGGATGTTGGGCTGATATGGTTTCTGATGAAGAGAATGATAGACCCAAAGCCAACAAGGCTAGGGGTCCTTTTGAGAACTAATATTTTTGTGAATGTGCAGGAGCTGCTAAGAAAGACTGCAGGTTTATGGTTTGTCAATAGTGGAAGCTCCAGGCACATATTGGAAGACAAGGGACTATTAACAGAGTTTACTCCCGTTAAAGGGTCTTATGTCTGTTTTGTTGACTCCGAAGGCGGAAAAATTTCCGGGGTTGGAAAAGTTGTAAAAGGAAACATTTTGATTGAACATGTGAACTTAATTGAAAAACAGGACCAGAACCTTTTAAGAGACTTATCGATTTCTAAATCTAAGCAAGTAAATTTAGAAAAGGAGAAAGTCTATCTTACTCATTATACTTTAAAGGGTAGTGATCGAGTTTTTACTGAATTAGAATTTTTAAGAGATTGTTTTCCTCGTGTTTTGATTGATTAAGTTTGGAGTGTTGAGGTTAACAAAGAGGATTGTGGTTCTGTAAGTCAAAGGGTTGTGCCCTTGGTGTTGACTCCTGAACAAGAAGAGATTTGGAGGTCTCATGAGCAAGCTGTCAAGGACTTTGAAGATTTGTTAGATGGAAGAAAGAGAAAAATCCATGAAACTGATGATCATTGTTCCAAGAAAACTTGTTCAATTTAGTTTTAGTTTGTCTTTATGATTTCAGTTATGTAACAGACAAATTACTATAGAAGATCATGTCTAAATGATGATCTATAGTAAAGTTTCTTTTCGATAGTATGTGTTTGTTTTGTTTATACGTTATTGGTAATAATATTATGTCAGTTCCAGAAGTTTGCTAGTTTATTCACAGGGTTGAAAGAAACTGGTGTTCTTGAGGAAATAGACTTCAGGTGGATGTCAGTTCTTAGGGGGGAGATTGGTGTCATGGCAATGTAAGAAGCAGACATCCGTTGCGATTTCGTCTTGCGAGGCGGAATACATGGCAGCTGGTGGATGTTGTTCACAGGTTATGTGGATTCAGCAACAATTGCGTGATTACGATCAGAATTTCCTTTGTACTCCCATAAAGATAGACAATGAGTCCACTATTTCCATTACCAATAATCATGTTAAGCACAGTAGGACTAAGCACATAGACATAAGGTTTCATTTTATTCGTGATTGTGCTGAAAAGAAATTAATAGTCCTAGAAAAGGTGCCGAGTGATTTTAATTTAGCTGATCTGTTCACTAAGGCTTTCAACCGAACTCGTTTCGAGTTGTTAGTCCAATTGATTGGAATGAGAAATCTATAGTGACAGTGTCTCTCAAAAAGAACTTTGTAAAATGTGTCAGTGTTTGTGTCGTTATGTATGTGTGTCATATAGTGTCAAAAAAATAAAATAAAAAATCAGAAAAATCAGAAAAGAAAAGGAATCGTAAATAGAGTAAGGTCACTGCGTCAAGACGATTAGACGTGACGATACTTTAGCTTTTAAGCCTGCTTAATTGTACTTTAAAATGCTCAGTTCAGTGATACCATTATATGATGTATCGGTAGGCACAAAGTACCAAGGTTTCCTTATAATCTGAACTTATATATACAATGTTCTTATGGAAAACATTCAGATATATGGCTGAGAATGCCTGCTCTTCATGTATTTGAATTGAGACTGGTCTTTAAATCTTATGAAAGATCTAGCATTGTAATTTTGTATATTTGGTCTTTATATAGAAGGTCTCGGGTACATATATATGTATGTATTGCTTTTCGGATGTGTATTTGTGACAAGATATCTAATATCTTATTAATCCTTTGAAAATTATGGAGCTAATGTGGCCTTTGAGATTCGGACAAGTAAGTCCTTGGGGTGTCTTTGTATACCTGGCCTTCCTAAAGCTTCCAACTTGGGATAGGTTGTCAGAAAGTTTGCTACACGGGTCTCATCGAAAGTCACGAGTTTTCATAAGCGCTTTAAATGATGTCACAAATATGCAAGTACCTATCATTATGCAATGTTGGGTATATTTCCGTACGTGAGTCAAGTTAAGTTGCTTTGCGTGTGAGGAATCACCGACCTGTCACCGCTGACTTGATTCTTAAAGACTTTCTTCCTATACTCACCAAATGTCTTAATCTTAGTGCTTGTGTCGATTGAGAGAGTATATCTGAATGATGGTCACTTAAGTTCGCAAACTTGATTAAGTGGCATATTAGGCTACTCGGGTTACATTGTGACTGTCATTGGCCAGGGTACGCTGAAAGTGTTACAACCAAAAGGAAACTGGAAGTACCGAGTGTTTAAGAGGACAAACATATTGGTAATCGTTGATGGATCACTGTTCATAACTAATAATAAGAGAATTATTTCTCACGTGTGGGCTTATGTAACATGCTAAGCTGATCTAATCTGCAGTAACTTTAGCTCTTGTAACTATGTAATTCGTTTATGTTCAGTGTATGTGTGTGTGTGTGTGTTGTTTTTCATAAATTGTTTAATTTTTTTATTGTAGTGTTTAAATAAAAGTTTTTATTGCACGAGAGACAGAGTCAGAATAGAATCTATTTCCAAGAGGACTCAACTACGTTCTATAAGGAACACTGAATAAACGAGTAGGGTAGTTAAGCGATAGTGTTATGATTAAAAGCTAAAAGAAATTGTGTCAATTTTTAACAGAATATTAGTTTAAAGAAAAGAACACAGAGTTGTTGATTTCAGTAAACAGATATTGAGTTATGCCTATCGTGTTGATCTTTAGAAAGAAGATTTTCATTAGAATGAACACAGAGATGTTCATAGTTTGAATTTGATCTTAAAAAAAAATGTTCTGTTTGAATCAAAAAGATTTGAAATCTCGATTTCAAAATTGAAAAGGATATTTCAAATGATTTTGCTTATGTTTGAAAGTGCTTACAGTGAATTATTTGACCTTAATTTGACTTAGGTTTATAATAGACTGTTAAGTATATTCATTTTATCTGGAAAATTTATTAAAATCTTCAGATTGTATGTTATTACTTTGAGAAGATTTGATGCTTTTGTTAAGATGTGCAGATTGATAGGACAACGAACAAATATTTGATTTTGTAGGTTGTCAAGCAAGCCCTATACTATCTCTTTCAATGTTTGACCAAGATGTATACTAGTTTGATGAAGCAATCTTATGAGTATTTACATATGGTATCCAGAGAGGTGGAGGCGATTTTGCTTCTGTCGCGAGATCTGATCATGCGAAAGTATAAGTGATTAGGTTTTCTTTTCATATGCTTTACAGTGTTAAAGTCTTGTGATAATGAAAACAAAATCTGTATAGATTCGCATTTTGATTTAGACATATTTGGAAGACCATTAATTTAGGTTATCCATAGAACAATGAGACAGAGATCTCAAAGTTATGTTAAACCCTAATTCGTTCTTCATTTCAAATATCATGGAATTAGGTTTTGGAGAAGAAAAGCTGTTGTAGTTCTAGACTAAGATAATGTCATACGGATGTTTATGACTTATTATAGTGAAGAATAACGGAATTTGAGATAAACCAAACAAAATGTAGTTCAAGATTAAGTCATTGCTATCATATGTCATAGTGATGTAATAATGAAGAATAACATTGTATTATCCCGATTCTGTAATATCATTTTTGGTTAATTCTATTATGAGTTTTATATGCAGGTATAAGGCACAAGAAACTTAATGTTATGTCTGATCTGAAGATTTTGATCATGGTTCATGAAGTAATCAGAAGAGACATTCAGAATAAGAGATACTGATTTCAGACTTTTGCTCAGAGCAGCTATCTGAAGTATTCAAGAAGATGCTAAGATCATCAGGTTATTATAGTATTACTTATACAGTATAACAGATGATGGTGCTAGGTTTTGTTAGTTAAAGATCTTAGATATAGAAATGGTATTTATGAATATGAAAGATTTTTATAATGAAATTTTGATTATTTAGATCATATAGTTATGAAAAATTTTCATAAGAATATGAAGTTTTAATCAATGTTATGTTTGAAATTCTTATGACATAAAACGTTAAGAAGAATTTCTGAACAATTTTATAAGTCATAGTTATGCATCCTAGTCATAAATTGAGGGGGAATGCATAAGAATGATGAATCTGTATTTTATCATATCTTCTAAGTGTTTACAGATGGGGAAAGCTCGTTTCTAGATTGTTTTGGAAAGATTGATCATGGAAAAGTTAAAGATATTTCGTAAGTTTATTAACTTTTCAGGTTTAAGACGAAGATCGAGGAAAAGATGAAAATTTAATGTTTACAGGTTTATTCATTTAATTTTTCATGTTTCCAGGAAGTTCGTGATAATTGTTGATCAATTATTCAGAAACTTTGACGAAATTTTGATTTTAAAGTGTGCAGGAATTACGACCTCGTAATTGGGCCGGTTTGACCCGAAGCCCATTCGGGTCATGAGGGTATAAAAACTGATGTGTCTCAATTAATACATATTTCCCACGTCTTAATTGGACGAATTATACTCGTTTTATAGCCGTTTATACTTGTTTTGTGGTGCGTTATGGTATTTGCTAGTGGTTCCAGGTATGTCTCAATTTATACATATTTCACACATCTTATTTGGACGATTTATACTCGTTTTATAGCCGTTTATACTTGTTTTGTGGTGCGTTATGGTATTTGCTAGTGGTTTCAGGTCCAAAGCAGGTACAAGGCTCATAAATGGTAGAAAATAGCTTAACGATGGTCCATATGCACTAACGGATGAAGAATGGTTGATAACGAAACTGAAATTGCGCGACCAGTCACATCTCGCGGCGCGAGGAAGGTGGCTCGCGTCGCGAGCCGTTCACGAGCCCGTTCACCAGTCCAGTCGCCTACCCGTTCTCCGATCACCAGCATTCTCGCGGTGCAACTAAGAATTCTTGCGGCGCGAGTTTTTGGTCTGAAATCTTCTGTTCGACTTGTGGTTAACTCGCGGCGCGAGAAAAGGGCCTTGCGGCGCGAGTTTTTGGTCTGAAATCTTCTGTTCGACTTGTGGTTAACTCGCGGCGCGAGAAAAGGGCCTTGCGGCGCGAGTTTTTGGTCTGAAATCTTCTGTTCGACTTGTGGTTAACTCGCGGCGCGAGAAAAGGGCCTTGCGGCGCGAGTTTTTGGTCTGAAATCTTCTGTTCGACTTGTGGTTAACTCGCGGCGCGAGAAAAGGGCCTTGCGGCGCGAGTTTTTGGTCTGAAATCTTCTGTTCGACTTGTGGTTAACTCGCGGCGCGAGAAAAGGGCCTTGCGGCGCGAGTTTTTGGTCTGAAATCTTCTGTTCGACTTGTGGTTAACTCGCGGCGCGAGAAAAGGGCCTTGCGGCGCGAGTTTTTGGTCTGAAATCTTCTGTTCGACTTGTGGTTAACTCGCGGCGCGAGAAAAGGGCCTTGCGGCGCGAGTTTTTGGTCTGAAATCTTCTGTTCGACTTGTGGTTAACTCGCGGCGCGAGAAAAGGGCCTTGCGGCGCGAGTTTTTGGTCTGAAATCTTCTGTTCGACTTGTGGTTAACTCGCGGCGCGAGAAAAGGGCCTTGCGGCGCGAGTTTTTGGTCTGAAATCTTCTGTTCGACTTGTGGTTAACTCGCGGCGCGAGAAAAGGGCCTTGCGGCGCGACCCGTGTTTGACAAAAGATTTTTATAATGAAATTTTGATTATTTAGATCATATAGTTATGAAAAATTTTCATAAGAATATGAAGTTTTAATCAATGTTATGTTTGAAATTCTTATGACATAAAACATTAAGAAGAATTTCTGAACAATTTTGTTAAGTCATAGTTATGTATCCCAGTCATAAATTGAGGGGGAGTACATAAGAATGATTGTTTTTATAATGATTAGTCATAGTTATGCATCCTAGTCATAAATTGAGGGGGAATGCATAAGAATGATGAATCTGTATTTTATCATATCTTCTAAGTGTTTACAGATGGGGAAAGCTCGTTTCTAGATTGTTTTGGAAAGATTGATCATGGAAAAGTTAAAGATATTTCGTAAGTTTATTAACTTTTCAGGTTTAAGACGAAGATCGAGGAAAAGATGAAAATTTAATGTTTACAGGTTTATTCATTTAATTTTTCATGTTTCCAGGAAGTTCGTGATAATTGTTGATCAATTATTCAGAAACTTTGACGAAATTTTGAGTTTTAAAGTGTGCAGGAATTACGACCTCGTAATTGGCAGAGGGCAGAATACGACCTCGTGTTTGGTCGATTGGGCCTAGTGCAATTACGACCTCGTAATTGGGCCGGTTTGACCCGAAGCCCATTCGGGTCATGAGGGTATAAAAACTGATGTGTCTCAATTAATACATATTTCCCACGTCTTAATTGGACGAATTATACTTGTTTTATAGCCGTTTATACTTGTTTTGTGGTGCGTTATGGTATTTGATAGTGGTTTCAGGTCCAAAGCAGGTACAAGGCTCATAAATGGTAGAAAATAGCTTAACGATGGTCCATATGCACTAACGGATGAAGAATGGTTGATAACGAAACTGAAATTGCGCGACCAGTCACATCTCGCGGCGCGAGGAAGGTGGCTCGCGTCGCGAGCCGTTCACGAGCCCGTTCACCAGTCCAGTCGCCTACCCGTTCTCCGATCACCAGCATTCTCGCGGTGCAACTAAGAATTCTTGCGGCGCGAGTTTTTGGTCTGAAATCTTCTGTTCGACTTGTGGTTAACTCGCGGCGCGAGAAAAGGGCCTTGCGGCGCGACCCGTGTCTGACAAACAGCTTTTTCCTTCTCCTGGGTATAAATACCAACACCCATTCAACCCTAAACCTAATTTTTTGATACAACAGCCTACACACTTATCTTCCAGACGATTTTTAGGGTTTTTCAAGGGTTTTCACTACTCCAACATCAATTGAAGACTTGAAGATAAATTTTGGTTCTTGATTAGTGATTGTAGCTCGGTTGTAACCTCGATTTGGATTACTACTTCATATTTGGTATATTATGTTCTCCTTTTTATTTAAATCGCTAGATATTTACATTATGAGTAGCTAAATCTCTATACATCTATGAAGATGAAGTGAAACAATTAGTTATGGTTGCATAATATTTTGAATTCAAGTTGCTTTTACTTAACATTTTGTCAAGATCTTAATGAAGTGATTTCTTCTACTTAATCTTGTGTCCTTGGTGATATTTGTGTTTTTCGATAGTGGTACTAGTTGAATACAAGTATTGTTTTAGTTGTTTTTCTATGAACAACTCTTGCTAGGTCATGGTATGATAGCAAATGATACAAGTTGAATAGAAATTACTTTGTTAAGTGGATTTAACGGTTGGTGGTACCACTTGTTGCAAGAAATTGTATTGATTAGGTGATTGAGTAGATTTTACAAACGGAGTGCACGCCGGTTGTGTTTTTCGATAGTGGTACTAGTTGAATACAAGTATTGTTTTAGTTGTTTTTCTATGAACAACTCTTGCTAGGTCATGGTATGATAGCAAATGATACAAGTTGAATAGAAATTACTTTGTTAAGTGGATTTAACGGTTGGTGGTACCACGTTTCTTTCACAAAGATAAAATTGTTATTTAAATAATCAAATAAAATAGTTAGTTCAAGGAATTGTAGCAGGGTTGGTGGTACCACTTGTTGCAAGAAATTGTATTGATTAGGTGATTGAGTAGATTTTACAAACGGAGTGCACGCCGGTTGTGTTTTTGTCTTGTCACGATTATTATCACCAACATTAAAGAATTTGAGCTTAACCCATATGCAACCTAGACTTTTTGTGTAGCGGATTCGACATAGATGGCTTTTTAATTATTTGTTACCACTCCAACTATTTTCGTGTGCTCTCGATTGACGCCGGTTGAGTACTTTAATTTACTTTTGGTTACATAGCTTCCAGAAACGCAAAGTGACAATTCGGTCACAAACCAAACTTTCTCTTGATTTACATTTTAACAAACTTTAGTACAACAATCAGTCCTTGTGTTCGATACTGGTCTTGCCAGTTAGCTATATTACATACGAACGGGTACACTGCCCGTAAGTGTGTTGTAATCAGTTAGCGGTAGATCTTGTTATAAATTTTAAACTAGATTTCACACATCAAGTTTTTGGCGCCGCTGCCGGGGAATGATTTTTAGTACTTTTGGTTGAGATTCTGTGAATCGATCCTTTTTCGTGCTCTGCACGGAGAAGTTACTTGCTTTATTTTATTTTAGTCTGCTTTAATTGTACCCCAGGTGCTATTAAGGTTTGTTTGTTGTGTTGTGTTCGCAGATTATTCACAGGTAGTGGATGAACACTCGTACTTCTGGGAGACCATTAGTGAAGGCCACATCCAATCCCGAAAAACTCAAAAACGCACCAAAACACAAACATCACAACCATCAACCTCCGACCCGTTTTTCATAGACACCACTCCTAGACCCAAATCCGACCACATACTTCACGAGACTTATTACGAGTCGGGAAGTAACGAGTGGGGTTACCATTCCGAAAAAGAAGAACCACTTTCCGATAAAACACCTACTCCACCCGAATCACCAAAAACAACCGTTAACATGGCCGGACAACAAAACCCTCCCGATCTTTTCAACATGAAGATCGAGGACCTTCCTCGAACTATACCAACATCTCGCCAATCGGCCATTCGTGCACCCGAAATTGACACTTTCACGGTGAAAGGCAATCACTTGCAAATGGTTAAAGATTTGTGCTTTGACGGAAGGCACAAAAGAGATCCTATGAGCATCTTGACAAATTCAAGATGATTTGCAATCTATTCAATTATGGGAAAAATCAGGCCAACAACGTCAAGATGAAGCTTTTTCCCATGTCTCTCACGGGAGAGGCTCACAAATGGTTGAAAGGTTTGGCACCGGATAGTTTGACTACTTGGGGTGCGGTTAGGGAAGCGTTGATTGAGAGATTCTTTCCGGCTAATCGGGAAAGAGAGCTCATACTTGTAATTAGATCTTTTAGGCAAGATGAGGATGAGTCTATTGTTGAAGCTTGGTTAAGAATGAAACATCTATTGTGGGAATGTCCCGGGCATGGGGTGAGTGACACCGAGATTGTGGGGATATTAATGGATGGGATGAATAGGGAGAGCTATGAGAAAATGGTAATGACGTGTGGAGGTAGCATTAGTTACAAGACCTCGAGTGAGCTTTGGAAAATGTTTGAAGATATGGCAAAAGCTCAAGTTTCTAGGACTTCAAATAGAGATAGGAGGTCACGTAAGGTAGTGGCTAAGGTTGATGAAGGGGAAACATCCGAGGTGATTTCTAAAATTCGGGCACTTTCAAACCGAATGGACGAAAGGTTCTCAATGGTGGAGAACAACTTTGGTGGACTTGAGCGGGATGTGAAGATTATGGCCGGGGATGTACTCATTGTGGAGGTCCACATCATCCCGATGAGTGTGATTCGGTTGCCCAAGAAGATGTGAATTTTGTGCAAAATCAACGCCAAGGCCAATACCAACCTCTCTTTCAACGGGGTGGCAACTTCCAAAGCCGATATCAAGGTAACCCTTCTAACTCTTTTAATTCTTATTCTAACAATCGTGGTGGTAATTTTCAAGGTAGGTGGCAAAAGGATGATAATCATGGAGCACCTCAACAACAACAACCACCATCACCTCCTAGGAAGGAAGAAAATCAAGGTGAAGGCTCACCTCTCATGGCCATGATGGCCAAGTTTCTCGATAAACAAGACAAGAGGGAGGAGGCTCAAGAGAAGCGAAATGCTTCAATGGAGAATTACTCCAAGCTTATGAATGACAAGATTGGAGGGTTGCATGACAAGTTAGACATTAGCAACCGCAACAACCATGCTTTGATCTACAACTTGGAAAAGAGGTTGATAGAATGGGAAACCAAGAAAGGCAACCGGGTACTCTTCCGAGCAATACCAACAAAACCCGAACCAAGGCCAAGGAGGATCATGGAGAAATGGGGATGACAAGTACAAAGCACCCAAACACCGGAATGAAACCGTCAATGCCATAACCACACGGTCCGGGAAGGTAAGTACTCCTCCTATTGATAATTCTTGTAATTCTAATGTTTCTCCTCGAGTTGGGCAGTTTGAAGAAGATGTTGATGAAGAGGTAGAGATGGAGTCACCGCCGGTGGTGACCACCTCGGTTCCTAAAGCTACACCAATCAAGGAACCTGAAGTAAAGCCGTACAAGCCCAAGATTCCTTTTCCTCAACGCTTGAGGAAGGAAAAGATTCAGGACCAATACAACAAGTTCTTTGACATGATCAAAACGGTGACCATCAATGTGCCGTTAGTTGATCTCATTTCGGGCATGCCTAACTATGCCAAGTTCATTAAAGAACTTGTGACGGACAAGAAGAAGCTTGATGAGGCAAAAGCAACTTTCCTCAATGAAGAATGCTCGGCGGTCATCCGAAACAAGCTTCCACCTAAGCTTTCGGATCCAGGGAGTTTTCTTATCACTTGCACTTTTAGTAGAAAATTGTCTTATAAAGCGTTGGCCGACCTTGGGGCAAGCATCAACTTGATGCCTTATTCCATTTTTAGAAAGATTTCTTTGGGGAAATTGAAACCCACTAAAATGAGCATCCGCCTTGCGGATCATTCTTTTCAATACCCATTGGGGGTGGCCGAGAACTTGCTAGTGCAAGTAGGCAAATTTGTGTTTCCGGTCGATTTTGTTATTTTGGAGATGGAAGAGGACACAAGGGTGCCTCTCATTTTGGGCTGACCATTCCTATATACCGCGGATGCTATCATTCGGGTAAAGGACAAGGAAATTTCCTTGGGGGTCGGGGAAGACCGGATTGTGATTAAAATTGAAAAAACCTTGCAACATTCTTATTCTTCCGATGACACTTGTTTTAAAATTGATGTTATAGATAATGCGGTTGAATTGGAGATGTTGGAGCTTGTTGGAATTGATGGTGAGGACAATGATGATCGCTTGGCTAGCATTGGAGAGGGAGATGTCACTAGTGACCAAGTGGAAGAGATTGAAGAGATTATGGCACTAAGCATGGATGACACTCCATTGGAGGAAGAAGCGTTCGAAGAAATTGAAAGAATTCCAAGTAACAAGTTGCCCACTTCCATTGATAATCCTCCTACGGATTTAGAGCTCAAGCCATTGCCCGATCACTTGGAATACGCATTTCTGGAAGGAATTTTGCCTAAGGGGTGGTCTTCGCAACAAAGAAAGAATTTTTTCTCCGAAATCAAGCACTATTTTTGGGAAGAGCCGTATTTGTTCAAGGTGTGTGCGGATGGCATGATTAGAAGATGTGTTTGGGGAGGTGAGACTAGAAGAATTTTGGATGAATGCCACCATGGACCAACCGGTGGGCATTATGGGCCATCGGTGACGGGGAAGAAAGTGTTTGATGCGGGATTTTATTGGCCTACGATTTTCAAAGAGGCTCAAACACTTGTTGAAACATGTGATGCTTGTCAAAGGCAAGGAACTATCACCAAAAGGGATAAGATGCCTCAACAATCCATCCAAGTGTGTGAAGTCTTTGACGTGTGGGGAATCGATTTCATGGGCCCATTTCCACCATCAAACAAATGTCTCTATATTTTGGTGGCGGTTGATTATGTCTCGAAGTGGGCTGAAGCAAAGGCCTTGCCAACCAATGACGGCAAGGTAGTGATCGACTTTTTGAAGGCTTTATTTAGCCGATTTGGTATGCCAAGAGCTTTAATTAGTGACCGGGGAACACATTTCGCCAACCATCAAACAAATGTCTCTATATTTTGGTGGCGGTTGATTATGTCTCGAAGTGGGCTGAAGCAAAGGCCTTGCCAACCAATGACGGCAAGGTAGTGATCGACTTTTTGAAGGCTTTATTTAGCCGATTTGGTATGCCAAGAGCTTTAATTAGTGACCGGGGTACACATTTCGCCAACCATCAATTGGAAAAGGTTTTAAAGAGATATGGGGTAACTCATCGTTACCACCCACAAACTAGTGGGCAAGTTGAGAACACGAATCGTGCTTTGAAAAGAATTCTAGAGAAAACCGTTGATGGAAACCCCAAGTCATGGTCCAAGAAGCTAGATGATGCCTTATGGGCATTTCGAACCGCTTTCAAGCCCCCATTGGCACCACTCCATATAGACCTTCTCTATGGCAAGACTTGCCATTTGCCGGTGGAAATTGAGCACAAGGCATATTGGGACTTGAAACATTGCAACATGGACTTGATTGAAGCCGGTGAAACAAGAATGTTGCAACTCCATGAGCTTGATGAGCTTAGGCATGGTGCTTACGACAACTCGTTGTTGTACAAAGAAAAGACAAAAGTTTGGCACGACAAAAAGCTCAAGAGAAAGGACTTCAAAGTAGGAGATAAGGTGTTGTTGTTTCTCTCCAAGTTCAAAATCCACCAACCAAAGCTTACGTCTAGGTGGAATGGACCCTTTGTTGTCAAGCATGTATATCCCTCGGGATATGTCGAGTTGTTTAGAGAGGATGGGAGCTCATTCATTGTTAACGGGCATCGCTTGAAGTTGTATCATGAAGAAGAAGTTGGGGAGGGGTCTTTTGTCGAGAAGCTCCAACTTTTTGCTTGAAAATGAGGTTTGATCGAGTCAAGCTAATGACTCGTTAATAAATAAAGCGCTTCTCGGGAGGCAACCCGTGTGTTTTTACAATCTCTAGTCGTTTCAGTACTTTTCTTTCTGTTTTGTGTGTTTTTGTTGAGATTTACAGGTGATAGGTCGTCTAGGTCGAACCGTTAAGCGAAAATGAGTGTCAAAAAGCCAAAAATCTGACTGATATGCAGACTCTCGCGGCGCGAGGATGGTGGTCGCGGCGCGAGGATGGTGGTCGCGGCGCGATTTTGGCGACATCAAGGTCAGAGAAAAATATCGTGGGGCGCGAGAAAGGAAATCGCGACGCGACCGGGTCGAAAAGGCATCGCGACGCGATCTCTGTACCTAGCGGCGCGAGATTGGTGCTAATCAGGTCAGAAGAATTTCTCGCGGGCACGAGGTTGGCTGGTCGCGGGCACGAGTAGCTGGGGTGGATCGCGGCGCGAGGAAGCAGGATCGCGGCGCGATTTTGGAGGTGACAAGGTCAGAGGATTTTCTCGCAGGCTCGAGAAAGGTAGTCGCGGCGCGAGTTGGAGGTGACAAGGTCAGAGGATTTTCTCGCGAGGCTCGAGAAAGGTGGTCGCGGGGCGAGGCGGGTCTGGCTGGCCAGGTAAGTTTCTTTTCCATTAAAGATAAAATAAAATTAAAGAAACTAAATTAAACCACAGGACCGATCCATTTTCTTGTTTACTCTCTTTTTCCCTCTCAAACTCTCTTCTTTTTTCTAAATCACACACACACACACGACGGCTTACACACACACACATAATTAGGGTTTGTATTTCTCTTTTCTCTCTTCAAGATCTCCATTCCTCCATCTCCATTCATTCATCATCATCATGTCAAGAGTAAGTCTTTTCATCTCTCTTTTCTTTTTAGTTTCTATTTCAATAATTAATTAGGGTTTATTTGTTTCTTTAATTTTCTTTAAATTAATGTTTGTTAATTACTTAGTTAAGTTAGTATTATTGTATAGTGTACTTAGAGATGATTAATTTTGCAAGAATCTTAGAAAAATCCAATTAGGGTTCATCCTAAGATGTAATCATCCTTTTGTTCTTTTAATTCAAATTAGTTACTACATTGTTAACTAGTGAGAAAACCCATCCAGAAAATCCAAAAAAAAAAAAAAAATCGTACTGACTCGCGGCGCGATCAGGGTAACTCGCGGCGCGAGTTTTTGCCCTGTGCGCCCAATTTTGTCGTTTCTTTGCCTTAGCCTTTCGTTATCGCCCATTAGTGTCTCCCATTACTTATTTAGTACATTTTTGGTGTTTTTGTCAGCGGGAACAGGTACCGCAAAGGTATGAGGACAACGTTTGGTCGGAAGGTTATCAGTTCGATTACGTGGATGAAAGCTACAAGGCCCCTTCTGAGAAACGAAGCAGCATAATTAAAACGTTGAGAACACCAACCCACCCTAGGCTTAAGTTCCCTAATGCTCCAAAGGGGAAACGTCAAGCCTACATGAATAGGTTGTGTGTGATTCAAGATTATGATTTGGTCTCCCCTAAGACCATAGATTGGCCAATGATTCGGGAGGCGGGTCTCATGGATTACTTTGAGCAAAGAATGTTAACTGAGTTTATGAACGAAACAAGCGGTAGGATGGTGCGGATACCGATGTGGAAGAGAATTTTTGAACTAAGGAAGACTGCTGTTAAAGAGTGGTGTCAGGAGTTCTATTCCACTCTCGTGGTACAGGAGCTACCCATTAATGAATTTTGTGAGGATCGGGTGATCCATTTTTGGTTGGGGGGTAGGCAGCGCCATTGTACCGTTGCTGAGTTTGGGTATCTCTGTGGGATGTTCGAGATTGGGGAGTTTGAGGATGGCTCGGTCTATCCGTTTGTGGGCAGGAGTTCATTTCATACCTCTGGCTTTGATGATGACATGACTTTTGACTCTTATTGGTCTAGTATTTCTGGGAAGGAGAAGTTTTATTCCGGGGTGAGTAAGGTGTCGGACATTAGGTCCAAGAGGCTGAAAGATTCTACATAAGATGATCACCTACTCATTCCTCCATCGGGGAAATGCGACTGATAAGGTCACCACCGATGATTTATGGTTGCTTAGACAGTTTGAGGAGCTCCCCACTTCTGGTTGGTTCTGTTGCGCTCCATATGTTTTGGCTAGACACATGTATAGGTGTAAGGAGCAGAGGTACTTGTATGGTCACTTTGTGACCAAGATGGTAGAGAGACTAGGTTGTGATACATCCGAGGGTCAGTCGGAGATTACTGGTAGGGCGGAGACCACTCTTATGAACGTTAAGGAGATGAAGAAAGCCAAAGTGATAAGGACTACTGACCCGCGGGATTTATACTCAGATGGCGAGCAGGAGCCGCCTGCACAGAGGCAGAGGGTGGAGCCACCACCCCAGATGCAGCAGCAGCAGCCTAACCCTTATCCATCTTATGATTTTGCAGGTTGGGGAACCAAGCTCGATGAGATCCTGGGACATCAGCGGGAACTCCAGGACACTCAGGACATGATGATGGACGGTCATAGGACCATGTGGAGCCAGGTGAACCGCATGGGCTTCCAGTGCGAGTCTTGGTCTCCCTACATCAACCATTGGATCCGACCGGACTCCCCGCCTCCACCACCGCCTACTCAGACCTTTAGTCCTCCCTCCATCTTCATGCCGGCCAGCACTACTTTCGGGTTCTACAGCCCGCACCCAGGTCAGCAGCATCCACCACAACAGCCAGGTTGGGCAGGTCCGAGTTCGAGCACAGCAGGTGCTAGTAGCAGCACAGGGGGCGTTCAGGATAGGCCCCAGTTTGGGACCTATAGACACACGACTGGGGAGCGCTACTCCGGACCCGCCTATGATTTTTACAGGGGTATATTTGGTGGACCAGCCGATCCTGATGCTGGTGATGGTGTTCCCTCTTCCCAAGACATGGAGGAGAATTGATCTTTCTATCTTCTTTCAATTTTCTGAGACTCTTGAGACATTGCACTTACTTTACTTCAATTTGGTTGTAATTCCGCCGTTTAGGCGATGAGACATTTGTAGTTGTTTCTTTTATTTCCTTTAGTATGAACTATGTAGTTTGTTTGGTCTTTTGTTTATGGTGATTGTCAGGTGGAAATTTTGGGTTTGCAAGTTGAATTCTGGAAGATTACTTTTGGAAATTTTGGAATAAACAAGCGGGTTTATGCTGGCAGTCAGTTCAGCACCCACTTGAATTTTGGCTTCAACTTTGCAATGGTGATTTCACGCTTTCACTCGGAGGTTTTTCATTGTTCCTTTCTACATTTTGCATTTTCCCTTTTCCCAATATTCGCCTTAGTTATTCGTCCATTGAGGACAATGTCCAACTTAAGTGTGGGGAGGGGGATGGTAAATTGGAAAAATGAAAATTTTTGAAGTTTCTTACCTTTACTAGCATTTTGGTTATGTTTTTAAATTTTTGAGGCTATAGGTTTTGTGCAAAGACGAGAAATGAGGACTTTGAATTTTGCTAATCTAGGATAAAACTTGAGATTGTTTACCTTTAGTTTTCCTTTCCTAGTGCTTGTGGCATTTCATCGTCCCAAAGGGTCATAGGCTTGTTCCGAACTTCAAATAATCTAGGTTGCTTGTGAATTGTACCTTAGTGATGAACCTAATATGAATAATAACTTCACTAGATGATGTATTGGTAGGCACCGCTTGAGGTTTTCCATTTGAATTTTGCAACTTGGGTGCATGAAAAGCTCGAAATGTATTAAATATGCTTGTGGTAATTTGACTTAACATATGGTTTGCACACCGGATGTCCGGTCCTTAATTCTTATGTTATAGGTTGTAGCTCTAGTCATTATGTTTGGTCTTTATATCAGGGTGTCTGGGGTGCTTCGGCATCAAACGGGTGGCACATGTGGGAATGCGCATAATCTTTTTCCAATAGTCTAATGCTAATGTGGTCTTTGAGATTCGAACAAGTAAGTCCTTGGGGTAACTTCGTTTTACCTAGCTCACTTAAAGCTTCCAACTTGGGATGGGTTGTCAGAAAGTTCGTTACACGGGTCTCATCGAAAATCACGGGTGTTAAATTATAAAACTTTTTATTCTCACATGTGTTTGTGTTTAGAGCATGGTCTTTGGATATGCAACCCAACCTTGAGTTCTGGCGTATGTCTCTTAACGATACTCACGTATCCATAGCGAACCGCTGGCCGGACGCTTAAAGTACACTTTCGTATGATCACCTGATGTGTGGATAGAGTTGCAATTCTAGACCGTAGGAGTATGTTTTGTCAAGGGACTCAAAAGTATACCGTAATGAAAACCTTATGGAAAACCAAGGGCGTGAGTGTTTAAGTGGACAAATATACCGATAATCATTGTGGAATATTGCTTATGTTGCCAATAATAATTGTGAAGCTTGCTAGTGGATTATAAGCTTAGTAAGAACGAGCTTAAGGTCAATTGGAACGATAAAAATGTTCAAGAGGTGTTAACACAAGCATAGGTAGGATTCTAATTGTAACTGAAAGATGGTTTTGCTCTAGATTAGTCGAATTTTCTGATTTCGTCTTAAACTTTGTTCATTAGTTTTTAAATGCATTTGCTTTCGGTATTCAACACCGCTTGGTTAGAAACTTCTCATTTAACCATGTTTTGTTTTGTGAAATCGTGAATTGTTAGTTATTGAGAATTGGTTTAAGTGCATACTTGCTTGAGGGCAAGCAAGGTTTAAGTGTGGGGAGGTTTGATATGTCTCAATTTATACATATTTCCCACGTCTTAATTGGACGAATTATACTCGTTTTATAGCCGTTTATACTTGTTTTGTGGTGCGTTATGGTACTTGCTAGTGGTTTCAGGTCCAAAGCAGGTACAAGGCTCATAAATGGTAGAAAATAGCTTAACGATGGTCCATATGCACTAACGGATGAAGAATGATTGATAACGAAACTGAAACTGCGCGACCAGTCACATCTCGCGGCGCGAGGAAGGTGGCTCGCGTCGCGAGCTGTTCACGAGCCCGTTCACCAGTCCAGTCGCCTACCCGTTCTCCGATCACCAGCATTCTCGCGGCGTGACCAAGAATTCTCCCGCGACGCGAGTTTTTGGTCTGAAATCTTCTGTTCGACTTGTGGTTAACTCGCGACGCGAGAAAAGGGCCTTGCGGCGACCCGTGTCTGACAAACAGCTTTTTCCTTCTCCTGGGTACAAATACCAACAGCCATTCAACCCTAAACCTAATTTTTTGATACAACAGCCTACACACTTATCTTCCAGACGATTTTTAGGGTTTTTCAAGGGTTTTCACTACTCCAACATCAATTGAAGACTTGAAGATAAATTTTGGTTCTTGATTAGTGATTGTAGCTCGGTTGTAACCTCGATTTGGATTACTACTTCATATTTGGTACATTATGTTCTCCTTTTTATTTAAATCTCTAGCTATTTTCATTATGAGTAGCTAAATCTCTATACATCTATGAAGATGAGGTGAAACAATTAGTTATGGTTGCATAATATTTTGAATTCAAGTTGGTTTTACTTAACATTTTGTCAAGATCTTAATGAAGTGATTTCTTCTACTTAATCTTGTGTCCTTGGTGATATTTGTGTTTTTCGATAGTGGTACTAGTTGAATACAAGTATTGTTTTAGTTGTTTTTCTATGAACAACTCTTGCTAGGTCATGGTATGATAGCAAATGATACAAGTTGAATAGAAATTACTTTGTTAAGTGGATTTAACGGTTGGTGGTACCACGTTTCTTTCACAAAGATAAAAATGTTATTTAAATAATCAAATAAACTAGTTAGTTCAAGGAATTGTAGCAGGGTTGGTGGTACCACTTGTTGCAAGAAATTGTATTGATTAGGTGATTGAGTAGATTTTACAAACGGAGTGCACGCCGGTTGTGTTTTTGTCTTGTCACGATTATTATCACCAACATTAAAGAATTTGAGCTTAACCCATATGCAACCTAGACTTTTTGTGTAGCGGATTCGACATAGATGGCTTTTTAATTATTTGTTACCACTCCAACTATTTTCGTGTGCTCTCGATTGACGCCGGTTGAGTACTTTAATTTACTTTTGGTTACATAGCTTCCAGAAACGCAAAGTGACAATTCGGTCACAAACCAAACTTTCTCTTGATTTACATTTTAACAAACTTTAGTACAACATGAGTTTTAACAAACTTTAACAAAATTGATCGAGTAATGGGAAACATGAGTTTTAACAAACTTCAAGAAAATTGATCGAGTAATGGGAAACATGAGTTTTATTGATGAGTTTCCGGCTGCAATTGCAAAGTTCCAGCCTTATAGGGTGTCGGATCATTCGCCATGTATTCTAAAATTGCCATCGGTGGCAAGAAATAGACCGAAGCCTTTTAAGTTCGCAAATTTGATTGTATACAAACAGGGTTTTCTGGAAGATGTTAAACGACAATGGGATGTGGAAGTAAAGGGGCATGCTATGTTTCGTGTTGTACGTAAGCTAAAAGCTCTAAAAAAACCAATGAGGTGTTTACTACACAATCAGGGCAATTTACATGTTACAGTGGATAAGCTGCGTTTGGAACTGGATGCTCTACAGCTCGCTATTGATGAAGATCCAACGAATGCTGAGTTAAAAAATAGAGAAGCTGATACTCTTAAACGTTTTAAGGATGCTCAACTTGATGAGGAACGGTTCCTTCAGCAAAAGTCAAAAGTTCATTGGTTAGAAGTTGGAGATGCCAATTCGGTTTTTTTCCATAAGTCACTTAAATGTAAAAACCACAGGTCTAGGATCGAAATGATTAAGGACCTGCAGGGTGTGGTTCATGAGGGTGGGGAAGCGCCTAATGCTTTTGTTTCCCATTATACTAATTTTCTTGGTATGTGTGGTGATACAACTATGTATCCGGATCCTGATCTTTTTTCTAATAAGCTTGACGCTGTTCGAGCTACTCAAATGGTAAGGAAGGTTACGGATGAGGAAATCAAAGAAGCCATGTTTGCTATTGAAGAGAATAAAGCTCCTGGACCAGATGGTTATACATCAGCGTTTTTTAAGCATGCTTGGAGCGTGGTGGGGAGTGAAGTATGCTTAGCTGTCCATGAATTTTTTCGAAATGGTACCATCCTCAGACAGTTCAATCATACTATTATTGCTCTTATTCCAAAGGTATCGACTCCTTATTCTATTAATGATTACCGCCCTATTTCTTGCTGCAATACTTTATATAAATGTATTAGCAAAATCATTACTAATAGAATAAAAGAGGGTTTGCATGAGATTGTTAGTATTAACCAGTCAGCGTTTGTGCCGGGAAGGAAAATTTCTGATAATATTTTATTGACCCAAGAGCTTATGCATAACTATCATAGAAATTCAGGTCCTCCAAGGTGTGCTTTTAAAATTGATATCCAAAAAGCATATGATACTGTTGATTGGGTATTTTTGGAGATGATTTTGAAGGGGTTCGGGTTTCATCCTACCATGGTCAAATGGATTATGGAATGTGTCTCCACAACTTCATTTTCTATCTGTGTTAATGGTAATTTATGTGGTTATTTCAAAGGAAAAAGAGGGTTGAGACAAGGTGATCCTATGTCGCCATACTTGTTTACTTTGGTTATGGAGGTTCTCACTCTCATTCTGAAGAAATCAGCAACGAATATTGATGGTTTCCGATACCATAAACATTGTCAAAAACATGAGGTTATTAACTTGTGTTTTGCTGATGATTTGTTTATTTTCTCTCGTGGGGAAGTTCGAGCAGCTAGGGTGATTATGGAATCGATAAAGGAATTTAGCTCTATGTCAGGATTGTTACCAAGCCTTCCGAAGAGCACTGTTTTTTTCTGTAATGTTCCTGATCATATTAAGCAGGCAATTCTTGCTATCATGCCATTCGCTGAAGGTAGTCTTCCTGTAAGGTATCTTGGTGTTCCACTTATTACTTCTCGGTTATTGTTTAAAGATTGTCAAGTATTAGTGGAAAAAATGGAAAAAAGGATTACTGATTGGAGAAATAAATCCTTGTCTTTTGCGGGTCGCTTACAACTTATTAGGTCAGTTCTTTCATCGCTTCATATTTTTTGGGCTTCTGTTTTTATTTTACCGCAACGTATTATTGATGACTTAGAAGCAAAAATGCGGAATTTCCTTTGGAATCAAGGGGAATTTATTAAAGGTAAAGCTAAGGTTTCCTGGAAAAAGTTATCTGTGCCTAAGTCGGAAGGAGGGCTTGGGATTAGGCGTATCATGGATGTTAACAAGGCTTTGATGACTACTCATATTTGGAGTATTTTGAACAATAGGGAATCGCTTTGGGTTAAATGGGTACATTCTTATAGGCTAAAGAACCGAAACTTTTGGGATGTTAGGATTCCAGCTAACTGTAGTTGGAGTTGGAGGAAAATGTTGCAACTTAGGTGCCATATTAGACCTTATATTTGGTCTAAAATTGGTAATGGACAAAATACTTCAGCTTGGTTTGATATTTGGGTGGATGCGTGCCCAATTAGGAACATTGTGTCTAATCGGCAATTGTTTCAAGCAGGGTACAAATTGGATACAAAAGTTGCTGATATATGTCACGAAGGGGTATGGCAATGGCCGACTGCTTGGCTGGACTTATTTCCGGTCTTAATTAATATCCCTCCAATCACGATGGTTCAAAACACCCATGATTTGCTCTATTGGAAGGATGCGAATGGGAAGGAAGTTGAGTTCTCATCATCTATTGTGTGGGATACATTGAGGGAGAAACGTGATACTGTGCCTTGGTATAAGTTTGTGTGGTTTCCGCAAGCTATACCTAGGCATGCTTTTGTTATGTGGCTCATTGTAAACCGTAAGTTGAAGACTCAAGATATCATGATGCAGTGGAATAGTGGGAAAAACATGAACTATAATCTTGTTTGTTGCCCTCTGTGCAAACAAGGTCCGGACTCACATAATCATTTATTTTTCGATTGTGTCTTTTCTTCACAGGTTTGGTATAGTATTCGTCACTTGGCACATATGCAGCTCGTTGACTCTAAATGGGATGATATATATCAGAATTTGCTGCTGCGATCCAATTCCAACTCAGCTAAAAGTGTTATTGGACGATTGCTTGTTGCTGCCACAGCCTACTTTGTTTGGCAAGAAAGAAATCAAAGATTATTCACTAATAAAGCTCGACCTCCTGGGATAATTGGTGATATTATTGCTGCTACAGTTAGGCTTAAACTCGTCACCTTGAAGTTCAAGCAGACTACTCTTGTGGAACGCTTTGTTCAGGCTTGGAATTTACCACGTGATATGGTGGTGTTTGATCATAACCGGTGATAGACAGATTGATAGATAGATTGATTTATTTGCTATTCTATTCTGACTACTTGTAGTTGAGTAGGTTGCTGGTTGTATGTTTTAGTTGTTTGCTGTTGCTTGATTACATATGTATGGCATGTCATACGTATGAACTAGTATGGTATTTCGGCCATATTACTTGTTTTTGTAATGTTTGGTTATGGTATAATATTTACAGGGGTATACCCATTAACCAAAAAAAAACTTTAGTACAACAATCAGTCCTTGTGTTCGATCCTGGTCTTGCCAGTTAGCTATATTACATACGAACGGGTACACTGCCCGTAAGTGTGTTGTAATCAATTAGCGGTAGATCTTGTTATAAATTTTAAACTAGATTTCACACTTCAAAAACCAATTTACCCATTCACGACCTCACATATTAAAAATCAAAATTAGAGCATTACGACCCCGAAATACTACTTTGCTACCCCGATTTAGATCTTTAGTATACACCTCGTTTCAGAGTTTTTGATTGATATATTTTTGTTCATCTTGAAATACTGAATCTAGGTATACTATCTGATCGTAATATAGTTAACCATGCAACAAGAAAATCATGAAAAACGGGTTCGAAATTTTCGAACTAGGTTTTTCAATTTTCATTCGATTTTGATGTTTTTGGTTAAAAATAAGGGTTGGGGTATGTTTGTTGTTTGAATACGAGTGTATAGAAACAACTTTTACAAGTTTTGGTTGGGTAAATCACGAAATCGTGTTGGGGAAGATGAACAGTGCGACGACCTCGCATTTGGAGTTTTGCTAGCCCAGATTTGCGACCTCGCAAATGTAAATTTATTTTGACTGGTTTGAATTTCGAAATACGATGTGGATTTACGACCCGGACCAAATACGATGCCAAATTGAAAAATACGACCTCGAATTTTAGAGTTTGGTTGACTTTAATTTTGACTTTGATTTACGAGCTCGTACAGGGATGCGACCTCGTAAAAGATTTAACAGATTTTCAAAAGTTTATTTTTAATAATAAAATTTGAAAATGAGTTAGTTATCTTTAAACTTAATTACAGGGATAATTTAAGTTAGTTTTGGTTAAATTTGCATATGAATTTTTATGTCATATTGAGTAATTTATTATTTGTTATTGATTACAGAAATGGCAAGAAACTTCATTGCTGGTCATAATTATTTGATGAACTTCGATGATAATCAGGAAGGAACGACATATTATCACGAGATATTTGCCTTCTTCAGAAGATCAAGGATTCATCATGTCTTGACTCACTCACCAGTCATCTATTTAGATTATTTGAGGGATTTTTGGAGTAATGCTAATATTGTTCGTGCTGGAAACGAACATATTTTTCACACCACTGTTGCTGGGCAGCTGATACAGTTCACAGCTGTTGACCTCATTGGTATTCTTCGTTTAGGCACAGTTGAGCAGGAAGGTGGTGCTACTGGTCTCACCAAGTTCCGACATGAGGTTATTCAAGGTGCTTTCAAGAGAATGGGGTTTGCTGCTGATCTGACAAGTAAAACTCTGTTCAAGAAGGGTTTTTATGGCAGATGGAGGTATCTAGCTCATGTGTTGCTAGTTGGTTTGAGCAACAAGAAGTCTGGTTATGATACGTTGAACCAGGAAGCCCAAGCACAGATGGTGGGCTTAGTTTTTAACAAGCCATACAGTGTCTCAAAATTCTTCTTTGATGAGATGAGGAAACAGATCAGAGCTGTGGGTACTAGGAGATTTTTGATGTATCCTAGGATTGTGATGATGATCATCAATGCTCGTCTACCAAATTTACCTGCTGTTGGAGACGTGGAGCAAGTGAGCTCGATCATCAGACGTGGTTATGATGAGTTCCGTCATATGTATCCTAATGATCCAAATGCTCAAGATGTAGCATTATTTGGTGCAATTTTGAATGCCAACTACGTGGCACCTGCTGATGAGGTCATATCAGCTTATGAAGGCCCTCAGCTAGAAGATGGTGAAGCTGTTGAGGATGAATTCGATCCAGAGCAGTTACATGATGTTGTAGTTGAAGGTGATGCACCAAATGAGCCTGAAATTGTTGTACAGGTTGCAGATGATGTGATTAATCAACCTGGTGCCAATCATGAACTTGTTGATGAAATTTTGGAGGAAATGGCTGATCCAGAAGGTGATATTGCACAAGTGCAACGTTACAATCCCAATGTTGAAGACCCAGAGAATGTTGATCTGGATAGAGACATCGATGATTATGTAGCTGGAGCTGCAGTTGGTTCTGAAGCAGCTAGAGCTAGTGGATCTGGAGTTGGAGAAGCAAGTGGGTTAGGAGCGGGTCAGGTGTGGATGCAGGAGATAGAGGAAAGGTTGTTGCTCATGCTGAAGTAGAAAGAGAGCCTGTTCAGTACATTCTGATGATGATTCAAACAGTGAAGGTGATGATAATCCTTATAGATCACATGCATTCGTCAGAGTTGGATCGAGAATGGTTCCTAGATCTACTGTTGCCACTCAAGGAAGAAGAAGAGTGAGAGAAACTGATGCTGATTGGGTGCCAGAGCAGCATATACCTAAGAGAACGAGACTTGTCAGGGCACAAGAGACTTCTGCTGTTGCTGGTGTATCATCAAGTGTGCCAGATGCTAATGTTCCTGAGACTACACAACCACGACCACAGACAAGTGAAGAGGCTAGTTGGAGCCTTGCTGATCTGCAGAGACAGATGTCTGAGCAGAGAGAACAACATGAAAAGGCTATGAATGACATGAGAGGCCTGGTCACTCATTTGTCTGAAGATTTTAAGGTTGTGAGTGACAAGAACAAATTTCTTGAAGACAAGTTGGGCAAGGCTGAGGTAGTTGTGTCCAAGATGTACAAGAAGTATCTGGAACTTGATGGGAAAGTTGTCAAGATGGCAGATGCATTGAAGAAGGGAGTCAAGATCCCAGATGAGAAGATGCATGAGCTGATCGACAACTACATGAAGTTGAGAGCTAGGAGAGATAGCTCGGGCTGCAAAGGTGATGAGTTAGCAAAGACAAGGCATGACGATGATCAGAATGAAGATCCAGATGCTGCCAGAGCTACTCAGGAGCTAGGAGGAAGTTCTGTTTTGGTGACAGAGAATCAAGGGGAGTCTAGCCAGGCTGGTGTTGTTGGCAAGGTAACTTCTGAAGCTCCACAGGCTCAAGAACAGGTGTTCACAGAGATAAACATGGTAGTTGAGTCTGACACACCACAAACCAAACCCCTTACAGAAGATGTTGACGTTGATCGATTAGAAAAAGGTAAAGGTTTGGCAGAGCAGTCTGTTGCTATTGCTCCTGAAGCTGAAAATGCTAGTGCTCAGGATAGTGAGTCTACCGAAACCGACTCTACTAGAGGTACTTCTACCGAGTCAGATTTGCATCCTACAATTGTTAGAAGACTGGAGAAGAGACTTGGTTATGACCCAGAAACTCGCATGAGAGCTAGAGCAGAGATCGGGGATTATGTTGATCCAGGATCTATGAGGGATCAAGAAAAGAGGAGGTTAGGTATTACTCATACTCCTTCAGAGCCAGAGTCGGATTCAGATTATGAGACTGAGAAGGAGAAGAGTAAGAGCAAGAAGGCTGATAAGAAGCAGAAGAAGTAGATTGATGACGAAAACTAGACGAAGACATATTTTATTTTAACATCTAGAAGCTATTGCCAAGGGGGAGTCTGTAAGTGCACGTCTATGTCAATAGCAGTCTAGATTGTTTGGGCTTATATTGTAATATGTCTTTGTAAAGTAATTGTCATTAATGAACTTTGTATTATGCATAGAATACTAGATTAAGTTGAAGTATTGAATGTGTAAAATCTGCTAAGTGTGAATTGCGACCTCGCAATTCACAGTGGAAATTACGACCTCGCATTTGCAGGGTCAAATACGAGGCAGGACACGAATTGCGACCTCGCAATTGTGTCGAGTTGGGCCAGAAATGCGAGGCTGCATAGCTGAAGCCCAAGTCGTATTGTTCTCTATATATAGCAAACCCTAACAGAGATTAGGGTTGAACATTTGTCGAAATATCAAGCATATATTGCAGGTTAAGTCGTCGTGTGTGTTCCGTGAGGCCTAGAGAAGATCTGCGAGGCAGCAGATAATCTGAAGGCTTGTTCTTCATTGTTGTGAATCACCAAGTTATAGTGAGGGATTCCGCACCTCAAGATAACTAGAGCAAACTATTAACGATCCAGTTCCAGGGGACTTACACAAGCTAAAGTAATCAAGTAACAGAATTGAAGTAAAACAATATCATCAATGCCAATAATTAAGAACAATGTAACATACCAATTAAACACTAATTAACCATAACAATTTAAGGGCAAGTCAAATATGACCTCTACATCCAACCCACCATCCATGTATGTATACAGGTGATACCAACGACTTTCCCTCCACATGTATGGTACATTAGATGCATCGATCAAATCTCAACAGCTAAAGCGCGGTCCAAATCTAACTCCTACATCCAACATACTAGAGGTGTTTGTATGCAAGTGATACCAGCGGCTTTCCCTCCCCACCCTAGCGAATAAGATGCATGTTGGGATTCGGTTCTGATATGCCCTTTGGATATTGGCAGGGTGTGTATACAGGGTGTACCAACGGTTCCATATGGCGCCTATACCACACGCGAAACGGTCAGGCGTTTCTGTGATGATATCTCGCAATACTTCTTCGCTAACCCCACATCATCTCGCTGGGGACAAGAATATAATAAATAAATAACCAACAACTTCCATCGTCTCAAGTTCAAGTTCTCCATCGTCATGAATACTAGTTTGTCACAATTTCTACCGGCATAAACACACCTACGAACTCCCATAAATAACAATATGCTTCCTTGATTTCTAAGTGGCTAAGTAGCATGGTACTAAGTGTTGGGTTTCCGTTAATCGTGCAACTACTTTGGGTCTACAATGAACTTTCTATTTCTGCAAGGTTATCAGAGTCATTTATAAAACATGAGTGGTATCTTTTGTAAATAATTAAAACCGTTAATTATTTGAATTTAAAACAATTTTATATTATTAAAAGCATGTTTCAAAAACCGTGAACGTTCCTAGGTAATTCTCGTTAGTCTCATAAACGAATTAATATGATTAATTCGTTTAGACAATTAATCTAGTTTAATCGTCTAAGACTAACTCTATTAGCTATAAGCGGAATGATTAACGAAACAATTAAATCTAGTTTAATTCCCTAAACATAATCAAAGCCAAGGACCTAATATGCATGCAAATATAGCAAACTAAGATAGATAAACATAATTAAATATAACGAAAGAACACTAACCTTTTAGCGCGCGAAAACCCTAGAAGTCGACTAGCTCCAAGTCGACACCTCCTCTCGAACCACGAACCGAACTCCTTGCCACGAACTAAGAGTCCAAGTGTAGAACTCCTCAAGAGGTGCACACACACGAACAAATCCCAAGACTAGCTAGTTGCTAGCCTTAACTTGTATTAAATATATATATATATAATATATATATAATATATTAATATATAAAATATATATTTATATATATAGATGTATGTGTGTGTATGTATAATGTATGTAATTATATATATCTATATATATATATATATATATAATATATATATATAAATATATATAATATGCAAAAGCCAAAAACCCTAACAAATGAGCTAGAGATTTCGACCCAAGCAAGAGAGAGAGGGACGATTTCAAGATGTTGAGAAACCTAAGAAATCCCATCTATTTATAAGGGTTAAAATCTTTGGGGTTTTCTCTAGGTTTCCTATGTGGGATAAGAAAAGCAAACTTCCAAAAATCCTTTTCCTCCCTCCCCTCTAATTCGTGACCGACCCCATGGGGTATACATGGTCCAATCTTGTTTGGTCCATGATCAAATGGATTGGTCCATGGTGCTTAGGTATCCGATCCGATTTTTTACCCGATTCACGGTTTCGACAAGAAAATCATTTCCAAATCTATTTTTGGAAAGTTCTTATATTTTACATATTTTTACAAGTTCAACTACCCTTTCAATGTTCTTCGCGTGTGACCCTTCTTGGATCATATATAAACGACCGTATAAATTTTGTTAGACAATTAATCTAGTTTAATCGTCTAAGACTAACTGCTATAAGCGGAATAATTAATATATATATATATATATGGGAAAGATAATTAGAGTACAAGCAATCCAAAAAGTACAAGGGGATCAATCCTGGTCGTCCGATCAAGGGCTCAGATCAAGCCTTCCTCCTCCTTCTTCCTCCTTCTCCGGCTGCTGTGTCACCTTCTTCTTCTCGGCGAGACTGCCGCCGCCAGCCACCACCTCCTTCTTCTCCGGCGAGACAACCACCGCCACCACCATCATCTCCGACCACCCCAACCACGGCGCCGGCAGCAAGGGCTTCGCCCGTACCGTATCAAACCGCCACCATCTCTTGGATCGCCGCCCATCAAATCCATATGATTCCCATATGCGTCCGGTGACAACCAGTTTAGAACGGATGAGGGCAACGCCCGTACCGTATCAAACCGCCACCATCTTTTGGATCGCCGCCCATCAAATCCATATGATTCCCATATGCGTCCGGTGACAACCAGTTTAGAACGGATGAGGGCAACGCCCGTACCGTATCCACCCGAAAACGAAACTGATGATTGCCGGAGATGTCGCCGGAGGTGGTGGCAGTGGTTGTCTCGCTGGAGAAGAAGGAAGAAAGATGCTTGATCCAACGGTGGAGATTGATCCCCTGTACTTTTTGGATTGCTTGTACTCTATTTAACCCACCCCTATATATATATATATAATATTATATATAACCCTAACAAATGAGCTAGAGATTTCGACCCAAGCAAGAGAGAGATGGACGATTTCAAGATGTTGAGAAACCTAAGGAATCCCCTCTATTTATAAGGGTTGGGTTTTCTCTAGGTTTCCTATGTGGGATAGGAAAAGGAAACTTCCAAAAATCCTTTTCCTCCCTCCCCTCTAATTCGTGACCGACCCCATGGGGTATACATGGTCCAATCTTGTTTGGTCCATGATCAAATGGATTGGTCCATGGTGCTTAGGTATCCGATCCGATTTTTTACCCGATTCACGGTTTCGACAAGAAAATCATTTCCAAATCTATTTTTGGAAAGTTCTTATATTTTACATATTTTTACAAGTTCAACTACCCTTTCAATGTTCTTCGCGTGTGACCCTTCTTGGATCATATATAAACGGCTGTATAAATTTCGTTGAGATATTTCCATAATTCTAACACTCCCACTTGGGAATCTCTCCAACGAAAACAAGTATACTGACACCGAACGTTCGTCTAGCACCACGACGATGCCCCCAGAAATATATGACTATATACGTTCATGACAATTATCAACTCTTTGATTATTGTACATTAAAAACTCCTTTTCCTCCCTCCCCTCTAATTCGTGACCGACCCCATGGGGTATACATGGTCCAATCTTGTTTGGTCCATGATCAAATGGATTGGTCCATGGTGCTTAGGTATCCGATCCGATTTTTTACCCGATTCACGGTTTCGACAAGAAAATCATTTCCAAATCTATTTTTGGAAAGTTCTTATATTTTACATATTTTTACAAGTTCAACTACCCTTTCAATGTTCTTCGCGTGTGACCCTTCTTGGATCATATATAAACGGCTGTATAAATTTCGTTGAGATATTTCCATAATTCTAACACTCCCACTTGGGAATCTCTCCAACGAAAACAAGTATACTGACACCGAACGTTCGTCTAGCACCACGACGATGCCCCCAGAAATATATGACTATATACGTTCATGACAATTATCAACTCTTTGATTATAGTACATTAAAAACTCCTTTTTAATGTTTTGGTCAAATGTTTTTTTTTTTGGGTAAATGGGGATTTCCCCATTAACTTTTATATCACCCAAAAACATTACAAAACAAGTAGTACGACTAAGTTATCGTACTAGTTCATATATAGGACATGCCCTATATATGTTAACAAGAAATACAAGGAAAAAACGGCTTAAAGTAAGCAAAACAAGCCTATTCTAAACAACAAAACATTTAGAGATAGGCAATAAATCTAAACATATACTGGCTCAACAGCTATCATGTAACAAATAGTCATCCCGAATCTTCCAAGCTTCAAGTGTAGAAACAACTCGAGCTGTCTTTTTAAACTTCAATCTCCATAATCTTGAACGAACATTATCTTTAATGAGATTGGATAAAATGTCAGGTGGCCGAGCATGATTAGCAAACATTCTGTTGTTTCTCTCCTGCCATATAAAATAAGTAGTGGTGTCTTCCAACAACATGAGTTATAGAGCGTGATTTAGCATGTGCAATCAACTCAGCTGTGATATCATCCCAGGAATTCGAGGTAGATGGCATGTTTGCATCACCTTTAACTGCATCCCAAACCTGTGAAGAATATGAGCAATCGAAAAACAAATGTGAATGCGAATCAAAATCAGCCTTGCAAAGCGAGCAACACATCATATTCATGTTCTTTCTTCGAGTAGGTGGCCATTGTAGGATTCGGTCTTGAGTGAGTAACTTCCTCCGCATAATAAGCCATAAATTGAAAGCATGTTGTGGTATACATTGTGTAAACCATACAGCCATAACCCAATCAACCGGTTGTTCTCGACTCCTAATTGTGTCCCACACCATGGAAGAAGAAAAAGGTTTATCTTCATGTGCAACCTTCCAGACCAGCTCATCTTTTTTATTTTCCTGCAAAACTAAATTCGAAATGTTAGACAAAATGGGAAAAGAATCGAGCCAATCAGATGGCCAAATCCATTCCCCATTCCTATGAATATCGGCCACTTTTGCTTGAAGTGATATTCCAGCCCTCCGGATGTCCTGCGGTCGAATTACATTAGATAAAGGTCCTATATCACTCCAAGTGTCATACCAAGCTGATGTATCTTGTCCATCCCCTAGCTTTTTCCAAATGAATTGACGGATTAGAGGCCTTAAAGATAGAATTTTCCTCCAGCTCCAACTATCTGTTGATCGACTAGGTATATCCCAAAAACATCGTCCTCTAAGTTTATGGTCATAAATCCAATCAACCCAAAGTGATTTTCTATGAGATACAATGCTCCACACATGAGAAATCATTAAAGCTTTATTCATTTCAGACACTTTTCTTAATCCCAATCCTCCTTCATATTTTGGCACACATAAAGCTTTCCAAGAAACCTTAGCCTTACCTGTTCTCATAGGACCCTGACACCAAAGAAATCCACGCATGGTCTTCTCCAGATCAGCCATGATTCTAGATGGGAGAATGAAAACAGACGACCAATACGTATACATAGAAGAAAGAACAGACATAATCGGTTGCACTTTCCTGCAAACGAAAGGAACTTGTTCCTCCAATCTATAATTCTTTTCTCCATTCTTTCAATCAAAATTTTGCAATCTTTATATAAAAGTCTTAAAGAAATGAGAGGAACACCTAAATATCAAACAGGGAGTTTACCTTCTTCAAAAGGCATGATATTCAAAATAGAATTCTTAATCAAATCAGACACATTGCATAAGAAAACTGTGCTTTTCTGAGTACTCGGAATTAGACCTGTCATCTTTTTAAAAGAATCAAGGGCTCCCAGGATTAATTTAGCCGAGTTTATATCTCCCCTAGCAAAAAGAAATAAATCATCTGCAAAGCATAAATTGATAACTTTCTGCTTAACACACCTATTATGGAATCTGAATGAAGAATCCAACCGAACAGAGTGCTGTAGGATAAGAGTTAACACCTCCATGACTAGAGTAAAAAGATAAGGAAAGATAGGATCACCTTGACGAAGTCCCTTCTTTCCCTTAAAGAAACCATGCAGACACCCATTAATACTCAAAGAAAAAGTCGTGGAGGACACACACAACATCACCCAATTTATAAGAACCGGATGATAACCAAAACCAAACATAGCAGCCCGAAGAAAACCCCAATCAACTGTATCATATGCCTTCTGAATATCCACTTTAAAAGCACATCTTGGAGGTCCCTGCTTTCTATGATAGTTATGCATAATTTCTTGAGTGAGAAGAATATTATCAGAAATCTTCCTACCCGGAACAAAAGCTGACTGATTCACACTGACCACCTCATCCAAACCCTCCTTAATTCTATTGGCAATAATCTTGCTAATGCATTTAAGCAACACATTACAACAGGATATTGGTCAAAAATCAGTAATACAAGAGGGAGTTGTAACCTTGGGGATAAGAGCAAGAATAGTATGGTTTAGCTCCTTGAGTAGCTTACCTTTTTTGAAGAAGTCGTGAACTGCCAAAGAAACCTCCTTCCCAACAATAGACCATGATTTCTTGAAAAAAGCTGAAGTAAAACCATCACGTCCTGGGGCTTTAATATCACTAATCGAAAACATTGCATCCTTAATTTGCTCATCAGACACATCACGGATCATATTGAGTGATGTTTGTCTATCTAATACATTGATAAATAAATCTGGTGCAGGTTGTAAGGACACATCACCTTCTTTACCTAAGAATATCTCATAGTGCTGAACAAAAGCCTTTGAAACGTTTCCTCCTTCATGTAAAACACCATGAACATCTTTGATCACATCAATGCGACTTTTATGGTTCCTGCATTTAAGAGAATTATGAAAAAAAGATGTATTAGCATCACCTGTCGCCAACCAATCTACCTTGGATTTCTGCTTGAGAAAGTTCTCTTCATCTAAAACAGCTTCCTGGAATCTTTTAAGGCAAGCACTTTCCATTTCACGCAAACTAACACTATCAGGCTCCAGATCAATAGATTTCTGAATGTTATCAAGTTCAGCACGCAATCCCCCACCCTCTTATGCAAGTTACCTTGTTTAAATAAGAGATTTCGAAAAGGAGTCTTTAGTTGCTTTAATATCTTTACTACTCTGTATTGATTAACCCCATCAACATCAGTATTTCATACCTGCTCAACAATCCCCTGTAATTCAGCCTTAGTAGTCAAGAAGTTCGCAAATTTAAACGGGGGTTTCCTACTTCGAGCATTATTAGGTAACTTCAAAACACAAGGAGAATGATCAGAAACTCTATAAGGTTGAAAAACAGCACAAGCAGATGGAAAACAATCGGTAAAATGAATGTTTCCCATAACCCGATCAATCTTTTTGAGAATACCAATTCCATTTTTCGGCTTTTGATTCCAAGTATAATGCAGCCCCGAGCTATTAATATCAAACATTTCCAAACTATTAACGCATTCCTTGAAATCCCTCATCCCAATGCTAATGGTAGATGTACCCGAAAAACTGTCCTCTAGTTCTAGAGCAGAATTAAAGTCTCCAAGTATACACCAAGGTCGATCCTTAACAAAATTCTTATGATAACATAGATTTTGCCATAAAACCCTTCTATTCTTATAGTAATTATCAGCATACACAAAAGAGCAGAAGAAGGCTTTTTGATCAACTTTAAAGACTACCTGAACATGCACCACTTGGTCCGTTTGAGATAACAACATAACATCAACCACATCAGAATTCCAACCAAGAATGATATGTGTTCCTTTATTACAAACACCTCCATTTGAAATCCAATCCCAAGATCGACAAATCTTTTCATTAAAAAGTTGGGAAACATCCATATGTGACTCAAGTATTGCACACACATTAAGCTGATTTTCCCGCACTACCTGTTGAACCTCTTTTTGTTTCAGAGGGCGGTTCAACCCCCTTATATTCCAAGAGGCAATACTACCCATTGGAAACCCCATGAGCAGGAGTGCTTGCCCCTGATGTGCTTCCTACAGGTTTCGTCCCAGAGTTCATAAAATGGGCTGTTTCATTTTCAATGATTTCAATAACTTCTTCCCCATCCGAGTCAAGATCAACATTATACCCATTCACACCATCCTTTGGTTCCTTCCTTTCTTTAGCATCCCTATTCTTTTCAGAATTATCCGCATTTTCCATGTCAACATTTAGTGCACCAAACGAGTTACTAGTCTGAACATTCACATTATGAAAACTAGTCTTCTTTCCAGAAGTACTTGGCTTATCCATGGGTTCTTTTTGTTTTACAATCGGCCTATATTCCACCTTGGATTTCTGCTTGAGAAAGTTCTCTTCATCTAAAACAGCTTCCTGGAATCTTTTAAGGCAAGCACTTTCCATTTCACGCAAACTAACACTATCAGGCTCCAGATCAATAGATTTCTGAATGTTATCAAGTTCAGCACGCAATCCCCCCACCCTCTTATGCAAGTTACCTTGTTTAAATAAGAGATTTCGAAAAGGAGTCTTTAGTTGCTTTAATATCTTTACTACTCTGTATTGATTAACCCCATCAACATCAGTATTTCATACCTGCTCAACAATCCCCTGTAATTCAGCCTTAGTAGTCAAGAAGTTCGCAAATTTAAACGGGGGTTTCCTACTTCGAGCATTATTAGGTAACTTCAAAACACAAGGAGAATGATCAGAAACTCTATAAGGTTGAAAAACAGCACAAGCAGATGGAAAACAATCGGTAAAATGAATGTTTCCCATAACCCGATCAATCTTTTTGAGAATACCAATTCCATTTTTCGGCTTTTGATTCCAAGTATAATGCAGCCCCGAGCTATTAATATCAAACATTTCCAAACTATTAACGCATTCCTTGAAATCCCTCATCCCAATGCTAATGGTAGATGTACCCGAAAAACTGTCCTCTAGTTCTAGAGCAGAATTAAAGTCTCCAAGTATACACCAAGGTCGATCCTTAACAAAATTCTTATGATAACATAGATTTTGCCATAAAACCCTTCTATTCTTATAGTAATTATCAGCATACACAAAAGAGCAGAAGAAGGCTTTTTGATCAACTTTAAAGACTACCTGAACATGCACCACTTGGTCCGTTTGAGATAACAACATAACATCAACCACATCAGAATTCCAACCAAGAATGATACGTGTTCCTTTATTACAAACACCTCCATTTGAAATCCAATCCCAAGATCGACAAATCTTTTCATTAAAAAGTTGGGAAACATCCATATGTGACTCAAGTATTGCACACACATTAAGCTGATTTTCCCGCACTACCTGTTGAACCTCTTTTTGTTTCAGAGGGCGGTTCAACCCCCTTATATTCCAAGAGGCAATACTACCCATTGGAAACCCCATGAGCAGGAGTGCTTGCCCCTGATGTGCTTCCTACAGGTTTCGTCCCAGAGTTCATAAAATGGGCTGTTTCATTTTCAATGATTTCAATAACTTCTTCCCCATCCGAGTCAAGATCAACATTATACCCATTCACACCATCCTTTGGTTCCTTCCTTTCTTTAGCATCCCTATTCTTTTCAGAATTATCTGCATTTTCCATGTCAACATTTAGTGCACCAAACGAGTTACTAGTCTGAACATTCACATTATGAAAACTAGTCTTCTTTCCAGAAGTACTTGGCTTATCCATGGGTTCTTTTTGTTTTACAATCGGCCTATATTCCACCTTGGATTTCTGCTTATTAAGATTAAATCCCGATTTTTGCATTCTCTTTCGCCCTTTGACCTCCATGAAACCCTCACTGTCCACCTTTTCCTTTTGCTTTGCTGGCCGAACTTGTTTAGGACATGAGTTAGAATGATGTCCGAATATGCAGCAATGTGAACATCTAGGTGGTTTCCATTCGTATTCAACATGCATTGTCTCTCTCGTATACCCAACCCCATCTAATTCCGGAATTGCAATAGATAAAACATCCTTAAAGTCAGACTTAGCTGATATCTCAATAAGTGCTCTAGCATAACTACTACGTCCCCACGATTCAGTACACATCGCACTAGTATATGTATCAAGAAGTTTTGGGGAACCAAGTGTAGATGCAATCATACTTAGCCCATCCACCGAGTATGCTACGATAGGGACATTATGAATCTTGATCCAAACCGCTACCTCCTGAATTTCATGTTTCTTCAATTGCACATTTGGTGACCACACATTAAGAAATATAGGCATATTACGTATCATCCATGGTCCCCCTTCAAGCACACTCATCATACCTTTCTTATCAGAAAACTTAAAGAAGAAGAAATCATTCGCATTCATCATTACTTTTTGTAACCCAAATTTCGTCCAATTCGTTTTCACAAAATACTCCACTACCGGATAAGCATGCCTATCACCCAAAAAATATCCAACTAATGTATTAGCAAACTTATCTTGTACTATCCTAACCGACTCCTTGGGAAGCACCACATCAACACCCTCTTGAGTAACCAGGTTGTCAATTTTTCTGAAATTCACAACCTTCTTTATCAAACCACCTTTCAGTTTCGCAGCATATGATTGTGTTTCCCTCTGATTCATATCAATGTTTTCATTAGCATTACTAGCATCCTCTTTAATGGAATCTAACCCATCTTCAGCTACCTGAACTGGTGGCGAAACATCATCCTTTCTCACACCAGATTGTGTGTTCTTAGTACCATCCATAGCATTGATATCGATATTTCTAACATCTTCACCATTTACAGTATTATTCTCTTTAATCACATCACCGGCTGGATTTGAGTTCATACACCCAGGAGTTTGATTAGTGGATTGAGTACCACCACCTGGTTGTTCGACATCACCACTAGATGACATCTTATCAGCCTTCACATCAGAATCTGGACTCACATAAGGTGACTCTCCTTTATTCGAATCAGCACCAATATTATTACCATCAGTCGTAGGGTTTCGCCCTTTATTAGGGCTGCCACCCTTTTTCTTTTTGCCTGACATCTCCGGTTGAACACAAGAACCTGATCTTAATCGATTAAAACGTTCCTCTAATGCTTTAATATCAAAGGCTGGACGATCTCCCTTCATACAATAAAGACCATGCAACAAAAAAAACCCTAAACACCACGAAAATAAGAAAAACAAAACCCTAACCCTAAATCTGTTAGAAACGATCGAGACTACCCCATGATCAATTAGTAAACCGAAATAGTCCAAGAATTGGATCGCCAAATCAACAATTCCAACAGTTTCAGTCCAATAATCGAGTAGAAGTAGCAGCAATCGAACTAACAGAGGCGACGAAAAAGAAAAGAGTGAAACCCTAAACGAAAAACGAAATAGAAAAAGCTCAAACACGCACTTCAACCAATCGAAATTAGTGAGAGGGGCATATTTACAAGCTATTCTAGATCGAAATCAGATAGGGAGACATGGGAAGAAGAAATCGTCAAGTAGGGTGAGAGAGAAAGGTGTTTTTTCTATTATTATAGATCCAACATTTTTTTGGTCAAATGTTTATATCTCCGTCTCTTCCATATTTCACCACATACCCAAAACAGCCCATACTACTATCAGTTAAGTTCCAGGTTCGGTACTGAATCAAAGTATGTGACTACGTACTCCAAGACACGCCTATGCATCTCAAGTATAAGGACACATAAACATGATCACTTCTCGATACTTATCTATGTCTTCGATCCACGTGATTTTCTCGAGGAGCGGGTCATCCCAATATTCAACTCTCTCTCTTGAATACTTGTGAAACGATACATCAACCCATGTATCGACTCTCACAATTACCTTTCATCATTTCACTCCCGTGATAATGACTAGTAATGGGTCTTTAATTTAGAAATTGCTTTACGCAATCTCATGGATATGTTTTAAACATGCAAACATGGAGCTCAGAGATGCAAGAACTGAAATGAAAAGTGCAATTCATAACGTTTATTAACATATCTGATCGGCCCCGATATCTAAATAAATCACAGGAAGATATTTGTAAAAGTACACCTATCCTTATGCCTTTTGACCATAGGTTTTCTTTTACAAAATTACTTCAACTGCTTTGAACCCTCACGGAATATTTTCATAATCTCAATTATGTCTTTTGACTCAATTTAGAGTGATTCTCTTATTGTGCCATGATATTCCTTTATTGTAATACTTGATGAATTCATCATGTGTCTTTGAAAAGACATGAAATGATTCTATCTCAATGCGGAAATCTCCTATTTCCCATTATAGTATTACAATATTTACTTTCATTTTGCCTCATTAATCTAATTCAATAGAATCGAATTTTCTCCTAACTCTTAACTATCATTAATATAATTAATACTTTGTAAGAATCTCTCAAGATCTTACTTATCTTGTAAACAAGATATGATTAATTTCTTTTGATCAAAAACCCTTAATAAGAATTTCTAATCACATAGTGCATTGTTTTGCTAGATAACTTTATTCATTTATCACGATTCTAGATTCATGTGTGTTATTTCCATATTTCTCTTGTACTTTCAAGTCTCAATTTTGGAAATGTCTCACATCGACTTACCAAGTAAAAACACATATGTTAGTTATGTCATCGCAAAAGATATTTACAAGAAATTTCCTTTTATTACATAACCTACATATAGAATGCCCTTATGAACAACCTTTCGAGATATTCTTTTACCGCATTTCGTCCTCGCTAACAGTAATTTCATATCTCGATTTCTTTAAGATTATTCTTGATATCCGAAGGATCCAAGAATTAAATCTTAACTCATGTTCATTTCAATCTATCTATATCTTATTCTTCAAATAAGTTTAAGATTTCAACAAGTTTTCAAAAACTCATTGTGTACGATAGATTGCATTTTATAGCATTTTTATTGACTATATATAAGATTCTAGATCCAATGTAGCATTCAATTGAACTCTAAGTTCTATTGATCCTTAGAAATGCTATTGTGTTTTCACGTTGTCCCTCGAGATCTCTTTCTCAAGTACTTAACGTATCTTTAGGTAAGAATCCTAAGAAGGTTCATGATTCGCGTTCCTTTCTTAAATTTCAAGAATCTCAAAAGGATTCTCAAGTCTATTAAGTAAGGTAACTCGCTCCCACTTAATCTAAGAACTTACAAGAATTCTCCGATTTAATAAGTATATAATCTTGCTCCCACTTAATCTAAGAATTTACAAGATTCCTTGATCTTAGTGAGTTCAAGACTTTACTTATTTTGGGATGAAATGATCAAGACCTAGTCTCAATCTTTTCGAATCAGTGTTGTAAGATTCATCGTGGCTAACTCACGAGATCCTTTCAACTTATGAAACTTTGACCTAGTCAAAATTCCTTATAACCTTCTTCGATAGAATCTAAGTGGTGCAAGTCTCAGGATAATGTTATTTCGGATTATATCAAGTCACATCTAAAGTGTGTCCCGATTTAAAATAAATACTTTCAAACAAGTACTCATTAAATTATCCAAAACAATCATATATTAAACAATCATAAGTAGCAACGACATTTTTCAACAAATGCTCAAGATACATAAAGCCAAAATAGTAACTTTATTGAAACCATAAAGATTCGAAGACGAATCTAATATCCATAAGCATTCATAAAAGTAAAAACTCGACTAAAGCGAGATACTAAAATTGTCTTAAAACAAACAAGACTTAAAACTAAGATTCAACTTTTATTAAAAGGTGCTCTTCAACCATCTGAGCTTTGAATCTTCAGTCTTGCTCTCACTACTTCTTTTCCGATCCCGAAAAACATTTCACATAAATGTTTAGATTGATAATCAATATCAACAGCTCAAGAAAACGATAGTTTACAAAGAGATACCTGATTTGGAGCTTCCCTTCCCCTTGACCTTTTCGAGCTCAGCGAGATAGTCAGGGCAATTACGCTTCCAATGTCCGACTTTTCCACAATGGAAACATGTAGCATCTTTCGCAGGATGATCTCTTTTATTCTTCTTGCGTTAAGTGGTCTTTGAGGCATCTTGTTTGCCTTGCTTTCCGCTTCTCCACTTCTTCTTCTTGAAACCTCCTTCAGTGATATGCAAGACAGCCGGAGTCTTAGCTGGCATAGCATCTTCAGCCGTTTTCAATATTTGATGCAGCTCAGAGATACTTTTCTTCCACCCTTGCATATTGTAATTCATTACAAATCCATCATAGTCCTTTGTAAGTGAACTCAAAATGAGATTCACCGCAAGGTCTTGACGAATGGGTGAGTCGAGTCGCTGAAGATTATAAACATAGCTTTTCATCTTAAGGACATAGTTGCTCAAGGGCTGACCAACTTCCATCTTACATGCATGCAATGCATGAACAATTTGGAATAGTTCTTGCTGAGCTTGCTTCTCGAACATGCTCTTGAGCTCCTTAATCATGCTATAAGCATCCAAGTTCTCCATATCCCTCTGAAGCTCAGAGTTCATACTCGATAACATAAGGCATGCTATCTCACTCTGTTCATTGTACTTACTCTGATAGTCAGCACGATATCCAGGGGTACTATCACTAGTTGGAGCAACCGGAAGCGGTGTGTCAAGAATGTGCAACTTCTTTTCATGTATAAGCACAATTCTCATATTGCGTTACCATTCATTGAAGTTGTCACCATCTAGTTTGTCCTTATCAAACAAGGACTTGAGCAATGCAGGCTTAATGGTATTTTGAGTTGTAGAGGCCATCTAGAAGTAACGTTCAAACATAGGGATTTAGATATTTAAGGCTTTAACTAAAACAACTACCCTTAGATTTTAATCTACGAATGTATCTTAAAATCATCTATGTTTTTAAAGCTTAAAGAACCAAATCGAACCCACATCACGTGTATCCGGCAACCGTCCGGACGACCACATGTTTTGTGTTATCAATTTGACCGGTCCAACGACCGATCGCACATTGCGACTCTTAATGAGACTTTGATCACTCTTGATCCTAAGGCATGTTTAGTCTCATCCTTTCCGACTAGTACCTAGGCAACCGTCCAGAGCAACCTAGCAAAATCCGCCTATAAGATGGCGTGTGGTTGTCCATGTCCGGTAACTGGGATGGGCAGACATGAAGGACCACCCCGTATCTACACTATGGCTTAGGCAACGGTCCAGGGCAAATGGGAGTGTAGATGGTCAGGTGCTTCTCATAGGATGGCAGGGATTTCTTTATGTGCGGGTAGTAAAACTAACTCTAAGTAGTTTATAACAATCCTATTCTGCATGCAGTTCAAATAGGAATAAAGCACCAAGCATGTTAACACAACTTTAACACATAGAGTTTCGTGAAAGGAATGTTTGTGTGGCACTAGGTCATAACCTAACGTGTGATGAGGCATAAATGAACACAAACAATCGCATGCAATTAAAACAACATTTTAATCCTCTTATTCGTTTCACAAAACTTAAAGCGAGATTAATCCAGTTTTCTCAAAAACATTAACCTCTTTTAAAACTCATTTTAATTTACTAAAACTCCTTTTAAATCTTATAAAAACCCTTTTATAATTTTTTTTTAAAAAAAATTCAAGTCATGTGCGCAAAACTCGTTTTAAGGCATTTCATAAAATTCACATTTAGACAAATAAAAGATTTGCATTTTCTAATTTATAGTTGCATATGTCGGTTCAACTAATATGAACCCTAAAACAAAAGTAAGTATAAAACTTCCTTTTATCTTAATGACTCGTCTAAGCTCCCACTCAATTCAAGACATCTATTGTCGAATAAACGAGATTCCGAATTGGTTTATGTTTTCTGCATAATTTCGAAATTTTGAGCACCATTTTATAAAATTTTATATTTCAAAAATCTTATTTAATTAAACCTTTAATTTCTAAAAACAATTTTATACTCAAAATTAATTTAAATTTATCGAATGAATTTAAAAAGGAGAAAACAACCAATCACGACGCAATTCATCTCTATGGAATACTATAAACAATATGCAAATACTTAAAACACATAATTTAGTGACCAAGCCAAATAATCTACATAAAAGGTCACACGGTCGATTCGAGCCGATATGCATAAACATACGGGTTCAATTAACCGATTGATTTATAAACTCTTATAAATCATTTATCTATTTTAGCCACAAATATCCATGCATGATCTACGCTCTGATACCACTGTTGGGTTTCCGTTAATCGCGCAACTACTTTGGGTCTACAATGAACGTTCTATTTCCACAAGGTTATCAGAGTCATTTATAAAACATGAGTGGTATCTTTTGTAAATAATTAAAACCTTTAATTATTTCAATTTAAAACAATTTTATATTATTAAAAGCATGTTTCAAAAATCGTGAACGTTCCTAGGTAATTCTCGTTAGTCTCATAAACGAATTAATATGATTAATTCGTTTAGACAATTAATCTAGTTTAATCGTCTAAGACTAACTCTATTAGCTATAAGCGGAATGATTAACGAAACAATTAATCTAGTTTAATCGTCTAAGACTAACTCTATTAGCTATAAGCGGAATGATTAACGAAACAATTAAATCTAGTTTAATCGTCTAAGACTAACTCTATTAGCTATAAGCGGAATGATTAACGAAACAATTAATCTAGTTTAATCGTCTAAGACTAACTCTATTAGCTATAAGCGGAATGATTAACGAGACAATTAATCTAGTTTAATCGTCTAAGACTAACTCTATTAGCTATAAGCGGAATGATTAACGAAACAATTAAATCTAGTTTAATTCCCTAAACATAATCAAAGCCAAGGACCTAATATGCAAGCAAATATAGCAAACTAATATAAATAAACATAATTAAATATAACGAAAGAACACTAACCTTTTAGCGCGCGAAAACCCTAATAGAAGTCGACACCCTCTCGAACCACGAATCGAACTCCTTGCCACGAACTAAGAGTCCAAGTGTAGAACTCCTCAAGAGGTGCACACACACGAACAAATCCCCAAGACTAGCTAGTTGCTAGCCTTAACTTGTATTATATATATATATATACGAGCATGGTGCCCGCGCAATGCGGCGGCGGTAACGGCGACGGCGGTATAGTGGTGTTGGTGACGCGTGGTGATGACATCGACAATTGGTGTCGAGTGGTGTAAGTTGATGTTAAGATAATAGAAATATTTTATAAGATAAGGACTTAGAATGTAAATTAGCAAGATAAGGGTTTAGGGTGTAAATTAATTCATTAAGGGCAAATTTGATAATTTATAAAAACCCTTCCATAGTGGGGTGTTTATTAAGGGCAGTTTAGTAATTTTGTATGTAACTTTCTTGTAACACTTTCCATTTTGAGGGGGTGGATAATTTTTAATAAGGAGTATAGATATATATATTAATATATAACATATAACTATTGTGCAAAAGCCATCCAGGAAATAGTGGTTACTGTTCGTCTGAAGTTGTTTTCATTCCGCTACAAGCCTAATTGCAGAGTGGATCGCATGCTGGACATTTGGAAGCTGCCAACTTCTTTAATTAGAAGAAATATGTAGGCGTGTTCGTCTTTGAATATATTAGGTTGTGTTTTCTTCTAGTCGTGTTGTTTAAATTACGTCTAGTAGTCGTCTTTGCTCATGTGAGAGGTTTGTCACTTGTTACGAGTGTAGGTTGTTGTGTTTAGGGTATCATGTAGACTGGCCTGTCGGTTTACATGTCTATTGCTTTGCATGTCTTTGTACTAGTCATATTGGCACTCAGTCAATATGCCTGAACTTTATTTGTTGGTATATATAAAGCCAACCAGGGGTGACGGCCTTTTACCGAAAAAAAAGAGATTTTGACCCAAGCAAGAGAGAGAGGGACGATTTCAAGATGTTGAGAAACCTAAGAAATCCCATCTATTTATAAGGGTTAAAATCTTTGGGGTTTTCTCTAGGTTTCCTATGTGGGATAGGAAAAGGAAACTTCCAAAAATCCTTTTCCTCCCTCCCCTCTAATTCGTGACCGACCCCATGGGGTATACATGGACCAATCTTGTTTGGTCCATGATCAAATGGATTGGTCCATGGTGCTTAGGTACCCGATCCGATTTTTAACCCGATTCACGGTTTCGACACGAAAATCATTTCCAAATCTATTTTTGGAAAGTTCTTATATTTTACATATTTTTACAAGTTCAACTAGCCTTTCAATGTTTTTCGCGTGTGACCCTTCTTGGATCATATATAAACGGCCGTATAAATTTCGTTGAGATATTTCCATAATTCTAACACTAAGTATACACAATCATGATCTCCCGAAATATAATGTTCCCAAGATATTTAATAATTTTCATTGATTTTCCATAAATATCAAACTTGATTAGCACATAAAGATTTCACAGATATGATGCACAAATACTTCCTACTATGTATGATACGTGAGGTTCTTAGGTTATACTCTAGGCAAATCCACCCAATTCTCTATAACCACGGCTCTGATACCAATATGTCACACCCCGGCTAAGACGGAAAACTCGGGATGCAACGATAAGCACACGCGTCATGGATGTTACATAGAGTAACTACATGATTACATAAAACAAACCACATTTCATAAAATACAAACATAAACATTCAACATAAAGTCATATCCAAAGCAAACATAGATAAACTCCCACGCAGGGGATAAGCAGTTAGGCATAATGCCATAGTCTAAACACAAAGCAATAACAAAAACAGAAGATAAGCAGCTTCAAATCCTAAGTCTGAGTCTGCTAAAGGCCACCATGCTATCCTCCTTAGCCACCTCTAACATGATTAACTTGCACACCTGAAAGGATACTAAAAGCGTCAACACAAAGGTTGGTGAGTTCGTAGGTTTTGTATGCATAATTGAATATCTGTGAATATATATGAAGCCTCTTACGGTCATAGACATGACATGGCTATATATTGAAGAATGTTCCAGTTTGGGTTAAATTGCATGACGTACCAATGGTAGCTTATACTGATGATGGGCTGAGTATGTTATTATCTAAAGTTGGTAACCCTAAACATATAGATTCGTACACCTCTGCTATGTGTATAGATGCATGGGGAAGAAACAGCTATGCCAGAGCTATGGTTGAGCTGGATGCATCTCATCCATTGAAAGAAATAATTGTTTTAGCTATCCCCAACCTGCTTGATGAAGGATACACAAAAAATAACATTAGAGTTGAGTACGAATGGTCACCTCCTAGGTGTTCTGGTTGCTGTGTATTCGGTCATTCTGATACACAATGTCCATTGGTGGTGAGAGAAGCGAAAAAGGCTGAGAAAAAAGTGGATGATGATGGTTACGAATTGGTCAAGACCAAGAAGAAAGCTAAGCAAGGGTTTCCAGTTCCAAAACCTAAGCAAATGTTTGTATATCGACCTGTTGGAAATAATAGTGCGACTGTAGTAAACAATAATAAGGGTGGTGATAAACCGAGTACAAGTACTGTCCAAACTAGCAACACTTTTGGAGTACTCAGTACTGATGATGATCCATTAGAATCGTCAAATGAAGTGGGGGAGATGGAGTCAGGGATTGAACATCAACAACGATCCAAAAATAACAATGAAGACAAGAAATCAGATAGTACGGAAGTGATAGATAACGTTACTGAAACATCTGATTTTATGACTTCTGGTACCCATCCGGGGACTACAAACACAGGGGGAAGCACTCCTGAAAATGTAGTGTCCAATGGGTAGCATAGCCTCTTGGAATATAAGGGGGATGAACCGCCCGCTGAAACAAAAAGAGGTTCGTCAGGTGGTGAAGGATAATCATCTCCATGTTTGTGCTATTATGGAGACACATGTTGATATTTCTCGAGTTTTTGATGTTTGCAAAAAAGTATGTGGAACTTGGGACTGGAGTTCGAATGGGTGTCTATGTTCTAAAGGAACCCGTATCATTATTGGATGGAACACCGAGCTGGTTGACCTTATGGTGCTTGCACAATCAAGCCAGGTTGTTCATACGCAAATTGTATATAAGCTCGATAAAAAATCTCTCTTTTGCTCCTTTGTTTATGCAGATAATCACTATAAAGATCGAAGAGAGTTATGGGACAATTTGTCCTTACATAAACAGTTTGTGAAGAATAAACCATGGGTTATACTTGGAGACTTTAACTCATCTCTTAACCTTGAGGACAGCTTGTTTGGTTCTTCAAACATTACTATTGGAATGAGAGAGTTCAAAGAATGTGTCGATAATATTGAGGTGATGGATGTTAATAGTAGTGGACTTCATTACACGTGGACTCAAAAGCCGAAGAAAGGGATTGGAATTCTCAAAAAGATTGATAGGGTGATGGGCAACATTGAGTTTATGACTGAATTTCCCACTTCCCATGCTATTTTTCAACCGTATAGAGTCTCTGATCACTCACCTTGTATCCTCAAAATGCCAGGTATTACTCGTGACAAACCAAGGCCTTTCAAATTCTCTAATTTCTTAGTCCACAAACCTGCATTTAAAGAGGAAGTCGAGACAGCATGGAAGACTCAGGTGGAGGGTTTTGCTATGTACCAGGTTGTGAGGAAACTAAAATTATTAAAGTCACCTATGCGTAAGCTATTATATGCTAATGGAAACCTTCATGAACGAGTCAATAAACTAAGGAACGATGTGGATTTGGTTCAGAAAGCTATTGATTTGGACCCCGGAAATGCTGCCCTTAGAGAAGAAGAAGTGAAATATCTGAATGCATATAAGGAAGCAATATTGGATGAGGAGCGGTTTTTGAAACAGAAATCCAAAGTTGAATGGTTACAAGTTGGTGACTCGAACTCATCTTACTTTCACAATTCTCTCAAAACTCGTAACCATTTAAGCCGCATTGAACGAGTTAAGGACTGCCATGGGACTGTTTTTGAAGGAGGGGCGGCTATTAATGCTTTTATTGATCACTATACAAACTTTCTTGGTTTAGAAGGTAGCCACGAGCCACTCAGCAGTACGAGTTTGTTTGTTAACAAGCTCGACCCTCAAAAGGCTAGCAATATGATTAGACAGGTCACTCAGGAGGAAGTTAAGAATGCTGTGTTTAGTATTGGAGAAAACAAATCCCCTGGGCCCGATGGTTTCACTTCAGCTTTCTTCAAAAGTTCATGGGACATTGTAGGTGCAGATGTGTTTAAAGCTGTAAAGGATTTCTTCACAAATTCTCAATTGCTTCATGAGGTAAACCATACCCTTATATCTCTAGTCCCGAAGAAAACCACACCTGAAAGTGTGACGGACTACAGGCCTATATCGTGCTGTAATGTTATATATAAAATTATAAGTAAAATTATAACTGCACGTATTATGGAGGGCCTTGATGACTTGGTTGATATAAACCAATCTGCCTTTGTTCCGGGGAGGAAAATTTCTGATAACATTCTGTTCACTCAAGAGATAATGCATAACTATCACAGGAATGTAGGACCACCGAGATGTGCTTTTAAAGTAGACATACAAAAAGCATATGACACGGTGGATTGGCGATTTCTAAGAGCAACATTACTTGGTTTCGGGTTCAATGCAAAGATGGTGAAATGGATTATGGTGTGTGTCACTACAGTCTCCTATTCGCTTAGTATCAATGGGAACATATATGGCTACTTTAAAGGACGCCGAGGCCTAAGGCAAGTGATCCTATGTCGCCCTATCTGTTCGCTCTAGTGATGGAGGTTCTTACTCTACTGCTACGGAAAAATGCTACATCTTCCTCCTCTTTCAGGTTCCACAAAGGTTGTGATAAACAGAAGATCATCAATGTTTGTTTTGCTGATGACTTGTTCCTCTTTTCAAGAGGCGACACAAACTCAGTTAAAATAATAAAGGAATCCTTGAATACTTTTACAAGAACCTCTGGTTTAGTTCCTAGTGTAATGAAGAGCACGTCATTCTTTAGCAATATTCCTGACCTTACTAAGCAGGCCATTCGTTCTATGCTTCCTTTTGATGAGGGTAAACTTCCTGTCAGGTACCTTGGTATTCCTCTTATTTCATCAAGATTATTATATAAAGATTGCAAGATACTTATTGAAAAGCTTGACAAGCGTATTAGTGATTGGCGTAATAAGTCACTGTCCTTTGCTGGAAGACTCCAGCTGATTAATTCAGTCCTATCTTCTATGCACATATATTGGGCCTCGGTATTTACTCTTCCTGCGCGTATTATCAGTGACCTTGAAAAAAGAATGCGGGGATTCTTGTGGTCGCAAGGTGAGCCCAAAAAGGGGAAATCTAAAGCAGCTTGGAAGTCTATTTGTCTCCCTAAATATGAAGGGGGTCTTGGGATTAAAAGAATTGGGGAAGTTAATAATGCTCTGTTGGTTAGTCACGTTTGGAGCATTTTGAACCATCGTGACTCTATTTGGGTTAATTGGATTCATCTTTATAAACTAAAAGGAAGAAGTTTTTGGGATGTGAAGCCTCATGGAAGCATGACGTGGAGTTGGAGGAAGATTTTGGCAATTAGAGAGTTGGCTCGACCTCATATCAAGAACTGTATTGGTAATGGAATGAAGACTTATGCTTGGCATGATCATTGGAATTCGATTGGCCCTCTCTCTACTGTTCTTAGCCCGAGGACTAGCACCACAGCATGTTTTTCTCTTAACGCTAAAGTAGCTGATGTCTTGGCTAATGGTGCTTGGAAATGTCCTACCGCATGGCTGGATCTTTTTCCAGTTTTGATTAATGTCCAACCGCCCATACTACATGATCAGCAGGATACTCTAAGATGGTATGGAACTAATAATCAAGAAGCACATTTTTCATCTAAAAATGTTTGGGAAGCTTTCAGGTCATGTCAACCTGAGGTTACATGGGTCGACATTGTTTGGTTCTCCCAGTGTGTTCCACGCTATTCCTTTCATTTATGGCTGGTTTTTCGCCAAAAGCTTAAGACTCAAGATCGATTGAAGCCATGGGAAGCTGGGGGTGCTTATAACCTTAACCTGACGTGTTGCCCTTTGTGTCAACATGGCCAGGACTCTCATAACCATCTTTTCTTTGAATGTACTTTTTCGTTTCAGGTTTGGAATGATATAAAAGTTCTGGCTGGATTACACCATGTATCAGCGAAATGGGACGATATTGTTCTTGTCTGACGCCTCTCTCCAAAGTTAATTCTGCTCGAAGTGTTCTAGGAAGGCTTGTTGTTGTTGCATCGTCCTATTTCATATGGCAAGAGCGGAATGCACGTCTATTTACCAATAAAGCAAGAACTGTTCAACAGATTCGGGAGCTGATCGTTTATAATGTTCGACTTAAGGTTGCTTCTCTTAAGTTTAAACATACTAGTGAAGTTGGAAGCTTGCTGGAACAATGGAGACTACCAAAGGAGCTACTACTTGTTTAGTGTTTATATCTTTTCGTAGTATGTTATTTGGCTTGTATGTTGGCATTTCCCTAGTTTGAGAACGATATGAAATGTCAATGTAGGATAGTTGATAGTTGATCGGCTATTGCCTAGTTTACATATACATGGCATGTCATGTATATGAATTAATATGGTTCTCTGCCATATTACTTGTACTGAACCCTTAATGTTGTTATAAAAGTTGATCGGGGTATCCCTTTACCCAAAAAAATATATCATCAAGTGTCATACGTCAAAGACTTGGCTAGTAAGAATCCGAATATGAAGCCGCTTACGGTCTTAGACCTGACTAGATGAATACCATTGTGAGGTTGCTTACGTTCATAGACATGACCTGACTAGATGAATACCATTGTGAGGTTGCTTACGTTCATAGACATGACCTGACTAGATGAATACCATTGTGAGGTTGCTTACGTTCATAGACATGACCTGACTAGATTGCATACAGATGAATCTTCAATGAAATACCAAAGAATACAAACCATATCATAAAGTAATATAATAGTCACTGATAAAGTAATCAATGTAATCAGGACTTATAGTTAAAACAACCAGCCAAAGCATCTAAATGTATCCATAGTGTAATCAAATATGTATACCAAATATGTAATCAAGTATGTATCCAAAATTTGTAATAAAATATGTATCCAAAATATGTCATCAAGTATGTATCCAAAATATGTAATCAAATATGTATCCAAAATATGTAATCAAATATGTATACCAAATATGTAATCAAGTATGTATCCAAAATTTGTAATCAAAATATGTATCCAAAATATGTAATCAAGTATGTATCCAAAATATGTAATCAAAATATGTATCCAAAATATGTAATCAAATATGTATCCAAAATATGTAATCAAATATGTATACCAAATATGTAATCAATATGTATCCAAAATATGTAATCAATATGTATCCAAAATATGTAATCAATATGTATCCAAAATATGTATCAAGTATGTATCCAAAATTGTAATCAAATATGTATCCAAAATATGTAATCAAAATATGTATCCAAAATATGTCATCAAGTATGTATCCAAAATATGTCATCAAGTATGTATCCAAAATATGTAATCAATATGTATCCAAAATATGTAATCAAGTATGTATCCAAAATTTGTAATAAAATATGTATCCAAAATATGTCATCAAGTATGTATCCAAAATATGTAATCAAATATGTATACCAAATATGTAATCAAGTATGTATCCAAAATTTGTAATAAAATATGTATCCAAAATATGTCATCAAGTATGTATCCAAAATATGTAATCAAATATGTATCCAAAATATGTAATCATAAATGCATCCAAAATAAGTTGCCACAATATCATATGATACAATATCAAGTAAATACGGTTTGCCAGAAAAGAAGTTTGTATCTTTTCAGCCCCATAAAAACATGTAAAAAGGTACTACGAAACTCACCTGATGCTCGTCTGATAGCTAATTACACAATAAAGGCGAGTAGAGTATCCACAAGTATCAACGAGTCTCCGAGTTTACGAGGTTTAACTAATGTTGACTAGCTTTGCGAGTTTGACAATTTTGAGAGTTTTGACCATTTGAGTGTTCTGTCCATTTGAGTGTTCTAACCATTTGAGTGTACTGTCATTTGAGTGTTTCTGGCCATTTGAGTGTTCCTAATCATTTGAGTGTTTCTGACCATTTGAGTGTTTCTGACCATTTGAGTGTTCCTGACGATATGAGCGTTTTTGACCATTTGAGTGTTCCTAGCCATTTGAGTGTTTTAGATTTGATTGTTTTTTGCCAGATTTGTGTGTTTTCCATAAGAACTCTCAAAACATGTTTTTGTTAAGGTTGTTGTTAGATTCAGAAATCCGGTTGTACTTTTACGTTCCTTATCACTATATAAAAACAATATTAAGCTTACGGAGTCTAAAACGGATTGTATATATGAGACCCATTTGTTAAGAAAGTTTAAGAAAAGTTACTAAATCATCAAAAAGAAGGAGACTTTGTTTACGAAAACACACGCAACTTTAGATCTAAATATAGTAGATGTATTTACAACTTTTGGTAGTAAAAAGTTAGAAACTTGACAATAGAAACTTTCAAGATTTAGTTAAAATCACAAATTTTATAAGAAAAGAAAACACAAAGATTTTGTTCTTTGACTCAAAAATATGAAATGGATGATGAATATAATGATATTTTGTTGTTAGATTTATAGAATACAAAAGAAAAAGATGCTTTTTAGGTAAATAAATTTTTGTGTGTTCTTGTGTGATTTGAGAGGATATTTTGAGATTTGAGATTTGAGTGTTGTGTGTTTTGTTTCTTTGTTTTTTTTTCCTCCTATTTGAGTGTTCTCATGGGTTTATATTGAGGAGTGGGAAGGACATGCGGAATTTTGAGTGTTCCCAAATTTGCAATAACTTCACTATTATTATTACTAACAACCAACATTTTATTCGCTAACCATTTTCATAAACTATATATTCAATAAATCTTCTACTTAGCTTCCGACACATTAGTTTTGCTCCACATTTAGCAACACAGATAGTTTCTATAAATAAGTCTACTCGACGGACACGATTACTGATTCTCGCTAAGAAAGTTGGTCGCATTGCATCCAAACCACAAAATGTTATCAAATCTAAATCGCGGGTGTTACACATCTTGACGATAAAATGTATATGTAGTAATACACATATATCTAATCTCGATTAAGAACAGTCTGCACATACGAGTCACAATAAATGGACCAGTGGTGGATTGGTGATGCTCATGACCATGGGTCCACACCATGTCACCATTGTGTGGGACTCATGGTCAGACCAGGGGCGGATGTACCTTTATATGACCGGGGGTACTGCCCCCTATGTTTCCAAAATCCGTTCAATTGGTTGTGTCTTTTATTATTAAGAAAACTTAAACTTTCGTTAGTATAATACTAGGTGCCCTCTGTAACATCCCGAAATTTTAAAACAAATAAAATAAACCTTTATGATAGTTTTAACATTAAAATAGTTTCCTAGCTTTTTATTTTAGAAAACGGGGTTAAATTGGTCGGAACTTTAGCGGATAGCGGGTATAATACCCTCTTTATTTGGTTAAAAACGTGGCAGGAAGGGGGCATGTCCAGCCATCCATCCTTTTGTGACTCACCACCCATTTACCTCTTTTTCTTCTTCTTCTCTTAATTCTATTCTAAATCAAACTTCAATCCAATTCTAGAATTATTCAACAATAACAATAACAATAACAATAATCTTCCAATATGCTTCTAAGTTGAAAGATTGAAGTTGAAAGTGTGTGGTGGTGCGTGGGCCGAAATCTAGAAGGAAGAAAAAGGGGAAGAATTGTGAATTAGAAATCTTAACCTCTTATCTTCCATTGTTGAGGTAATGATTCCTTAACCTAATTTGATTTCTATTTCTTGAATTAGGGTTCATATTATATGGAATTGGGGGTTTTTCTTAAAAGGGGTTAATTGTTTAAAATCAAGTTAGGGTTCATGTAATTTAATCAAAGTTGGGGTTTTGGTTGGGTTGCATGATAGATTTTGTTGTATGATAGTGAGATTTAGTTGGACAGATTCCGTCCCTGAGTTGAAACGAGTTAAACACCCTCATGACAGAATTTTCACTTGTTTAGTCCTAAAAAGAAAATGTAGGTTATTGTGTTAAGCAAATTTTGCCACTGGAATGGGTTGAAAATACGAAGTAGAACTCCAGTTATGAATTTTTGAATTCAGTAGCGTCATGCTGATCTTTCAGCAAAAATGATTCTGTGTCAGTTTTTAAAACGAGTAAAACTCACGTATATGAGTCAAATCTTGTGTTGGTCACTGAAGATAAAATGTGCTAAAATGTGTTAAGAAGAAGTGGCCACTGGAATGAGGTCAAAATATTGTGTAGAACTCAAGTTATGGTCATTTGAAGTCAGTAAGGTCAAAGCTGTTTAACAGCAGCAGTTTTGGTTTTTAAAACGACCAGAAGTCACCTTTTAAGGACAATTCACATATTGGTCACTAAAGATAAAAGGTAGGTATACGTGTCATGTAAACTTGGCCACTGGAATCATGTTAAAAGAGTAAGTAGAACTTGAGTTATGCTTGTTTGAAGTCTGCTAGGTCAAATATGAAAACGATGGTTTTGATACGAAAGTAACTTTTGGCCAATTGAAAATGATATAAGAGATACATGTTATGTGAACCAACTCAAGATTAATATAAGATTGTAAATGATGGGTTGGGTGTTGAAATGCTAGTGATTATGGCTAGGTGACCTTATACGTGATGAATGACCATATGTGTGTTTTTAATGTGAATTGATAGGTGATTGCAAAATACGTTGTTTTATGGTCATCTTGCAATTGTGGTCGCAAATAAGGTGAGTGTATATGCATTTGATCATGTTCTTGTTATTAGGGGTCATAGGTGGGTAAATTCCTATGACCCTTTGATTGTTAAGGGGTCGTAGGTGGGTAAATTCCTATGACCCATTTGATTGTTGTGAGAGCTAGTAGGTGGGTAAATTCCTACTAGCCAAATTGTGATTAAGAGTTAGTAGGTGGGTAAATTCCTACTAACCAAATTGTGATTAAGAGTTAGTAGGTGGGTAAATTCCTACTAACCAATTTGTTGTAAGAGATAGTAGGTGGGTAAATTCCTATTAGCCAAATTGTGATTAAGAGTTAGTAGGTGGGTAAATTCCTACTAACCAATTTGTTGTAAGAGTTAGTAGGTGGGTAAATTCCTACTAACCAATTTGTTGTAAGAGCTAGTAGGTGGGTAAATTCCTATGACCCATTTGATTGTTGTGAGAGCTAGTAGGTGGGTAAATTCCTATTAGCCAAATTGTGATTAAGAGTTAGTAGGTGGGTAAATTCCTACTAACCAAATTGTTGTAAGAGTTAGTAGGTGGGTAAATTCCTACTAGCCAATTGATTGTTGTGAGAGCTAGTAGGTGGGTAAATTCCTACTAGCCAAATTATTTGTGAGAGTTAGTAGGTGGGTAAATTCCTACTAGCCAAATTGTTGATTAAGACTAGTAGGTGGGTAAAGTCCTACTAGCATTATGATTGATATGGATGAAATGACTATCAAATGATAGGCTATCATTGATGCACTTTTGTATGGTAACTTGTTTATGATTGTATGTGTATGCATTCACTAAGCGATTAGCTTATCCTTTTAGTTGTTTATCTTTTTATAGGTTGTCCCGGATGCGGAAGAAAGTTAAGTAATATAAAGTTTGAAGTTGAAGATGCTTTATGGATATTGATTGTTTTAGCTATATGCGGATAATGGTATTGGTAATAGGACCCTTAGTGACCCCTTTGGAACTATCGGCTCATTGTACTCTTGTTACGTCATTTTTGTAAAGTTATTATGATGTCTAGTGTTAGACTCGAGTTTTGGTCATTTTAATGGGTCGTTTGGTAGTAGTGACGTATTGATCACAATTAAATGTGTTTTGGAAAATCTAATAATCCGTAACAGGTTTGGATGACGATTTTACGAACGGGTCATGCCGAAATTTCTAATTTTGTACGTCGTCTTTTGTAATGTGTCAACTTGGGTAAAATGACCCGTTTCGTTGTAAATGCTACACTTGGTCAAATGAAAGCTTTTGGAATTTTGAATGATGTGTCTTTAACTCATTTTGAAGTTTGGTAAAGGGATTTAAGGTCTGAATATGATTGTTAAAAGTTTGCAAGTCTTTTGAAATGTCAAAGTGGGTTTTGTGAATTCTGGACAGAAGTTTCCCACTGCGCCGCAGTGGGAGGATTCAGCCCCACTGCGCCGCAGTGGGATATTTCCCACTGCGCCGCAGTGGGAGGATTCAGCCCCACTGCGCCGCAGTGGGATATATAAAAAAAAAATCCTTATTTTTCTCGTAAATCGAGTTGTGTCGTTACAAATGGTATCAGAGCCGTGGTTTAAGGGATTTAGGTATTTTATTTTACAAGGATACCTAGACTTAAACCATAGACGTGACTTGGCCTTATGTGTATAGTTTGGTTTCTAGTGACATACAGAAGTATTTAGCGAAGTTCACTTGAGGTGTTATAATAAGTAATTATAATAATGACTGCAGCGTTATTATGATCACATATTATAATAGCTCAAGTTAAGTCCGTTAAATATGGAAGTATGTTAGTGTGAAGCCATAGGTTGGAAACCTTATTTGGCAATGTGAATTGTTTTATGATTTTACTCGTTGATATCTAAATATGATAGAATATGAGATTTGCATGCTAACTGGTTTATTGAATGGTAAGAATTGAAAATTTGAGATTGGTTTATGAGTTAATATATTGCTTGATGATAGTAAAGAAGAAGGTGTGATAAATACATAGTAAACGTGAAATGCATGCTAATGTGTATTTGCTTGTTTGTATGCGAATGTGATAGAGCAAAAGTTTTACTTGAATAATCGGCAATGAGGCCATAAAAGTGGAATTTGATTTATAAGTTTAAAAGATGGTTGTCACTTATAAGGAGAAAGTATGTTGATAGTTGATGAATGTTGAATGTATGCGAATGAAGTGTGACATTATTTTGTGTAAGACCATTGGGTAGTAAGACCCATGGCATCGTTATTATTTTGGTATAAGACCATTGGGTAGTAAGACCCATGGCATCGTATTTATTTGGTTTAAGACCATTGGGTAGTGAGACCCGTGGCATCATTATTGTGTTAAGAAGGCCATACGAGATATGGCGATGAGAATCAGTTGTGCAGTAATGTGATTTAATTGGCTGATTAATGTTATGAAGGCACATTATGTATGTTAATATAAGGTTGTAAAGTTGGAGACTCATAGTCTAAATAAGTTTGCGTAGATTATATGTCGAAAGACCATATGAAGTATGATAAAAAGCAATTGAGCAGTAACATGTTTAAATTGATAAGTTTAATGTGATGAATACATGTTACATGGTAGTATAAAGTCGTAGAGATTGGGACTTCTATTATCAAGATGATTGTATAGTAGATGTTAAAAGACCATACGGAGTATGGCGAATGTGTTTTTGATTTTGATTGACATGCTTTCTTGAACGAGTATTTGACTACTTGAAGTATGATGATAGAAGTTAAGATGAAATAAGCATTGTAAGAACGTGAGGATATTATGGCAACAAGGAACTTGTAAACGATAAGTATGGTAGTTATAAAAGCTAAAGCCTAATCTAAAATCTTTTGAGCCAATTTGTTTTCTTTCACTTCGGGAGCATGCGATATAATGTTGAGAAAAGATCGTTTATATGTGAAGGACGCCAAATTTCATGGAAGGAGAAGGCGACCTAGTTGAGAATCCCTGTTGTAATATTACAATTGTTTTCGTCGGAAGAAATGAAGCGGTCAGTTGATACTTTCGCTTGTGCGTTATGACAGTCATGGTATGGCAGTTAAGTCTCTTATTGTTGAATCATCAATGCCAAATGGAATCACGGTCTATGGAGAATCTTCTTGCTATTCGTGATTATCCCAAATACTTTTACGTGAATTGTATTCGTTCTAGCCGTTTCAAGTGATTCCCTTCGTTCCAAGAGGTGCGATTATGTAATTAAAGGAAGCAGGAGGCGTGTGCGTTTAGTCACTTGTGAGCTCAATAAAGTAACAATCGGAAACGAGTACCCGTTGTTAAAATATGATGTTCTATTCGATCTTTTAGTGACAGTTCCTTATTATTTCTTAGACGAAATTCTCGATTCCGTTTCATTAACATAAAGCACGTGATGAAGATATTTCAGATAATGTTGTTCATGCTCATTATGAGCACTTCGAATTCGTATTTATGCTCTGTGATTACATTGATGTTCTACAAGTTTCATGAATCTTTTGGACTGCAATTCTCATTCTTTATGTGATAAGTCCGTAGTTGCTTTCTTTGACCACGTTATGTTTATTCTAAACGTCAATTCATTCACGAAGTTCTTTTACAAGAGGCCGAGGAGTATTGTAAAGGGAAGAGTTTCATGTCAATTTGTTAGATGAACTATCTGATTTGGAAAAAGTGTTATTGCGATCGCGTGGTTACCTAAAAGAGAGAATGAGGTTGATTCGGCTTGGATTAGTGTGGGGACGAAGTGGAGACAACCTACAAGATCAATACAGATTAGAAGTTTCGTAGTTGACAAGAGATAAATGTCGCTTTACTTTCGGCTTGGATTAGTGTGGTGACGAAGTGGAGACAACCTACAAGATCAATACAAATTAGAAGTTTCGTAGTTGACAAGAGATAAATGTCGCTTTACTTTCGGCTTTTTGAAGATAGCCTCGCCGTTGACCGAATTAATTAGAAAGAATGTGAAGTGAACTAGGAGAAGAGAATGAGAAGTTAAACGAAATACTAAAAGAACTCAAGAAGAATCGTTTCATTCGCGGTTTAAAGTCCACCGGAGTTGTTTTCACTCTAAAATTTTTGGTGTTTTTTTTACAATTAAAATGTCAAACTTACCACTTGATTTTGATCATAGGAGTCTTAAGTGTTTTCTTTTCTTTTCGAACAACTGTTTTAAGAGTTGACGAACTCTTTCCAAAGATTACGTCAATGAAGTTTGGTGTTACCCCGAGGTGACTCAAGTGAAGATTTTGCAACAAGAACCTAAACAATCGAGAATTCGAATCACACGGAATATTTTCTAAATAGTTATGCAATCTTATTAGACATCATGATAGAACTCAGAATTCTCACCTTAACGAAGTCAAAGCGATTTTGCTCCATGAAACCTATAAAATTTGAATACTTCTTTCGCCAGTATGACAAGGATGTGTCAAGATCTTAAGAGCGGTTATTAGTGATCTCAAACGAAGCGGAATCTTGTAAGCATAAATAACTGCTCTTTAAGGGATCATAGAATTTGCTCACGATCTCGTTAGAAGTCCCAGTATAGCACTAGCTATCGCCATAGTATTCAGATTTGCTTCCGTATGAAAGTTGTTTGATAAAAATGTCAATTCCCTATTCGTGTTAGAAAAGTGGGACACCAAGAGTTGCGTAGCACGGATATAGTGATGAAGATGTATATAAAGATCGAAATGATAAATTAACAACTCAAGCGGGTTAATATCGGCAAGAATCTTATGCGGATAAAGGAGAGAGACTTATCAAGTTCAATTTTGGTGATTGTGTAATATGAAGAAGTTATCTTTAGAGAGACGTGTTACAAGTTGCATATATAGAAAATCTAAGGTCTCGGTTTTCGATTCTTTCAAAATACTTGCTCAAATCAACAAGGTTACTATTTGTTTGGAATTTTCCGCAGAACTTCCAGGAATTTATTCTACCTTTCTCGTTTCTCGTTTTATGAAGTATTATACCGTCAAGGTTTCACGAATACTTATAATAGAAATCGAACTTTAAAATGAGTTTAAACAAGACAATGTCGAGGAGTCCGTGGCCTAGTGATGAAATATTTAAGAAAAATGTAAATCAAGACTATATTATGGTGCAAGGTGCTAGGGAAGCATGGAAGAATGTCGTATGTGTTAATGGGAAATTGAGAGAAAAGCTTTATTGCAATTTCGTCACTAGATGCGGTTTGGATCACGAGGTCGTGATCCGTTCCAAGTGGGGGAGAGTTGTAACATCCCGAAATTTTAAAGCAAATAAAATAAACCTTTATGATAGTTTTAACATTAAAATAGTTTCCTAGCTTTTTATTTTAGAAAACGGGGTTAAATTGGTCGGAACTTTAGCGGATAGCGGGTATAATACCCTCTTTATTTGGTTAAAAACGTGGCAGGAAGGGGGCATGTCCAGCCATCCATCCTTTTGTGACTCACCACCCATTTACCTCTTTTTCTTCTTCTTCTCTTAATTCTATTCTAAATCAAACTTCAATCCAATTCTAGAATTATTCAACAATAACAATAACAATAACAATAATCTTCCAATATGCTTCTAAGTTGAAAGATTGAAGTTGAAAGTGTGTGGTGGTGCGTGGGCCGAAATCTAGAAGGAAGAAAAAGGGGAAGAATTGTGAATTAGAAATCTTAACCTCTTATCTTCCATTGTTGAGGTAATGATTCCTTAACCTAATTTGATTTCTATTTCTTGAATTAGGGTTCATATTATATGGAATTGGGGGTTTTTCTTAAAAGGGGTTAATTGTTTAAAATCAAGTTAGGGTTCATGTAATTTAATCAAAGTTGGGGTTTTGGTTGGGTTGCATGATAGATTTTGTTGTATGATAGTGAGATTTAGTTGGACAGATTCCGTCCCTGAGTTGAAACGAGTTAAACACCCTCATGACAGAATTTTCACTTGTTTAGTCCTAAAAAGAAAATGTAGGTTATTGTGTTAAGCAAATTTTGCCACTGGAATGGGTTGAAAATACGAAGTAGAACTCCAGTTATGAATTTTTGAATTCAGTAGCGTCATGCTGATCTTTCAGCAAAAATGATTCTGTGTCAGTTTTTAAAACGAGTAAAACTCACGTATATGAGTCAAATCTTGTGTTGGTCACTGAAGATAAAATGTGCTAAAATGTGTTAAGAAGAAGTGGCCACTGGAATGAGGTCAAAATATTGTGTAGAACTCAAGTTATGGTCATTTGAAGTCAGTAAGGTCAAAGCTGTTTAACAGCAGCAGTTTTGGTTTTTAAAACGACCAGAAGTCACCTTTTAAGGACAATTCACATATTGGTCACTAAAGATAAAAGGTAGGTATACGTGTCATGTAAACTTGGCCACTGGAATCATGTTAAAAGAGTAAGTAGAACTTGAGTTATGCTTGTTTGAAGTCTGCTAGGTCAAATATGAAAACGATGGTTTTGATACGAAAGTAACTTTTGGCCAATTGAAAATGATATAAGAGATACATGTTATGTGAACCAACTCAAGATTAATATAAGATTGTAAATGATGGGTTGGGTGTTGAAATGCTAGTGATTATGGCTAGGTGACCTTATACGTGATGAATGACCATATGTGTGTTTTTAATGTGAATTGATAGGTGATTGCAAAAACGTTGTTTTATGGTCATCTTGCAATTGTGGTCGCAAATAAGGTGAGTGTATATGCATTTGATCATGTTCTTGTTATTAGGGGTCATAGGTGGGTAAATTCCTATGACCCATTTGATTGTTGTGAGAGCTAGTAGGTGGGTAAATTCCTACTAACCAATTTGTTGTAAGAGCTAGTAGGTGGGTAAATTCCTACTAGCCAAATTGTGATTAAGAGTTAGTAGGTGGGTAAATTCCTACTAACCAAATTGTGATTAAGAGTTAGTAGGTGGGTAAATTCCTACTAACCAAATTGTGATTTAGAGTTAGTAGGTGGGTAAATTCCTACTAGCCAAATTGTGATTAAGAGTTAGTAGGTGGGTAAATTCCTACTAACCAATTTGTTGTAAGAGTTAGTAGGTGGGTAAATTCCTACTAACCAATTTGTTGTAAGAGCTAGTAGGTGGGTAAATTCCTACTAGCCAATTTCCATGGCCATGTTGAAAATGATTGTGTGAGCTAGTAGGTGGGTAAATTTCTACTAGCCAAATTGATTGTGTGAACTAGTAGGTGGGTAAATTCCTACTAGCCAAATTATTTGTGAGAGCTAGTAGGTGGGTAAATTCCTACTAGCCAAATTGTTGATTAAGATTAGTAGGTGGGTAAAGTCCTACTAGCATTATGATTGATATGGATGAAATGACTATCAAATGATAGGCTATCATTGATGCACTTTTGTATGGTAACTTGTTTATGATTGTATGTGTATGCATTCACTAAGCGTTTAGCTTATCCTTTTAGTTGTTTACCTTTTTATAGGTTGTCCCGGATGCGGAAGAAAGTTAAGTAATATAAAGTTTGAAGTTGAAGATGCTTTATGGATATTAATTGTTTTAGCTATATGCGGATAATGGTATTGGTAATAGGACCCTTAGTGACCCCTTTGGAACTATCGGCTCATTGTACTCTTGTTACGTCATTTTTGTAAAGTTATTATGATGTCTAGTGTTAGACTCGAGTTTTGGTCATTTTAATGGGTCGTTTGGTAGTAGTGACGTATTGATCACAATTAAATGTGTTTTGGAAAATCTAATAATCCGTAACAGGTTTGGATGACGATTTTACGAACGGGTCATGCCGAAATTTCTAATTTTGTACGTCGTCTTTTGTAATGTGTCAACTTGGGTAAAATGACCCGTTTCGTTGTAAATGCTACACTTGGTCAAATGAAAGCTTTCGGAATTTTGAATGATGTGTCTTTAACTCATTTTGAAGTTTGGTAAAGGGATTTAAGGTCTGAATATGATTGTTAAAAGTTTGCAAGTCTTTTGAAATGTCAAAGTGGGTTTTGTGAATTCTGGACAGAAGTTTCCCACTGCGCCGCAGTGGGAGGATTCAGCCCCACTGCGCCGCAGTGGGAGGATTCAGCCCCACTGCGCCGCAGTGGGAGGATTCAGCCCCACTGCGCCGCAGTGGGATATATATAAAAAAAAAAATTCCTTATTTTTCTCGTAAATCGAGTTGTGTCGTTACACCCTCGTTTTCAATATTCAATGCCCTCTCCGAGGATTTTACAACCCATTTTGAAAGGCTTACTAGACATTTAAGTTTAACATTTTAATAAGCCTATGTCTTCTCATGTAGTACATTACAAAATTCAAATCACTTTTAGTTTTTTCAATCCTTTAAAAAGTTAAACACTACTAAAATTGATGTAAATTGCTTGTATCTTTTAAATCTACATTATATAATTTCTTTTGAATTGTTGTATTGTTATTGTTATGTAACTAATAAACACATATTCGTGATAAAGATATAACCTTTGTCAAAAGGTGTAGATTGGAGGGAACACCCCGATCCCTGGTACATCTTGTACCTAGCTTCCCCACCCTGCAAGGGGTCACTACCATTCAGACTCCTGTTCGTGGAAACCCATTGGTTAATAGGAACGAATACAAGATTCGAACCCGCGACCATCAATTTGTCAATAGGTCTCCCCAAGGGCCCCACGTGTGTGCGGAGGCAGGTACCACTGGGCTAATAACCCATTGGTAAAGCCTATTGTTACGTTCTTGCCAAATATAATAAGCAGCTGCAGCAACCAATAAACGACTTGTAACACTTTTTGCTGATCTTGATGTAGCTCGCGGGGTAAGAAAATCAACAACATCCTGCCACTTCGCTGCAATATGGTGCATTCCAGCTAAATGTTTGATTTTCTCCCAAACCTGTAATGAAAATGAACATTCAAAGAATAGATGGTTATGAGAATCAGGACCCCTCTGACAAAGTGAGCAACATTGGAGATTGAGGTTCATATTGCCCTCCACATCCCAATACTTCAGCCTATCTTGAGTCTTTAGTTTCCTGTGCATGATAAGCCACATAAGAAATGAGTGCCTGGGTATGCATTGAGAAAACCAGATTATCCTATGCCATGGCACTAAGTGTTCCCGTCTTCTGATCGAATTCCATGCTTCCCAAGTAGAGAAATTAACCATGTTGTCATTATAGTCTTTCCATTGTAGTACATCTCTAGATTCAGCCAATTGCACATTCGGAATTTGAATTAAAACCGGGTAAAGAGTGTACCAAGCAACTGGCCACGTCCAATTACCATTATTCCAAATTTCAGCCAGCCTAGACGAAAGACTGAAACCAGGGTCTCGCAATCTCTCTTGGGGTAATATATTGACTAAGAGGACATTGCTCAGCCCACTTGTCGTACCAAGCTGAGGTTGTCAAGCCATTACCTACTTTTGACCATATAAAAGGACGAACTTGGGGTCTTAAATGCAGTAGCTTTCTCCATCCCCAACTACAACTCGTTGAGATATGAATCTCCCATAAACTACGCCCCTTCAACCTATACGAGTGAACCCAGCGAACCCAAAGAGATTCCCTATTTGTTAGGATGTTCCATAAGTGGGTGGTCAGAAGCGCTTTGTTATGTATTGCAATTCTTTTTATGCCCAACCCGCCCTCCTGTTTGGGAAGACAAGCTACATTCCAAGAAACTTTTGCTTTCCCTTTCTTCATTGGGCCTTGACACCATAGAAAGGATCGCATTTTCTGCTCTAACTCCTTAATGACTCGCAAAGGTAAGCTAAGGACTGAGGCCCAATATACATGTAACGAGGATAGTACTGATTTAATCAATTCCAGCCTACCCGCAAAAGATAGCGACTTATTCCTCCAGTCTGTAATTCTTTTTTCCATTTTTTCAACAAGCACTCTACAATCCATATACAATAATCTAGAAGAGATAAGGGGAACACCAAGGTACCTGATCAGTAGGCAGCCTTCTTCAAAAGGTAGGATATTCATGATGGCCGATTTCATAGGATCAGACACGTTGCAGAAGAAGACAGTACTCTTCGGGAGGCTTGGAACCAATCCTTACATGTTAGTAAAATCCTATAATGCTTTCATGATGATCTTGACAGAAAGTTCACCCTTTGAAAAGATAAATAAATCATCTGCAAAACAAATATTCACAAGTTTCTCCTTTTCACATTTGCTATGGAATCTGAACTGTTTCGAATCCGCAATCGCTTTCTGTAAAATGAGCGTTAGAACCTCCATTACAAGTGTAAACAAATATGAAGACAATGGATCTGATGTGGAAATGTCCAGGTTCACTAAACTGAATGACACCAGTGAACTGGAGAAGTCAACTGAACGAACTGAACGAATAATGCCATCTGAACAGGCCATGCTAATTCTGCCAGCAATAGCCCATTTCAGACAAGTGTTCACTGAACCGGTCCAGTCACCAGTGGTAACACTCCTCCAGTGGAAATAATCTCCAGTGACAACCAGTTGTGATCCACCAGTGAAGTTCTCCACTGAAGCACTCCAGTTACCAGCTCCAGTCTCGTCTCCAGATGGATGCTCCAGATTTGAGTCTTCAGTGAAAGCTCCAGATTTAATTTCCAGTTTTCCAAATAAAGTTTGTTTCAGTCACGTGTTTGTGGACCCGATGAAGAAGGAATGACAGCTGTCAAAGAAGATAAAGGAGGAGCGTGTGACAACGTTAATCCTAATGGTTTGTGGGCCCTTGTGCAGAAGGAATTTTTCTAGAAGCTTTGTCTGTCCATTCCCTATTGGCTGATAAATTAGTGGTTGTCCTTAGCACATGACAGTTTTTTGATTATTTTATTGTATTTCGTTAATTCCTAGGTGATAGCATGTGGCTATAAATAGGGGCTCTTTTTCATTGTAAAAATCAAGTTATGTTGAATTAAATGAAATTAATAGAGTAGCATCTATTTCTTAAAATCTTCTTTTACCTTTAGAGATCTTTGATCTTGGTGGTTAGGAGTGACCCCTTTATCAATATTTGTGGTGGTTCGTCCTTTATCAAATATTGTGGTGAGGTCTAAATCTTCGGTTTCCTTTATCTGTAATCGTGGTGGCTAGACCTTTATCGATTATAGTGGTGGGGCGGAGTGTTTCCTTTATCCTTGATTCCGGTGGCTTGGCCTTTACGAATCTTGGTGGTGGATTCTTTTATCTATCATTTTTATTTTATTTCGTTAATTCCTAGGTGATAGCATGTGGCTATAAATAGGGGCTCTTTTTCATTGTAAAAATCAAGTTATGTTGAATTAAATGAAATTAATAGAGTAGCATCTATTTCTTAAAATCTTCTTTTACCTTTAGAGATCTTTGATCTTGGTGGTTAGGAGTGACCCCTTTATCAATATTTGTGGTGGTTCGTCCTTTATCAAATATTGTGGTGAGGTCTAAATCTTCGGTTTCCTTTATCTGTAATCGTGGTGGCTAGACCTTTATCGATTATAGTGGTGGGGCGGAGTGTTTCCTTTATCCTTGATTCCGGTGGCTTGGCCTTTACGAATCTTGGTGGTGGATTCTTTTATCTATCATTTTTATTTTATAGTCTTGTTTTATTGTTTGTTTCATGTTAAAATCCAGAAAATACCAAAAATAGTCTTCCGCTGTCGTTTGTCGCGTGATTTACGCATCAGGATCCCCCTGTCTAAGACCCCGCTTACCCTTAAAGTACCCATGGGTGTTTCCATTAATGCTTAACGAAAATGAAGTTGAGGTGACACACTTCATTATCCAATTGATCATGATAGGGTGAAAGCCAAAGCCAGAAAGAATCCTTCTCAAAAACCGCCAATCAACAGTGTCGTACGCCTTTTGGATATCAATTTTAAAAGGACCAACCTGTCGATGGTAACCATGCATAAGCTCTTGTGTAAGCAAGATATTATCTGAAATACTCCTACCCGACACAAAAGCTGATTGGTTTAAGCTCACAACATCATGTAATCCTTCCTTGATCCTATTAATAAGAATCTTACTAATACATTTGTAAATTGTATTGCAACACGATATGGGCCTAAAATCAGTAATAGATGACGGAGTAGTAACCTAGCCTAACGTATATTTAACAAATTGTCAAGTGCTTGATTAATGATTTAGACGTGGGTTGAAAGTGTTGTACAAAATTAGTGATTTATAAGTGTTGGAAAAAATTTCCCTATATGGCGTTGATATATGAATCTAAAGGTTAAAATTAGCCGTAAGTATTTTTAGACTTTTAGTTAAGGAAATAAATCAGCTGATAAATGCATGTGGTATTTATTCATATATCATGATTTCGAACTTTGAAGTTGATATGAATGTGAGATTTTAATTTGGAAAGTCATTTTGTAATAACATAGTCCGATTTATATTGACTGAAACTCTACTCACCATTAGACGGTGGGTTAAAGATGATCAAACCAAGTTGCACTTAATCAAATTAAAAAAAAATAAAAAATGCATAGAACACCAAGGTTAATAATGAAAATATCAAAGATGATAGGGAAGAAATCAAGAAAACCAAGGTGGCAAGATATAATGGACCCACAAATTCGTCAATGAAAAAACAAAGTTGTGGCTATGACCAGTTTCACGTAATCCACATGGCAACGCATGGCAGGCCAACCGAGATTACGCAATATACAAACCACATATCATATTCAATACTATTTCTTGCTAAATAAAACTCATCCACTACAAAATCTGCACTATTTTTCTCTCTCTTCTTTCTAAAAATAAATTACTTGATCATTTATTATTTCTTTAAACTTTTTATTAAGTAGCCATGACCACAGCCATTGCTACTGCTACTGCTGCAGCTCTATCTTTACCAATTTCGTTATCTAGATCATCTAAATTTGCCAATAGAAAGGTATGCTTCTGTTATTCTATAAATATGTTTTTTTCTTTCTATTTTTAGACGAAGTTTGTAGCCTTAATTCGTTCGTTCTAATCGTGCCTAAGGCATGATGAACCTAGCTAAAGGATACAATAACAATAACACCCGCTAATATGGGGTGGAGGTGAGATGTAGAAAGTTATATCTCTATATAGAGAGACCGACGAATTATTGGCATGCAAGTGTTAGTGTGTGTGAGTTTGTTGTATATGAGAAAATAGTGTATGTTACAATTAAGAGAAAACAAATCTGCATGTGGCCGCCATATAGACGATATTCAAACCTATAAGCATGTAGCTCTGTGTAGTACCGAGTAGTAGGTAATTTGTTACGAATTCTATATAGTAATAACTTTAGTGTCATTCTAGACAATGAACATTGTAACTTCATTATGATTGTGCCAAGATACAATTACGTAGCATGTTACAAAATTACTAATACATATGTAGGTTCAGACTTCAGACCTACAATGGTTCAGACTTCAGACCTACAATGGTTCAAAATTACTAATACATATTGTATGGTTCAGACTTCTAGACAATCAACTTTAACAATTTATTGTTATCACAATAAAAACAATTTTTTTTTTTTTTTTTTGTTGTCAAATTCTTACCGTAAATATAACAAGCTATTGTTTCAGTCTTTTAACTTCTTATGAAAATACTTTTACATCCACGTAGGGTGTTAGCCATTTATCCGTTGTTGCCTTTCAATAAAAAAAAACTTATATTGAAATGATTTTTATATGATAAGTCCCTAAAGCATACGTATATATGTATTCGTTTTAATCCTTTTGGTTAGATGAGTCAAACGGGCTAACAGGGAATTTATGGACCTAACTAGGTCGAGTAAAAAAGTTTCGTAGGCTAGGTGCAACAAATTATATTAAATAAACTAACATATATAAAATTTCGATAGGTTAATATTATGAAAAAGGTCTTCGATAAATAAAATTTGGATAGATTCAAAATAAAATAAAAAGATCTTAGAAAAACGACAAGCAAGAAACTACTATGCTATTGTTTTCTTAGTTAATGATAATATTATATGTATTGTCTAATGATAATATATTACAGTATATGCATATATTGTTTACAACAAAGTAAAAAGTGACTGCTCTCCTTATAAAAAGAAAAGAAAAGGGGCAGACAGTGATAGCGTCACAACGGCTTGATTACGAGATGAAGCACCGAATAAACTTTTTTTTTCTTTTATCCACAAAAGATGGTAACTAGGTTTTTTTTGTATGGTTAATTATATGCTTTAATTTTAGATTGTTGTTGGAATTAATAATGGGATTAGCTAATTACATATACGAATATATAACTTTAAATATCTATAACATTAAAATATAAATAATCAAGCCCCCTTAAAAAACAGGCCTCGGCCGGCCAACCACTTCATCCACCCTCTTAGCAGGCTATGCGGGCTAAGTGAATAAAAGTTCGATGGTGAAAACGTTGTCGAAGAAAGTTATAGGAGTAAAACAATAACTATTCTAAGTTTGGAGTAAAAATAAAATGATAAAATGTTGAAAATTTGGGATAAGTTAACCCATTATTAACCTTAGGGTTCGAAATCGAATAAATTGTGATACAAAAGGGAACATTGGGAAGTCTATTGGTCTTCGGCCACAACTTACAAGGCAACCGTTTGGTTATCTTATCCTTGTTTGTGGTTATTGTTTTTAAATAAGGACATGTAGAAACCAAAGATATGACACAAAACTAAGACATATTTACTTGTTTGTAAAAAAGATCTAATAATGGTATTTTAATTGGTGGAAAAGATATAATAAAATGTTTTATGGTTGCTATATTGGATATACAGTCATGTATTTTCAGTATGATGCATGGTCAATAAAAAAGGACTTGTGAATTTGGCATCATCTGATTTGATATCTTGGACTATAGGGTGTTAGCAGAGGGTTTGTGGTGTTTGCAATATCTGCCAGTGGGGAGGGAGGTGGACTAGTGGACAAGAAAAACTCATGGAGCAGTCTATTTAACGTCGAAGAGCCTAGGTCTAAACATCCGCAAGGTAAAGGGAAGTTTTTGGATGTAAACGAAGCGTTTGAGGTGGCTAGATATGATATACAGTATTGTGATTGGCGAGCCCGACAAGATCTTCTAGCAATCATGCTTCTACACGAAAAGGTAAGGACCTATTAAAATTTCGGTTGGTTAACAAACATAATTGATTTCTTGGCTTTAGTTTTGTACTTATCTCATAAAAATGGCTGCAGGTTGTTGATGTTTTAAACCCTTTGGCACGTGATTACAAATCTATTGGAACGTTGAAGAAGGATTTAGCAGAGTTACAAGAAGAGCTAGCAGAAGCACATAAACAGGTTAGGGAAAAGTACATGTATATGCATGAAAAAAAGGGTAATGGGAGGAACCCTAGCCCCGGTACCACAATTGGATACCCATCGACTCATCCTGTATGAGCCATATGATGCCGGTAAAATACCTCCATCCTAATCCCCACATGATCTGGGCACCCCGAAGGATCGAACCCGCGTATTTAAACTTCACATATGGGTCTAGGCTTCATTGGTAACGGGTACCTTAAAGGAATTGTTTTTTGTGCCCAGCGGGGATCGAACCTGAGGTCACCAAGTGTTTGTCTTACCACTAGGCTAATTCCTTGTTGGTAGTACCACATGCATGATTTTAGCGAAGGATGGATTATTGAATCCTGGTTTTTCTATCTATACCAAAGCTAATTATCATTAAAATGGCAGATGCACATATCAGAAGCAAGGGTCGGTGCGACCTTGGATAAGTTAGCACATATGGAAACTTTAGTAAATGATAGACTTCTGCAAGACAGGAACGCAACAACAACAGAGATCACAGTCTCATCTCCTAGCACTTCAAAAGCACCTCTAGAAACAGTTGAAAGAAAAAAACAACGCAAAAGTCTAAACGTGTCTGGTCCAGTGCCACCTTACCATCATCATTTAAAAAACTTCTGGTACCCAGTTGCTTTCACCAGAGACCTCAAGGAGGACACACTGGTAAGTAGTCTTTTGCAATTTTGTAGTTTATTTTAGTCATCAAAGAGTTATCTTGTTAACTTTATTGTTTGTAATTTTAAAAACATATAAAATTTATGATTTCAAAAAAGCAGATACCAATTGACTGCTTTGAAGAACCTTGGGTATTATTTCGTGGGAAGGATGGGAAACCCGGATGTATAAGGAACACATGTGCACATAGAGCATGCCCTCTTGATTTAGGATCTGTTAACGAGGGTCGAATCCAATGTCCCTACCATGGTAAGATCTTCAATACATTGGTCTTCCAATAAATGTACAATTAACGATTGATGAAACAATATCATTCACTTCTTGAACATGTAAAAGCTAAATTTAATCTTAAGTTATAAATTTAATTTCCAGGATGGGAGTACTCTACCGATGGGAAATGTGAAAAAATGCCATCAACAAAATTTGTTAACGTCAAGATAAAATCACTTCAGTGCTATGAGCAGGAGGGAATGATATGGATCTGGCCTGGAAGCGAACCTTGTTCCGCTACAATTCCTTCACTACTTCCGCCTAAGGGATTCCAAATTCATGCTGAGGTATTTCAGAGAAGCCTTTTTATCGTGAAATAGTTGAAACTCAAAAACATATTGTTAGGTTGTATATATCACCAGAATAATAATCATTATAATTTATCAACTTACATATAAATTATAATAATTGGGAACTGCAGATCGTCATGGAGCTACCAGTAGAGCATGGACTACTATTAGACAACCTGTTGGATCTTGCACATGCACCCTTCACCCACACTTCCACATTTGCCAAGGGATGGAGTGTTCCAAGGTTCGCTTTCATGCTAATTTGTGGTCACTTTTTATAATTAGAAGCGGATCATCCTATTGTGCTGGTCCTGAATAGAGGATGCAGTTTTGACCCTTTCACTTATGATGAGAGTTGACTTGATTCAGGTTAAATCTTACCTCAGTCGGGTAAAATCAGAACAACTAGCTTATAGGAACCAGATCAAATAGATTGAAAGGTCGCCCGAAGTTTGCATAAGATCATCGATTTTTCAAAAACTATTTTACAAGTGAAACAATATAATCTGTTTCATAAGTATTCTTAATATTTTTATTTTTTAACAAAAAGTGTTTTGGGTCAACATAACCTGATCATCCCTATTACTAAAACTACTTCTCAAAACTGTTTTTACCCGACCCACAAGCCTTGAACATCGGAAGATGATGTTAATGGCTTTAGACTATTAGATGATTAACATCTTCTTTCTTACTGCAGCATGGTTAAATTTTTGACCCCATCATCCAGCCTTGAAGGATATTGGGATCCATATCCAATAGATATGGAATTTCGTCCTCCTTGTATGGTCTTGTCAACCATTGGAATATCGAAACCTGGGAAATTGGAGGGGCAAAGCACCAAGCAGTGTTCAACACACCTTCACCAACTACATGTATGCTTACCATCATCAAGAAATAAGACAAGACTATTATATAGAATGTCACTTGATTTTGCTCCGCTCTTGCAATACGTTCCTTTCATGGACATCCTGTGGAGGCATTTTGCAGAACAGGTAAACAATGTTTAATTACAATTACACTCATTGATCTTTGGCTTTATCTTTGACTAGGTATGTTATATATATATGGTGCTTTTTGGATAAAAAGTCGAAACCTTGCATATGCTGCTCATAACTTATTAGAATCATTTATGTTCATGATACTGATTGCTAGATATGGTACATTTAAGGTATAGAAAGATAGAATCAAAAAAAAGATTAGAAGTTAGATTAAAATGAAACAATTGAGTTGGACGGGTCAATAGTCTCCCAAAATCTATTTCCTTTAGAAAAATGGGACAAATAATGTTTCAAGTCCCCCTGACGCTATCTATACCAGAAAATCACCTATTTTGGCCTGAACCTGTTTTCACCTATTACCAGGCCATTCAACCCTCTGTTCTCTGGTCTCATTGCACATTGCTCTCCTAGTCCCCTTGTTTACCTCTGTGTGATAATGCAATGTAGTTTCTTGAAATCTATATTTCATGGATAATTCCAAGTAAAAAGGCCATTACCCTCGTAAAGGTTAAAGTTTATTGATGATAATATGTATGAAAGTAAAATCTTCAAGCTAGTTTCATTAGTTATCAGAGAACGTAATACATGCCTATCAAAGTGCCAACATCCAGCTTTTACGAAACATACTTATCACATGATCATATGGCAATGTGATAACTTTATTGTTATTGAATCTTGAACCTTAATATTTATCACAGGTACTAAATGAAGATCTACGGCTTGTACTTGGCCAGCAAGACAGGATGATCAATGGGGAAAACGTGTGGAACATGCCAGTATCTTATGATAAGTTGGGAGTAAGATACAGGTTATGGAGAAATGCAGTGGAGGAAGGAGTTAAACAATTACCATTCAGTAAATAAATCTTTACAAACTAATTTTTTGGATCCAATTTAACTTTTTTACTTGGTGTTTGGCATCAACCCATGAAGAAGCATTGGCGAGTCATAGAAGAACACACGACTCTACACAATTCTGTAATTATTTTCTTCAGGTTGGTTTCTACTGAGGCTTGTAAATCAACTGTCAAATAATGAGACAAAATAGATATGGTTTCTACAATTAACCTTATCTTTGTACAGAGTTTTCTCACATTCTTTTGGCACATTGTTGGCATCCATTGATTGCCCCTGAGATTGTGTGAGGATTAGTGTACTCAAAGATCTTCAATCTTGTAGTAATAAATGCTGAGTTAGGTTGTATTTTGGTATGTGTTTAGTTCAATCTAGAATTTGTACAAGTCGTGTTGCATTGACCCAACTTCCATATATCCGAAGTAACAGAATAACGTAGGCTTAAGATTCTATTGTCGATATGATATTTACGTATATAAAGTTATCTTTTGTGTTCTAATTCATGGAACGATTAATAGGTTCTCAAAACTTGTTCAGTTTTGCCAAGAAAGCAGTTAGGCTTGCGTATGCCATAGATAGGGGGGGAGGGTATGACTGATCTATACAAGACCAGTAAGAAACTCAAAGCTCAAGGGAGCTAAAGAAACTCAAAGCTCAAGGGAGCTAGAGGCTCTTAAACTCAAACCAAACTTGATTTGACCTGCATTGAATTTACCCAAGTTTAACACGAACCCATTTTAGATCAACCATCAAATCTGTCATTAGATGCATTTATTTTAACCTGAACTCGTCTCATTACGCGATATGTCTACTTCTCGACATTTACTTCAAATTCACTTCAAAATGTTAACGAAACGTTACATGTCGCCATGTCAGCAACATTTTAAGAAATCATATGGTTTACCAATAAAAAATTGAGTCCATTTCTAATTTTTCAGGTTTTCCGAAACAAATTTAATCACTGGGATTGATTTCTGTTACTAATCACTTAATACATACTCTATCCACCAGAAAAAGTTACTGTATATAATTTGGTTGTTTAATATAACATTTTTTTTTTAACGTTAATAATATAACATCACTTTGAGTTTTTCTTTGTTAGAATATGTGTAAATTAATAGACTTAGTTGTCCATAGGTTAAACATCAAGAGTTCTAGACATATTGGAAATGCAAATTTGAACAGTTTAAAATAAAAGATCCAAACCCATCAGTACATTTCTCATGGAACGAGGTTTTTCAAGAAACAAACATGAAGCTCTTGATAGGCACCCGGTTATGGTTTTTATTAACGGCCAACAAATCTCATATTACGAAATCGGAACTTTTCCGAGGGTGTGCACGGCAATCAGACCTGAGTGTGTCGGAGCTTCAGACCCAATGGTCCAATTGCACCATTCCATGAAAAACCGCATGAAGTCCTAGCGAGAGTTTGAACCGCCGACCTCAAGCGTAAAACATGGATGGCTCATCAGTGGTCAATATGTATATGTACAATACTTTAGTTTTTGATGGCTCATCAGTGGTCAATCTGCTCTCTCTTTCTCTCTTCTCCTCCAACGGTAACAAACTTCCGGATCCAATCTGAGTTTGGTTTCTGGAGACTGAGATCGAGCTTGAGATTGAGAGTTTGAGATCGAGATTATTCCCGATTAAGTCTTCCACTCCGGTGGATCTAACCCTATTTTTTTTCACCCCGGGCCGGAGGTCCCTTCCACCTCGGTGGATCTGGAAGCAGCCTCTCTACCTTTGTGTAGGGGTAAGGTCTGTCTACATCATACCTCCCCGTACCCCGGCATAGGCTGGGATTAGGTACCGTTGTTGTTGTTGTTTAGTTTTTGATGGCAAAATCCTATTATATCTACAACTCTGAAACTTCAACTTTTATAATGCACCACCAACTGAGACTGAAATGCTAAATGATAAATACAAAGAAATAGATTGATTTTTTGGTGATGAGAGTCCTGATAATTACGAGTACTAACACACAGACAATTATAAGATATTAAAAGCTTTTCATGCACTTTGGATTGTGTATGCACAGAACAGTTTCAAGCCTTAAACCATATCCATAAAATTCTTACTGCCTAAAAACAATTCAGTTCAACAAAAATGGCCTTTAGTTTACCGCCTAATTAATTATGCAAATCTAGTATTATTAAATATCTATAAAAATAATGATAATATGAAACTCAATAAAAATGTAACCAAGAAACAAGAGTTATGATGTGAGATTAACAATATAAAAGATTAAACATATGTATAATAGATGGCAGATTCTGCATTCATAAGTAGACGAAAAGATGATACTGTAAAAGGATGAGCATAAAACTTTCCAATTATGAGACAGAAACTGCATATTTCTGTACATACGACACTACTTGACTCTCATATGCAAAATGCAATCTCTAAAAAACCAAAAATCTATCCAACCAAGATCAACTCAATTCCATACATCTTGGTTCAGCACCACTACATATATTGTTGATATATAAGATAACTCCTCAATATATTGTTGATTTACTTACACGCTTCGAATATCATCTACCCGGTCTATAACATCCATAGCTTTGATCCTATCAATATGAAAACTAATAACCGGAACCAATGACGGTCTCTTGATCGGAAACGGGTCTCGCTTAATTTCCCGTGTTGGGGAATGACTACTGCTCTTTGTTAGCCTGTGGTGCTTGCGTAACCTGTCTCGGGTATCAAATTCTTGACTTTTGCTTATTCCTGGGGTCAATTTTCTTTTGCTTACATCCCGAAGCATCTCCCGGTCTTCGCTTGTGAGTGATGGCAAAGGAGAATTAGGTTTGTTTGATGAAAATTGGATTCCAGTTTTATTTGGGGAACGAATTGGGGACTTAACGGGTGATCGCATTCCACCATTTATGGCCTTTGATTGGCAAACAAGGTGATGAAGCCAAACTACTAATTCAAGGATACATTCTTCTGTTTTTTCTTTATCTGCATGGTGGAGAGTCTCAATTCGTAATGAGTCAACCGGGCAAGAAGGCTTCCGGTTTGCCTCGGATCTACAGGAATTAACTAGTCAACTAACTGGAAAAAAAATTGCATACACAAGATAAAGGAGGCCACTTCAAGCCGCTTATCCCAAGAAAGGGTGATTTGGATTATCTTTTGACTAGCTTTTTTAACAGATCAGATGGATTTGAACAAATCAAAAAGGCCAGAACAAACTACATAAAATCTCTTATATTGCATTACTAATAAAAAAGGATTTTAAGAATACTATCTTTGTAATCATGTATAACACTCTTTTTAACTTGTTATCCAACCCGCCAGACCTGTCCATTTTGTCAAGTTAGAGCAGAACAAGCATTGGAACTACAACTTACCCCGTATTTGCCCATTCTCCAACCCATCCAAATCCGTGATGAGCTCTGTATTGATTACATTTGTATTCGCCATCATGCAAGATTAGCAGTTGATTAGTAATAGAACATTATGCACAAAAATGAAAATTTAGGTAGTTTGTCCTATTTTGGAACAGGTTTAGAAAGCTAATGGGCCTTTTGGATGTGTCTTTAAAGTTTTAAACTTATTATAACATCTTCAAGTCATAGTATTCAGGAAAAATAAACTGATAATGAAAATAGATATTTAAACTGATTGTTACTTGAGACAAAAGTCAAATTATATATATTCCTCTGATTCTTCAAGTTGCAATAGCTACTTCGCAAATGCACATCCAAAGTACACCCAAGTATGTCCATTTCATTTCTGAAATTGCTAACTTAAGGAACTATTTTTGTAAGAACAAATTAGACAATATATAAAATCAAGAGTGTTGAATATTACTTGGTTGTATTTGTAGCTATCGGAACTAGCCATTGTAAAGTTTTCTCCATCTCTGCTTTAATTTCGGGGATGGTAAGCTGCAAATAAAGAATACCAAAAAGCAATAACAAATTATTATAAAATATCAAAAATTGTGCAAAGCCTTTAAAAAGCAAAGAATATTTTTGTTGTAAAAATGGTCAAGTATATACATAATTACATACCCCTGTTACACTCGGTACAAATTTGAATGTACAACTAGTATTTGCCAATTTACAATAACTTTGTGTAATCGTTTACAGTACATCTTTGACTACAAACTCTTTTCTTTCTAGAGGTTTAACGCAACATCACTTTTTGTCCCTCAAATGTACATAATAATCAACTTTAAGCAAAATGTGGGTACCTTGGTATTCAATGTCAAAGTTAGACAATAATTGTTGCATCGATAGCAGCTTTTCCAAAAAAAATACATAATGACATGCACTTTTGAGTTTTTCAAAAGCATACTACAATTGTTCACTCTAGTTCTTTCAAACTATTCAAATAATGTGTCAACACTGCCCAAAGTTCAATAATGCTCAAAACCACTTAAAAGACTTCTAAGATTTTGATTATTATTGTGTATGTGATTATAATTACCACATTTAATATCTATTAAAAAAAGACAACAAAGTGTGTGCGTGACACCTAGCATATTGCCACTTCCATAATAAATGCCACTAAGAGAAAAATATAAGGCCACATACCTCTTCCTTTGGCTGAAATGAATGTAATTTGGAGCGCATTGCTAACTTAACATTAGGCGGAAGTCCTTGGTACAATGAATCTCTAGTACTTGGAGGTACAGAACTTGAGCGAGTAACCTGATGAGTATAAGAGTTCATCAACACCCATACTCCTATAATCAGATCAAATATAAACCTTACTAAAGTAATCGATTATAAAACAATACATTATTACAATATTATAATAATGATAATAAAAATACAAAGATATATATCAATGACCCTTTACCAAACAACAGATTATTCATAAGCGTCAAGTCATCAAGCGAAAATGTCTAAGCAATGTAAGCCAATTTATCACACAGCTAATAATATTTGTATGAATAAGAACTCACTAGCGTATCAATTTGAGTAATAACATTAGCATAGTGTAGTGCAAGACCAGCTGCTCCCAATTTTTGACGGTTGCTTTTTACTGGTATTTGTGTATCTGCGGTATAATTATCAGAAGATAAATAATCTAAATATATCAGATTGACAGGAGCAACTCAAATACTCTTTTAGAATATACTTATGTAAAATCACAAGACAAACCAACATACAAGTTGAAACACTTGGCACATAGTTTAGTAGAAGTCTTTGACTAAGTATCAAATACCTAAATACCCATTAAGAAGACAAAAACTGGGAAAAGTTGTGGACCATAATCATACCAGCAGTTCCAAAAGCATTGTGAATCTCCATGTGTAAGAAATGGACAATGTCTACAAGTTGTTCCATCACCTTTAATAACAAATACAAATGGTTAGTGAAACAACACACTCCTTGCAGGTAATTTGTGGAAACGTAACATTTATAGCAGAAACACCAAAACCTCTTTCATGATGGATAAAATTTTAATTGGCTTATTCTTAGTTTTATAGTTGTACTTTGTTACCTCTTCCAAAATTTTGTTCCAGAGTGACTTCTTCTGCAAACTTCTCACGTGCTTCCTTTGACTCTTTAAGTCAGCTCTCAGGATATTGAGGCTGTCCCCTATACATTTTACGTACCAACACAATTGAAAAAGAAACACTTACTAACGTCAAACATCTATTATTTTGTAATGCAATGAAGTCAAACAAGTGCATGTGAAAGGGAAAGAACAATATTTTAAGAATATATCAGAACAAATCAAACATAGTCAGTTGTCCCACTAAAATGACAATAGTATTAATGATAACAACATAAACAGCAATAATAGTAGTGGAAATTACACTGATAAAAGGAAGCAATAACCACAACCTATACATAAGAATGGATGTCACAAAATACATAATCTAATATCTACACAATCGCAATCGAGATGTAATAACGATAATAATACTCTAATTGATAGAAAAACAATACCATCCTAGTTAAAACAGAACATATATAAGGTGGACATTCATTGTTTCAAAGTATTACCTTTACAGGTTTTCAAATTTTAGATGTTACGTTTACATAGGTACATCAAGTCAAATACCTAAAGTCAGATTATATATGCAAACCACCTAATCCACAACAGATATCCAATTTGAATTAAAAAATAATAAGAGTGTTTTAAGAAATGTGACTGTTACCTCTTGGAGGAGCGTTAGGGTTCTCCTCTTCTTGTTGCTTTCGGCGAAAATCTTGTTCGAACCTGTCCAGGGCATGAAATTCATGGTATAACTCCTGCATACAACAAAAGTTACATTCATTTCCAAGATTATAATATTTTCCAGCAAAAATTCACTATATAACTTTAATGATCTTCAATCATTTTATAATAGACATTTTTAATCAAAAGAATATGTCAAACAAAGCTAGTGCCTACAACTCTATGTGGGTGTGGGTGTGCGTGTGCACGTGCACGTATGTGTCAGTTAGACACATATGTAGGACCATAGTCATGATATAACATAATACAACTGATATCAAAAGATTGGAAACGGATACATAATAAAACACCTTAACACGCTTAGCTCTCCTCACGTTGGAGCATGTTTGCGTCATGTCCAAGTTTTGAAAACAAGTATTTGACACTATATTTAAGGACCTTTTAAGAAACCAAAAACAGATTATAAACCTAAATCCAAGAGAATAAGAAACTTATTAGGTAAGTTACTGAAAAGAAAAGCTTTGTGGTAGACTAAATCACTACGCATAAATATAAAGTTCAATCATGTTTTTGTTTATCGAAATTTTTCTACAATTAGTTACTGTAATTCCTTTTTAGATATATTAGTCACGTATAATATTTGCAGAATGAATGAAATAAATATATTCGTTCAAACTACCACCTTATATATCTTCCTAAAGTGAGATATTAGGCCAGCTTTATCAAACTAAACAAACCCATAATCAATTGTCATTTGGAAAGTTCATTTTCTTTATCCATTCCATAATTGCAAAGGAATGTGGAAAGGAGCATTACAAAGAGATTTGAATACTCACGGCAGTATACTGAACCAGAATTTTCAATTGCTCCATGATAGTTTCGGCCTCTTCTTTCAGTTGCTTCTGGGGAACAAGTTCTGATCCCAATCTAACGAATACCATAAAAGAATTGGCATGAAGTACAAATCTAACTCAACAAATTAGATTGATATTACATGTTGCAAACAGGGGGAGCCGGACAGGTTGGGTAGTGATATGGGTTATTTTTGGTATGAGATGAAAGAGATCAGGTTTAGCTGACCCAAAACACTAGTTTAGCGAACTATTCACTTTTATATATTTAATAGTGTGAAAATTAGGAGTTCAATAATAATCTAACTAAATGATTAGGAGGCTCTATGCATTCAAAATACACTTTGACCACCCATTTCCTTTAAGCAGTTATTAAGATACCCATTTGACCATTAGGATTAAACATAACCAAATGGATCTATCTGTAAATCAGTCAAATTTTAGATCTCTAATTCATTTCGATTGACATTACTTTTCAAAATATCGGTCCAGATTGTGCCATTGAGGATCTTTGCAGCGATTTCCAAAACGAACCACTTCTCCAGAAAAGATTTTTAATTCTTCCCTATTAAAATCAAACACACAAGATTATCTAAAACAGACAAGTAATACAAGAAAGGGAATAGAATATTGATGCTTTTATAGCTGGAGGTTGTTTCTTCGGTGTACCTACCGTTTATCAGCTGCAGCAATTCTCAAGAGCTCATCCATGTCTCTTGAGATTAAGAGTTGCACACCTTCTGAAGGCAGCACTACCTCTTTTAGATGTTTTATGTTATCCTTTGAAAGAGATTGCATAAGATTGGCACCCTTAACGATTGTGTTGGCTACTTCAAACGACAAAATTGATATTTTATTTCCTTTTGCTGCCGCCCCTGAAACAAATGCACTGCTGACATGTAAGCTTGTCATGCTGCTACCAAGTGTATCCAGCACTTCTACTGCTTTTCCAAGACCAGCGGTCCCAGCTTTACCCAAAATTGAACTAACTTCTGAAACCTACGATGCTCAGATGAAAAGATTGTTTAGAGTTCCATGGTTGCTTTATTACTTATGAAATTAGTTACTACCAATACATCTAGAATATATGAACTAGAAGTTGCAAAATGATGATAGATTCGCTAAGTGTTCAAAATTGGCAACTTTTTATCCAGGGTTAGGATCAATCTATCATCATTTGTTTGTCTATATATTTAGCTTTATGCCTTACTAATCAATGTATTAAACAGAAGAGCAAAAATCTATATTGCTAAACAACTATAATATCGTTCATACAAGTTTCAAGCAGTTGAGATACTTCAGCTGAGTTATAACCCGATCGACCTGTTTCCTTTTCAAGTAGGATAATTAACCTATTTGACTCATTGGATATAAAAATAAATTATAAAAAACCCACCGGCAACTTTTATGTGAGCAGGTCAAAATTATATGTATACGTTATCATAGTTTACAAGCAAATCCTATATTCCTATATCTGGCTTTGACAATGATGGATTACGTGTTCTGTAAAACATTACCATAATAATAGGGTTTCCAAATGATCGCATTTCTGAAAAGATCAAAAGAAAACGTTCTTGCTTGCAATAAAATATTAAAGGCACAACTAAATTTTTTTTCAATTTGGTAATTCATAATATTTTCAAACGGACATAAATATAACTATCTATGCTCCATGTGGTCAAACTCCCACCAAGAGAATCCACATATATGATTCCGCTTATAATTACTGCCTCTTAAATTGTTGAGGATTACATGTAAGTTCAAATGAGCATTGCACAAGGGACGAATTTATAGGTTCTTAGTTTGACAACGGTCGTTTGAGCAAGGGTCAAAGGTGAACGGTAGAGTCACTTCTCATGGTTCGTTTTACAGTTAGGGTATTTTCTCCGTCAGCACTTACTACGTTTCACAGTGCCATCACTTAGTCTGCTTGTGCAGCAATCTAGCAAAAGGTTTACATCAGCGAAGAAATCCTGACCCTGTTTACCCAAATGACCCTTCCAAGGGTCAGCCTAGGCAGCCCAGGCAATAAGCACCTGTTTTGGATACCACCCAATGGAGTTAGGTACGGATTTGCAGTCTGACCTATTTCTAGCAAAAGTCCTCCATAGTGGCCACCCAAAGCATTTGCAGTGTAGAAATAGACCGGTAGTTTAAGATTCTAGCAGAGTTTCTCTCGGGTTTCAGAGTTATGGTCGGTTTTAAGTTTTAACCCTCTCCATGCTTTCTATCGAGTGATTTGTTTGATTTCCACATTCTTAAGTGATATTGCGTTTTGGTGGGTTTAGATGTTGGGGTTTCACCATCATTTGTTGGATATCCATATTCTCACGTCTCTTGCAAATCTTAGTGTCATTGTAGTCTGGTCGGTATTGCCATTATAGTATTAAATTAACTACTAACATCTTGCTAGTTTTCATTTGTATGTATATATATGAGGATGGTTATTGTAAACTAAGTATTAAAGTAAAACAAATAGGATTAGATTTTAACCATAGGATCATGGTAAAACTAGTGCATGAAGATTCATAGAGCACAAGTATAAACACATATGCACAAAGATTTTCATAATACACAACGATTTTCAGTAAAGAAAAAATGATTGTTTTACTTGTATTACTTTAATACTTGTTTTATTTGAACTAAAATCATACATATATATACACATATATACTAGCACATTCTGGTGGCGGAGGTGATGGCGGCGACTATTGGTGGCGGTGGCGGTGGCGGTGTCGAGCGGTGTATATTGATGTAAATGTAATTGATGTAAAGGTGGTAGTGGAAATATTTTAGAAGATAAGGGCTTAGAGTGTAAATTAGTAAAATAAGGGTTTAAAGTGTAAATTAGTTCATTGAGGGCAAATTGGGTAATTTCTTATAACTCTTTCCATAAGAGGGGGTTCATGAATGGCAATTGGGTCATTTTCAAACTAACTTTCTTGTAGCTCTTACCAAAAGAAGGGGGACTAGAATTTTTATAAAAAGTAAAGATACATATTACATATTTGCGTACCAAAATAAAATAAATAATGTGATTAGTATGAGAAGAGCACTTACTATTGTCATCTAAGGACTTATTCTCTAAAAAAAAAGATTAAATTTGGAGTTTAAACCTTTTTATTATAAGGAGCAAACCATCAAGTTCAAAACACTTCGAAACATATTCAAAAAGAGGCAAAGCTGCTACAATTTTCTTTTGAAACTGCATAGGCTTGTTTTGTACATATAGATGTGAGAGTAACACTTACTTTTTTTTGTTAATCAGACATTACAATATTTATTTTAAATTTACATCTTTAACCAAGGAGACTCTTTCTATGATTTAACTAAACTTTACTCCTTCCGTCTCAAAAAAGATTGTCTACAAACAAAAATAGTTAATATTTACTACAGTAACCACCATATCTCCTTCAATAATCTATTTCTATATTTACTAAATTTGGTTTTTGAATACTCCATCTATTTCTCCTTCAATATTTGTGTGTCCCAGGATAACTATCCACTGTCAAGTTTTAACCGATCAAAACATTTCAAAAAAGTCAGGGTCACAAGTTATTTGTTGATAGTGACTTTACTAAAACCGCCAAATCCAAAGTGGAGACTTATGCGATTGGGGAATAGATTTTGATAGTTACCTCGGATTTTTTAGTGATCTTGGCTAGTATGTTGATTTGTTTAGACATTTTTCGATGGTTTGGAGTTGTTTCGAGTGATGTCCGATGGTAGATATACATAGGTGGTAAGTGGTGGTGTAAGAGAACGGGAAAGATGGTTATAGTCGCCTTCATATTGATTAGAAAAGAAAAGGTAATATGTCACATTTCTATAGATGGGGATCCGTAAAAGTTGGGGGCAACTTTACTAGTAAAGTTGGTGGGATATTGACCCTTGGATTAAAAATTTAAAATCAAGAGTAAAAATTAAAAAAAAAATCATTTTAACTTATGATAATTTTTTAATCTTAACCCTTGATTTTCAGGGGTCAAGATCCCCCCAACTTTACCTTATAAGGGAGAATAGACTATGGCGTGTTGTATTCCAACAGGAGCTCCTTTATCTTATAATGAGGGTGGGGTAAATGTTTTATATAACATCATAGATAAGTATGTAGAAACTTGAAATACCAAATCATGATTGAGTTTCCAAATGCTACATTTTATCCATTAGACCCAGTAATGATTTAATCATAGTATTGAAAGAAATTTGTAAATAAGAACACTTCGGGTATTATGATTATGATCGGCTATACAAAAAAAACCTCCAACTGCATATCTTAACTTACGATATGTAACAGCCACTATCAACTGCACATAAGCATCATAATTATCCTTTGGGCCATTATACGATATCGTCGGCATCCAAATATGAGTTTCATGAATTGGCCATTATTTTGTCAGTACGCAAAAAAGGCGCCGTTTCACTCTTCATTTATACTCACCCTACCACGTGCGAAAAAAGTGGTGGTTGTGGTATGCTATTGAGACAAATTTAATTGCTAGTTGGTCCGCTCTTAAGAAACATTTAGAGTTTCCATAACCTAATACCGACAAAATTATGATATCGTCAACTTTTAGGTACCTACGGTATCCGGTAAGGCTTTTGTTTAGTATTGCTTCAAATCCATATCCATCCTATCGTCATACTTTTTTGATGATCTTCTGTGACAAATCTTCCTTTATATAGCAATATATTTTACAAGATCTTCATGCTAGAATTAAATTATAGTAGAATTCCTATTGGTTAGATTTTCATAGAATTCCTATTGGTTAGATTTTTTCTTGGTACAGTTAGACCATTTAGGATTTTGAGCCTCCATCCACTTGACGAAATGAAATACTAGAAGACCCCTTTCCACCTAGTTATCATGTCAATTACCTTTTTAATGAATGAAACCTTTCATCTCGTTCAATCTAGCCATTCCTAAAAGATAGTTACATGATAAACTTCAAAAAACCAGCATTAAACTACCATCAATATCAAACATTAGAGTAGGTACTAATTATCTAAAACTAATTACAACAGTTACAAAGTCATCATAACTTCAAATGTCGTATTCACGAAATCATAATAATTGAAAATATAAACAAACTCACATTACACATACCTTAGTAACCGTGCCCGAATTTGTCTTGGTGGATCTTGATTTATGCGACAAAGCCCTAGACAATCTAGGAATCCCATCGTTATCATCCAACGCATACGAAGCAGCAGTCATCTCCGGAAACGTAAATGGCTCTCTCAACTTCCTGCTATTCTCCACCCTTTCCCCAGTAGAACTAGACTCATCATTCTCATCAACAATCACATTTGCTCGTTGTTGTTCGACAGATACCCCTCTGGATTGATAAACCATACCCGAACCATAATTAAGTCCATTAACATGAGGAAATCCACCATTTTCAATATTATCTTCGGTGGATCTCCTTGAACACAACCCACCCATTTTCCCAAATTCATACAAATTCACTAATTACCCACTATTTCTTTTCCCAAAGCAAATACAAAACCACCTGCAAATCACCAAATCCAATATTTTAAGCATATAAAGAACACCCACTAAAATAACACATAAAATAAATAAATAAATAAAAAGACTTACAAAATATTAACACAATAATAAGAAAGAAGCTATTGAAGTCATATATAAACCTTGACGGTGATCAAGTTTCATGGGTAAGCTATTTTTAGCTTGTGTCTTCGGTGATATATGTATGTCGGATATAAAAATAAATATCAATAATCGGGTGACGCTATATTCGAGGGAGGGACAAGTACCAAACCATAGAGTATATACGCTAAAACAACACAGACTGGCATCAATCAAATCAAAACATCAAATGGAATTCAATTGTTCGGTCAAACCTCAAACACAACCAACAACAAACTTATTTATATTTATATTTATATTTATATATAGGAAGGATATATATGAGTAGATGTAGATACAGATATAGTGAATTAGTAGTGATGAAATGGGAAGGTCACTATTGTATGACTATTGACTTTGTGTGTTTGGGCTAGTTTGAATTTTGACACCTATGAAATTAAGTTTACTTCATCTTAATTGTGACTTTTTATTTTAGTTTATCATATAAATTAGTCATTAACTCATTATATCCGTGTATTGATGTAAAATACTTCTTTTTACACGATAATGTTTTGGATAAAAGAATATATATCAGTATTAGTTTAATAAAAATACTAGTCCTAATACTCGTATGATTTACGATAGGTATATAGATTATATCATAAAGAAATATTAATGAATATGCCTCATATATGATTCATGAGTATGAAATAAATTGTGGTTAAAGTAAACCGATCAGGCATTTCATAAAAGTGACATTGTTTACCAGTTTACCCACAAAATGGTCGATTTGTATTATGTGCTATATTCAATGGGTCAAGCTAGAACATTTAACTAAAGGAATGTGCCAGTCGGGCCATCAGAGTGTATTCAGATGCATTGAACCCCCTAACCAGGTCTTTTTTTTTTCTTTTTGAAAAAGTTAATTTATTATTGAATAGTTATATAGTTTAATATTTTTGGATAAACATGTATTGTGGGTTGGCCTGACTTTGCTGTAAAATCTGAGTGCAGATTCTTGATTGAGATATTATATATATTATATATATATATATATATGTTTAGTTAGAGTTTTGTTTAGTTATATTATGATAAAATATATATAATATATGTTTAGTTAGAGTTTTGGATTTATCTTAAATTTTTACAATCACATCAAAATCGAAACTTATAAGCATAGTGGATGACGGCAAATAGCCTTGTGATTTCGGATTGTAAACTCAAATTTTTGAAGTCTTCATGTTAATAACTTATTATAAGTAATATAAGTAATAGCACATGATGGAATTATCGTAGGCAACTAAATGACATAAAATGAATTCGGTGAATTCAACAAGTTTTAATCAAATACAATCACAAAATGCATAAGGAGCAAGTAGTCATCAAGCGTTTACAAAACAATCCAAAAGATGGCAAACGAATCAATAAGTCCATCAAACCGTTAAATAAACCAATCAAGAAATCAAACAAGTAGTATGACAAATCGTAACTCAAGCCAATCAACCAATCAATCAAACAATCAAGCACGTATGTGTACACTTTTCAGCCCGAATCTCAATTGAGTAGGGAGCTACGGAACTCACCGTCATCTAATCCATACTCGCAATGATGTCATATGTTTAGTTAGAAATTAGATAATAGATAAATATAATATATGTTTAGTTAGAGTTTTGGATTTACCTTAAAATTTTACAATCACATCAAAATCGGAACTTATAAGCATAGTGGATGACGGCAAATAGCCTTGTGATTTCGGATCGTAAACTCAAATTTTTGAAGTCTTCATGTTAATAACTTATTATAAGTATATAAGTAATAGGAGTTGAAGAATTGAGAATGAAAAAGAGACAATTCTATTAATGAGAAAACGATTAATCAAATAAGGTTATAATGTGTTTTGTATCTATAAGCCAAGAGTTAGAGTTTAATTCTAAGTCTAATAAGGAAATTGAATCTATATACAATTAAAAAAACTAATTTAATAAAATAAATAAATTAAAAGGACACGTGTCAATCAAAGATTACGCCACGTGTTGTTTTAAGAATATCTCAATCCTGTTTTAGTTGATCGGTAGATATTTATGTCAAATCTTCTAACCTAAATTTGAAAAAAGGCAAAAAAAAATGTATCAATAATAATAATAACGTATAAGAATAATAAGATGTATAAATAATATTCAAAAAAAATTAAGATGTATAAATAAAAGACTAGAATAATAACTATATTAATGCAAATGTTGACATTCTGACGATAATGATGCGATATAGTGTATTGCTTTAAAACGTTACATGAACGTAAAACTTAACGATAATGAAATTGTTATATATTAAAAAACGTTATATATAACGAAACAAAGGACAATAATCAAAACCAAATTTTAAAGTTAATATTAAAGTAGGTTGATCTCAAGATGAAAGCCCAAAAACTAAAAATGAAAACTTTAATAAGGGATAAAAGTTAAGAGATAGAAAATTGGGTAAAAAAAGAGAGGCAAAAGTCAAAAGATGTTGTACATCATGTATATAAAGTTATAGCATTATGAAAATAAGATGTATTCGAATCACCCACCTCAAGCCATTCAATTTTTGCTTTCTGTTTTAGAAACCGTTCTTCATCAATAACAGCATCTTTGAAAGAGTTTAGAACAGATATCTCTTTCCTCTTCCTGCCCTAATTACGACTGATCTTTATTGATTGAATATTGATTATGGATCATTGTTTTCTTTGAATTCGCTGGTCTATTTTCTTTTATTTAATTGATCTAGGTTTTTCGTTTTTTAGGGTTTCCTGTCATCGAGATCTTATCTTGGTTTTGATTTTCCTGTTCGGTTAGTATTTTGGGTTCTTTTGGTGCTCTGGGTAGTATCCTTGAATTAACCTGGGGTCCTAATCGAATAAGGGTTTCTGGCTGATTTAAGGTTTCTTGGGAGATAGGGTTTTTTTATCGTTTTTCTTTTTTATTATTTGTTTTCTTGTTCGTGATCTGATTGCATGGGTATGTATGGTTAATGAAGAGAGTTGGTTTTGATTTTAATTTAGATTTGTTACGTAAAAGATTTGATCGAATTAATAGTATGCAGGGTATACCGATTAAACCTGTTAGAATCCTGAAACGGGCGGATGGGGAAAACGCTAATGTTGGGGTAAACCCTAAATGCCCAGATTCTGGTATGGATAATATTGATGGGTCGTTGAAGGGTGATGATGTTACAATGGAAAAAACGCCATAGAATGTTTCTCCTAATTCGTTGGCAGATTCATCTAATCATTCGGATCCTCTGGTTGTTGGAGTTAATGTTAATGGAGATGCTTTGGATGGAAAAACAATGATGGAGGATAATAAAGTTGCTGGGGAAAATCAGAAAAAACCTTTGTCATATGCGTCTGTTGTCCAAAATGCTAATAAAGTTCGTAAGGTAAATTTCAGAGAATTGTCTTTGGAAAATAATGTAGTTGGAGCAGATGTTGTTATTCCGAGAGCGTCGGTGGAAGAAGTGAACAGTAGATTTGCGAATACTCTGTATGGGTTCTTCTTGGGTGACCATCTTGCATTCCCGGTTGTGAAAAATTATGTCAAAAACACTTGGGGCAAATTTGGACTGTGTAGAGTGATGTTGAATGCTCTAGGATACTTTTTCTTCAAATTTGATACAAAAGACGGTTTGCATCAGGTCTTGGAGCGGGGACCTTGGATGATTAGGTCAGTTCCCATTGTACTTAATTTGTGGACTCCAAACGCTTCTCTTGCAAAGAAAGAAATATCCAATGTATCTGTTTGGGTGAAGTTGCATGGGGTTCCTTTGGCTGCATTCACTAAGGACGGATTGAGCATGCTAGCGACAACTATTGGCAAGCCAATTGTGTTAGATTCTTATACGAGCTCTATGTGCCTAGATTCATGGGGTAGACATAGTTACATGAGCGCATTGATACATGTTGACGCAACTAATGATTTACGGAATGAGATTGTAGTGGCTATTCCTAGCTTGAGTGAAGATGGTTATTCTATGGAGTCGATCAGAGTTGAATACTAATGGACCCCTCGAAGATGTAAGGAGTGTAAAGTTTTTGGACATTTGTATGATCATTGCCCTAAATGTGTCAATGTGGTGAAGGATAAACAACAAGCTGACGATAAGGGTGACGATGGTTTTATTAAAGTTTTGCGTAAGAAAGGTAAACAACAGAGTGCAAGGCAAGCTACCGGCATTCATTTAAATAAGCCAAGCCGAATTTTGTCTATAAGCCAAAGCAGAAGGATGTTCATTCGAAGCCTCCTGATATTGATGGCAACACAACGTCTACATCTAAGGTAGCTACTGATGTCCCCTTAAAAAACTCTTATGAATTCTTAAACGATTATGGTGTTCTTGATGAACCGGTGCTTCAAGAGGTTGATCCTAAGGCCAGTAATACTAATGAGGGGTTTAAAAAGGACGTGCTTGAGGATAGTGATGAGGATGAGATTGAAGTTATCGATACTGAGACATCGAAGTATATGGCTAAGCCAAACAATTCGGAGGGGGCAAGCACTCCCTGATAATGACGGTCTCAATGTATAATATTGGTACATGGAATATTTGGGGTATGAACCAAGCCCCTAAACAGCAAGAGGTTCGAAGTGTGATTGCTGAAAATAATTTGTGTGTTTGCGCGGTTTTAGAGTCTCATGTAGCTGTAGCTGTAAAGTCTCTCACATGATAGTTTAACCCACGAGTGTAAAATAACAAGTCAAGTATGAACTAGATTGGACTAGTATTACTTTAAATACAAATGCAAGATTATAAGTAAAGTAATAAAGACTTAAAGCAATATTTAAACAAGTAAATAAATGGTGGAACACAAATGTAATTTTCAAGTGTATTTTATTTATTGATGTTAAACAAAATACAAGATTGTTGCGGAACCTAGATATTACAAGTATGTAACTATCTAAACAATCTTTGAATTACAAGTGATCTATACTTGCTATATAATCTCCTTGGATCGATATACTTAAAGTTGTGAAGTATAACTATTTTGATCGAGAGTATTTTAGCAAGTTCACCAAATTGCAAAAAAGTAATTTGTACGAGGTATGTGACTTTGTATTTATAGGCAAATAAATTCAACAGTGAATTTATTATGTCGTACAAATATGGTTGCATGCATTTAAGGCAACTACTTTAATTCCTTAAATGCATTGGTTAAAGTACAAGGATAAAGTCATATTGATGTGACTTGTTATCTTTTTAACCAACCACCTTTACACACGTATTGTACTTTTATCAATAGACAAATGGGTTGTCCGGGTAAAAGCGTGTAAAGGCATAAAGTCAATTCCTCGTAATCAGTGTTCAGACTTGTAAGGTCTAGAACACTGATAAAGCTCCAGTCGGGAGATCTGGTAAGACTGTCAGTGGGCTCCACTGCTTGTCAGTCTTCTTTCTTCATACTTCAGTCTTTGACTTCAGTAAGAATGTCTTCAGTAGAAACGATCTTGACTGGAGTGAAGTCCAGTGAGCTAATCTGGTGGAATCCAGATTCCTGTACAAGTAAACAGCTCACTGGTCTTCTATTATTTCTGGACAAATCTTCAGCGTCGCTCCAGACTTGAAGACTGGAGCGAGTCCAGTAAAATTGGACCTAACAAATTCCCCCTATTTGTTCAAAAATAATGCAAGGTTTTTCAAGCTTCTATCTATACAATTGTATGCTTGAAAAACACTTGAATTTGACTAAGTCTAAAAATTTAAGTTGCTGGAAAACACTTTATAGATCATCAGTGTTCCAGTATATAATCTTTTAGTTCTAAATTAGACTTAATCTGATCACTTACTTGTGAATCAAAATATGTAACTATATTTACAGCCATCAACAGAAAATAAGTTACAATTTTGGGAAATAAATACAATACAAGTAAATGAAAAGTCAGGCCCTTCTCTTTGAAGTTTGTCCTTGTGCATCTTCAGTGACCTTTCTTTTTGGAGATGGTGAGGATGGTACAGAAACTGGTGGTCGCATACCCAGAACAGCTTCCATCTGTTGTATTCTCTTCCAGACCTTCTCAATCCTCTTCATAAATGCTTTGACATCAGAAGTCAAATCAGTTTTCCCCCTGAAAGTCAAGCCTATCTCCTTCAATTCAGTCCATCCAAACGACTGGACTGAAGCATTCTTCCTTTCATCCACGAAGTTACCTTCTCTGGTCAACTTCACTTGAAACCTGGTCATCTGTTCATGATTTTCAGCAAACTTAATCTCAGCACTTATGATCTTTCTGACATCAGCCCTGAACGTCATCAGTTCATTATACTTATCTTTCAATTTGGCAGCCTGAATCATTGCTTCAGTTTCCCTGGATACCTTTTCTTGTTCCAAGGCAGACTGGATTTCTTCACGATTTATTCTTAATGAAGTATCCAAGGGAATGAAGGTACTGAGGTCTGCATCTCTGGCTGCCTTGATCTGTTTGGCAGTAAGTTTGGGAAAACCCTTTATTTTCTTTCGATATTCAATCTCCAGAGCTGCAGCATTTTGTCTGACCTTCTATTGGAGATTCACCAGTTCCTCCGTTCTTTGTCTGATCAGCTCAACTATGCTGACACCATAAGTCACTGCATCATATGTTTGTTCTTCTAAAGAGTACCTGGAGCGAACATAAACATCATCCATTGCATCCAAACATTGATGAACTCTGGGGTCTTCCTTCATTCTTTTATATACATCGACATGTATGCCCAACCTGCCAGCATTATAAGAATCAAGAGTCCCCATCATTGCCATTTCCATTTTGTGGGCCTGCAGTTCATCCTTTTGCCTTTTCTTATAAATTTCAATCATTATGCACTCCTGCTCCAGTCTCTTTGTGTCATCCTTTTTCTTTATAAATTTCAATCATTATGCACTCCTGCTCCAGTCTCTTTGAAGTATCATCATCAGCAGTAGGAAATTCTGATGAACTCCCAGTGGTTTCAATCTCTCCTCCAGATACCACATGTTGCTTTCTTTTTATTGACTTCAGAGAAGTTGTGATATCTGGGAATGCTTCAAACTGGGGCTCACTGGCATCAGTACCAGCAGCCTCTTTTCCTGCACAATGGCTTCAGTACCAAGTGCCTTCTGAGCTTCTTGTGCACTGGCATCAGTACCAGGCACTTCCTTTTGTTGCACAATGGCTTCAATGCCAAAGGCCTTTTCGATTGCACTGGCAAGTACTTCTTTCTTCTTTTCAACAACCTGCACATTCTTTTCAGACTTTCCCCCCTTGGAATGATCACCAGTTCTTGACTTGAGATCATTCCACAATTGTTCAAGCATGTGACGGTCTAATGACCCAAATGTTCTGCCTGCCACTGGAGTTGTGATATTCACAGTACTCCTCAAAGCAGTCACTTCCTTCTTAATAATCTGAAGTTCTTGAGGTAAGTGTTTTGGCATTTCAGAATTTATCATGTTGACCACCTGGGGCAATAACCCATCTTGAATATTTCTAAGTATTGACCCAGAAATTTCTTCAGTTATTTCTTTAAGCATCTCACCTCTAAATTTTCTGGTACATGCATCACTGATGTTGCTGATGACAGAATTCTGGTCAAGGCTTGGTCTGCTTTCCAGATTGCCAATTCTGGTGGTCAACTTCTGAATCTCTTCTGTTAGACCTGTCAGTGGTTGAGCAAATTCAGCCTTCACTGCAGTCTGAACATAAGTCACTAGCTTTTCCTCCAAGCCCTGGACTGCCACTTTGAAGTTTTCAGAGTTTTGATTGGTGGCCAGTACAAGCTCATTCAACTTCTCAAAAACAAGTTTTTCATTACCAACAAAGTGGTTCATTTCTGATGCAAGATTATTTGATAAAAGAGATTTAAAATCAGAAACAACCTGAGAAGATGACTGGAGTGATCTCTCCAAGTCCGCCACCTTATTTAAAAGGCCTTGGACCTCGGTGGAAGAAGAAGTGGAGACACCACCAGGAGGAGTAAGTTCAGATTCCATTCTGAGCACCAACGGAACTTGTGTCTGGACTACTTCAGTAGATGTTTAAGTTGTTGTAACAGTCGAGGCCAGCACACGAGGAAGGTCCAGTGCTGCTTCAAGTGGTGGGGGTTGATTTTGTGAAACTTGAAGTGAGGATGAATTGAAATAAGGAGTGTTTTGCGGTATTGAAAGTGGTGGTGGTGGTGGTGCAATAATGGATTCTGGTGGTGGTAGCATTTCTGTAGAGACAAGTGGTGGGGTGACTGAAGCAATAACAGAAGTAACAACATTTTCTACTTCATCACCCAGAAAATTCATATTGACATCAAACATATTACCTTCAGACATTGGGGAATCTACCTCATCCCAATCTGGAGCCGTCCCAAATGTCTGATCATCCACTTCTCTATTTAAATCCAACTGAGCATCTTGCACACCAGTCACCTGCTACAACATTTTCCTCCTGCTCAATATTTTGTACTTGCTCAACAATAAGAGACCCATCTTCATTCATGATATCACCAGCCGATGAATGAGAGACTGGAATCACTAGAGGTAAGGCTCCAGTAACGCCAGTTTGTTCAAGAGAGGTGATGTGTGAAATCGAGTTTAAAATGTATAAACAAGAATTACCCTAAAACTGACTACTACACACTAGCGGGCAGTGGACCCGTTCGTATATAGTATAGCTAAAAGGTAAGTCCGAATTCGTTCACGGGGATTGGTTTTGAAATAATTGTTTGCTAAAGTAGTTTGGGAAAAGGATGGAACCGTAGCCGAATTGTTACCTCACTTTGACAATTGGAAATTAAAGAAATTTAAATGACAAGACAAATGAAAGTAAAGAAATTTAAATGACAAGACAAATGAAAGTAAAGAAAGTTCAAACAATATTAATTAAGATCACCCACTTCGAATCCACTTGACTTCAGTTATGATTGCACACGATAAAGATCAAATTCTTTAGAGTTGACAAGATAATCGTGAAAGGATAAAATGCTCGCGTGGTACCACCAACCGCTCAAAAATCACCCAAACACCTAAGTTGCTAGTTTAATTACCCAAGCCGGTACCACCAATGCCCAGAAAATCTCCCCAACAGTTAGTTTGCTTGATTATCCAATTACCAATTATGCCTATGTGAATGAAAACGTGGTACCACCAACCGTTTCCAAACACGTTTACCGATTAATTCCTATTATAGATTTGACATTCACTGTCATACCATGAACCGGTGACAAACGACCATAGACAATCGAATTGAAACGATAAACATATTCACCTAGTACCACTAACGATGAACACATAAACCATCAATATCAAAAGAATAAATCACAAGGAATTAATTGATAAAGATCACGACACAACGATAATTGAATCAACTCTTGAATTAAAATATTGCAATCATATCATTTGTCAAGATTCATCAAAGTGGATGATTAGAAATCTAGCCACTCATGCTAAATTGAAATTCATAAAAGAAATTGAAAGAAAACATATTGTACCAATGATTGTTGAATGTAAATTGCAAGACAGAAAATTAGATACGATCTAGATGGATGTTCTTGAATCTTCAATGAATCAAATGATGAAATCTGCGATGATCCACCCAAGACTCGTGGTAGAACAGCTCCTAGAAAGAAAAACTTGGATAGTTGGGAAAATAGGGTTTTTCCCTTTATATACCTCCCCCAAATCTGATGTAAAAGAGGCTGTAACCTAACTTCCCCGTGCACTCACTGCGCCGCAGTGGTCATGGTGTGCTCCCACTGCGGCGCAGTGGGGCAATATCCCTCCCACTGCGGCGCAGTGCATATCTGCTGGAATTATTTTATTCTTTCTCGTCCTTTGACTGCGGCGCAGTGGGGCAATATCCCTCCCACTGCGGCGCAGTGCATATCTGCTGGAATTATTTTATTCTTTCTCGTCCTTTGACTGCGGCGCAGTGGGGCAATATCCCTCCCACTGCGGCGCAGTGGGGCAATATCCCTCCCACTGCGGCGCAGTGTTAAACCACTGGAATCTTTGTTCTTCTTGACACTCAATGACTGCGGCGCAGTGGGGCAATAACCCTCCCACTGCGGCGCAGTGCATATCTGCTGGAATTATTTTATTCTTTCTCGTCCTTTGACTGCGGCGCAGTGGGGCAATATCCCTCCCACTGCGGCGCAGTATATCCCTCCCACTGCGGCGCAGTGTTAAACCACTGGAATCTTTGTTCTTCTTGGCACTCAATGACTGCGGCGCAGTGGGGCAATAACCCTCCCACTGCGGCGCAGTGCATATCTGCTGAAATCTTTGTTCTTCTTTATCAACATCACTCGAACACTTGGGTCAACTTCTTGGCCAAAAATCGTCAGAAAATGTACCAAATGGACGCGCAACCTGCTAAGAACCTGAAAGCACTAACAAACACCATAAACGCGCCAAATGCATACAAAATTGACTCAAAACACATACGAAAAAGGCTAATAATGATGTGGGCGATCTATATAAATTGGTCACATCAAATCCCCCCACACTTGAGCGTTGCTTGTCCTCAAGCAAATCTGGAATTTAAGCAAAAAGCATTCCTTGGCACGAAGCTATATAAACACATTACGAATATCCAAAAAGAAGCCAAACCAAGTATGTCGATGACAAGGACTTTGGTGAAGCAGTTTTAATCTTAAATGAAAATCCGAAATGTTTGACAATATCTGAACAATCCACAAGCCTCAATAACACGACTAAGCAAACGTGAAACAAATGAGCCTATCAAAATCATCCTACTCCAACGAGCTTACTATTGGGGTTGAATATATATGAAAAATCACTCATTGCTCGGTCGTGATGCATATCTTACCATAGGCTTGAGCAAGGATCATAGCTTCATCGACATGGCGTGAGCACCAAGTACATCATCAAAATATGGCATATAGGTCGGTTGTAAAGTTAGGCTAAGGGTATTTACAATGGGATTTGGGAAATTTAGGTTAGTGATAGGAAATAACAAAAGTAAGTTATGTACAAAATAGTCTAATCAAACCCTTACCATTGATTGCCACCAACCCATAAGATGCTATCCCATGAACACACCTCAAAAGTAACAAGCAAAACTCGACACCATTGTGGTGTATCAACTTCAAATAACTTAGGAACAACCAAATCTTCCATTCTATACACGAACCAAATGATACAACAATTCTTCAGACATATAAAAATGAGAAGTACCCACTAGTAGCCCAAGTTCTTTTTTTCTTTCTTCCTTTTTTTCTTATTTCATTTTTTCCCCTTTTTTTATATATCTGTTTTTCACTTCACTTTTTTTTTCTTTATTCATGAACCATTTTTACTCTACTAGTAGGCACCCTCTTACAATGATGAACAATGTCTATAACAATATACTTCCTTTGAACAATCCAAGACATTCCCCAATAACTTGACCAATCGACGTATTCCCATAGACCAAGAATATTCCAACTGATAACCCATTGAAGCTCTCCCAGACCATCCAAACAAACCAATGACAATCAATGGCCCCCCAAATTTAGACTATCGGTATGGCAAGGTAAAGTTTACATATTTGAGTGGATTTATACAAAAGAAAAGACAAAGTTCAAAAAGTGTGTCTAAGTGTATCTTGCACTAAAGATGAGTGCAACAAAGGTTTACAAAGAAAGGAAAATATATGCTAAAGGTACATGTATAAAAGTATGTATACTAAAGGTGAAAATATACATAAGCAAGAGGTGAATAGAAAGAAAATATGGGTCAAACCTAATATGCCAATTCGTCATCCAATGTACTTATATCACAAAAGTGATCTCACTGCGGTCTCGTAACGATCACCAGGCCAAGTTCTAGCTCAACACATCACCGGCACACTCATATCAAAGAAAGTAACCCGGAAATGGAATAAATTAACCTCAAATTCGCACATCTTAGTGCAGAGTTCGAAATGGAACCCTTACTCCCGAATAAATCCAAGAGCCTAAGAGAGGGACAAATTACAAGGCAATCAAACCAAAACCGTAAACACCTAGCACATCTATAAATGTATGATGAATCTCACAACTTTTAGGTGTTTGGGAATTTTGAGTATGCAAGTAATGTTATCAATCCACAAGGATTAGCCCAACAACCGTTCAGAACACATTTCGTCGATTAAATTTTTGTACCAAGGAAAAATTTTTGTAGTAAAATTGCTCATTAAGTTATTATGAATTAAGTGACAAAAGCAATTTACCACAAGGACAAGCTCAACACAAGTTTCAAATCATACCATCTTCCGTCATCCTACCAAATCAAAACAACCATTCTCAAACATGCACATCATAGTTCAGAGTTCAAGATAGAACCCTTACTCTTGGATAAAACCCAAAAGCCTACGAGAGGGACACATCCACAAGAACGGCTAAATCTCAATGGCAAAATAACAAAAGAGATATATCTGGTTGCTTAAACCTATTTGCCACCCCCCCACACTTAAGATGGACAATGCCCTCAATGTCCAACAATCGGTCAAAACAAAGGTAAATAGGGGTAAGCACAATAGACAGAAAGAATGAGAACATATACCGGATCATGGACACATTCCGTTTCAAAACAAGTAAGTCGACCCCGCTCCACAAATTGCTCTTCCTAAAAAGGAAGTCCAATTTGCTTGACGGGAGAAACAAACTAGTTCCAAAACGGAAGGTGCGAGAACTGTGTGAAACAATGTCAATAAAGATGCCAATCAAAAATATTGCGCTGAACTTACTGCCAGCATATGCATGTGACATCATAGTGAGCTACTAACACGATCACACAATCAAACAAATCTAACGGGTCCTCCCCCACACTTGGGTTCCACTAGGTATTGCCATCAATTCGGATTAAACCTGCTCAATTTCACATCACAAGAACCCATCCAAAATATCCATACAAAATGCAAACTAAAAGAGTATCATGTAGAAAATAAAAGAAACAAAGGAAATTACAAATGTTTCATCACCCCGTAGGGTGGATACCAGACAATGATAAATAAAGTAATGTCATTAGAATACCAAAAAAATCAATCATCATATGATTCCATCCCACAGTACCGGATGGGAATCATCATCATGTCACTCCTGATGTCCATGGTAGCCATAGGGTAGTCCAGGTTTCCCAAAAATACTCGTCACCCAATCTTGCTCTTCCTCCTGAGCTGAACCTGAACCACCTGCACCTCCCCCTGACTGACCAGCATCAAATCCAGAATGAGCACCTGCATCCAAACCTGCAAAAGATGAAGAATCACCGCCAACATGGACACCCTGAAAGACCCCAAACTGCACTGGACCTCGAGGAGAACCTCCTAAATCATGGGGTGGTGGTGACATGTTCCCCGGGGCAGTCGTACGAGAGAAAAAGGACTGGCCCCCCTGACGATAATCAGGGACATAAATAGGCGGTGGAGAGAATGGAGGAATCGGGTCAGGCCGAACAAACTCCCGGCCATGATACTGAGCATCCCACATAGGCTGATAATAATCAAGACTATAGTTAGTGTGGGCCTGCTGTGATCCAATCCAGGTGAAATCCTGGTCCACCCTCCGCTGGTAAGCATCAAACTCTCTCTGACTGTTCTGCTGAGACTCATAGATATTGTGAATAGTGTTCCCCAATAGTGTTAAATCAAACGAGCGAGGGATGGGAATGTTACGTCCAGTCCTCCTCGGGGGCTCCTGTGGAGCATCAGCCATCTCAACATCAGCCTCCTCATCCTCCTCCTGTACAGGAGGTGGTCCTTTAACCTCACCCTCATCATCTAACAACCGCTCCTGCTGATTGTCTTTCTTTTTCTTCAAAATCTTTGCCCTCCAAAGCTCCTGATACGTAAAATCCTCCTGATAGGTAATGAGAGATAGGTCTGGCAATCATCAGAAGTAAAAACTCCCATCCTCTTATAAATTACCGTGATGAAATGACCAAAAACCAAGTGTGCATCAGAATGGTTGCACATACGGTCAAGCAATACAAGAGGGGGCAAAGCAAATCTTGTTGGAGCACCTTCAGAAAATAACTTAAGTAACCAAAGATCATTCTTGTACGCCTTCTCCCAATTAGTAGATCTTTGTACCAAGAATGTAACCATCATACGGTGGAGTAACCTCAAACGAACATTCTTAATCTTTGACACACCACTAGTGTATGTCCATGTTTCTCCCCCCGTGATCCTGGTGAAATACTCCAGAATAGACTCTCCATCACCCAAATCGGCTCCTGTTCTATATCCCTTCTTCAAAATAGCCCTAAATTCCGCATTCTGAAGCTCTTCTCTCGAATACATCCCACAGTAGTAACCAAACTCAGCAATTGACAGCTTCCTCTGCTGTTCCCCACAATAAAATGAAACTATCCTCTCTTCAAAAATATCTTTCACTTTACCCAACTCCTTTTTCAGCTTCAAAGTCGAATAAAATTCCAGACACAACTCACGGTATGCGGGCTCACGGTTAGCAAAAACCCGCCGCCAAATATCACAATTTACAACATGCCCCCTCGACTCTCCTCCAACTCTCATACTCATACTAAACCACCGTCGAATGTCCTCCTGTACTCCAAATACCTGAGCTTGAAAAGGAGTTAAATGTCTTGCGGGAAGGACCACATGCTTAGAAAGCTTATACAACTTGTTCTTGTATATGTTCTTTTGGGGCTGCCTAATTCCCTCAAATGATAGCCAAGCATGTCGCTCGTTCAGTTCTTCAATAAATGTAAGTGGCACTTCCACTTGTTTCTTTGAACTCGGCACATCAACGGCCTCACTGGATTGCCCCTCAACCATTTTACGCTTTCCCGCGGCCTTGTCACTAGCTCCCGCTCCCTGCATACACAAACATGAAAACGACCAATTGTGAGTATTAAGAATGCAAAGTTGGGAATCATATAAAACAAACGGAAATTTTGGCAGGAAAATTCCCCCACTGCGGCGCAGTGGGCATGCTTCACCCTCACTGCGGCGCAGTGGGGTAATAAGACAAAACGGCCAGAGTATCCTCACTGCGGCGCAGTGAGGCATTAACCCCCTCACTGCGGCGCAGTGAGGCTTATACCACCCCCACTGCGGCGCAGTGGGGAGTTTCTGAAAATCTTTCCCTTCACAAATATTATGTCAAATCTCAAAACAAACCGCATCAAATCGAGAACATACCTGCACTTACCAACTAAAATACGATTAAAATTAACTAATTCAAGAAAAATGAAATACGATAAAATAAACACGGGTTGCCTCCCGAGAAGCGCTTAAGTTATTAACGAGTCTTTAGCTTGACTCGACCAACCTTCAAGTATCAAATTCAAACACGGGGATCTCATCAAATATCCCCTCTACCTGCTCTTCTTCCAAATATAGCTTAAGTCGATGACCATTGACAATGAACGATCCTTCACCATTTCGCTTAAACAACTCAACATAACCCGATGGGTACACATGCTTAATCACAAATGGTCCAATCCATCTAGAAGTTAGTTTAGGTTGCTTAATCTTAAATTTTGACAAAAACAACAACACTTTAGCCCCAACCTTAAACTCCTTTCTACGAATCCTCTTATCATGCCAAATCTTGGTTCTCTCCTTATAAAGCCTCGAATTCTCATAAGCACCTAACCTAAGCTCATCAAGCTCATGTAGTTGCAACATTCTAAGTTCACGTGCTTCCATCAAATCCAAATTCAAACACGGGGATCTCATCAAATATCCCCTCTACCTGCTCTTCTTCCAAATATAGCTTAAGTCGATGACCATTGACAATGAACGATCCTTCACCATTTCGCTTAAACAACTCAACATAACCCGATGGGTACACATGCTTAATCACAAATGGTCCAATCCATCTAGAAGTTAGTTTAGGTTGCTTAATCTTAAATTTTGACAAAAACAACAACACTTTAGCCCCAACCTTAAACTCCTTTCTACGAATCCTCTTATCATGCCAAATCTTGGTTCTCTCCTTATAAAGCCTCGAATTCTCATAAGCACCTAACCTAAGCTCATCAAGCTCATGTAGTTGCAACATTCTAAGTTCACGTGCTTCCATCAAATCAAATTCAAACACGGGGATCTCATCAAATATCCCCTCTACCTGCTCTTCTTCCAAATATAGCTTAAGTCGATGACCATTGACAATGAACGATCCTTCACCATTTCGCTTAAACAACTCAACATAACCCGATGGGTACACATGCTTAATCACAAATGGTCCAATCCATCTAGAAGTTAGTTTAGGTTGCTTAATCTTAAATTTTGACAAAAACAACAACACTTTAGCCCCAACCTTAAACTCCTTTCTACGAATCCTCTTATCATGCCAAATCTTGGTTCTCTCCTTATAAAGCCTCGAATTCTCATAAGCACCTAACCTAAGCTCATCAAGCTCATGTAGTTGCAACATTCTAAGTTCACGTGCTTCCATCAAATCCAAATTCAAATTCCTTAAAGCCCAATACGCCTTATGCTCTATCTCAATAGAAAGATGGCAAGTTTTGCCATAGAGCAACCGGTATGGCGTGGTGCCAATCGGCGTCTTATAAGCCGTCCTAAACGCCCACAAGGCGTCATCTAACTTCTTCGACCAAACCTTGGGGTTATCTCCAATAGTTTTCTCCAAAATCCTCTTTAAGGCCCTATTTGTGTTTTCCACTTGACCACTGGTTTATGGATGATATGAGGTAGAAAAATAGTGGACAACACCATACCTCTTCATCACTTTGGCTAACTGATGGTTTGCAAAATGGGTACCACGGTCACTAATCAAGGCTCTAGGGCAACCAAAACTACAAAACAACTGTTTCAAGAAATCAATGACCACACGCGCGTCATTCGTGGGCAAAGCCTTGGCTTCGGCCCATTTAGACACGTAGTCAACGGCGACAAGAATGTACTGAAACTTATTAGACGGTGGGAATGGTCCCATAAAGTCTATACCCCAGACATCAAATACCTCACATACCTGAATGCTTTGTTGAGGCATCTCATCCCGTTTAGTGATGTTCCCTTGTCGCTGGCAAATGTCACAAGTCTCAACCAAAGTCTGGGCCTCCTTGAAAATTGTTGGCCAATAGAAACCTGCATCAAAAACTTTCTTACCTGTGACTGAAGGACCATAATGACCCCAGTTGGCCCGTAGTGACATGCATCCAAAATCTCTCTAGTCTCAGCCCCAGCAACACATCTCCTAACCATACCATCCGCACAAACACGAAACAAGTGTGGATGGTCCCAAAAATAATACTTAACATCCGATATGAGCTTCTTCTTCTGCTGGTACGTGAAATCATTAGGTATCTCACCTGCAACCAAATAATTAGCTATATCTGCAAACCAAGGAGCATCATCAGAGTTAGAAATAAACATTAAAGACTCATCAGAGAAGTGATCATTGATCTCCCCATCACGAAGTTCCTCCCGGTGAGGATTTTCCAAACGACTCAAATGGTCGGCAGCCAAATTTTCAGCCCCTTTCTTATCTTTATTTCAATGTCAAATTCTTGCAACAAAAGAATCCAATGGATAAGCCTGGGTTTAGCATCCTGTTTCGAGAACAGGTACTTAAAGGCTGAATGGTCAGTGAAAACTATGGTCTTACTCAAAACAAGATATGATCTAAACTTATCAAATGCAAAGACCACTGCAAGCAACTCCTTCTCCGTAGTGGTGTAATTTTGCTGGACGGGGTTCAAAGTCTTACTAGCAAAGTAAATGGGTTTGAAATGTTTCTCAACCCTTTGCCCTAGCACAGCTCCCACAGCATAGTCACTTGCATCACACATCAACTCGAAAGGCAATTCCCAATCTGGAGCTACCATGATAGGAGAATCAGTCAGCTTCTCCTTCAATACCTGAAAAGCACTCAAACAAGTATCATCAAAAACAAAAGGAACGCCCTTCTCCAACAAGTGGGTCATAGGACGAGTAATCTTAGAGAAATCCTTAATAAATCAACGATAACAACCTGCATGACCCAGGAAACTCCTTACCACTTTCACATTGGAAGGCGAGGGTAATTTGGCAATTACATCTATCTTAGCCCGATCAACCTCAATCCCGGCCTTGGACACTTTATGACCTAACACAATACCCTCAGTCACCATAAAATGGCACTTTTCCCAATTCAAAACAAGGTGTGCCCTCTCACACCGTTCCAACATCCTATCCAAATTAATCAAACATGAATGAAAAGAATCCCCAAAAACTGAAAAATCATCCATGAAAACTTCCATGGAAGTTTCGAGCATGTCCTGAAAAATAGCAACCATGCACCTTTGAAAGGTGCCAGGGGCATTACACAAACCAAACGGCATACGCCGATAAGCAAAAGTGCCAAATGGACAAGTAAAAGTGGTTTTCTCTTGATCCTTGGGATCAATGGGTATTTGAAAGTACCCGGAAAACCCATCTAAGAAACAAAAATATTCATTACCTGCAAGACGTTCCAACATTTGATCAATAAAAGGGAAGGGAAAGTGATCCTTACGGGTGGCATCATTAAACTTACGGTAATCTATACAAACCCGCCAACCCGTAATAGTCCTAGTGGCCAAAAGCTCCTTATTATCATTCTCAATAACTGTCATGCCCCCTTTTTTGGGCACACAATGAACAGGACTAACCCAAGGACTATCAGCAATAGAAAAAATAATTCATGCATCAAGAAGCTTAATCACCTCTTTCTTAACAACCTCCTTCATATTAGGATTTAGCCGCCTTTGTCTCTGGACAACGGGCTTAACATCATCAAGAAAATCAATCTTATGCTGGCAGAAATTAGGACTAATACCTGGAATATCTGTGGTCTTCCAAGCAAAAGCCCGCTTATGGGCTTTAAGAACAGACATGAGATGGTCTTTCTCGTCACTCGAGAGTGAGGACGAGATAACCACTGGAAGAGAAGACTCACCTGACAGATATGCATACTCTAGATGGTCTGGAAGCGGCTTAAGCTCCAAGTCAGTAGGTGGTACATCAATAGAGTTAGGTACCCTTGAACTCCCGTCAGCAACTACCTCCTCAAAAGTTTCATCCTCGGGAGGTGATTCATCCAAGCTCAGTGCCATGACTTCTGCAAACAAGGCTTCATCAGTAACTTCTCCAGATGCTAAATTAGCGATCTCTTCCTCTCCAATATCCGTTTCCATGAACTCCTGAAATTCTTGATCCAATGCATCATCAATGACATCAATCCTGAAACAAGTCTCATCATTAGAATAAGAATGCTTGATAGACTTTTCAACATTAAACACAATCCTATCAGTTCCTACACCTAAGGAAATCTCCTTATCCTTTACATGGATGATAGCATCCGCGGTATTAAGGAATGGGCATCCAAGAATAAGAGAGACCTTCGTATCTTCCTCCATCTCGAGGATAACGAAGTCAACAATAAAAACAATGTGGCCAACTTTGACACTAATGTTTTCAGCAATCCCGATGGGATACTGAAAAGAATGGTCAGCAAGTCTTATACTCATGCGAGTAGGGCGAAGGACTCCCAATGATAACTTAGCATAAACCGAGTAAGGCATCAAATTGATGCTAGCCCCTAAATCAGCTAAGGCCTTACAAATAATAGTTCTAATAGAGCAAGTGATAAGAAAACTCCCTAGGTCTTCAAGCTTTGGTGGAATGCGGTTCTGCAAGATAGCAGAACACTCGGCATTGATAAAAGTAGCCTTTGCCTCTTCAAACTTCCCTTTGTCTGTCACAAGCTCCTTAATGAACTTAGCATAATTGGGCATCCCCTGAATAAGATCAACTAAAGGAACATTAATATGAACATTTTTGATCATGTCAACAAACTTGTTATAATGCTCCTTCAGCTTTGCTTTCCTGAACCTTTGTGGAAATGGTATCTTTGGCTTGTATGGTTTAACCTCTGGAACCACAGCCGGTTTTGGTGGAGTGACCGGAGTTTTCACGGTCGAATCTTCCTCCATCTCTATTTCTTCATCAACATCGGTATCATCACCCCCGTTATCCTGCACATCTGAAACAACAACATTAGGAATAGGAGGTGAGTCATAAGACCTACCAGTACGAGTGGTGATGGCTTTGGCTTGCTCATTACGGACTGGAGGTGGAGTGTATTTCTGTCCCTGACTAAACTGAGGCCTAGGATTCTGCTGCGTGTTGCTAGGAAGAGTCCCCGTGGGCCTAGCAAGAGCTGCCATCCTACTTTCGAGATCCTTGAAATTAGCACCCTGATTCTTCATGTTGATCTCCACCTTCCCGCTTATCTGATCCAACCTCTCACTCAAAGCCTTGGTATCCTCCCTGATCATTTGAATGCTAGTATTTGTTTCAACTTGATTACTAGCCAACTGCTTCATCATCTCCCTCAACTCGGCATTAGGATCGACATTAGAAGAAGAAGAACCTGATCCTTGTCCTTGCTGAGTCTGCTGTTGTGGCTGATTCTGATAATTATCTCTTTGCCACCTGTTACCTGAAAAACGAGGAGCATTAGCCTGAAAAGAAGAGTTATAAGAAGGATTACCTGAAGGTCGGTTCTGGAAACCGGTGTTGCGGTAGAAATTCACTTGGGGTTGATTCTGAACATAGTTCACATCTTCGGGTGCCCGATTTGGACACTCATCAGAATAGTGCATATCACCACAATGATCACACCCATCGGCTACCACCTTAACATCCCTCTCAAGTGCCCCAAACCTATTCTCTTGAGTAGCAAACCCCTTTTCCATGCGCTCAGATAGCGCCCTAATCTCTCCAACAACCCCTGGGTAATTGCTAGCTTCAACCTTAGCAACTCTCCCTTGGTTAGTACCTCTCTTCATCTTTCTTTCATTCTTCAAAAACCTTTCATCATCCATAGTTGAGCTATCCTTTGCCATGTCTTCCAAGATTTGATAACCTTCATTGGGTGTAATGTTATTGAAACTACCCCCGAAAGCATATCCCAATTCTCGTTTAGACTTCTTATCTAACCCATCAAAGAAAAGCTCCACATATTTTTCCCTAGTCAAATCGTGACCTGGACAATTTCTCAACATTTCCTTGAAACGAACCCAAGCATCAACAACATCTTCTCCATCATCTTGTTCAAAAGATCTAATCATATTCTCCAGCCTTCTTTGAGTTCTAAGTGAATAAAACTCACCAATGAAAGCCTCCTTAAGTTGGTTCCAAGTAGTGATTGAATTTTCTGGAAGATCATTGAACCAATCAAGTGCTTCTCCGGTGATCAAAATGGGAAATGTCTCAAGTTTTACGGCATTCATTTGATTTTGCCCATATTGATATAGCCGAGCCAACTTTTCAAACCTATCCAAGTGTTGGTAAGGATCTCATTTCCGTTTTCCATCAAATTGTTGCTCTTCTATGCTCTTGAGATGGTTTCCTTTCAAAGCGAAAGTGTGATCAATGGTCGGAGGTCTAATGGCGGAGCCACGGCTAGCTGGGATAGTTTGAACCCTCTCGCCATAGCGAGTGTCATTTGGACCCCTTGGTTGTTCGTCACCCATCTCCTCTTGCTTAACTTCTAAATTAAAAAATTCGTCTAAAAAGAAACCTTCCTCGTCCGAATCAGGAGTGGGTTTAGCTAGAGGTGAAAATGGTGTTGGTATTGGTGTTGTGGGTTCAGTGAAGTTAAACCGACGCCCTCTTGGTCTTCTAGGAGTAGACAAAAGACTATTCAAAGGTAGACCCGAAGAATGCAAGTTCATCAACTAAAATAATACCTACAAATAAACAACTAACACGTTTAGTCAAATGCACTGTGATAAGAAAAGAAAACTAAACTAATAAAACAAGTAACTTCCTCACGCGTGGGAAAGGATCAAACCACTAAATTAACAACTAAATCGGCACACAATCCCCGGCAGCGGCGCCAAAAACTTGATGTGAGAAATCGAGTTTAAAATTATAAACAAGAATTACCCTAAAACTGACTACTACACACTAGCGGGCAGTTGACCCGTTCGTATATAGTATAGCTAAAAGGTAAGTCCGAATTCGTTCACGGGGATTGGTTTTGAAATAATTGTTTGCTAAAGTAGTTTGGGAAAAGGATGGAACCGTAGCCGAATTGTTACCTCACTTTGACAATTGGAAATTAAAGAAATTTAAATGACAAGACAAATGAAAGTAAAGAAAGTTCAAACAATATTAATTAAGATCACCCACTTCGAATCCACTTGACTTCAGTTATGATTGCACACGATAAAGATCAAATTCTTTAGAGTTGACAAGATAATCGTGAAAGGATAAAAATGCTCGCATGGTACCACCAACCGCTCAAAAATCACCCAAACACCTAAGTTGCTAGTTTAATTACCCAAGCCGGTACCACCAATGCCCAGAAAATCTCCCCAACAGTTAGTTTGCTTGATTATCCAATTACCAATTATGCCTATGTGAATGAAAACGTGGTACCACCAACCGTTTCCAAACACGTTTACCGATTAATTCCTATTATAGATTTGACATTCACCGTCATACCATGAACCGGTGACAAACGACCATAGACAATCGAATTGAAACGATAAACATATTCACCTAGTACCACTAACGATGAACACATAAACCATCAACATCAAAAGAATAAATCACAAGGAATTAATTGATAAAGATCACGACACAACGATAATTGAATCAACTCTTGAATTAAAATATTGCAATCATATCATTTGTCAAGATTCATCAAAGTGGATGATTAGAAATCTAGCCACTCATGCTAAATTGAAATTCATAAAAGAAATTGAAAGAAAACATATTGTACCAATGATTGTTGAATGTAAATTGCAAGACAGAAAATTAGATACGATCTAGATGGATGTTCTTGAATCTTCAATGAATCAAATGATGAAATCTGCGATGATCCGCCCAAGACTCGTGGTAGAACAGCTCCTAGAAAGAAAAACTTGGATAGTTGGGAAAATAGTGTTTTTTCCTTTATATACCTCCCCCAAATCTGATGCAAAAGAGGCTGTAACCTAACTTCCCCGTGCACTCACTGTGCCGCAGTGGTCATGGTGTGCTCCCACTGCGGCGCAGTGGAATACCCCTGAAATCTTGATCTATTGATGACTGCGGCGCAGTGGGGCAATATCCCTCCCACTGCGGCGCAGTGCATATCTGCTGGAATTATTTTATTCTTTCTCGTCCTTTGACTCCGGCGCAGTGGGGCAATATCCCTCCCACTGCGGCGCAGTGTTAAACCACTGGAATCTTTGTTCTTCTTGGCACTCAATGACTGCGGCGCAGTGGGGCAATAACCCTCCCACTGCGGCGCAGTGCATATCTGCTGAAATCTTTGTTCTTCTTTATCAACATCACTCGAACACTCGGGTCAACTTCTTGGCCAAAAATCGTCAGAAAATGTACCAAATGGACGCGCAACCTGCTAAGAACCTGAAAGCACTAACAAACACCATAAACACGCCAAATGCATACAAAATCGACTCAAAACACATACGAAAAAGGCCAATAATGATGTGGGCGATCTATATAAATTGGTCACATCAAGAGGCTACTTGTATGTTCTCTCTTAAGACATCTCCAGACTCCTGTTGGGAGGAATCTGGATGGCTCAATTTGGCTCTATTAGGATTGACCTGAACTCCATCCTTCCTAAGACGTCTGGAAGTTCTTGGTCGAGTGGGGAGTTCTTGAGGTACAACAATTTCAGTCTGTTGAGAGTCAGGAGCCACTTGGGATACTGGTGGCACTATTTCAGCATTGAGGACTCCAGAGGGTCCTTCACCAATTTAGTTCCCACCTGGAGCCTCTTCTAGCTCATCTGGTGATGATGCGTCGGTTGCATCATTTCTAAAATGGTGTAGCATATTTACAGGAATATCAACCTCACCAGTTTGTGATTTTAATGAAGTCAGCTCCCTCATATATTCACACACACAGAAATAGTCTGAATCGTAATCATACTGATTACCTAGAGCTCTTTTAAAGACAAGTGACAGAAAACGAATATATGGTATATGAGGTTTTCTACCTTTCACTTTCAGACGCTCAACAAGATCATCGAAGAAAATCTGAGCAAAATCGACCCTGTATCCATACCATAGGCAGTAAACAATCTGGAGTTGCATTTGATTTATCTGGTCCAACCCTCCAGAACCGCCACCTAGACACTCAACAATATGAGTAAAGAAGTATCTCCATGAGTCTGTAAGTTTGCTCATGTAGATAGTGCCTTTTCTTTGCAACTGACCATGTTCATCAAGAATGTCAGTATGCCCCATCTGCCTGCACACATCCCTGTAATTTAAACCAGTAGGGAGTGTAATGGCCATCTCGTTTTCAGCCATGTAATTCAAACTAAGAGCATCTCTGAGAGAGTCCACTGAAAGAGTGAAAGCCCTGGTGCCTTGTTTGAGTGTATAATGGATGGACTCATCTCTGTCATTATATGTTGCTGTGTACCAGAATTCACACAGGTATTCATGGTATATCTTTCCTGGATTTAGAGTAAGAGCACCATATAATGGACAGCTTAGAAAGAAAGCAGTTATTCGTCCAATAAGAGAAGTGGGTTCATGAGTGGTGCTAGAAAGTTTTGCCATCCAGTTGTTCATATTAATTCTGATTGCCTCCGCCTCTAAAGTGATGTGTGAGGCTTTTTTAACGTCGGCCGGAGGATCATATTTGGCGGCAAGTAGATTTTTATTCGAATTTGTTTGTCTGGGTGCCATTGAATATGATATAAAAATGAAAAGGAAGATGAAATTAGGGATTTATGAAGATTTGATGAATTGAATATGAGAGAGATTGATGATTGGAAATTTAATGAAAAAAATGAAGGAATTTGAAGAATTGGGAGTAAATGATTTTCGAAGTAAATGAAAATGAAAGGGAATGTGGGTATTTATATAGGAGAGAGAGTGTGGAACTCAAACGGTTATTTTTGAATTTATCAAATGTAATTTTGATCGGATTTTGAAATCCGCATTAAATACATCACATCACACATAAATGTGTGACGGTTTACAGCCCACAAACATTACCCACTAGTTCCTTTTGTCTTCCCAAGGTAAAAAGTTCCATCATTAGGTTTAAAAAATTACATGCCACGTAGGATAATCAGATAAATATCTTTTCAAAGAGTTTGCATACGTGGCACGCACAAAGACCAAGTATTAAAATATTATGACTGACATACCATGACTCATTTCAGTGCATCTGGAGTTGACTGGACACTCCAGTATCACTGGTGGATTAGGCCAGTGATGCATGCACTGATGGTACACTGGAGGGACACTCCAGTAAAGTACCAACGAAAACCATTTGAAAGACTGGCAACCTCAAACATGCACATCAACTAATACAGACAAGTGAGAGGGACACATTTACAAGGAGACAGAAGTTACCTCAAACATGCACTTCAACCTATCTAAGTACCAGTGAGAGGGACACATTTACAAGGTTACCAGTGATATTTTCCAGAAAATTTTGTCCGGTGAGAAAATAAATTAATAAATTCCCCCTGAAATTAAAACATTTTAAGGACAAGAAAATATATGGCCTGAGTCTTCCCCCTGGAATGTTGATCCAGAAATCTATTAATGCAAAGATAGTACACAAAGGCGTTCGATATCTAAGCAGTCATAGATGTATAAATCTTTAAATCAAGGATCTCTGATAGTACACAAAGGCGTTCAATACCAAGGTTCCAGATTTAAGGGTTTAACATTCCCAACTCACCAACAAGATATTCAAATGTTTTTACATCCAGTGGTTTAGTAAAAATGTCAGCGAGTTGTTTGTCAGTGGGAATAAAATGGAGTTCAATGTTACCTTTCATAATATTGTCACGAATGAAGTGATACCTGAGATCGATGTGCTTTGTCTTTGAGTGCATGACTGGATTGTTTGAGATAGCAATGGCACTGGTATTATCACAAAATATAGGAGTTTTTGAATATTTAATACCATAATCAAGCAACTGGTTCTTCATCCAGAGTATCTGAGCACAACAACTGGCTGCAGACACGTATTCAGCTTCAGCAGTGGACAATGAAACTGAAGTTTGCTTCTTACTGGTCCAGCTGACCAGTTTGCCACCAAGGAAATGACATCCACCAGTAGTGGATTTCCTGTCTATCTTACAACCTGCATGATCTGAATCTGAATAACCCATTAGATCCATGCCTGAGCCTTTGGGATAGCAAAGACCCAAACTGGGGACACCCTTAAGGTATTTCAGTATGCGCTTTACAGCAAGCATATGAGATTCTTTTGGATTAGACTGATATCTGGCACATAAACATGTTGAAAACATTATGTCTGGTCTACTGGCAGTTAAATACACCAGTGAACCAATCATGCCTCTATAGACAGTGATGTTCACTGGTTTTCCATCAGGATCTGAGTCCAGTGTCAGTGGTGCAGAAATTGGAGTGGGTTTTGATGGTGAAGAGTTCATATCATATTTCTTTAAAAGATCTCTAACATATTTTTCCTGATTAATAAAAATACCATCTTTGGTTTGTTTAATCTGGAGTCCTAGAAAATATGTTAATTCACCCATTAAACTCATTTCATATTCAGAGGACATGATTTTAGAAAATTTCCTGCACATGTTTTCATCAGTAGACCCAAAAATAATATCATCAACATAAATTTGTACCAGCAGAATATTACCTTTTTCACGAAGAATAAATAAGGTATTGTCAATTGCACCTCTTTTAAAACCATTTTCAATAAGTGTCTAGTCAGAGTATCATACCAGGCACGTGGGGCTTGTCTGAGACCATAAAGTGCTTTGTCCAGACGATATACCCAGTGAGGATGCTTTTTATCAACGAAACCTGGTGGTTGTCTGACATACACTTCTTCTTCTAATTTTCCATTCAAAAAGGCACTCTTTACATCCATCTGGTAGACCTTGAATTGATGATGAGCAGCGAATGCTAAGAATATTCTGATCGCTTCAAGTCTAGCCACTTGAGCAAAAGATTCATCAAAATCAACATCTGACTGGCAGTACCCTTGTGCTACCAGTCTGGCCTTATTTCTGATTACATGGCCATCTTCATCTACCTTGTTCCTGAAGACCCATCTTGTTCCAATTGGTTCTTTCTTGCCAACTGGGAAAGGGACCAGGTACCAAACCTTGTTCCTTTCAAACTGGTGAAGCTCTTCTTGCATAGCAGTCACCCAACTTGGATCTTCCATAGCCTCGTCAATCTTCTTTGGTTCAATCAGTGATAAGAAACTGACATATAAGCATTGATCACTGGAGGCTCTTCTGGTCTGAACCCCTCTACTGGAGTCACCTATGATCTGATCGATAGGATGAGCTTTTGTCCATCTGGAGTATTGACCAGGATTGTTACTGACAACAATATCAGTGCAAGAGTTCAATTAAGTTTCAGGATGAGGATCCTGCCAGACTATTTCAACATCTTCATCTGAATCAGTAAGATCACGATTTGCATCATGAAATTCTTCATTTGAAGGCATTTCTTGAAGTACTGGTTCAGTTTGGAATTCTTCATTTGAAGACATTTCTGGTATAATTTCAACTGATACTGATACTGGGGGAGTAGTACGAACATCTGATCCAATAACAAGTTCAGAGGGTGGTTTGAAACTTATTGAAGGATAGAAAGGTGTACTACTGGGGGTTTTCTTCTTTTGAGCTGGTTCCAAGTCAGAATGACTGGAAACTTCTTCAGGTGAATCTTTGCAGTTGATGGGATCAGATTCATAGAAGATAATTGGATTTTCTGGGGGAGAATCAAGGACTGGCTTTCTATTAATTGCATTATTTGATTCATCAAATGTAACGTGTATTGACTCATGGACCTTCTCCAGTCTCTTGTTGTAGACTCTGAAGGCCTTGCGAATGGCTGAATAGCCTAAGAAATACACTTCATCAGCTTTGGCATCGAATTTGCCTAACTGACTGGAGTCGTTCAGAATGTACACTGGACATCCAAAAACGTGAAAATAACCAATATTTGGTTTTCTATTTCTTAAGACTTCATAGGCCGTCTTCTTGTGTCTTTTGATGTAAACAGACCTGTTCTGGGTGTGGCAAGCAGTAGCAATTGCTTCAGCCCAGAAACTGGTAGGAAGACCAGATTCAGCCAACATACTCCTGGCAGCTTTTATCAGCTTTCGATTCTTTCTTTCTACAACTCCATTTTGTTCTGGAGTTCTTGCTGAGGAGAAGTTCTGGGAGATGCCAGTGTCAGTACAGAATGACTCCAGAATTGCATTCTGGAATTCTGTTCCATTGTCACTTCTTAACTGACACACCTTTCGCTTATGCTTGAGTTCAATCTGCTTGATAAGAGTGATGATTTCAGCAACAGCATCACTTTTATACCTGAGAAAGATCACCCAACAATATCTGGAGAATTCATATACGATCACCAGGGTGTATCTTTTACCAGCACGAGTCTGAACATTTACTGGACCAAAGAGATCCATATGAAGCATGTGAAGTGGTTCAGTTATGCTAAAGTTCTGTCTGGTCTTGAAACTGGAACGTTTCTGCTTTCCCATCTCACATCCTGGACATGGCCTTTCCTTTTTGAAGGAAACTGAAGGTATCCCATCTGCCAGTTGTTTTCTAGACAACTTGTTAATATTTTTTGAAATTTAAATGGGATAACCTTTTATGCCATAACCAGTTTGTGTCTTCACCAGCTTGAGTATAGAAATACTGCTATGATGGAGAGCTTTCCATATCCATCACATATACATTCCCTCTTCTGGGAGCAATCAATACTACCTTCCAATCTTTGTTGAATACAATGCCCTGAGCAATATTGAACAATACTTGATAGCCATCATCACACAGTTGGCTCACACTGATTAGGTTATATTTCAAACCATTCACATAAGCCACTCGTCTGAATTTGACTTGTCCATTGTTCAGAACACCATACCCCTCAGTTTTTCCACAACCATCATTTCCAAAAGTAATGGAGGGTCCATCAGAAATTATGAACTCCTCCAGCAGGGTCTTACATCCGGTCATTGTCCTGCCAACTGCACTGTCAAGATACCAGATAAACTTCTTTCGATCGCCCTGCACATCCACCAGATATATCAGTTAGATTTGGGAACCCATCGACTGATGGGTTCACTGGATCCTCCCTTATGGATCCCTGGGGGTATCTGATTGAGTTCACTTTCTTCAACAGTAGTTTTTGTAGAAAACACTACTGGAGTTGATAGTTTTGAAACCTTTTTCTTTTTCTCAACTGGAGTAATAATTTTTTCTTTCTTTGAAAAAGGTTTTGTATTTTGTTTAGGGCCAGATGAAGTACCCTCAAAATTGTTTAATCTTGCATTACAACTTTGAATTTGACGAGCCAGTAGTTGAAACTGGCTCTCCATCCTTAACAAAATAGATTCTTCAGATGACACCTGAGCCTTTCCAATTGACTGGACTTTAGGCTTAGGAAGAGAACTGGTCTTTTTCTTTTGAACCTGGGGTTCTTTAGAAACAGTCTGAGGCAAAGGTTTATTCTGATTGACCTTTTTAACTGGAGCAGTCATCTGGAATGCTCCAGTCTTAACCTCTGGAAGTTAAGTTGGTATAATACAAGTTTTTGGGGTAGAAGGTTCATCATAAATGGTACTTGGTCTAACCTCCTCTGGTAACCGGTCAATAACTGGTATTAATGCTGCAATATGAGTATTTCCATCCAGATAAGCACGTTTTTGGGATGGAAATTGGTTTATTCCAGCGTCATATGGCTTTCTTGTTTCTAGCCATGAATTAATGACCTGTTTTTCTTTTTGCAAAATTATTTCCAGGTCATGTTTTTCTTGAACCAGTTGTTCAGTTACCAAAACTTGTGCTTGAAATGCCAATTCAATATCTTGAAGTTCTTTTAATTTTGATTTTAATGCAGCGATTTCAGAGGAATCTGTTTCTAAGCCATTAAGACTGTCAAATCTAACAGTTTCCACAAAAATTAAATCAGAATTTAGAGCTTCAGCAATGTCCAATTTTAATTCAGGATCGGTTTCATTATCGTACTCACTAACCTTTTTTATAACAATGTCCACCCATCGACCAGATGTGACATCATCCTTCACCAGATGCTCTTGATCTGCCAGAGCCATAAAGCAACAATCTCTTTCCTCTTCCTCATCAACTGATGAATCATCTGAGGGAACCCATGCTTCTTTAGTGGTTGCTATCATGCATTTATTATTTTCTATTTGTTGAGACATGAGAGCAATTTGAGCCTTAAGCTTTTTGTACTTGGACTTATAGCTATCATCAGGCTTGTTATAAGAAGTAGATGGACCAGACTGAGAGACAAACTGACTGGACTTGCACTCCTTCAAGAAATGACCTTTTCTGCCACACTTAAAGCATGTCAGATTGGTCTTGTCAGTAGAGGAACTGGGTGCATGTTGTCCAGTGGGCCTATTTGCTCTTGCTTTAAAACGATTAAATGTTTTAGCAATCATTGCAACCAGGTCATCACTGTCAGTTTCATCACAGTCTGGAGAGATATCATTAGTGACTCCATAATCCATTAGTTCAGACATCATCTTCTTCATAGAAAATACATTCTCGGAAGATATTAATGCAGCACAAGGTGGTTCAGTATTACTGACCAAATTGGAACTACTGGAAGCATGATTTAAAGCACCTTTTTCAGCCTCAATCCTCTGGGCTTGATTCTCTTCAGTGAATCTGAAGGTTCCATACAATGTTGACAGAGTATGGGAGTGCAAGGTTTTACCTTGTCTCAAGACCAGAATCATGTGAGACCATTTAGTGGGAAGAATATCACAAAATTTCTCCAAAAGTATATCCTTGTCTTTCTCAACCCCAGTCCTCTTAACTGGTTTATAATGCTCATAAATCTAGTGTAAGTACCAGTTAGAGACTCATTGGGGAGAGCAAAAAATGACTCATACTTTTTGTTTAGGGAGACCTTTCTGGTAACAACAGTGTCATCACCTCCCTCATGCTGGTTCGCCATTTCATCCCACATGGTTTTAGCACTGGGATAGAGAACTAGTGTGGGAATTAGGGTTTTTGGAACAGCCCCGAGGATCATGTTTTTAAGGATGGTATCAAGATTTACCAATCTCCCCTCCTCTTCGGACCAGTGTTCCTCCCTCTTTTCCCTTCCACTTCTTGATCCAGTTGGGTCAAGGAGTGCATTGATAGGAAGTTTAGGCACATAGGGTCCTTCATTTAAAATTTTCATCATATTCCTTTCAATACCAGTAACATGTAATATCATCCTAGCTTTCCACGTACCAAATTCATCACTGCTCCCATTAAATTTAGGAACAGGATTATTCTAGTAGTGCACATGTACATGTGGAGAAGCAAGAGGAGGAGGAGGTGGAGGATTATTATTGTGAACGGGTGGTGGTTCATTAAAATTAGGTTCAGGATTACCTTGTGTATTTTCTGGGTTGGCCATCGTGAAACAGATCTAGGCAAGTATATTAGCCTTCTGCTCTGATACCAATTGTAAAGTCCCTTACACGATGGTTTAACCCACGAGTGTAAAATAACAAGTCAAGTATGAACTAGATTGGACTAGTATTACTTTAAATACAAATGCAAGATTATAAGTAAAGTAATAAAGACTTAAAGCAATATTTAAACAAGTAAATAAATGATGGAACACAAATGTAATTTTCAAGTGTATTTTATTTATTGATGTTAAACAAAATACAAGATTGTTGCGGAACCTAGATATTACAAGTATGTAACTATCTAAACAATCTTTGAATTACAAGTGATCTATACTTGCTATATAATCTCCTTGGATCGATATACTTAAAGTTGTGAAGTATAACTATTTTGATCGAGAGTATTTTACCAAGTTCACCAAATTGCAAAAAAAGTAATTTGTACGAGGTATGTGACTTTGTATTTATAGGCAAATAAATTCAACAGTGAATTTATTATGCCGTACAAATATGGTTGCATGCATTTAAGGCAACTACTTTAATTCCTTAAATGCATTGGTTAAAGTACAAGGATAAAGTCATATTGATGTGACTTGTTATCTTTTTAACCAACCACCTTTACACACGTATTGTACTTTTATCAATAGACAAATGGGTTGTCCGGGTAAAAGCGTGTAAAGGCATAAAGTCAATTCCTCGTAATCAGTGTTCAGACTTGTAAGGTCTAGAACACTGTTAAGGCTCCAGTCGGGAGATCTGGTAAGACTGTCAGTGGGCTCCACTGCTTGTCAGTCTTCTTTCTTCATACTTCAGTCTTTGACTTCAGTAAGAATGTCTTCAGTAGAAACGATCTTGACTGGAGTGAAGTCCAGTGAGCTAATCTGGTGGAATCCAGATTCCTGTACAAGTAAACAGCTCACTGGTTTTCTATTATTTCTGGACAAATCTTCAGCGTCGCTCCAGTCTTCAAGTCTGGAGCGAGTCCAGTAAAACTGGACCTAACAGTAGCAAAGGTAGATAATTTTTGCTCTCTTGTTTTTCCTACTTGGTCGTGGACGTCAAATGGAGCTGTTTGCTCTAAAGGGTCTAGAATATTGCTTGGGTGGAATCCGTTAGTCGTGGATCTCATGGTGGTTGCTATTTCAGATCAAGTAATCCATTCCCAAATTCTGTTCAAAGAGGACAATAAAATGCTTATGTGTTCTTTTGTATACGCTCACAATAGGTATATTGATAGGCGTTTGATATGGAGTGATCTTGGCTGTCATAAGTTGTTTGTTCGAAATAAACCGTGGTGTTTGTTAGGAGACTTCAATGATGCGCTACATCTTAGTGACAAAGCTACAGGTCCATCTTGTGTGGATATTGCTATGCGTGAGTTTAGGGAGTGTGTCGAATCTATTGAAGTAGCGGATGTCAACAAATCTGGTCTTCAATTCACTTGGACACAGAAACCGAAAGGATTGGATGGGGTTATGAAAAAGATTGACCGGGTTATGACGAATATCGAGTTTTCTGATTTGTTTATTGGTGCTAATGCAGTTTTTCTACCATACCGTACTTCTGATCATTCCCCGGTTATTTTAAGATTGCCAAAGGTATCTACTTCTAAACAGAAACCATTTAAATTCTCAAATGTTTTGGTTCATCATGAGAAGTTTTTATCTACTGTGGATAAGGCTTGGAGTTTGGATATTGCTGGTGTTTTTATGTTTCGTTTGGTAAAGAAGCTTAAACATTTCAAGAAACCTTTAAGGAAATTGCTGTTTGATAAAGGTAATCTTCACGAGAAGATTAAAAAAGTGCGTTTTGAGTTAGATGCAGTTCAAAAACCATTGGATGATGACCCAGCCAATTTAGATCTTCGTGAGGAAGCAGCTGCGTATCTAAATGCCTATAATAATGCTGTTCTTGATGAAGAAAGATTCTTGAAACAAAAAGCTAAAATAAATTGGTTGAAGGTAGGGGACTCTAATTCAGCATATTTTCGTAAAGTAGTTAAAAGTCGAGTTGCTAGATGACAGATTGATACTATTCAGGATGTGTCGGGCAAGCGGTTGGATGGTAATGATGTGCCAAAGGCGTTCGTGGATCATTATATCATTTTTTTGGGAAAAGCAGGTGTTACACAACCTCTTAATGCTCAAGGGCTGTTCATTAGAGCTTTAACGCTTGAGCAAGGCTTGGATATGATACGAGATGTGACGGATGAGGAAGTGAAGGAGACGATTTTTTCGATGGGAGATGATAAGGCCCCTGGGCATGATGGGTTCTCTTTTGCGTTTTTTAAGAGTGCTTGGCATATTGTTGGTAGTGATGTCATTTTGGCGGTCAAGGATTTTTTCTTAACTGGTAAGCTTCTTAAAGAAGTGAACCATACCATTATTTCCTTATTGCCTAAGGTGAGATCACCTGATCGGATTAGTGATTTTCGTCCAATTTCGCCGTGTAATGTTATTTTTAAGTGTATTTTGAAGATCATAGCTAATAGGATTAAGAAGTCTTTGGTGTACTTGGTGAATATCAATCAGTCTGCGTTTGTGCCTGGTCGAAGAATCACTGATAACATTTTATTGACCCAAGAATTTATGCACAATTATCATTTGGATAGAGGCCCCCCTCGATGTGCTTTTAAAGTAGATATCCAAAAGGCGTATGACACGGTTGATTGGAACTTTTTGAAAGTTATTTTAATTAATTTTGGCTTTCATCAAAAAATGGTGAAATGGATTATGGAATGTGTGGGCAGTACCTCTTTCTCTGTATCCCTCAATGGGTCGCTTCATGGTTTTTTCAAAGGCAAAAGGGGGCTTCGTCAGGGTGATCTGTTATCTCCTTATTTATTTACTTTGTTTATGGAAGTCCTAACTTTGATTTTGCAGCGACGAATTGATGCATCTAATGCGTTTCGTTATCATCATTTTTTGAAAACTTGAAGATAAATAATCTATGCTTTGCTGACGATCTTTTTATTTTCATGCGGGGTGATGCGCAGTCTGCTCAAGTTGTTTGGGATGCTTTAGAAGAATTCAAAGCTGTTTCAGGATTGGCACCGAGTCTCCCCAAAAGTACTGCTTATTTTTGTAATGTTCTGAACCATGTGAAGCTATCTATTTTAAGTATTTTACCATTTGAGGAAGGCAGGTTACCAGTGAAGTACCTTGGTGTTCCTTTAGTCTCATCTCGTTTGAGTTACAGAGATTATAAGGATTTTCTTGAAAAGATTCATAATAGAGTTAATAATTGGAAGAATAAGTTTCTGTCATTCGCGGGTCGTCTTCAACTTATTCAATCAGTTTTGTCCTCTTTGCATGTTTATTGGTCGTCTGCTTTCATGTTACCTACTAGGGTCACTACTGAGATTGAGCAGATTCTTAGGGGCTTTTTATGGAGTCATGGTGTGATAAAACCGGGCAAGGCAAAGGTTGCATGGGAAAAAGTTTGTCAACCGAAACAGGAGGGTGGACTAGGGATTCGGCGACTTGAGGTATGTAATATTGCTCTTATGGCCACTCATATTTGGAACATTTTGGATTTGAAGGAGTCGTTGTGGGTTAAATGGATTCATGTTCATAAACTCAAAGGCAAGAATTTTTGGGAGATTCCATTACGAGGCAACATGTCTTGGACATGGAGAAAACTCCTTCAAATTCGCCCCACGATTCGGCATCATTTTTGGTATAAGCTTGGTAATGGCTCTAGTGTTTCAGCTTGGTTTGATAATTGGGCTGCATTTTGTCCTCTCGCAAATAAAGCAACACCTCAAATGATAAAGGACGCAGGTTTCTTTTTAGATTCAAAAGTTATTGATATTGTTGATAATGGTGCGTGGAAGCTGCCTATGAATTGGGATAATCAGGTTCTGAATTCTACGGTCCCCACATTGGTTCATAACTCATGTGATGTTTTACAATGGAAGAATAATTGTGGTTTGCTATCTGATTTCTCGGTGTTCATGGCTTGGGAGGATTTGCGAGTGAAAGCTCCTATTGTCAATTGGTATCACTTGGTGTGGTATAAACAGTGTATTCCCAAGTATTCCTTCTTATTATAGGTCGTTTTTAAAAGGAAATTGAAGACACAAGACGCGTTGAGGCAATGGGATGTTCACTCTAACTCTTCGGTGCCCATGTTGTGCCCTTTTTGTGATACATGTCCTGATTCTCATTCCCATTTGTTCTTTCAATGCTCCTTTTCAACAAAGGTTTGCTCGAAGTTAATAGAATGGCAGCTCTAAATCAGGTGTTGGTTGATTGGGATGATATTATCCATGGTCTTTTGATTAGTGCGAAAAAGAATTATCTTCAAAATGCCGTCTCTAAGTTGGTGTTGGCAGCTTCGGTTTATCATATATGGCAGGAACGGAATAATCGCTTGTTTAAAAAAGAAAGGAGATCGACAAGCAAGGTGATCGAACTGATCCTCTCCACGATTCAGATTAAATTAATGACTTTTCGCTTCAAGAAGTCGCGAAGGGTGGACGCTGCTTTGGCTCATTGGAAGTTACCTTCATCTTTATGTTATGCAACGTAGATTGAGGTGTTGTAGCCTGTCTAGTGTTTTACGTTTTTATTATTTGTATGTAACTAGATAGGCTAGTTTTGGAAGTGGTGTGCCATTTCCAATGTTTATGTTTTTGGTTGTTGCTGTTTAGCATGTATTTGTACTAGTCGGTATGACATTCAGTCATATCGCCTGATCTTTAAAGTTTTTTGGGAATATACTAACCGGGGTAATTAATTTTTACCCTTTTACCCAAATACTATGAAGGGATAAAAGTTAAAAGATAAAAACTTTAGAGAGTAAAATGAAATTTGACAAAAGTAAAAAAGTATTGTACTTTATGCAAAAAGAACTTGTACAATTATGTTGGGGTAAAAGTTAAAAGATAAAAACTTAATGGGGATAAATGAAAATTTATAAAAGTATTTAGTACGGAATAAAAATTTAAAGATATAAAATTAAGGGGATAAAATGAAAATAAATAAAAATAAAAAGGTGTTGTACTTTTGTGCATAAAAGACTTATATAATTACATTCGTTATATATATATATATATATAATAATAATAATAATTAAGTTCTACTCTTGTATGTTTATTACTAGGGTGAGCATGGGTCGGTTTGGGTCTGGTTTTGGCTAAAACCGAAACCCAAACCGATTTCGGTTTTTAGAAAACCAAAAACCGTTGGATTCGGTTTTGGTTTGGTTCGGTTTGTCGTTTTTCGGTTCGGTTTGGGTTTAGTTTCGGTTTTTATGTTATTTTTTTAATTTTTTTTTAGTTTATTATGTTATAAATTTAACTTTCAATGATTAATAAAAAATTATGATAAAGAAAACTAAAATATACAGATGCTTTTTATTACTTAATTTTATTTATCTTTTAGATTTTAAATTAGTATTATTTTCTTATAAAACGAATTGGTTTGTTGTGCGTTTTCATTAAAACATAATTTATATTGATTTGTACACTAAAAAAAGCAAAAAGTTTATAATATATATAATATATATATAATATAATAAAAATATATAATGTAATATTATAAATTATAAATAAATATTTGTATTTGATTATAATTTTTTTTGCATACGAAACCGAAAACCCAAACCGATCCGTTTGGTTTTTAGAAATAAACCAAACCAATCGGTTTTGTTCGGTTTTCGTTTGACGGTTACATTTTTTCGGTTTTCGGTTTTCCGGTTCGGTTTTTGCTCACCCCTAGTTAGATATAACGAATTGTTTTGTTGTTATGAACTTCATCTACTTTTTTATGGTTTCCATATATATAACTTTGCAATAGTATTATATGTATCTATACCTATTTATATTTATAATCTATATATCCTTATCCTTATATAATATAAAAGTTAAAGAGATGAATCAATTCTAAACCAAAATCATCTATCCTCATACTTTTTTATGTTTTGCTAATAATGTGTGTTAATGTTAATGTAATGAGTGTTGGTTCATTTACGGATGAATTTTCATATAATTGATTAAGAGGTTAACTAAATAGATATATCAAGCCATCAATACCCTCAAGTAGAATACAAAGCGTTTTACAGTTTTTGATGTCTCTAATAGCCTTAGTGAGGGTTATATGGTGAGAATTAATGAGTCATGGATATTTTGCTTTCTTCTTTTAACTTCTACCTCTTTCCATGGAAGACGGTGAGACTCACTGTCATCACCATCTGATGGAAGATGATAGAGACTCATCATCATCATTTTCATTGCCGCTCAAGTATGAAGTTCAACCACTAGCTCCTATCCTCATCTCTTATTTATTTATTTTTTTGTCTATGATTGATTTTGATCTGATTTCTTTTCTCTACGTAGTAATCGTTCAATGATGCTTTCATTTATGCTACCACCATCAATTTAGAATATTTTATATTGATTTTGGGCACAATAAATTTAGAGGTTTTTTTATCTTCTATTTCCATTACATAACTATTTCACCTAAACTTTTCAGTTTATTTATGTGTATCATTACATTATAAATCTATTTTTTATTAATATATTTTTGCAGGTATTCTTGGATGTGATTATTAATATAGTTTCAAATTACAATGTTCCTAATTAAGATTAATCATTGTACCAAATAAAAGATACCGAAACCCATTTTACAAAAACCAAGTACATTTCCACCCGAAAGTTATTAAAAATGGGGGCTACGAAACTCACATGTGGCGATCACAAATCTATACACTTCCAATGGTGAGAGAATAAGTTCCCAAGCTCACCAACGACCCAAACCTACTTCACAAGCATCAAATGAACACATGGTAACCCAAACAATAAGGCCTAGTTAGGTGTGTCGTGCTAAAGTTCCCAAATATCGTTCACAAAAGCAAAATGTAAGAACGTATGACCCAAGAATGATTTTTGACCCAAATGTATGTTAGTTAGATTAATTTATGTTTGCAAGGATGATTACAACCGATACACAAAGGGAACGATTATGTATGAATGAATTAGAAGACATCAGGCCCTTTGGATGCGTCACATCCCAAGTGAATGCGTTGCAATCCAAACGCTCGGAACCAAAGACTAAGTCGCACCTAACATGGTGCATCGCATCGAAACTTGACCAAATGCGTTGCATAGAAGGGACTGTGTCGCTGATGAGCGTCCATTTTGTGATTGATTGTGCACCAAACCGCGTCGAATGCTTTGTAACTAAAGAAGATGATTTAAAGATGGATTATAAAGGGTTTTAGGTTTTATTGGTGATTCTCCGAAGGTAGGGATGCCTCTTTACGCCAACTATGTGTTTAGGGTTTTCGGCCGATTGATAGATCGTGCCTAATGAGGAGAAATCCTTCTTCTTTTATAGGAGGTTTCTTGGAGGAGAAGGCTAGGGTTTTTCCCTTCCTTCTTTGAGTCGATATACACTTGCCATGTATATCTTTATTTAGTTGCTATCTATATCCCGTATTTAATGGGATATGATTTGCTATTGTTTAGGAAGAGATTTGTATTGATCTTTAACCATTAACTCAAAACACCTCTGGGCTTAAACCCTTCGTGAGAGTGCTTCGTGTCATAGGAGCTTCGTATAATGAATCGGAGGAGTACATCGTCAAGCCCCCCATTCTAATATTATAGGCTGCTAAGGCGATGATGTTAGACTATACTCTTTTCGTCTTTTTGTCTTCAAAACTTCTTAAATGTGCTTCGCAATCTCAGGGTCTAAAGGTAGGTGACTTTTGGTGAAAGGGGGTAAAGTAAAAAATGGGTGTTTAAATTGTTGAGGAAGCTTTGGGCGGTTTTTTCAAAATTCAAAATTTGATCCAAAAATTAATATCCTTATTAATTCTTTTTCATTCCTTCCCCTTCCACTTCTCCATCCCCTTTTTTGCTCTTTGACCTTTTTTCTCGTCATAGCCTCCGTATTCCGATCTTCAATTCAGGTAATATTTCTTTTCAAAAACCTTCTGATTCAATGGCTAAAATAGGCATAGAGACTACGTTTTCCATCGTTACTCGAGATCAATTCAATGATTTTGTGAATAGGTTTTTTCCGGGTCGGGTTGAATCATGTAGGTTACCCGATCGTAAACAAAGTATTCTTTCTCCCCCGGATGGTTTCATCGGGGTGTATCTTAGGTCTTTCACTCATGGTAGCGTTAGGTATCCTTTTACTCCCTTCTTTTTGTCTGTAATGAAGTATTATGGGAATCATTTATCCTGCTGGCATCCTCAATGTCATTCAAAAATCATGGCCTTTGAGGTCTTATGTCGTGCTTACGGTGGTGAACCGTCTTTGGAACTTTTTAGGAGATTCACATATCTTTGCGATGCGGGGGATTGGGTTACCATTGCGACTAGATCTAGGGAGAATTCCTATTTTGTGAAAGGACCAGGAGGCGTAGACATAAGAAATTGGAAGAACAAGTTTATTTTTGTAAGTGTTGATTTGATGCCCCAAAATTGTGATGTGTTGGTAAATAGGGAGAATTTGAGTGTAGTGAAAAAGAGTGTTGACCCGGTACCTGATGGTGAGGAATCTGGGCTTTTGTTTAAGCAGATCATTAGTCACCCCATATTAGTTGTATCGTACCCTTATAGTATTTTGTTCAAAGTCAAAGTGATTGGTTCGTTGCCTGCTGGGGAAGAGGAGTTTGATGGTGAGTTGTATATCTTTTTGTATTCTCTTCATGACATTTGTAGCTTGACCCTATGTTGTCTTCATACTTGCAGACATGTCTTTCATGAATTTTGTTAGAAAAGGTGGGCAGGTTGTGGCCGAAGCTCTTCTGGTGCTTCTTCCCATGTTCCTTCTGATGCTGAGCGTACTCCGAAGGCTGGGGGAAGTGTCCCTTTTAACCTTGGTTCTTCGTCTGGTACTTCCGCCCGTCCCAAGGGGGAATCCACCACTTCTTCTGATCCTAACCAGGCTATGGATGATGAGGTTATTATAACTGGTGAGTGCAAGGATGAGCGGCATGCTGCTCCAGTGGAGGGTGTAGCCTCTCGTCTTCGTAAGAGGGGTAAGGAGACACCTCCTACTGCTCCTGCTTCGAAGAAGAAAAAGAAAGCTGTTGAGGAGAAGAGTGGTGCTAAGGGTAATCGATTGTTTTTGTTGTTGTTTTTTTTTGTTTTATATTTTCCTTGTGGTTTTGTAGTTGATATCTGTCGCATGGAAACGAGAGCCTTTGCACAGTTTTACAAGGAACGTTTTGATGAGAGGAGTATGTTGGATACTGAGATGGTTGTTCCTTTGAATCATCTTTTGGGTGCTCAACTTGAGGCTGAGAGACTACTTGAAGAGAAGAAGGCAGAATGTTCTTTACTCCAAGAATCAATAAATAATGTTGCTTCGGATTTGGGCGAGGTGAAGTCTTTGAAGAGCAAACTTATGGAAGCAGATGCTGCTGTGAAGATCCAGGAGGGTGAGCTTGCTGATTTGAGGTTAAAGTTGACAAAGACCATGGCCGAGTTGAGCATGGAGAAGGAGGTTTCTCAGAATTTTTCGGCGTCTATCAGCAAACATATTGCCCAACGTATTGGCCTGATAACCGAAGTGATTCCTCATGCCTGTAGGAGTTTGATCGATAGTGAGGAGTTTGGGAGGTTGCTTGGGGAGGTAATTTCTGCCCATCGGGATGATGAGAGGGCCCTTGTGCTTAAGGGTCTAAGCGAAGAGGGATTGATAGACTTGTCGACACGTTCCGAATACAAAGGTAATACTGCTTCTGCTATTAGCGCAGCGGTTGAAAGTTATGAGAGTGCCACTTTCCCTTTTATTGAGAGGCTTACCTCTGATCCCTCGGATTCGTTAGAATCACTCCTCAAGATGATGCCAGACAAGATTATCCCTACTGGTACTGCTTCCACTCCAGTTTTCACTGATGCTTCAATTGTTGATGCTTCCCAGGCCCATCCCGAAGGTACTTCTGCTTCGTGAATAGTATGTTTTCATGATACTTTATTGATGGCTTCTGAAACATTTTATTACGGCATGTGTGTTCTTTGAACAATTCTTCCTTAGGCTTATGTGCCTTTGAACAGTTTTTATCCTACCTTAATGCAGTTTTTAATTTAAGACGAGTTATGATTTGTTAGGCAATGGTTTGTGTTGGCCATTGCTTGTGTTTTTAGCTTTTTATAAGCTTATGGGATATGGAGCCCTTTATTTTTGAGGGTTTCACTCCCAATTTACCTTGTCGTTATTCTTCAAGGATTCGCCAGGGTCCTTTGTTAGGTTATACAAGGTATTATTGGTTATCCGAAGGTCTTCTCCTTTGTTGCACGGTATCGAGGGTACCACCATTCGATTGTTCCGTGTCTCACATTTGCTTATGGTCTGCATGGTATCGAAGGCGACCACCTTCGTCTGTTCCATATCTTTTTTATTGGTACATGTTTTGTAATGAAAAGTTTTCCATTTACGGTTTGGCTATATGTTATGTAGGCGTCCCTTTGAACACACATTGAGCCTTGTTAACATGTCTTATTTTAGCAAAATAATACGTACGTGGTGAGTTTGTATGATACGATAGGGAGCGACCCTTCGTAATGGTAAATAATAACAAATCGTATAATGACCTAAAAAGAAAAATTAAATTAATCACAATGTGATTACATAAATCCCTAACACGAAAGCTATTATTCATCTAAAGGAGCAACTCGTTATATTTATCACTGTGTGAAAATTTGAAGTTCCTCCGAAGTAATCCTTGCACATTGTGCCAAAAAATGTTCTTAGTTTGGTTCGATTGACTTAGCAGGTTCCTCTTTCTGGCCTTCATCATTCTCTCGATCTCTGGGTTCCTTACTATCTTTGGTACTCTTATCGCCCGACAGGCCTTTGTAAAGCATATAAATGGTGGCGTCCAGAACCTTCTTTGCTTTCTTCATCATTCTTTTCCCTTTTCACTTGACCATACTTTCATTGTGTCAGTTTCACCCTCAGTGTTGTCCTTGGGGTTATATTCATTAGTTATTCCTCTGTCCACGAATCCTGCAAGGGAGGGTGTTTCCGTGCCTTTTTTACGGTTGGTGCCTGCCTTGGGCTTTGCGGGAGCTTTAGGAGATCAATTTTCTCTTTCGGTCCACTTCTTTCTCCGTAGGGCGGATACTCATAAAAGCCTCCTCTGAAGGTGATAATATTTTGTTTTCTCTTGCTTTCTGGGATATCTTCGTATTGGTAGATCCCAGTTCTGTCGCCACCTACTGCCATCTCCTTGGCATCCAGCCACTCGTGTGCTTTAGCCCTTACCTCTTCGTATGTCTTCGGCAACTTTCCCACCAAGTACTTGATCAACGAAGAGCTTCGAAATCCATTAACGAGGCCTGAAATTCTATGTGACTCTGGTAGTGCAGGTATCCGCTGAGTTTCTTTAGTATATCTTGCTATGAAATTCCTGGTCTCCTCGGTTTCTCTTTGCTTTATGTTGTGGACAGTGATACAGGATCTTACCTGGGCTTGCCCTTTTTAGCCGAAGTACAGTCTGAACTTTTCCCTTAGGTCTGAAAAGCTTGAGATCGAGCCCTTCAGAAGGCTGTTAAACCATTCTCTAGCATCACCTTTGAGTACCCATCCAAAGGCCTTACAAGCCACGGGGTCATTCCATTGATGCATCGCAGCTGCTCCTCCGAATGTGCAGAAAGTCATCTGGATCACTTCTCCCTTTGTAAGGCTCTATGCTGGTCTGATACTTCATGTTATTAGGGAGAGGGTACTTTTGTATCCATTCAGCCAAAGGCGAGGCGTCTGTTCTGCTTTCCAGTGGGAAGGGTTGATCTTGTGTTGAAGGGCTATTCTTGGGGATAGCCGCTGATGCGACACCTGCATCCCATGTGGGTCCTTCGTGGTAAGGGTACCCTAACGGCGGGTGTAGGTACGGGATAGAGCTGTTCAATCCATACGGAGGATGACCTTCGGGAGTGAGAAACGGAGGTCTGGGGTACCATTGTGGATATTCCGGAGACATGGGGTTATGCCCGGAGGGCATTGCAGCTCCCCAGTATGAGTAGTAACTATTAGGATGTAGAGTGTCAACACGACCTGTGCGCCGGTGGTGGTCGTCGCTTTGTCTCGTCCCTGAGGTGTGCTAGGGATTGAGGGACGTACCACATGTTTTCCATTGAAGGCTTCGCCAAAGGGGTGGATGAGGTTTTTGGAGCTTTGTAAGTTACGTCACCCATTAACCTTCTTTTTGCAGCTTTTATTTCCAGCCCATCGTCCCACTCACTATCGAAATGGAGTACTTTGCCGGATTTTAGGATTGCTCTTCGCTTGTTGAGGTACTTGAGGGCTTCTTCGAGCAACTCTCGATTCTCCAAAAGTTGTTCTTCATCAATTACCTCCGCCTGTCTGGATAGGGCTTTCTGCTGTTTCTTGCTTCTTTCAAGAAGAGAGGGGTTACTTTTGATAACTTGTTCTAGGTCGGATATCGACCGAGGACCTATTGCGGGTCTCCGCAGGTTTTTGTTTAGAGGGGTGATAAACGATGGGGACGATACATCCTGTAAGGAAACAGGTGGATTTGTCCCAAAGGTAACTTCTTGTTGAACCAGAGGTTCTGAAGCTTCAGTGTTCACTTGGGAATCTTCCGTACTAACTTGAACTTCTTGATTAGTATTCGACATGGTTTAGTGAATCCGTGTCGTGGTATAATGGTGGGTTTTCTATGTGAGATGGTGGTCCCACGGATGGCGCCAAATGATTGTGCACCAAACCGCGTCGGATGCTTTGTAACTAAAGAAGATGATTTAAAGATGGATTAGAAAAGGGTTTTAGGTTTTATTGGCGATTCCCCGAAGGTAGGGCAATGCCTCTTTACGCCAACTATGTGTTTAGGGTTTTCAGCCGATTGATAGATCGTGCCTAATGAGAAGAAATCCTTCTCCTTTTATAGGAGAAGGTTTCTTGGAGGAGAAGGCTAGGGTTTTTCCCTTCCCTCTTTGAGTCGATATACACTTGCCATGTATATCTTTATTTAGTTGCTATCTATATCCCGTATTTAATGGGATATGATTGCTATTGTTTAGGAAGAGATTTGTATTGATCTTTAACCATTAACTCAAAACACCTCTGGGCTTAAACCCTTCGTGAGAGTGCTTCGTGTCATAGGAGCTTCGTATAATGAATCGGAGGGGTACATCGTCAGTAATTATTTCCACCATTTCACATTTGAATGTCTAAATGAGTTTATAAATGTGAACTTTTTGTACTTAATGAGATAATAATAAAAAATAATAATAAAATAATAATAATAATAATAATAATAATAATAATAACCTTAGAGGATAGATAATAAAAATACGCATACTTTTCTTTTTTGGTATGGGCTATGAAAATAATACTACTAGATAAGTTAAGGTTATGGATAAACCTTAAGAAAACTTTAAGATAAGAAAAGATGAATTTAAAATCCTAAATTGGACGTAGTCTTATCAAACGAACTAACAATGTCACAAAATCCGGCCGACTTGAAGATATAGCATGTCAAAGTCCATATTATGAACAACTCTCTCTATTCTATTTCGGTAGTAATCTGTACACTTACTTTTAACCATACACCATCAAACATGCTTTACATTATTGTACTGTACAATACTTTAATGCATGTTTGGTGGTGTACGGTCAAAAGTTGGTGATGTACAGATCGCCATCACAATTCTCTATATCACGTTAGAAACCTCTGCACATTCGTGGCCTTCACTTAATCATAATACATTAGTCATAATATAATACATAATACACTAGAAAGGATGTACAAGTGATCGCGTGGGTGTTATTAAGGAGATAACAGTGGAAGATTTCTGGTTTGTGTCAAGATCTTTCGTGTTCGTTTCGGTTTTGTTACGAAATTTGCGTTCGTCCAGGAGGTATATCTCGACCATCTATACATTAATCTTATATTTGGCCATGTCATAACGTTTGATTCATTAGTAACGTATTAAAACTTAATGTTAAACTCGAACTCGGTGATGTTGAAACGGAATTTTCTTTTAGAGTCGTAAACTAACTTTCAATAGTGATAGCAGAACCAAGATCACTAGTATTGTGTTAATTGTGTCAGGGCTAAATTGTTATATAGTTAAGCAATTAAAAATCAAAGAAGTCGATTGATGGTGTAACGAAGAAGATGACTATGTGCCATAATTAATAAAGTGTTATTATTATTTATAGTTAATACTAGTTTTAATACCAGTGCGCGATGCACGGGTTGTATCATAATTTTTTTTATGTGTTTTACTAATCAACGCTCACATTATTCTTGAAATTTATCCCTTTTCATACAATTGTGTGAACAAATTATTGACATAAAAATTCTAATTATATCATATATTTATAAGTCTACATATTAATTAGTTATATTTTCAATTATTTATGTTATATGGAAAAGATCCATGTGCGACACACGAATCTGACTTAATTTAATTTTTTTTTTGGAGGTAATATTTTGTATTTTAATTTGTTACATGCACAGCTTGATTTTACTTTTCAAGTTTTGAACCATCTTCTCAATATATCCTCCTATTCTACTAAAGGAGGATTCAAAGTGACATAAGATTATCCTAATTGTCAAGCAATTAGCTTAATCCGTACGAATTTGTGACATATATGATGATGAAATTAGTGTGTATTTGATGGTGTTTTGAATGTGTGTAAGTAATATGTGTATTCAAAAATTGGGCGGGCCTTTTGGTTTTTGAATTAGAAAGAAAGAGAGTGGAGGGAGAATGAAGAGAAAAAGATTAAAAAAGTTATACCGATCTAAATTGTTTTCTTATTCTCCACATTCTTTCATCTCCTCCTTTTTCTTTCTTTCTCCTTTTTAATCCTATAATGATTTTTGAAGGTTATAAACTATGTGAGGAATTGACTGTATATATATGCATACATCTATATATCCATATGTACACATACATCTATAAATCGATTTGTTTATTTTTATATTGGATAAGAAAAGAAGAAGAATCAAGAATATAGACATGTAAAACGGCTTCTGATGATGATGATATATGTAGAGATTTAGATATGTAAAGAGACTTCTGTTAAGGCTTATGATGATGATGATGATGATGAAAAAAAGAGAAACCATACTAACTATGAACAAATTCAGCCTAATATCAAGGTATATATGTTTATATATTATATATGGTATTAGGTAAAATAAAACAAGTATTAAAGTAAAACAAATAAAACAATAGATTTCTCTTGAGTGAAAATTACCGTGCATCATGAAAATCATCGTGCATCAATTGGTTCGTGAATCTTCGTGCATCAATTTAACCATGATTTAAAGATCTTGTCTTATTTGCTTTACTTTAATACTTATTTTACAATACCCAACCCCATTATATATATGCAACTATAGATATATATATATACAGATATGTATGTATACATGTAATTTTTTTAACGGCTTATACTTTTTATTAATTCTCAAATCTAAAATAAAAGGGATGTGACTAATGAATTATTGTTGAAAGGTGACGATGGATCAGTTACAGAATGGAATAATGGTATTTGTGATTTTGTTGAGTTTAGAGATTTTTAGGAAGTTGGGTTCATTGTGTTTAATGTAATTTTTATATAATCTTTTCTTAGTTTTATCATGAATATCATTGATTGATTTCTTGGTTGATGATGATGATTTGTGATTAATGTGCGTGTTTGTTTGATAATATACTTACCTGCAACTGTTTAGTGGAAATTTTTATGCACTTACCTGCAATTGATTATCTATTTTCGTTTCTCATTAGTCGTTTAATTCAGGTGGTACACGAAAACTCAGAATGTTGGGTTGATCTCCGATCTTCCAACAGCCTGTAAATATTGTTTTTGTTGCTTGAAACCAGGAATCAAGTCAAAAGTCTATTGTGACCTGTGTTTATAACTTCATTTAAAATCCTGTCTATAGCCTTTGATGAACATGTCACGACTTGTCATGGTAAAAATAGCCTTTTGCCAGCAGTTAGGAGATGGACTTTGATAGTTTTCTGGACTTTGTTATAGCCATGGAGAACAAAGATACTCGAGAGGGTATAACATATTTGTTTAGATGTCTAGATCTTCATGGAAGAAGGTTCCTCACAACAAGTCGTGAGATTCCCACACTCTTCAGGTACAAAGTCTAACGAAAGTAAAGAAGGGTAGCATTTTCCAGGCGTATGTTTGCAGGTTCACATTTCCTAATAGGGTGAAGGACTAAGTGAGAGCTCTTTATTTGTCATTCTAGAGGTATATATTTGATAGGTTTCAATTTGGGCAGTTGGTCTCCTGTGTTTATGGTAGTGTTCTTCCAAGGGCATCGTCTGCATCGCTCTTGAAAGAAGCTATTCATGGCATAAGTCGTGGTTATGAAGATAAAACCAACCGCGGAAAAGAGGTATGTAAAGCAAAACAATGTTAGTTTCATTTCAGTTTCTATCTGTTTTAGAGATTGCAAATTGGGCATGTTGTTTATTGAATCAAAACGGAAAAGTTTAGGTGTGGGTAAAAATAATTATGCTCACATCGTGTTGGATTGAACGTCGAGCGTTTTTTGTCCTATATCTTGAGTTTATCAAGAAAAATATTATCAAATATGATGAAAAATATACTATCAGTTTATAAAGTTAATATTTTTAATATTGATTTAATGTGTTTAAGCATTTAAATATAGTAACATATACTTCAGGTAGCCGACTGATTTAATGTGTTTAAGCATTTAGATATGCTCAGAACGCGGTGATAGGTTGATTAACCTAGATGCATTCTGAGAGACACTTTGGCAGGTAACTTATTTGCTCTCATTTATGTTGGCTTCGACTTCTTATTAACCAATTGGCACATCAAAATAAATACAAATTTATGTTGAGGCAAAAGTTTAAGAACGAAGGCAGAAAACATCCTTCAGAACAGGAATCACAAACTAAAGATTCCAATGTCATAACCCCAGGAACTGAATTCACGAACTTTTGATTCTCGCGTAGCTCTCCAGTAAGTCCGACTTGGTTATTTCCCCTGCTTTTGATATTTGGCAAGTTGTATGGTTGTCACTTGAGTGAAAAATGCCAGTTATGTTATGAAGATTATACATAAGTACATAACCAAAACAATGAAAACCCTAATCAGACATAACATCTTGATGGTCATGATTTTTGGAGTGTCGGGTAATATTTTTCTTCTTTTCAGTTATATAGTGTAACACCCGTCGTTTAAAAATATGGATTTCCAAAAACTTTCGCCTAACGGCGTCAAAGAAAGCGAAATTAAACTTTAAAAGTCCAAACCAGCAAAATCTGTTTGGTTCATTCATTAAATGGTGTTACTAGCCATATCATCAAAACAAGTTTAAATGGAAACCCATCGGTTGCCCAACATTAAACAACCGACCACAAAGTCATTACAAATCATAAATATCATGACATAATTCGAATGTCTAAAATGAGCGGCCACTATGGGTAAACTAAAGCCAGCTTCAAGACCATCTACCCATGCCTCACATCTTCTCACATCTACCTGCTCATTATGTTGGACCTGAGGGCACAACACATTTAAAAAGAACAAGTGTTAGCTAACGAATTAGCTAAGTAAGATAACACATAGTTTATAAAGCTTTTGTCCATTTAAAACATTATAGAAAAGTCATATTTCATCTTTAAGGCACATATCATCACAAGTCATCACATCTTGCATTACACATCTTTCATATAGGATGGGTCATCCTAAATGTGCCTAGTCATCTTTTGCATCATCACATATATCATCTAAACATCTTTATAGTTGTGACATAAGTCACGCATCTCATATAACATATACATCTTTGTAAGTGTGACATAAGTCACACCCGACTAGATGGAAAACCTTACGGCTGCACATCGATGTCGTTAAGGAATGACAAGCCAATTTAGGAGTAATTCGTATGTTCATAGACATTGGTGGGTAGTCAGGCCACCCGGAGATACTCTACCACTTAATTATGTTGCAAGGAGCCACCCAAGCAACCACATATACGCACCCACCGGGCAAGGGCAAGTACGGGTTAAGCTTAACACTTTCACATCATTTACGAGCTCGATTTACATCACATATAGTTTAGGTATCCACATTACCTAAACATTATCACATATCATATTAACGTTTGGGCCCTTAAACGTGCACGTGTCATGGCAACTTAATAAGTCTAGTGAACTAGATGAACAAGCCATACAAACATGCACATTTCATTTAGCATATATCACATTTCAACACATCTCAAGACATTACATATCATTTCATAGCATATCATTACATCTCATATAATATATTATTACATATCGTAATCCATAACATCTCAAGCATTTCATGGCATCTCATTTGAAAAGCATATCAACCCATAGCATATCATAACAATACATATCATCTCATATCATTGGCGTAGCATTTAAAGCTTCAATATTCATCTACATAGCCCATATCACCTCCCGTATAATCCCGAATACCCATAAGCAAACAAGATACCATTTGGGAAGTTATTATATGAAAACTATGTTTTTGTTGAACCCTCAGCGTGTCAAAGTAGTGTATCTTACCTTGGTATAGCTTTACCAACGAGTTAAGAGTATCTTATAGTGCTTGCTAAGTGCTCCCGACAACCTAGAACGAGTATAAGATCGACATATAAGCTAAACGAAGTCTTTTGTGCAAACTGGACATCAGGTGCGCCGCACCCCCTATTTAGTGCGCCGCATATCGGGCTCCCATCTGAAATCCAAAACCTAACCTGAGCAGTGGTGCGCTGCACCCCCCATCTGGTGCGCCGCACCTCGGCCAGTCGACCAAAAACCCAACTTTTCAACCTTTAAACGAATTCCCTTCAAACCCAAACCCTTAATCCGACCTGGAGACTTAATATTAACCTTTTTAATGATACTTTTGATGACTCAAATCAATCAATTGATCCTTTAAACATTGGCTAACATATAGCAATCGTTTGATCACCCGAAAACATGAAATCGACGATCAATCAACTATTTAACCCAACCCAAACCCTATGGCCTGGATCGGACTCTCGTATAAGACTCACAAGATCATAAATCAAAGGAATATCACCTATTTTACCTGTAGATGATCATAAGGATGAAAGATCTTAATCCAATCTTGCTCGAAACACCACGAAACGAATAAATCTTGGAGGGGATTGCTTTGAGAGAGGGGAGGGGCAGCTTGGGGTTTTCTTCACACGCATCAGATCTGGAAAAATGGCAATTAGGGGAGCCTAATTGTCATACAACCCCTGGCCATTCTCAATAAATTCCATCTTAAGCCCCTCGACTCTTTAAACGTTACTCTCTTGGCTTAACTTCCTCACCGGAACACTTAACGACTTAACGAACACTTAACTTTCATGACTTTACTTTAATTACTTTCATTTAACATACTTTAATCATATTATATTAAACGCATAAGCATTTAATCACATAATCCCATCTAGGGCACATAAACTTAACGAACCTATCGTTAATTAACGGAATAGTCAAATAGTCAAACTTGAAAAGTTTGGGATGTTACAATTACCTCCCCCTTAAGAGGATTCTGTCCTCAGAATCATTTCGCCACTCATATATAAATGACTTATCCGTACCCCTCACTTTATCATATCATTTCAGGATTTTCTTGAGTTGTACTTTAACTTAGCATAGCCAAACTCATTCAGCTTCTTACATAGTCTTTTCCACCTTCACTTTACCATTTCAACCGTTTCGTCATTTCTTTGGTTCAATCTTTAAGTCAAACCAAGTAATCAACTCATTTCTTCAACCTTCATAAGTAGCACCCATATTACATTTGGCGATTAAGCCCCTCATACACGTATCCTTATAACTTGCTACCATAACTCACATAATTCATTTGAACAAAGGGTCGAATCGCCATAATTTTCGATGCATAACATATCCCCCATAGAGTCTTATGGTTAAACCATAATACCCACTTGTTCATAATAAGCCTTCTTTGCTCACCACAAAACCTTCAGTCAATTTTGAGCTAATCCGAACTCTTCTTTAACGATTCCAACTTCATGAACTATTATTTTCATGATCTTTGGCTCCACAACTTTCCTTTCAATAACTTAGCGTATCATGAAGTGACATCCAACGCCTATGGCATAACCATGGTTGCATCTGAACCAACAATAAATCTCGATGCACCATCGCACAATCATATAAATTTTTCCTGAGTTTCTAAATCATTCTTCCTCTTTCCCATCAATCTAGGAGTGATAGACACCATTTGAGTTCACCATTCCCTTCATACTTTGCCAAAACATATATGAAAATTGTTTACATAACGGTCGTCTCGATTTGAAGCATTCAACAATCAGTTTTCACACTTTAAGGGAACTTCTTTAACACATATCTTTTCTTTCATGTCCAATGAAACGGTACAATAGTTCACCAGGAAATAAACATTCTGGGACAACCAGTTTACTAATGGCTCATATCATTTCCTTTAGCTTCCCACGCAGCCTTGTCTCTTAGTCCATGATAAGGTGACTCCTCACTTCCGTTAAAGGATCATTAAATAATTATTATATAACAAAACTTTCGGTGTCTAGTCTTGGCTTTTAACCCTATCACACGTCAACATATAAGATTTACTACACCTCGTATCATAATAGGTCGTATCACATTTCAGGAGGCATCCAAATAAGCATGTCACCACGGTTCATAAGCCTCCTCAAGTACAACTTTTGGGTCATAAGATGACCGAATGAGACAAAACTCAGTTCTTAAAAAATGTAGCAAACTCAAAGACATTTTCAAAAATGCAAGGTTTGACTCTTAAAGATCTCTAATGAATAAGTTATGACGTTTGCAAGACAAGTCTGCAGAATTCGTCCGAAACCTGACCATTTTTGGAGGTCGACATTTTTCGCATATCTCTGGGCAAAATCACAGGAAACTTTGTTCATATCGAATTTAGGGAACACATAGAGGTTTTCAGAAATGTAAGGGTCATCTCCTAAGTCGTTCATATAAAGAAGATATGAGTTTTGCAATATGACTGAATTTTCAGACCTAATAAACTCTTTGTTTTGCAAACAATTTCCACCATCAAACATCCATGTCAAGCCACCATGAACTCTACAGTTCGTACACATCAAATTTTGACTTAGTTATCATTATGAAATCATCAATTGATTCGAGGATTCATTATACTCATTTTACAATTGATTTGACACCCGAATGACCTAAATCGTCTCACAAACGCAGTCGAATCCATATCAAACCACAAGACCAGATGTGAACCCTATATTGGTTCTATTTGGACAATAAAATGACTCTAGAAACAACTTCATACCTGTAGGAAAACTCAAGATACATATTGATTGGAATAACAATCACCGAATGACCCGAAATCGCCAATCTAATCAACAAAACGTTTCTTATCAATCATTACTCAACAAGTACAGGTATGAACGAAATATATGGATGGATATGACTAATATTCTGCAAAGGTCTCGATCTATACCTTGGAGGATGATAAACGGATCGATTATAAGCACCGATTGATCATTAATCCACCCGAAAACGCAAGAAATCGCACGAGGATCACTCCAGAAAAAAAACGGTTTAGGGTTCTTAGGAGGAAAGAATAATCTGAGTTAAGGGATAATAATCTGACCTAATTACTCCTAATCATGTTTTTTTGAAGTTCCAGGAATGGCAAGAATGGTCCCTAAACTTCTATACGTCACATAAATAGCTTAATTCGTCCACCGGGAATTCTATCGACATATTAAACACATCTTGGCATCTTAAACACACAAACGCATATATCTTTAAGGCATTAAAGCCTCTCACATATAGCATATTAAACCCACGTAAGCATTAACTCGTTTAGAGACTTAACGGTACTTAACGACTCAAGTCAACCGTTAATTAAAAAGTTCGGGATGTTACAATTACCCCCCCCCTTAAGAGGAATCCTGTCTATAGCCTTTGATGAACATGTCACGACTTGTCATGGTAAAAATAGCCTTTTGCCAGCAGTTAGGAGATGGACTTTGATAGTTTTCTGGACTTTGTTATAGCCATGGAGAACAAAGATACTCGAGAGGGTATAACATATTTGTTTAGATGTCTAGATCTTCATGGAAGAAGGTTCCTCACAACAAGTCGTGAGATTCCCACACTCTTCAGGTACAAAGTCTAACGAAAGTAAAGAAGGGTAGCATTTTCCAGGCGTATGTTTGCAGGTTCACATTTCCTAATAGGGTGAAGGACTAAGTGAGAGCTCTTTATTTGTCATTCTAGAGGTATATATTTGATAGGTTTCAATTTGGGCAGTTGGTCTCCTGTGTTTATGGTAGTGTTCTTCCAAGGGCATCGTCTGCATCGCTCTTGAAAGAAGCTATTCATGGCATAAGTCGTGGTTATGAAGATAAAACCAACCGCAGAAAAGAGGTATGTAAAGCAAAACAATGTTAGTTTCATTTCAGTTTCTATCTGCGTTAGAGATTGCAAATTGGGCATGTTGTTTATTGAATCAAAACGGAAAAGATAAGGTGTGGGTAAAAATAATTATGCTCACATCGTGTTGGATTGAACGTCGAGCGTTTTTTGTCCTATATCTTGAGTTTATCAAGAAAAATATTATCAAATATGATGAAAAATATACTATCAGTTTATAAAGTTAATATTTTTAATATTGATTTAATGTGTTTAAGCATTTAAATATAGTAACATATACTTCAGGTAGCCGACTGATTTAATGTGTTTAAGCATTTAGATATGCTCAGAACGCGGTGATAGGTTGATTAACCTAGATGCATTCTGAGAGACACTTTGGCAGGTAACTTATTTGCTCTCATTTATGTTGGCTTCGACTTCTTATTAACCAATTGGCACATCAAAATAAATACAAATTTATGTTGAGGCAAAAGTTTAAGAACGAAGGCAGAAAACATCCTTCAGAACAGGAATCACAAACTAAAGATTCCAATGTCATAACCCCAGGAACTGAATTCACGAACTTTTGATTCTCGCGTAGCTCTCCAGTAAGTCCGACTTGGTTATTTCCCCTGCTTTTGATATTTGGCAAGTTGTATGGTTGTCACTTGAGTGAAAAATGCCAGTTATGTTATGAAGATTATACATAAGTACATAACCAAAACAATGAAAACCCTAATCAGACATAACATCTTGATGGTCATGATTTTTGGAGTGTCGGGTAATATTTTTCTTCTTTTCAGTTATATAGTGTAACACCCGTCGTTTAAAAATATGGATTTCCAAAAACTTTCGCCTAACGGCGTCAAAGAAAGCGAAATTAAACTTTAAAAGTCCAAACCAGCAAAATCTGTTTGGTTCATTCATTAAATGGTGTTACTAGCCATATCATCAAAACAAGTTTAAATGGAAACCCATCGGTTGCCCAACATTAAACAACCGACCACAAAGTCATTACAAATCATAAATATCATGACATAATTCGAATGTCTAAAATGAGCGGCCACTATGGGTAAACTAAAGCCAGCTTCAAGACCATCTACCCATGCCTCACATCTTCTCACATCTACCTGCTCATTATGTTGGACCTGAGGGCACAACACATTTAAAAAGAACAAGTGTTAGCTAACGAATTAGCTAAGTAAGATAACACATAGTTTATAAAGCTTTTGTCCATTTAAAACATTATAGAGAAGTCATGTTTCATCTTTAAGGCACATATCATCACAAGTCATCACATCTATTACATCACATCTTGAATTAACATCTTTCATATAGGATGGGTCATCCTAAATGTGCCTAGTCATCTTTTGCATCATCACATATATCATCTAAACATCTTTATAGTTGTGACATAAGTCACGCATCTCATATAACATATACATCTTTGTAAGTGCGACATAAGTCACACCCGACTAGATGGACAAACCTTACGGCTGCACATCGATGTCGTTAAGGAATGGCAAGCCAATCCAGGAGTAATCCGTATGTTCATAGACATTGGTGGGTAATCAGGCCACCCGGAGATACTCTACCAATTAATTATGTTGCAAGGAGCCACCCAAGCAACCACATATACGCACCACCGGGCAAGGGCAAGTACGGGTTAAGCTTAACACTTTCACATCATTTACGAGCTCGATTACATCACATATAGTTTAGGTGTCCACATTACCTAAACATTATCACATATCATATTAACGTTTGGGCCCTTAAACGTGCACGTGTCATGGCAACTTAATAAGTCTAGTGAACTAGATGAACAAGCCATACAAACATGCACATTTCATTAGCATATATCACATTTCAACACATCTCAAGACATTACATATCATTTCATAGCATATCATTACATCTCATATCATATATATTACATATCTTAATCCATAACATCTCAAGCATTTCATGGCATCTCATCTGAAAAGCATATCAACCCATAGCATATCATAACAATACATATCATCTCATATCATTGGCGTAGCATTTCAGGCTTCAATATTCATCTACATAGCCCATATCACCTCCCGTATAATCCCGAATACCCATAAGCAAACAAGATACCATTTGGGGAAGTTATTATATGAAAACTATGTTTTGTTGAACCCTCAGCGTGTCAAAGTAGTGTATCTTACCTTGGTATAGCTTACCAACGAGTTAAGAGTATCTTATAGTGCTTGCTAAGTGCTCCCGACAACCTAGAACGAGTATAAGATCGACATATAAGCTAAACGAAGTCTTTTATGAAAACTGGACATCAGATGCGCTGCACCCCCTATTTGGTACGCTGCATATCGGGCTCCCATCTGAAATCCAAAACCTAACCTGAGCAGTGGTGCGCGCACCCCCCATCTGGTGCGCCGCACCTCGGCCAGTCGACCAAAAACCCAACTTTTCAACCTTTAAACGAATTCCCTTCAAACCCAAACCCTTAATCCGACCTGGAGACTTAATATTAACCTTTTTAATGATACTTTTGATGACTCAAATCAATCAATTGATCCTTTAAACATTGGCTAACATATAGCAATCGTTTGATCACCCGAAAACATGAAATCGACGATCAATCAACTATTTAACCCAACCCAAACCCTATGGCCTGGATCGGACTCTCGTATAAGACTCACAAGATCATAAATCAAAGGAATATCACCTATTTTACCTGTAGATGATCATAAGGATGAAAGATCTTAATCCAATCTTGCTCGAAACACCACGAAACGAATAAATCTTGGAGGGGATTGCTTTGAGAGAGGGGAGGGGCAGCTTGGGGTTTTCTTCACACGCATCAGATCTGGAAAAATGGCAATTAGGGGAGCCTAATTGTCATACAACCCCTGGCCATTCTCAATAAATTCCATCTTAAGCCCCTCGACTCTTTAAACGTTACTCTCTTGGCTTAACTTCCTCACCGGAACACTTAACGACTTAACGAACACTTAACTTTCATGACTTTACTTTAATTACTTTCATTTAACATACTTTAATCATATTATATTAAACGCATAAGCATTTAATCACATAATCCCATCTAGGGCACATAAACTTAACGAACCTATCGTTAATTAACGGAATAGTCAAATAGTCAAACTTGAAAAGTTTGGGATGTTACAATTACCTCCCCCTTAAGAGGATTCTGTCCTCAGAATCATTTCGCCACTCATATATAAATGACTTATCCGTACCCCTCACTTTATCATATCATTTCAGGATTTCCTTGAGTTGTACTTTAACTTAGCATAGCCAAACTCATTCAGCTTCTTACATAGTCTTTTCCACCTTCACTTTACCATTTCAACCGTTTCGTCATTTCTTTGGTTCAATCTTTAAGTCAAACCAAGTAATCAACTCATTTCTTCAACCTTCATAAGTAGCACCCATATTACATTTGGCGATTAAGCCCCTCATACACGTATCCTTATAACTTGCTACCATAACTCACATAATTCATTTGAACAAAGGGTCGAATCGCCATAATTTTCGATGCATAACATATCCCCCATAGAGTCTTATGGTTAAACCATAATACCCACTTGTTCATAATAAGCCTTCTTTGCTCACCACAAAACCTTCAGTCAATTTTGAGCTAATCCGAACTCTTCTTTAACGATTCCAACTTCATGAACTATTATTTTCATGATCTTTGGCTCCACAACTTTCCTTTCAATAACTTAGCGTATCATGAAGTGACATCCAACGCCTATGGCATAACCATGGTTGCATGACACAACAATAAATCTCGATGCACCATCGCACAATCATATGATTTTTCCTGAGTTTCTAAATCATTCTTCCTCTTTCCCATCAATCTAGGAGTGATAGACACCATTTGAGTTCACCATTCCCTTCATACTTTGCCAAAACATATATGAAAATTGTTTACATAACGGTCGTCTCGATTTGAAGCATTCAACAATTAGCTTTCACACTTTAAGGGAACTTCTTTAACACATATCTTTTCTTTCATGTCCAATGAAACGGTACAATAGTTCACCAGGAAATAAACATTCTGGGACAACCAGTTTACTAATGGCTCATATCATTTCCTTTAGCTTCCCACGCAGCCTTGTCTCTTAGTCCATGATAAGGTGACTCCTCACTTCCGTTAAAGGATCATTAAATAATTATTATATAACAAAACTTTCGGTGTCTAGTCTTGGCTTTTAACCCTATCACACGTCAACATATAAGATTTACTACACCTCGTATCATAATAGGTCGTATCACATTTCAGGAGGCATCCAAATAAGCATGTCACCACGGTTCATAAGCCTCCTCAAGTACAACTTTTGGGTCATAAGATGACCGAATGAGACAAAACTCAGTTCTTAAAAAATGTAGCAAACTCAAAGACATTTTCAAAAATGCAAGGTTTGACTCTTAAAGATCTCTAATGAATAAGTTATGACGTTTGCAAGACAAGTCTGCAGAATTCGTCCGAAACCTGACCATTTTTGGAGGTCGACATTTTTCGCATATCTCTGGGCAAAATCACAGGAAACTTTGTTCATATCGAATTTAGGGAACACATAGAGGTTTTCAGAAATGTAAGGGTCATCTCCTAAGTCGTTCATATAAAGAAGATATGAGTTTTGCAATATGACTGAATTTTCAGACCTAATAAACTCTTTGTTTTGCAAACAATTTCCACCATCAAACATCCATGTCAAGCCACCATGAACTCTACAGTTCGTACACATCAAATTTTGACTTAGTTATCATTATGAAATCATCAATTGATTCGAGGATTCATTATACTCATTTTACAATTGATTTGACACCCGAATGACCTAAATCGTCTCACAAACGCAGTCGAATCCATATCAAACCACAAGACCAGATGTGAACCCTATATTGGTTCTATTTGGACAATAAAATGACTCTAGAAACAACTTCATACCTGTAGGAAAACTCAAGATACATATTGATTGGAATAACAATCACCGAATGACCCGAAATCGCCAATCTAATCAACAAAACGTTTCTTATCAATCATTACTCAACAAGTCCAGGTATGAACGAAATATATGGATGGATATGACTAATATTCTGCAAAGGTCTCGATCTATACCTTGGAGGATGATAAACGGATCGATTATAAGCACCGATTGATCATTAATCCACCCGAAAACGCAAGAAATCGCACGAGGATCACTCCAGAAAAAAAAACGGTTTAGGGTTCTTAGGAGGAAAGAATAATCGGAGTTAGGGATAATAATCTGACCTAATTACTCCTAATCATGTTTTTTTGAAGTTCCAGGAATGGCAAGAATGGTCCCTAAACTTCTATACGTCACATAAATAGCTTAATTCGTCCACCGGGAATTCTATCGACATATTAAACACATCTTGGCATCTTAAACACACAAACGCATATATCTTTAAGGCATTAAAGCCTCTCACATATAGCATATTAAACCCACGTAAGCATTAACTCGTTTAGAGACTTAACGGTAGCAAAGTGTTGACTTAACGACTCAAGTCAACCGTTACACAAAAAGTTTGGGATGTTGCAATTACTTCCCCCTTAAGATACTCGTCCCAATCGTCACATATCGTCCCGTAGCGAAATCAAAACTAAACGAGTCATAAATCCAAAATAGACCAGAATATGCGTCGCATGGATGGTGCATGCGCCGCATATCGGGCTTCCTTCAGAAGAGCCATTTTCAAAACTGGGCATATATGCGCCGCATATAGCCTTTGTGCGCCGCATATTATCTATGATCAGGAAAAATAATTTCAAACGAAACCTAAACGTTTTCCTTACACCCAAGCACAACTTCAACACTTCACAGCTCGAAAGTAGCTTCACATCATGTCATAGTGTTCATAGAATTGAAAAGCTTCATGGTTAAAGGGTTCAATCAATCGTAGTGTTACTTTTTTACTTGCTTCAACTTCGTTATTCTTTAATCCATTTATTCGTGTCTATTCTTTGCGTGGTTAAATACGATACCGTTCAGTGATTCCATCATTCTCATCTTCACTTCATTCGGATCAACACAGACACAGTCTCACAAACACACACATGTCGTGATACATTTACAATTACGTTCGCGACCGGAATTGTAACTATATCCTTTCATACGTGTGCCCGGTAACCCTTCTATGCGTCACCTACTTATAATCCTTCAAGTATCCAGCATCAACTCTACTCTTCAAACATCAAATCCATGTCTTTTAGACTAGTAGACTCAACAACATTCACTACCAATCACTTCATTTAACTTCTTGTACATCATAATCATCATAAACATTTAATCTGGCTATCACTTTCCACCGATCTTCACACATTTCCACACACCTGCAGCATCAACATCACTAAAGTTGTAACACGGTGTTTACTCTTGACAAATAGGGGTACAATACATAGAAATCTCTCCAACTTCATTACTTTGTACACCGGTCAACACAAGCATGGCCATACAAACACGCTCGCGTCGTGATACGCTTGCAACTATGTTCCGGACCATAATTGTAATTGTATCCTTTCACACGCACGTTCGTTCCCACATTTGTGTATCACTCTTTTTCCATCAATACCTTTCACGTGATTTTCAGCACACATACCACATCTCATTTCCTTTGCGGTCCTTGTCACTAACCCCATGGGCTAGACAACATTGATGGAATACCATTTCACCTAATTCCACACTTCCATTCACCTCAGCTACTTCACACATAAGTTATATCACACGGTTATTAATTTCAGTTAGGGAAATGGCACATTACCTCTGGGACCGTCTATCGTAGCAATAAGATAATTTAGCGACGGAGAAGCGAGAAACGGAAGAATAAAGGCTAAAAACATATTCAAGTATCAACAAACATTAATCAATATAGCCTTAATCCTACACTCTCACTCATCCCAACCCGTCCTAAGGCATTTTATCTCAAAGGCTAAGCATACCTACTTAAGCCTACTTATCCTCTATCGGTTTAAGTCCAATTCCTATGGCATACCTGTAGTCATTGGTTCACTTAAACCATTTCTCTGATACCAACTTGTAGCAACCGTCGTTTAAAAATATGGATTTCCAAAAACTTTCGCCTAACGGCGTCAAAGAAAGCGGAATTAAACTTTAAAAGTCCAAACCAGCAAAATCTGTTTGGTTCATTCATTAAATGGTGTTACTAGCCATATCATCAAAACAAGTTTAAATGGAAACCCATCGGTTGTCCAACATTAAACAACCGACCACAAAGTTATTACAAATCATAAATATCATGACATAATTCGAATGTCTAAAATGAGCGGCCACTATGGGTAAACTAAAGCCAGCTTCAAGACCATCTACCCATGCCTCACATCTTCTCACATCTACCTGCTCATTATGTTGGACCTGAGGGCACAACACATTTAAAAAGAACAAGTGTTAGCTAACGAATTAGCTAAGTAAGATAACACATAGTTTATAAATCTTTTGTCCATTTAAAACATTATAGAGAAGTCATGTTTCATCTTTAAGGCAAATATCATCACAAGTCATCACATCTATTACATCACATCTTGAATTACACATCTTTTATATAGGATGGGTCATCCTAAATGTGCCTAGTCATCTTTTGCATCATCACATATATCATCTAAACATCTTTATAGTTGTGACATAAGTCACGCATCTCATATAACATATACATCTTTGTAAGTGCGACATAAGTCACACCCGACTAGATGGACAAACCTTACGGCTGCACATCGATGTCGTTAAGGAATGGCAAGCCAATCCAGGAGTAATCCGTATGTTCATAGACATTGGTGGGTAATCAGGCCACCCGGAGATACTCTACCAATTAATTATGTTGCAAGGAGCCACCCATGCAACCACATATACGCACCCACCGGGCAAGGGCAAGTACGGGTTAAGCTTAACACTTTCACATCATTTACGAGCTCGATTTTCATCACATATAGTTTAGGTGTCCACATTACCTAAACACTATCACATATCATATTAACGTTTGGGCCCTTAAACGTGCACGTGTCATGGGAACTTAATAAGTCTAGTGAACTAGATGAACAAGCCATACAAACATGCACATTTCATTTAGCATATATCACATTTCAACACATCTCAAGACATTACATATCATTTCATAGCATATCATTACATCTCATATCATATATTATTACATATCTTAATCCATAACATCTCAAGCATTTCATGGCATCTCATCTGAAAAGCATATCAACCCATAGCATATCATAGCAATACATATCATCTCATATCATTGGCGTAGCATTTCAGGCTTCAATATTCATCTACATATCCCATATCACCTCCCGTATAATCCCGAATACCCATAAGCAAACAAGATACCATTTGGGGAAGTTATTATATGAAAACTATGTTTTTGTTGAACCCTCAGCATGTCAAAGTAGTGTATGTTACCTTGGTACAGCTTACCAACGAGTTAAGAGTATCTTATAGTGCTTGCTAAGTGCTCCCGACAACCTAGAACGAGTATAAGATCGACATATAAGCTAAACGAAGTCTTTTATGAAAACTGGACATCAGATGCGCTGCACCCCCTATTTGGTACGCTGCATATCGGGCTCCCATCTGAAATTCAAAACCTAACCTGAGCAGTGGTGCGCCGCACCTCCCATCTGGTGCGCCGCACCTCGGCCAGTCGCCAAAAACCCAACTTTTCAACCTTTAAACGAATTCCCTTCAAACCCAAACCCTTAATCCGACCTGGAGACTTAATATTAACCTTTTTAATGATACTTTTGATGACTCAAATCAATCATCTGATCCTTTAAACATTGGCTAACATATAGCAATCGTTTGATCACCCGAAAACATGAAATCGACGATCAATCAACTATTTAACCCCACCCAAACCCTATGGCCTGGATCGGACTCCCATATAAGACTCACAAGATCAGAAATCAAAGGAATATCACCTATTTTACCTGTAGATGATCATAAGGATGAAAGATCTTAATCCAATCTTGCTCGAAACACCACGAAACGAATAAATCTTGGAGGGGATTGCTTTGAGAGAGGGGAGGGGCAGCTTGGGGTTTTCTTCACACGCATCAGATCTGGAAAAATGGCAATTAGGGGAGCCTAATTGTCATACAACCCCTGGCCATTCTCAATAAATTCCATCTTAAGCCCCTCGACTCTTTAAACGTTACTCTCTTGGCTTAACTTCCTCACCGGAACACTTAACGACTTAACGAACACTTAACTTTCATGACTTTACTTTAATTACTTTCATTTAACATCCTTTAATCATATTATATTAAACGCATAAGCATTTAATCACATAATCCCATCTAGGGCACATAAACTTAACGAACCTATCGTTAATTAACGGAATAGTCAAATAGTCAAACTTGAAAAGTTTGGGATGTTACATATAGTAAGTGAGAAAGGACATAAGAAATCTATGTATTTGCTCGATCCATGAAGAAACAGAAATACTTATTATCATTATTGGTAAACTATAGTTTTGGTGGTGGGACATGGATATCGGCACTAAGAAAAAGTTCCTATAATATAAACGATGTTACTACATGATAGTACGATACACTGTCTAGGTAAACGAGACTTTCTGGAAACATTCCTTTGTTATTTCAGAAATCTTTTTTTTTCCTTTTTTCTCTCTTTTTTCGTATATGTTGACCTGAAGGAAAAATATAGATTATTCAGTGTGATTGAAAATATTCCATGTATTGCAGGAAACCCAATGTGCTTTGAACTGGATTAAAAGGTTGAGTTAATTACACTTTTGGTCCCTGTCGAGGGACAAAAATTACCGTTTTCATCCTTACCTTTCATATATTATGCTTTTAGTCCAAAAATGTTTGCTCCGTCAACGGTTTTGGTCCAAATCTGGAAACGGACGTTAAAGGCCCATCACGTGATCTGCACGTGATAGGCATTTATGTAATCAGCCACTTATATTTACCTTTTATACCAGATATTTACCCAAAACTCATCCATTTTCATCCCTGTAAAAAATCAAAACCCTCTCTCTCTCTCTAACTCCTCTCTATCTCTCTACGTCGCTCATTTCCCTCCATTACTTACATACCTAAAAAAATCAAAGCAATAATCAAATGTTTTAGTTATGTAGTAATTTTTTTTCCAAATAATATTTATACTAAAGTTCATATTTTTAAGATGCATGTGTAGATTTTATAAGTCTAAATTTTTTTTATTTTTTTTAATAAATAGGAAATAATCCTGGTATGTTCACAATGAAGATTCATCATGGTGGAGCCTTTACTGAGTGGCCTGATCGGAGGTATATTAATGGGAAGGTTAGTTATGTAGATAATGTGGATATAGACTTGTTTTCAGTATTGGAGTTGGATGAAATAATGCTGAAATTAGGTTATAAAAGAGGGCAAATCATGAATTATCACTATCTAACCCTAAATGGTGACCTGGATACTGGTCTAAATCGTTTAAGCTCAGATTCTGATATTCATGATATGCACAAATATATTGCTCTTAAGAGGCCCTTTGTTGTTGACTTTTACATTGAACATGGTTTCACCAATAGCACTGAATATCTGTCACCTAAAAGGGGAAAAGTAGTGATAGAAGAATTAAGTGATGATTTTGAATGTGAAAATATGGTTGTTAAGAAAAATGTTAAGAGGGGTAGCAGTTCTAGATTAATGTTAGATTGGCAACAAGTTGATGAGCCACTGCAAAATGAGGCTAATGAGCCACTTGAAAATGAGGTTAATGAGGCAGTTGAGAATGAGAATAAATTGTGTTATGAAAATGTGGATTTGAATGACATTACTTTTGATGATGTGCACATTGTGACAAATGATACAACTGAGCAGTTTCAGACACCACAACCAAATGATAAGGGCAAAGGTATTGCTAGTGAATGTGGTGATGATGAGAGTGAGGGTAGTGGTGATGATGAGAGTCAGGGTAGTGGTGATGATGAGAGTCAGGGTAGTGGTGATGATGATAGTCAGGATAGTGATTTTATAGTTGATGATGAGAATGAGATAGAAGAAGTTGAGGTTGACATGAGGAATTATCATATGAACATTGATCCTCATGTTGAGTACATGGGTTGTGGGAGTTCTGTTGCACAAGAAGTACCTAATGACAGTGCTAATGAGAGTGCTCAGGTAGATGATGATATAGGTGTGATAGATAATGATGACTTTACAAGTGGGGAGGAGTCTGGTGATGATGTACAAACTGTTAGAGCAAATTGTGTAAAAAGGCTAAGAAAGAAGAACAGAATGGATGATAATCAAGCTTTTGAAGTTGGGCAAATTTATGGAACTAAGGAAGAGATAAAAGAACTGATTAAAAAACATTCAGTTGCAACTAGAAGAGAAATAAAGTTTGTAAAAAATGACAATGAAAGGCTTAGAGCTGTTTGTAAGGGAAGCATACCAATATTTGATCATTCTGGTGTTTTTGAAGCTGGTGGGTCAAGTAAAGCTAATGGGCTAGGTAAAGCTAGTGGGCTAGGTAAAACTGGTGGTCTAGGTAAAGCTGTTGGGCCAGTTGATGGGGCAAGTGAAGATACAGGCCCAAATGGAAAGGGTTCATCAAACAGAAAAGGTTCAGGCCAAAGCAAGGGTCAAAAAAGGGAGAGTCAAACAGTAAAGGGTCACCTAATTCAACACCTATCCCAAAACAAAATGTCAAACCAGACTTTATTCCATGTCCATGGGCCATACACGTGGCCAAAATTAAAAAAAACAAAAACAAAACTTGGATGGTGAAAACATTTACACCCACCCATAAATGTATCCAATCTAGAAAGATTCCTCACTGTACAGCAGGATTTTTGGCAAAACAAATTGATTCTCAATTATCTTCCAATCCAGAAATTCCCCCAAGTGCCATACAAGATCAGTTGTCAAAGAAATATGAAGTAGGAATATCATGAATGAAGGCATTTCGTGCTAAGAAGAATGCAGAAAAGATTCTGAAAGGAGACCACCACAAAGAATATTCAATGTTGAGAGATTATCTTCATGAGTTACAGAGGAGTAACCCAAACACAACTATTAGATTGGATGTTGAGAGGCCTGCAGATCCAAGTTCAAAAACAAGACAATTTAGGAGGATTTATATATGCTTGGGTGCTTGCAAAGATGGGTTCAAGGCATGTAGAAGGGATATCATTGGAGTGGATGGATCTTTTATGAAGGGTCCATTCCCTGGTTGGGTGTTAACTGCTGTGGGAGTAGATCCCAATAATGGTATCTTTCCTATTGCATATGGTATTGTGGAAGCTGAGACCACACTGTCATGGACTTGGTTTTTGACTGCACTTGGTGAAGATTTGGATTTGTCTCCACAATCCAACTTTATATTTATTTCTGATAGACAGAAGGTACAAATTTGTAATCCATGTTCATTTCTCTATATAATATCTTACCTTTCTATATATACCTGCAATTACAAATTTGTAAACCATGTTCATTTCTACAAAATTGTATATGCAGGGTATTATACCTGCAATTGCAAGATTGTTCCCATGTGCTGAGCATAGATACTGTGTCAAGCACATACATGAGAACATGAAGGCCACTTGGAGAGGGAAAGCATACAAAGACTGTTTATGGAAGGCTGCAATAAGTACAACTGTGCCAGAATACACCAGAGCTATGGAAGAATTGAAGAGAATGAACCAGCAGTGCTTTGAATGGCTTTCACAAATCCATCCAAGACATTGGTCAAGATCCCACTTCACAGGTATACTCATTTCACCGCTTTCTTTGATTAAATGACACATTGCATGATACTAAATACCTAATTATTGAACAGGTAGACCTAAATCTGATATTCAGTTAAATAACTTGTGTGAAGTATTTAATAGAAGATTACTTAAGGCTAGAGAAAGTCCAATCATTGGTTGTTTAGACTTCATTAGGGAGTATATGATGAAAAGAAATACTTTGGTTCAAAAACAAATTGACAAATGCCTTGGACCATTGACACCAACAGCAACTAGGTTGTTAGAAGTTTCTAAAAAGGATGCCTCAAAGTACACTGTTATCTATGATGAAGGGGTTAAGTATCAGTGCAGTGGTCCATGGGGTGATCAGTGTGTAGTTAATGTTGAAGAAATGAATTGTACTTGTAGGAGATGGGAGTTAACAGGCATACCATGTAAACATGCTGTTGTTGCAAATTGGAATATGGGTACAAATGGGGTGGTTGTTGGCATGGTAGAAACTTGGGTTAATGAGTGTTATTGGCTAAGTACATGGAGGCAGGTGTACTCTTACATGATAGGTGGTATTAATGGTGTAAACATGTGGGAAAGGTCTCCATACCCAGTTGGAATAACACCCCCAAAGCATCACACTCCTGTTGGAAGGCCAAAGAAAAAAAGAAAGAGATCATTTGATGAGGAAAAACTGGTTAGAAGTGGTGATAATAATGCTAGGAAGCTGAAAACACTGACATGTGGATTGTGTGGTAACTTAGGCCATAACTCAAGGGGTTGTAAGGGTCAAGGAGCAGGATCTCAGTCTCAAAGTGCACCACCCACCCAAAGACCACAACCAACTCAACCAAGTCAGTCTACTCCTCAACCAAGTCAACCACCAAGTCAGGCAGCACATACAACTCCAGCCTCAAGGAAGTCAGTTTACTCCTCAACCAAGTCAGCCACCAAGTGAAAGGGCACAACCAACTCAGAAATCAATTTCAACTCACCCTCAAGCATCAAGGCAGCCTCAATCAAGTCAGGCTCAATCAAGTCAACCTCAATCAAGTCAGCCTCAATCACCTGGTAAGCGTACAAAAAGAAGCATACTACTTGAGGCCTTTCCAGGAGGTGTTCCAAAGAAGAACAAGAAACCTGCAACCAAGAAATCTGTGAACAAGAAACCTGCAACCAAGAAATCTGTGAACAAGTAATGGATGATGCTTGTGTGTTAAACTTTATGTCTTTTGAAACAATTGTTATGTTTATTTGTGTTTAAGTTTTAAGTATTTGCAAAACTGATGTAATTTGAATGATGCTTGTGTTGTTTTCTGAACAATGCTTAATGTTTCTGCTTGTTAAACAATGTAACTTTATCTATGTTGTCTGTTCGAGGATTAAGCTATGTATATTTATGGTTGTGTAATTGTCAATTTAGGTATCAATGTAAAATTTGGCTATCTTTATATGTCTGCTTATTTCACACATATATACTCAAAACAAGTCATACAAGTCAACACAAAGTATACTTAATCAAAAGTCAAACATTAAGTCAAAATTAGACAATTTCAACACATATAGAAATTCATAAATAATTAGGTAATTGGTTTTACAATACTGTCATATAAAACCCTAAATTACATCATCATCAACTACCACAATGGAACCCTAACCTAAATTTACTTAATAAGCAAGAAAAAAATTACAATAAAAGAAACCAAAAGATACAACTTTAATTTCTTGATTTGTTGATTCTTCATCTTAACTTCAACCTCCAGTGCGTTTTTTGACCTTAATAACCCAGGAATGATGTCCATCGAACGTTCACACATAACAGGATCATGCCATCCAATAAATTGGGTGCAACAAGATCGTCTTTTAGGGCAACTATAGAAGCTCCTACCTGGGTTTCGTGGAGTCCAAGATGTGCGAATCACAACAACCTCACCACATGAACAAATTGACATTTTGTTATGGAATCCAGATGAAACCCAGATGAATTGAAGATAGATTTTAAGAGAGAGAAACAAGAGAGAGAGAGAGCTAACGAAATTATATGAGTTTTGGGTAAATATCTGGTATAAAAAGTAGATATAAGTGGCTGATTACATAATGCCCATCACGTGCAGATCACGTGATGGGCCTTTAACGTCCGTTTCCAGATTTTGACCAAAACCGTTGACGGAGCAAACATTTTTGGACCAAAAGCGTAATATATGAAACGTAGGGATGAAAACGGTAATTTTTGTCCCTCGACAGGGACCAAAAGTGTAATTAACTCTAAAAGGTTATTTCCTTAATTCAATGTCAACAACAATAGGATGTGAGCCTGTGTACTCCAAGTAACTAAAACTATTGTTCTTGCTTTTTTGTGTAGCTCGAATTCATTTGCAGAAAGACTCAATTTCAAATTTTAAGCACCCACTGGGCATATTAAACCACGAAATATGTGTAGTAAGTAACTAGAACATACATTCGTAACACCATTTGGGTGGCTATTAACTCAATCATATGCATTTACTACTTATATTTTATAGATATAAATCTGAGTTCAGTGTGATTTTTTCATGTGCATACACTTGAGATATAGGATTTCATTTGGGTTGAAGGTCTTTTACATGTAGACACTTGAGGTATTGGTGCAAACTAACCTGCTCATTTCTATATTTGCTTTTGCCAGTACTATGAAAAGGGGCACTCTCGATCAACCTTTGAAGCTGAAGACCATAAGCATGGTGATTTATGTGTGGTCTTATGTCACAATCTCAATACAATATGTTTCTCTCATGTATTTTTATTTTATTCTTTTGAATGATGAGATGGTTTTTATCATCTAAAGTGATTACGGATGTCCCATCGTAAAAGTGCTTTAGAATGTAGATTGTGTTGGATTTTGGTATGTTGTATTGTTGAGTACCCATTTCTGACTTTAACGAAACTGCATTTTTCTAAATTATGTTGTACTTTTACAATCTGATACATACATTCAGTTGTAAGAGCATCCTAATGCAAGATGTTTACAAAAGCTTTTTATTATTCTAAGAAGATTTTAGAAAAAGTATTTCATGCAAACACTTGGTGTTTACTGTTTCCTACAGAATTAACTCTCTATTCTACAATGGAGTATATTTTAAAAATCTTTTTGAAGGCTTTTGGGTCTTTGCATTGGACATATTCTAAAAATCTTCTACATTGTCATGATTAACACTATTTTTACCATAAAGATCATTATTGTACATTTTGCCAAATCAATAAGGGCTGTTTGGTTGATTGGAATTCAAAGGAATTCAATGGAATTCAGTTGGATTTAAATATGAGAAATGACAAAATTACCCTTTTATTTTATATTTACAAGTTTTTACTTTTATTATAATAAAATAATAAAAATAGATGATCTTATATACAAGTAATAATAAAAAAATAATAATAAATAATACAACAATCTAGATACATCGATCAATCATCTATATCAATATGTGTATACACTATACACCTAAAAGAAAAAGTCATAATACTGATTACTGCCATTAATTCCTCTGCATCTCCTTTCTTCCATCAATTTTTTTTCCATTAAAACTCTCTTTCTTTAATTGATTTATACATATCTCAATTTCCAATCAAAACAATCACTCTATTGTTTATTTGTTTAACACAAAAAAAAACCATGGAGTTTGAATAGGGCTGCCGGAAATCTTAAGCAGCGACGGCGACGGCGGCGGCCGGAAATTCCAAGCAAGGGTCGCAGGAGGTAGTTGGTCAGCAGATTTCTCTCTTATAGGTAACCATCGTTTTGTAGATCTGATGCGTTTTGTTTCTGTTGTTCCACGAGAGTTGTTGGGGGTGGTGCCTCGGTGAATGTAATGTGATGGTAACGATGGTGTGAGGTCGTCGGATGGTGCAGGTGGTGATGGAAGTGTGACGGTAAAGATGATGAAGAAAGTGAAGTGGTGACTGGCAGTGAGAGGAAGGGTGTTATGGTCTAAATTGTGAATTCCAAAGGAATTCCAAATTGATTCTGGAATTTAAAGGAATTGGAATCTGAAAGTTTTAAAATATGTTGTGTGTTTGGTCGACAGAATTCAATGGAATTCAGTTGGATTTAAATATGAGAAATGACAAAATTACCCTTTTATTTTATATTTACAAGTTTTTACTTTTATTATAATAAAATAATAAAAATAGATGATCTTATATACAAGTAATAATAAAAAAATAATAATAAATAATACAACAATCTAGATACATCGATCAATCATCTATATCAATATGTGTATACACTATACACCTAAAAGAAAAAGTCATAATACTGATTACTGCCATTAATTCCTCTGCATCTCCTTTCTTCCATCAATTTTTTTTCCATTAAAACTCTCTTTCTTTAATTGATTTATACATATCTCAATTTCCAATCAAAACAATCACTCTATTGTTTATTTGTTTAACACAAAAAAAACCCATGGAGTTTGAATAGGGCTGCCGGAAATCTTAAGCAGCGACGGCGACGGCGGCGGCCGGAAATTCCAAGCAAGGGTCGCAGGAGGTAGTTGGTCAGCAGATTTCTCTCTTATAGGTAACCATCGTTTTGTAGATCTGATGCGTTTTGTTTCTGTTGTTCCACGAGAGTTGTTGGGGGTGGTGCCTCGGTGAATGTAATGTGATGGTAACGATGGTGTGAGGTCGTCGGATGGTGCAGGTGGTGATGGAAGTGTGACGGTAAAGATGATGAAGAAAGTGAAGTGGTGACTGGCAGTGAGAGGAAGGGTGTTATGGTCTAAATTGTGAATTCCAAAGGAATTCCAAATTCTGTATTTCATGGAATTTAAAGGAATGTTTTAGGGGCTGTTTGGTTGATTGGAATTCAAATTCCATTCCTTACCTTGTTTGGTTAGATTATGCAAGGAAAGTGAATCTAAAACATTCCTTTAAATTCCATGAAATACAGAATTTGGAATTCCTTCACATATGTGATGGAAAGTTTTGAATTCCTTTGGAATTCACAATTTAGACCATAACACCCTTCCTCTCACTGCCAGTCACCACTTCACTTTCTTCATCATCTTTACCGTCACACTTCCATCACCACCTGCACCCTCCGACGACCTCACACCATCGTTACCATCACATTACATTCACCAAGGCACCACCCCCAACAACTCTCGTGGAACAACATAAACAAAACCCATCAGATCTATAAAACGATGGTTACCTATAAGAGAGAAATCTGCTGACCAACTACCTCCTGCGACCCTTGCTTGGAATTTCCGGCCGCCGCCGTCGCCGTCGCTGCTTAAGATTTCCGGCAGCCCTATTCAAACTCCATGGTTTTTTTTTTGTGTTAAACAAATAAACAATAGAGTGATTGTTTTGATTGGAAATTGAGATATGTATAAATCAATTAAAGAAAGAGAGTTTTAATGGGAAAAAAATTGATGGAAGAAAGGAGATGCAGAGGAATTAATGGCAGTAATCAGTATTATGACTTTTTCCTTTTAGGTGTATGGTGTATACACATATTGATATAGATGATTGATCGATGTATCTAGATTGTTGTATTATTTATTATTATTTTTTTATTATTACTTGTATATAAGATCATCTATTTTTATTATTTTATTATAATAAAAGTAAAAACTTGTAAATATAAAATAAAAGGGTAATTTTGTCATTTCTCATATTTAAATCCAACTGAATTCCATTGAATTCTGTCGACCAAACACACAACATATTTTAAAACTTTCAGATTCCAATTCCTTTAAATTACAATTCATTTGACAGACTCCAATTCCTTTAAAAACATTCTGTGAATCAAACGCCCCCTAAGTGTATTTTTAATCAAAGGTTTATTATTTCACCTTTTCGAATATACTAAAAACAATTTTATCAACAGATCCGCGTTTTACGCGGGATCTAAATCTAGTACTATATTATAAAACAAATAAGCTTTCAACTTTCAACTTTCAATTTCAACAATGTACACATGATAATGCATGATGTATCATACATCAATACCCCACAACTTTCAACTTTCATTTTCATCTCTCTCCTCAAATCTCAACCACTCATTTTTTCTCTCTCCTCCATAAATCATTTTATTCCTCTAATTCATTCAAAATATTTTATCTCAAAAACCGTATATCGATAAATTATAAAAATTATATGGGTGTTCTTAAAATTCATGCTCTTTCATTAGAGATGTCATTCGATATATTTTCGACAAATTTTTAAATCCGAGGGTGGAGCCCGTACGGCTAAGGCATTTGGCTATCACACTCTATGACCTATCACACTTTATGACCTATCACCCCCACCATCTCACCGCCGCAACGCGCGTGTATTTACTCTCATATATAAATAAAGAAAAACTGTTATGAGGTAATCTTTTTTAAACATTTTCTTATGTGGCACAATTGTGGCTTTATATAGTTGACACTTTCCATATTAAAATGATAATATGACATCACTAATTTTTTTAATGAATAAAATCATATACAAGTCTCAAACTTATTTTTAAGAATGGTGTGTGAACGAACTGACACATGTGGTTATAAGATAAAATCATATACAAGTCTCAAACTTATTTTTATTTTATCTTAATGTGTCTTTATATTCTATTTCAAACTCAATTTTATAATCAATGTTTTTATTGCCTCAAACTTATTTTTAAGAATGGCTCTTGGATTTTATACTCTAAAATTTAGAATAAAACTGACACTTAAATTTTTTTTTATAAATGATGAGGGTAACTTCGAAAACTTAATAGTAACGGTAGATTGATTCATTTGCTATATATAATATTAACATATATATAAATTAGAGATTTTATTTAATTAGTATATCATCAAATATCTATTTTTTCTTTGTGAGTTTTGACATTTAATTTATTATTTTTTCAGACGTTAATAACAATGATATATTTAAAAGTTTATAGAAAGTTATCATAATAATGTCCGGGTATTACCCGGATTGCCAAGTACGTTTTTTTTATTATTTGTATATTTTTTTTACTATCGGATTATATGACATATACAAACACTTTTTAGTATATCAAATTAAGTTTTTCCTTGATTTGCCCGCGTAATACGCGGGTTACTAAGCTAGTTGTGTATAATTAACTATTTTCATAATTCGTTGTTTTACTTATAACTTATCAAAATCATGTTAGACTTTTGGGTATTGAACCATCGATAAAGATTTTATTTACATAATATAACTAAACCTTTATATATATGAATTTTTTAACTTTCGCAAGTTGTATGATATGGATGTCATACTATAGCATCTTATTCTCAGAACTGATTAACATACATAATAATATGGAGTATATGATTTATGATGTACATCTTTAATTGTAAAACATACCTCAAAGGCTCAAATCTTCAAGACAAATTATTCACCTCTTTTTGTCTTCTCATTTACCCTTTTTCCTTCTTATATTCATCGGGTATGCTTTTAAACGACGAATCAGAGGATTTGGTTATGAAAAATTTATTTAAATAAAGACAACTATAATGACAAAATAATGCAAAGTGTTGGGTAGATATAATGTTATTTATATAGGTATCAATACGGGAAATTAAGTATATCCTATTTGTACATGGATGATTCATGAAATCCTAATTATAATACACTTTTCAATCTTAGATGTTTTTATGATATGTGTATCAAAACTTCTCTATATAAATTTATTAATTAACGTATATAAATATTAAAATATTTAATTTTTGGAATTTAATATATTAAAGATTATTATTTTTGATAAATATAACATAATTAAAAATTAGGAATTATTTAACTTTTAGCTTAAATAGGACACGTGTCGTTCAAAGAAAATAACATGTGTCGTATCAAAGATATGTCAATCCTGTTTTAGTATATTGGTAGATACGGTACTAATAGATTAACAATTCCACGATCTATTATCTATAATCTATACTCCTTTATAAAACAAACTCCCCCCCCCTCCTTAATTTTAAGAACCTGAAATGACATATTTACCCTCCATCTTAATACATTCTTATTTCTATTTTATAGACTGTTACTAAAATGCCTTTAAAAAAAATTCAACATCTATCTCTCCTAACGCATAACAAAAACCCTAACTCAAAATTCGTCCCCCTCCTCCCCCTTTCATATCCCACGCAACAATTCATCACATCTCCGGCCGCAATGAAATTACTTTTACGTTGCCGTTACCGCTGCATTGCGCGGGCATCAATCTAGTTTTAATAATAAGGACTACATGCTTATATCTTTAGGAATTAGAATAATAATATTAATAGTATTATCATTATGATTTGGTTAATTAAACTGTCTCAACAAATATACAGTGTGTTTATTAACCATGATTTTAGATTTCTTTTTATGGAAACTACCAAGATACAAAACTCACTATTTAATTTAACACTGTTACGTAATCATGATATTTTGCAAAACTTGTTTAAGTTATTAATTACGTTATAGAGATTTTGAATAACAAGTTTTACAACTCATATATCTATATTTATATTACTAAAACAATAGTTACCAAATCTATATAGAGACCTCCCAAACCTAATCCCGAACCTCCATAAACCTCTATTAACATCCAAACCAACCTTATTTATTTGATATTAAAAATAAAAAAAAAATATACAAAATAAAGCTTAAAAACACGCGGATCTCTGCCAAGCCTACCCATTTAATACAATTATCCATTAAAACCCTTTCACAGTTCACGTTAGCCTTTTGTTTAGCCAATTCACAACCCTAATTTTTTTAACCATTCAAAGCGTCTCCTCTTTTCTATTCAAGATTGATTCATTGATTGTAAGGTAATTGGTTTGTTACTTTTCATGTGTTCTTGATGCGGAAGTGTCCAGGTTCACTGAACTGGAGGAACCCAAGGAACTGAAGAAGTCCACTGAGCTGAAGGAAACTGAGCTGATCATGCCATCTGAACAAGCCATGCTGATTCTGCCAGCAGTGGCCCATTTCAAACAAGTCTTTTCTGAACAAATCCAGTCGCCAGTAGTAACACTCCTCCAGTGGCAAGTTTCACCAGTAACCAATTCTGGTAGTCCACCAGTGAAGCTCTCCAGTGAAGCGCTCCAGATGACTGCTCCAGACAAATGGTCCAGTAACAACTACTGAAGACCACCAGTGAAGTGCTCCAGATATTATCTCCAGTAAGGGTCCAGATATTTTATCTCCAGATTTATGTTCCAGTGTCCAGATAATAAAGTCCCCACTGAAGTCCTATGTCTGTGGGTCCAATAAAGAAGGAATGACAGCTGTCAAGGAAGGAGCGTGTGACTAACGGTATTGTGGGACCACTTGCAGGGGAATAATTCTAGAAGCCCACGCTGTCCATTTTCTATTGGTCCAAATTGATTAGTGGCTTAGCGCGTGACAGCTTTTATGTATTATTTTATTATTTTGTCGTTAATTCCTAGGTAGAGCATGTGGCTATAAATAGAGGTTTTATCTCTCATTGTAAAGTTAGTTGATATTGAATGAAAATTAATAGAGCAACCTCTATTTCTTACAAATCTTCTTTTACCTTTATAGATCTTTGATCTTGGTGGTTAGGAGTGACCCCTTTATCAATATTTGTGGTGGTTCGTCTTTTATCAAATATTGTGGTGAGGTCTTTTAAATCTTCGGTTTCCTTTATCTATAATCGTGGTGGCTAGACCTTTATCGGTTGTAGTGGTGGGGCGGAGTGTTTCCTTTATCCTTGATTCCGGTGGCTTAGCCTTTACGAGTCTTGGTGGTGGAGTCTTTATCTATCAATTTAATTTTTATTGTCTTGTTTGTTGTTTGTTTCATATAAAATCCAGAAAATACCAAAAATAGTCTTCCGCTGTCGCTTGTCGCGTGATTTACGCATCAAATTTGGTATCAGAGCCAGGTTTAAAAAGATTTCTTAATATTTTTGTCCGTTGGGGTATTGTTTGTTTAGATCTCATTTCGATTTAGTCAGATCTGTTTGTTGTTTGTTTCATATAAAATCCAGAAAATACCAAAAATAGTCTTCCGCTGTCGCTTGTCGCGTGATTTACGCATCAAATTTGGTATCAGAGCCAGGTTTAAAAAGATTTCTTAATATTTTTGTCCGTTGGGGTATTGTTTGTTTAGATCTCATTTCGATTTAGTCAGATCTGTTGTTGTTTGTTTAGATCTAGTTTCGATTTAGTCAGATCTGTTTGATTGTTTGTTTAGATCTGTTTCGATTTAGTCAATCTGTTTGTTGTTTGTTTCATATAAAATCCAGAAAATACCAAAAATAGTCTTCCGCTGTCGCTTGTCGCGTGATTTACGCATCAAATTTGGTATCAGAGCCAGGTTTAAAAAGTTTCTTAATCTTTTTGTCCGTTGGGGTATTGTTTGTTTAGATCTCATTTCGATTTAGTCAGATCTGTTTGTTGGTTGTTTAGATCTAGTTTTGATTTAGTCAGATCTTATTTTTATTGTCTTGTTTGTTGTTTGTTTCATATAAAATCCAGAAAATACCAAAAATAGTCTTCCGCTGTCGCTTGTCGCGTGATTTACGCATCAAATTTGGTATCAGAGCCAGGTTTAAAAAGGTTTCTTAATCTTTTTGTCCGTTGGGGTATTGTTTGTTTAGATCTCATTTCGATTTAGTCAGATCTGTTTGTTGGTTGTTTAGATCTAGTTGTTGCTGGTATAGATCTATTATTTGTTGAATATAAATGGCTTTTAGAAGAAACATGACATTAGAAGAAGCTCATAATGCTAGGAGAGATAAGCAGATTGAAGATCTACAAGAGGCACTTGGTAGAGTTGTTCATATGTTAGAAAATGGTGGTTTAAGATTTAATCGAGAAAATATTGTTACTAGTGAAAGAGATTCTGAATCTCAAGGTCCTAGTATAAGATCTGATAGTACACCTAGAAACTCTAGTGATTCTGATGAACCACATCCTAGAGAAAGGCGTAGGAGGCATAAGGGTAATGATACTAGGGATATTAAGATAGATCCACCAGATTTTAATGGATCTTCTAACCCAGAAGAGTATTTTCCAAGATTGATCTCAGAAGTGGCTACCACCAGATAAGGATGAAAGATGGAGATGAGTGGAAAACTGCTTTCAAAATCAAGGGAGGTTTGTATGAATGGTTAGTTTTGCCTTTTGGCTTATCTAATGCTCCCAGTACTTTAATGAGACTGATGAATGAAGTTCTCAGACCACTCATTGGTCAGTTTGTTGTTGTTTACTTTGATGATATTCTGGTGTATTCAAAATCTGAAGCTGAACATGTTAGCCATCTGAAGAAGGTATTTGAACTGTTGAGAAGACACCAGTTGTATGGCAAACTGGAGAAATGTGATTTTATGGTGGAGAGTGTGATATTTCTGGGATATGTTGTTTCAAAAGAAGGAATTTCTATAGATCCCTCTAAGGTTGATGCCATCAGATCATGGCCAGTTCCAACCACAATCACTGAAGTAAGAAGTTTTCATGGACTGGCGTCATTTTATAGAAGATTTATCAAGAATTTCTCTACAGTTGTAGCTCCAATTACTGATTGTTTGAAGAAAGGTGTGTTCAACTGGCCGAGTTCAACCCAACTGGCGTTTGAAGCACTGAAGGATAAGCTCAGTTCAGCTCCAGTCTTATCCTTACCAGATTTTGATATGTTGTTCGAGCTAGAATGTGATGCAAGTGGGGTAGGTATTGGTGCAGTTCTGGTACAAGCAGGGCGTCCAGTTGCATATTTCAGTGAAAAGCTCAATGGCTCTAAACTGAAGTATAGTACTTATGATAAAGAATTTTATGCAATTATTCGTGCTATCACTCACTGGTCACATTATCTGAAGCCAAAGCAGTTTGTCTTATTCTCTGATCACGAAGCACTGAAGTTTATAAACGGTCAGCACAAGCTTAATGCCAGACATGCCAAATGGGTAGAATTCTTACAGTCTTATTCATTTGTTTCAAAACATAAAGCTGGAGTTTGTAATGTTGTTGCTGACGCGCTTTCCAGACGATATTCACTGTTGTCTATCCTGGAAGCAAGAGTGCTGGGGTTTTCATTTATAAAAGAGTTATATTCTGCAGACCCAGATTTTTCTAAAAAGTTCACTAAAGCTAATCAGAAGGGACCATTTACTGTACAAGATGGTTTCTTATTTAAGAATGGCAAATTGTGCATTCCCAGAGGTTCGATTAGAGATTTACTGATAAGAGAAGCACATGGAGGAGGTCTAGCTGGTCATTTTGGAATCAACAAAACTGGAGAGATCTTGACTGAACATTTCTACTGGCCAAGTCTCCTGAAGGACGTCCAGAATATTATCAGTCGCTGCCCAACTTGTCACCAGGCCAAGACGACTTTTCACAAGGGTTTGTATACTCCTCTTCCAGTTCCGAGCCAACCATGGGAAGATCTCAGTATGGATTTTATTATTGCACTGCCCAGAACTCAGAGGGGAAAAGATTCAATAATGGTGGTTGTTGATCGATTTTCGAAGATGGCACATTTTATTGCTTGTAACACAACCAATGATGCTTCAGCAGTAGCGAATTTATTCTTTAAAGAGATTGTCAGATTGCATGGAATTCCAAAGACAATTAGTGTCAGATCGAGATGTGAAGTTTCTGAGTTATTTCTGGAAGACTCTATGGAGATTAATGGGTACCAGATTGTTGTTCAGTACGTCTCACCATCCTCAGACTGATGGACAGACTGAAGTAACGAACAGAACAATTGGCATGTTATTGAGAACACTGGTGAAGAAGACACTAAAAGATTGGGATCTGAAGCTTGCTCATGCTGAGTTTGCTTTCAACAGAGCTCCTAACTATTCTACCAGTAAATCCCCATTTGAAATCTGCTATGGTGTCAATCCACTGACTCCCATTGATTTAATTCCATTTTCGATTGAACCAAAAGCAAGCATTGAAGCTGAAACCAGAGCAAAAGAAATAAAGAAAATTCATGGAGAAGTGAAGGCCAGAATAGAGAAGGCAAATGCCAGTTACAAGGCCAGAGCAAACAAGAATAGAAAGCAGCCCAGTTTTTCACCAGGTGATCTTGTGTGGGTACATCTGAGGAAAGAAAGGTTTCCAGCGAAGAGAAAGAGTAAACTGATGCCCAGAGTTGAAGGTCCGTTCAAGATCCTGGAGAGATATGGCGATAATGCTTACAAGGTTGAATTTCCTGGAGATATGGCAGTTTCTAGCACGTTTAATGTGGGAGATCTGATGCCTTATCTGGAGGATGAGTACCTCGAAGACTTGAGGACAAGTCTCTTTTCAGAGGGGTAGAATGATGCGGAAGTGTCCAGGTTCACTGAACTGGAGGAACCCAAGGAACTGAAGAAGTCCACTGAGCTGAAGGAAACTGAGCTGATCATGCCATCTGAACAAGCCATGCTGATTCTGCCAGCAGTGGCCCATTTCAAACAAGTCTTTTCTGAACAAATCCAGTCGCCAGTAGTAACACTCCTCCAGTGGCAAGTTTCACCAGTAACAATTCTGGTAGTCCACCAGTGAAGCTCTCCAGTGAAGCGCTCCAGATGACTGCTCCAGACAAATGGTCCAGTAACCACTACTGAAGACCACCAGTGAAGTGCTCCAGATATTATCTCCAGTAAGGGTCCAAATATTTTATCTCCAGATTTATGTTCCAGTGTCCAGATAATAAAGTCCCCACTGAAGTCCTATGTCTGTATGTCCAATAAAGAAGGCAAATGCCAGTTACAAGGCCAGAGCAAACAAGAATAGAAAGCAGCCCAGTTTTTCACCAGGTGATCTTGTGTGGGTACATCTGAGGAAAGAAAGGTTTCCAGCGAAGAGAAAGAGTAAACTGATGCCCAGAGTTGAAGGTCCGTTCAAGATCCTGGAGAGATATGGCGATAATGCTTACAAGGTTGAATTTCCTGGAGATATGGCAGTTTCTAGCACGTTTAATGTGGGAGATCTGATGCCTTATCTGGAGGATGAGTACCTCGAAGACTTGAGGACAAGTCTCTTTTCAGAGGGGTAGAATGATGCGGAAGTGTCCAGGTTCACTGAACTGGAGGAACCCAAGGAACTGAAGAAGTCCACTGAGCTGAAGGAAACTGAGCTGATCATGCCATCTGAACAAGCCATGCTGATTCTGCCAGCAGTGGCCCATTTCAAACAAGTCTTTTCTGAACAAATCCAGTCGCCAGTAGTAACACTCCTCCAGTGGCAAGTTTCACCAGTAACAATTCTGGTAGTCCACCAGTGAAGCTCTCCAGTGAAGCGCTCCAGATGACTGCTCCAGACAAATGGTCCAGTAACCACTACTGAAGACCACCAGTGAAGTGCTCCAGATATTATCTCCAGTAAGGGTCCAAATATTTTATCTCCAGATTTATGTTCCAGTGTCCAGATAATAAAGTCCCCACTGAAGTCCTATGTCTGTGTCCAATAAAGAAGGAATGACAGCTGTCAAGGAAGGAGCGTGTGACTAACGGTATTGTGGGACCACTTGCAGGGGAATAATTCTAGAAGCCCACGCTGTCCATTTTCTATTGGTCCAAATTGATTAGTGGCTTAGTGCGTGACAGCTTTTATGTATTATTTTATTATTTTGTCGTTAATTCCTAGGTAGAGCATGTGGCTATAAATAGAGGTTTTATCTCTCATTGTAAAGTTAGTTGATGTTGAATGAAAATTAATAGATCTTTGATCTTGGTGGTTAGGAGTGACCCCTTTATCAATATTTGTGGTGGTTCGTCCTTTATCAAATATTGTGGTGAGATCTTTTAAATATTCGGTTTCCTTTATCTATAATCGTGGTGGCTAGACCTTTATCGGTTGTAGTGGTGGGGCGGAGTGTTTCCTTTATCCTTGATTCCGGTGGCTTAGCCTTTACGAGTCTTGGTGGTGGAGTCTTTATCTATCAATTTAATTTTTATTGTCTTGTTTGTTGTTTGTTTCATATAACATTCAGAAAATACCAAAAATAGTCTTCCGCTGTCGCTTGTCGCGTGATTTACGCATTAGTTCTATTACAAGTTTTTCCTTTTTCTTAATACATAAAAGTTGTTTGCTTGCTTTTGGTTCTGCATATGAGAGGTGGTGATATTATTTCCCATCTTTAAAAGGTCATGTTTTTTTAGTAAAATATTTGATTATATATTATCAATATGCTCAGGTTAATAGAATATTTAAGTGATTGATGATATGATGCTACAAAACTTACCTATTAATTTTATCTATTAATTTTCTATGTTTATGATTTTGGTGGTTTTGATTACACATGGTACCATATATGTAGTTATAGTGGAAGTGATTGGAATCTATTTCATATTACTATATAATAAGTATGGTACTATATTGTTTTCTTTAATAATTCGGTTATAAGATTTGTGCTTTGTAGCTAAAATTCTTAACCTTTAGTAATAGTGGAATCCATTCAAGTTCTTTAATTTTTTAAGTTTGTCGGTTTTGTTCTCCGTCTTGGTCCATATTACACTATATAATTTGAAAAGCCAAATGACAAATATCTATAATATAACTAAAAGAGTAGGTTGGGGGTACACTTTGAGCCTAATCCCCCTCTTTGAGCCTAATCCTCCCTCCTTATTAATCCTCTATTTTTTTAATATTTATTAAGGCCGACCTTTATATTATTAATAAAAAAAAGACTCCCAAAAATTATTATTATTTTATTATCTATATATATACAACCTAGGAAAAAACCCTCACATATTTTCACCAAAAAATACGGCAAAAGGGTTTTTTATTTATATACTTTGTTCATATTTAATCATTATTATTATTATTTAACATTGAATTCTTATGTTATTGTTATTATTATCTCTTTTAATTTATTTTGTTGTCCATTATAGGTTCATTATGGCTTCTTCTTCAACAACAAAAAATAAGACCACATTAGTTCATCTTGAAGATCTTAAGCCAACACATGTTAACCATCATCTACGACTCCGTGTTGTGCATGTATGAACTGTTTCGGGGTGGAACAACCCGGAGAAAATCAAAACGTTCGAGATGGTCTTTGTTGATGAATTGGTATGTATTTTTCAAATTATATACTGTACACTTTTTGTTTCTCTTTTTGTTGGATGATCTTTGTTGATGAATTGGTATGTATTTTTCAAATTATATACTGTACACTTTTTGTTTCTCTTTCTGTTGAGCCTAACTCTAAATTGTTTAGTATAAAATTGTTGGTTGTGTTTGTAGTAAGTTTAGATATAAAAAAACTGCAAATTTTTTATTTAACTAAAGTTGGGAAAAAAGGGGTAAACTGGAATCAATATTTATATGGAGTTAATTTTCATATGTTTCTTCTTTAGCTTTCGTATTGATTAAGTTGTGATATTGGTCATATTGATTGTTGCTCGAATCATACTATTAATGTGTAAATTTTTAAATCGTTTAAGTTGTGCATCTCTTTTTTTCCAATCAAGCAACTGCTTTCTATGGATGTTTATTAATGAAATCGTTGAGCAATATATGTATTATGTATACGTTATGAAAAGAATTGGTAATGAATCAGAAGACGATCCTACGTTTGATATCAATTATTCTGATAATGAGTATGATTCCGATATGTATGATAGACCTTCCCCGAAAGATTAGTTTATTACGCATTACTTCTTCAACTTTTTGCCTTATTTTAATCGTTTTATGTTTTATTTTTAGTTATTTTAATTTTATTCGGTATCTATTTAATATACTTGAATTCCAATTTTTTAGCTTTGATTGATATATTTTGAGACTACCCGTCCATCGGACGGGCCTGAGCACTAGTAATTCACATACGAAGGAGTGTGCAATCAAGTAGCTTCGGATGTTATTTATTTATTTTTATCTTTTCGCCAATTACATGTTACCAATTATATCTATTTTCTTGAATAAAAATATAGGTGGTGATTTTGATATCAAAGCTTCCATGATTAAATAATATAATTTATAATTATGAAATAAATGTTAATTGTATAAAGTAAAAAGACTAATGTTGTGTTTTTCTAATAATAATTATGGTGATTTTGATATCAAAGCTTCTATATTAAATAAGTATAATTTATAATTATGAAATAAATGTTAATTGTATAAAGTAAAAAGACTAATGTTGTGTTTTCTCAATAATTAATTTGGTAATGATACCATTATTTAGATCTAAGGGTTGTGATTAAAAGTTAAAATTCATCTAATGGTCCTTGCTTCTCCATAAAAAAATTTAGGACTTTGTTATATATATAATGTAGATGTAGATGTAGATATATATATATGTATAAATCTGTGGGGTTCTTTTTTATTTTTATTTATCATTCTTTAAAACTGAAATTTTGATGCAGGGTCTAAGCATAAACTAAAAAAAAAAAGTTGAAGAAGTTGCATCTATTCTACGTAAATTCCTCCAATCCGGAAGTAGGTTTTTTATAATTCTCTAACTATGATTGCTCGATTAATAAAAATTAGTAAACAGATATTGATTTGCTTTTGAATCTTTTCGGATTGTGATTGGTTGTGTTGATTGTTACCAATTGATACCATTTTTCTTATATTTAATTAACAATGTATAAAACAGCCAAACAACGATTTTAAACAACCACGCATCGCGTGGGTAAAATACCTAGTATATATATCTTTTTATGGAAACTACCAAGATACAAAACTCACTATTTAATTTAACACTGTTACGTAATCATGATATTTTGCAAAACTTGTTTAAGTTATTAATTACGTTATAGAGATTTTGAATAACAAGTTTTACAACTCATACTAGCTTAAGCCGTGTAGTATTATGAAAACTAATTATAGTAAAAACAGTTGTAATGTAAACATTATACGTGAAAACAATACAACACAATTAACTACATAATAAGTAGTCATTTACTATATCAAATAACCAAAACAATTTATAATTCCTAAATGGTATAGAGATCCAATTTGAAAACAATCAGCGCACAAGCTATCCTTGAAAACGGCCCAACTTTTTAACATGACAAAATGCTCCAATCACAATAGTAGTTTCAAACCACCAAAACATGTGCATAACCAAAATAAATAAGTATCGGGTACATCGAACAAAGGAAACGAAACATAAACATAAACATAAAAATGACCATGTTGACATTAAACCGAACTCAATGTATGAAAACATGTGTGAGCAGCAACCTTGACATGAGAGACCATGAGTATGAAGCATGACCAAAACATCTAACATGACAGCATCAGACCCTTCAAAGCAATAAGAACAAAAGTAACGTTGGACTAAAAAACAAACATCAAAATGCAAATAAAATATTGAAACGGTAGAGGCGGAAAACTAACCATATTGATGACCTCTATTTAAATCTTCTGCAATAGTTGTGCTTAAGATTATAATCCAAAGCCTTGATCTTAAACACAAATCGTTTGTTGATAAACATGTTAAAGTCATCTGGAAATAGTTCAAAGTCATCCTCCTGGACAATTAAAAGTACATGATGTTTAAAAATGAATTGCGTAACTATATTTTGAAGTTTAAGTAATAGGTAAGTGACGATGAACCTGGTTGATCTTGCTTAAAAGATCCGTTGCCTTTTTGCCAATGAAGTCAGTCACATCTTTTTGAAATAAGACAAAAGAAACAGTTCCAGTTCCATCTTGTACCCTCACTTGGAGCTTTATCCTATTCATTTTCAAGTGATTTTAAGGTTGACATTAGTGTATGGAGTCTAAATATTTGAATTACACAAAACTAATAGAATTAACATATTACCTCCCATACACATCAGTTACTACCCCGCATTCACCACACTCAAACTTGGCTTTGGGAATGACATCCAAAGCATCATCCAAAGCAGTAAACACTCGTTCTACCTTCTTAGAACATTTATGGCAAGCAAGATAGTACCATCCATTTTCTGCTTGAATAGAGATAATGGTACCAACGACAACACAACCGGTAACCTTGACGAATATATTAAAAGGCTTACATCAAACTTGTTGTACTATTTAAATGACCTTAATCAAAATATTATACGCATTTGTAAAAGATAGTTACCGTGTTGATATCAGCAATCTCGTCAATAGTCTTCACTTCCCACTTCATCCAGTAATCACGTGGATTCGAATACACCGTGTTTGAGGAAAGTATCCTATCAATCGCATTAGCTTCAGCAATTACAGCCAACAACCTGTCCAAAAATAGTCAAATTAGTTGTATAGAAAACTATGAGAAAGTGCATGTCTCATAAAAGTTACAATTAATATCTAACTTCCCATGAGCCTTGGCCTATATAGAGTTAACAACCTGTCCTTGAACTCGGTTATAGCAGGGAGATCATCATTAATCCACATCCGGGATCCAAACATCGAATTAGAGACCTGAAGTTCATCTGCAAAAATGAAGCAACCTTTATTATATAAATAAAAGGTGGACATACAATATTTAGGACAGAGTTATTTAGACAATTAATAATTGAAAATGACGAACCAAAAGCATATATTGGGTCCCTTTTCTTCGCCAGAATGTCAGTGAACGACATGAAATCGAACTGCTGTTCATCAGAGTCCCAGTCGGTGCAATTACGGACGACTGTGGTACAGGAGAAGTTAATTTTGCATTTGTGCTGAGTAAGCAAGAACTTTCCCGTATTTGATGCAAGACCAAAGTTCGTTATCACCCTGACAGCCCCTTCTTCAAAGCAACATTTCAAACTGGGGGAAAAGATTTCTTTTAATAGTCGCTTGGATCTTGTTACCCTGTTGCAATCATAGTTGTATGTGGCAAGCATAATCCCGGTAAAATATTGAAAACTAAAAGTACATATAACTATACAATAAAAGGGAAAGACTAACAATATCTGCTCGTCCATGAGGACCATATCGATTGTAACATTCGTGGTTTTGACCCGTTGACTATTCGTACAATTTAACTATCAATTTAGTTAGTAATATTAATTGATGTCATTTTGGAGGTGATTTGTATGCAATGTGGCTATTTGAGGTCAATTGGTCATTTTAGTTAGTCATGGGAGGACATACGATATTTAATAAACTTTTACGCCTTTGTGTGGTATCCGTAAGGTGGTAACTAGCTAGTTGTTTACACTGTGTGGGCCTTGTGTGTGTGGGTTGTGGTAGTGCCTAACCCCCCTCCCATCTACTCATTTCTCACTCACTCACTCTCTCACTATCTCTTTCTTTCTCTCCTTTTCTCTCTAAACACAAGAACACACACACAAACATTATCCTCTTCATATCTATCTTTTTCTTCTTTGATTTTCGGATTATACATCCATTTTCTGCTTGAATAGAGATAATGGTACCAACGACAACACAACCGGTAACCTTGATGAATATATTAAAAGGCTTACATCAAACTTGTTGTACTATTTAAATGACCTTAATCAAAATATTATACGCATTTGTAAAAGATAGTACCATCCATTTTCTGCTTGAATAGAGATAATGGTACCAACGACAACACAACCGGTAACCTTGACGAATATATTAAAAGGCTTACATCAAACTTGTTGTACTATTTAAATGACCTTAATCAAAATATTATACGCATTTGTAAAAGATAGTTACCGTGGTGATATCAACAATCTCGTTAATAGTCTTCACTTCCCACCTCATCCAGTAATCACGTGGATTCGAATACACCGTGTTTGAGGAAAGTATCCTATCAATCGCATTAGCTTCAGCAATTACAGCCAACAACCTGTCCAAAAATAGTCAAATTAGTTGTATAGAAAACTATGAGAAAGTGCATGTCTCATAAAAGTTACAATTAATATCTAACTTCCCATGAGCCTTGGCCTATATAGAGTTAACAACCTGTCCTTGAACTCGGTTATAGCAGGGAGATCATCATTAATCCACATCCGGGATCCAAACATCGAATTAGAGACCTGAAGTTCATCTGCAAAACAGCACAATGTTATTATAAACACATAAAATTTCGATTTTAAACATTTATCCTATAGGAATGCCTTTATAAACACATGAGATATGTATATAAATTACTTACTAAGCCATTCTTCTAATTTTGCAAACTGAAGCAGAAGGATAACGTAGGTATTCTTATTTTTTTCATCAGACAAAAACTCTGTCAACTGATTAGCATAGTTGTCCCATACTGCTAAATTCAGTTTGACACCCCTTCACAATAAAGAAATATCTTAACATTCGGTGAGGTGAAACATATAATCAAAACACAATTTAATAATTTTGGTCGTTATATTTCATAGTGAGAGTCTTGGAGATGAACAGTTTTGATCCTGTATTGACCGCCTTTTGTGGACAAAACCTTCGTGTCTTCACACCAGATCACCTCACCAATTACATCTACAAAAATGAAGCAACCTTTATTGTTTAAATAAAAGGTGGACATACAATATTTAGGACAGAGGTATTTAGTCAATTAATAATTGAAAATGACGAACCAAAAGCATATATTGGGTCCTTTTCTTCGCCAAAATGTCAGTGAACGACATGAAATTGAACTGCTGTTCATCAGAGTCCCAGTCGGTGCAATTACGGACGACTGTGGTACAGGAGAAGTTAATTTTGCATTTGTGCTGAGTAAGCAAGAACTTTCCCGTATTTGATGCAAGACCAAAGTTCGTTATCACCCTGACAGCCCCTTCTTCAAAGCAACATTTCAAACTGGGGGAAAAGATTTCTTTTAATAGTCGCTTGGATCTTGTTACCCTGTTGCAATCATAGTTGTATGTGGCAAGCATAATCCCGGTAAAATATTGAAAACTAAAAGTACATATAACTATACAATAAAAGGGAAAGACTAACAATATCTGCTCGTCCATGAGGACCATATCGATTGTAACATTCGTGGTTTTGACCCGTTGACTATTCGTACAATTTAACTATCAATTTAGTTAGTAATATTAATTGATGTCATTTTGGAGGTGATTTGTATGCAATGTGGCTATTTGAGGTCAATTGGTCATTTTAGTTAGTCATGGGAGGACATACGATATTTAATAAACTTTTACGCCTTTGTGTGGTATCCGTAAGGTGGTAACTAGCTAGTTGTTTACACTGTGTGGGCCTTGTGTGTGTGGGTTGTGGTAGTGCCTAACCCCCCTCCCATCTACTCATTTCTCACTCACTCACTCTCTCACTATCTCTTTCTTTCTCTCCTTTTCTCTCTAAACACAAGAACACACACACAAACATTATCCTCTTCATATCTATCTTTTTCTTCTTTGATTTTCGGATTATACATCATTTTTGTAAGCAAAATTGTTAGAAACTTGTGAAATCATAATAATAATATTCAAAGGTTCAAGCTTTCCTTTTTGGTTGCAAGTGTTCTTCTCCTCCTAGCTCCAAATCCGAAATTTGTAGTTCAAAGAGTTTTGGTAAGTGTTTTTCTTTCTCAAATTACTTGTTATTAGTGTTACAAGTCTTGGATTGTTAGTGTGTTGCAAGATCTTGGCCAAATTGTGTGTTCTTGAGCAAAAAGGTCAAAACTAGGTTTTGAAAGATGGATCTAATGATTTTGGAAGTGGGTTTGTGAAACAAGATGTTTTCTAGTGTTGATTATACTTGTATTTGATTGTATTAAAGTTTAGTAACCGGATTTGGCTTCTAAGGTTGTCGATTTTGTGGTCAAAACCCGTTTATTGTTCTTAAAAAAAAAACTGCGTACGATCTTCAGGAATTGGCGGATGATCCGTGTTCATCACATTAGCCGCCACATCATCCGCCACATCATCCGCCAATCGCTGTCTTCTCCGTAGCGTTTTCGTTCGGTTATCGGTCGACTTTCAATGATCTAAAACTTGTTTGTTAGTCTTATATCATCATCCTAAGGTCAACAAAATTGATAAAACACATTTCTAAACACTTTGATTTTCACATCAAGTTTTGGTGCTAAGTCATTGAACCGTGTTTAACCAAAACTCATCATTTGTCGTTTAAACGTTCTCGAATCACTTCTAAAACACCTTTGGGGAAATTGTGTATAGTATAACTAGTGTTGATCATGGCTTGTATTGTGACATACATTGATAGGTTGTGGACACGTGGCGGTCGTTGAACGTCTTTAACTCAATTCTAACTCGATCTTAGCTTACTATTGCCGATCAAGGTGAGTTTCGTAGTCTCCCTACTCGATTGAGATTCGGGCTGAAAAGTGTACATGTGTGATTGATTGATTTATTGATTGAATGAATGATTGTTTGATTGATTGATTCATTGATAGATTGTTTGATTGTGGAAATTGTGTATGGAAATATATTGTGATTTAGGATAGTCGTGCATACATGGAAGACGGTAATGCCTTCGAAGGGTTATAGATGTGGTGGGAAGGCTGCGGGTGACCCTATATATAAGCATCTATGACTCCTCGAAAGTAGAATCATTTTGAAGTGTATGTTCATGTGGAATGGTTGTTGATGGACATTGATGGACATGAGGGCATTGATGGACATGAGGGCATTGATGGACATGGGGACATTGGTGGACATGGTTGACATGGTGGCATTATTGAACTTGTACGATACTTTTGTTATCGTCATTAATTGTTCTTATTTATTATGTGTATTCTAACTATCTTGTGTAGTTCATTACGTGAATACATGTGTGACAAGATTGTGCTATAAGCAAACCTCTTTTGTGTGTATTGTGCCTTTTAAGGGCTTACTGTAAGTATTTCATTTGCCCTTTTATTCCTTGTTCATATTGTGGATGACTTGACATTAGTTCCTTGTGATCCATTACTACGAACTCACCAACCTAGTGTTGACCTTGTTTAGTACACTTTTCAGGTATCCGGGTGAAAACAGAGACGTGATGGCTAATTGTTGCACTTGCTTGGGCTTGGACTTACATGGATCCGTGATTCATTTGCCCACTTTTTTTTGGGTTATGCTTAGGATCGATAGCCATCAGTTTGCGTTTGTATTGTTTGTAACCGTTTGATGGTTTCATGCCTATTATGCACATTGTACCTTAAATGTTTAGTTTGGGTTCACTGAATCCTTTTATTCATATAGTTTATGTTCTACATTAATTCCACAGTGTGCTATATCCTTTCCGTAATATTCCTTGCTTAGCTTGGGGTGTTACATCGATGCTTGCAACCATGCCAGGGTTGTTGGTGTACGTCTGATTCCACAATCTTAGAATTTTCAGTTTTATCTTCCATGATTCCTCCGTCTCAGCGTTCACAACATTAAGAGGCGCTATGGTCATAGCAGAAAAAGCCATTACAGTAGAAGATATTAAGAGAGTATTTAGAGGTAAGTGTGTTGAAGGCAGATCGCTGTTCCTCCAAAATGTCACACATATATATTGGAGGAGCAACAGATGAACAAATTGGGGATAAGATCCGTATTTGGGGTTTTTCAAATTGTTGATAACATCAAAATCCAGGTTAGAGTTGTTGAATGTTGATAAGATTTGTTTTAAAAAACTAATACATGTACACTTTTTATATATTTCAAAGTTGAATCCCTTTTTTTGGTTAATGGGTATACCCCTGTAAATTGTATTCCATCCACCAAAAACATTACAAAGCAAGTAGTATGGTTGAGTACCATACTAGTTCGTATTTAGGACATGCCCTAAATACGTAAGCAAATCTATCTACCAAAGCTATTATTCCATCAAAGACAAAGCCACCCTATTTTACATGAAAAAACAAAGTGACTAAATTAAATAAATCACTAATCAAGCCTTCATTGGTCGTAAATCACCAAATGCTGAGGCAGATTCCAATCTTCTACAAAACGATTAGCAAGCTAGCTTTAAACGAACTGTAGTGGCGATGATATCCGAAATCTTCTCCACAGGTCTTGATTTGTTGGATAAGAGTCTCATGTTTCGCTCTTGCCATATGAAGTAAGCCGTAGCAGCAACTAATAATTTGCCAATTACAGTTCTTGCTGAATTCGACTTCCCCTTTTGAATCATCCATTCAGCCACATCATCCCATTTTTCTTGAATGTTTTGCATGTAAGCTAAGTGCCGAACTGTTTGCCAAACCTGAGAAGAATAAGAACAATCAAAAAACAAATGGTTATGAGAATCTGGCCCTTGTTTGCATAACGGACAGCAAACCAGGTTGAGGTTCATGTTTCCTCTAGCACTCCATTTCATCATTCTGTCTTGAGTGTTTAGCCTTCGAAGAAAAATTAACCACATAATAAAAGAGTGTCTCGGTATCATTTGCTTGAACCAGACCACATTCCCCCATGGTACGTGCTGATGTTGCTGCCTTATTGTGTTCCATACTGCATACGACGAGAACTCCATCAGGTACGTGCTGATGTTGCTGCCTTATTGTGTTCCATAATGTATACGACGAGAACTCCACCTCATTGCCATCTTTATCTTTCCAACAAAGTGAGCCAGGAAGATGTGGCCTTATGTTGACAGGAGGTAACCCGTTTAATGCAGGGTACACAACCAGCCATTCATCAGGCCATTTCCAATTTCCATTCAACACAATGTCACTCACTTTCATATGTAATGAAAATCCCGCATTCCTAATGTCTCGGTTAGACACTAAATTTCGAATAGGGCAGTTTTCATTCCATTTATCAAACCAGACCATAGTGTTCTTCCCATTACCTATTTTAGACCAGATATGGGGACGTACCTGATCCCGAAGCTGCAATAATTTACGCCATCCCCAGCTGCAGTTGGTAGGAATAGGGACGTCCCAAAGGCTTCGATTAGAGAGTCTATACGAATGTATCCACTTCACCCATAAGGATTCTCTATGATCTAAAATACTCCAGATGTGAGCGGTCATCAAAGCTTTGTTAACATCTGAAATTCTTCTTATAGCTAAACCACCCTTATTTTTTGGCCTACAGATAAGATCCCACGAAACTTTGGCTTTCCCTCTAACATATTCTCCTTGACACCAAAGAAAATCTCGCATTTTACTTTCAAGTTCATCTATTATTCGCTGCGGGAGGATAAATACAGATGCCCAATATATATGTAGGGATGCAAGGACAGACCGAATCAATTGAAGCCTACCTGCAAAGGACAATGACTTATTCCTCCAATCTGTCACCCTTTTTCCCATATGTTCAACCAATACCTTACAGTCTTTATATGCCAATCTAGACGATACAAGTGGAACTCCAAGGTATTTAACCGGCAAACTTCCTTCCTTAAAATGCATAATGTTCAAAATAGATTGCTTCAAACGATTAGGGACACTGCAAAAGTAAACAGTACTCTTAGGTAAACTAGGCTTTAACCCGGACATGTTACTAAATTCATTTAAATAATCCATTATTACCTTAGCAGATCTCGTCTCACCTCTTGAGAAGATAAATAAATCATCTGCGAAGCATAAATTGGTGATACGCTGTCTATCACACTTATTATGAAACCTGAATTGAGATGCAAGCAACACATTCTTGTCCAACATAAGCGTTAACACTTCCATTACCAAAGTGAACAGGTACGGGGACATGGGATCACCTTGTCGGAGCCCTTACTTACCTTTGAAGTATCCATGCAAGTTACCATTAATTGATAATGAGAATGAGGTTGTAGTAACACATGTCATAATCCACCTGATCTCCGTTTGGTGAAATCCGAACCCAATCAGTAAAGCTCGTAAAAATTTCCAATCCACTGTATCATATGCCTTCTGAATATCAATCTTAAAAGCTCACCGAAGGGGACCCAAGTCTCTATGGTAATTATGCATAAGTTCCTGCGTCAACAAGATGTTATCTGAAATTCGACGCCCAGGAACGAATGCCGATTGATTAACACTCACCAGTTCGTGTAACCCTTCCTTTATCCTGTTAGTAATAATTTTGCTAATACATTTATAAAGAGTATTACAGCACGAGATAGGACGATAATCATTAATATTAGAAGGGGTTGTCACTTTAGGAATCAGAGCAATTATTGTATGGTTGATTTGCTGAAGCAACTTTCCATTTCTAAAAAACTCATGAACCGCCAAGCATATCTCTGATCCAATCACGTCCCAGGCACCTTTGAAAAACGCTGACGTGTAACCATCCGGTCCCGGTGCTTTGTCTTCTCCAATATCAAACATGGCTGTGCGAATTTCATCATCCGAAATGGATCTCACCATAGAGTTTACACGACTTTGACTCAATGTTTTTTGGAAAATATCATAAGGGACACCTAGCGAATTACTATCCTCCATGCCAAGAAAGTTTTTGTAATGATTTACTAAGGCCAGCTGAGCATCTCCTCCTTCATGAAGAACTCCATTCATATCCTTTATGAATTCAATTCTACTTCTATGATTTTTACATTTCAGGGATCTATGAAAGAATGCCGAATTTGCATCCCAGCCTCTAACCATTCAATTTTCGCCTTCTGTTTTAAGAACCTTTCTTCATCTAGTCGAGCTTGGTGAAAGTCTTTGAGGCAAACAGCTTCCTGTTCACGTAAGTGCGGATCAGAAGGATCATGATCAATAGATATTTGGGCAGCATCTAATTCTGCACGTAGCATATCAACACGGGTATTGTAACACCCGACGTTTAAAAATATGGGTTTTCAAAAATCCTTCACCTAACGGTGTTAAATTGCGGAAGTAAAGACTGTAAAAGTCAAAACCGATAAAAACATTTCGGTTTCTGCATTTAGTTGGTGTTACACGCCATATCAAACAATAGTTCAAATGAAAACCCAACGGTTGCCCAACATTAAACAACCGTTCACACATTATTACATATATTCGACTTCAAAATGAAATGTAATCGAAAGTCTCCATAATAAGCAAATATGGGTAGCTAAGGAATCTGCATGCTTTCTACCCACGCCCTCACGTCCTGCACCTACAAGTCCTTCAAGCTAAACCTGAGGGAACAACCACATTAAAGAAGCAAGTGTTAGCTATAAGAATAGCTAAGTAAGACCACACTTAATTTAAAAGCATTTGTCCAATTAAAACATTTCTTCGTTAATAGACAAACTCATTAGGCACAACACACAACACACACACACAACTGCATAACAACTTCATATCAATTAGGATAATCATCCTAAATGTGCCTATCCTGCATTAGTTCACACATTGTCACACATATCTTCGTTTACTGCATATAAGTGTGCCCTGCATCACACCCGACTGGATGATCAACCAAAGGCTAATCATCGTATGTCGTTAAGGAATGGCAAGCCAATCCAAGAGTAATCCGTATGTGGAGGTTGGTCAAACCCCTCGTATTACTCACCCTGCATTATAAAGACCATGTTGCAAGGAGCCACCCAAGCAACAACTACGTCAACGTACTCGTCCGACTAAGACTTGTACGGGTTAAGCTTAACACTTTCCCTGCATTATATTTACGAGCTCGATTTCACACATAATAGTTTAGGCAACACACATAACCTAAACATAATCACACATTACCTTCATTTAGTTTGGGCCCTTAAACGTGCAAGTGACATGGCAACCTACCAAGTCTAGTGAGCTAGGTGTACAAGCCATGTAGTATGCATATGTCACACATTAACTCCATTTCTATATTTCACACATAATAAGATACTTCGTAATTCTACATAAACTACATATCAATACACTACATTAAACAATACTTCATTTCACTACATTAGGGTCTGCATTTCAGGTCTCATGGTCAAGTACATATCCCATAATACCTCCCGTGTAACCCGAGATACCCACATATATCATAAGTTACCGTTAAGGAAGTTATAAGTATGAAACCTTGCTTGTTGAACCCTCAGCGTGACAAAAGTAGTGTATCTTACCTTGATACAGCTTAACAACAAGCTACAAGCACAATACAACGATGACTAGGTGTCTCCAATAACCTAGAACAAGTATAAGATCGAAATATAAGCTAAACGACACCTTTTGTAAAATCTGGGCAGGTGGTGCGCCGCACCTACCAAGTGGTGCGTCGCACCAATCCTCCAGAAATTTCCTATCAACAATAGGTGCGCCGCACCTACCCTTTGGTGCGTCGCATATCGGGCTCCCATCAAAAACCAAAAACCTAAACTGGGCAGTGGTGCGCCGCACCACTCCCTTGGTGCGCCGCACCTGGGGTGCAGATCAGCAACTCAATTTTGTTCTTTGATCAAACGAATTCCATACGAACCCATACCCAAATCCAACCTGGGGACTTAAAATTAACCCTTTTAATTGCACTTTCATCATCTTTAACCATCCTATTAATCCTTTAATCCTTTACATCATAAATCAATCATTTAATCACCCGAATAACATGAAATCGGTGAACGTTTAATCAAATAACCCAACCCAAACCCTTATGGCCTGGATTAAGACTAATATAAGACTCACACAATCAGATCTCAGATGAGGAATACCTATATTACCTGTATTTGGTGATAAAGATCCAAGATCTAAGCAATACACGATCGATTTGGCTCCAAAACGAATAGATCTAGTGAGAAACTTGAGAGGGAAGGGAGGGGATCGGCTAGGGCTTGTTTAGAAGGAAGAAAATCTGCATAATGGCTCTCTAATGACAACCCCTAAGCCTCTAAACCCGTTTTTGACTTTGCACACATGTCAAAACTAGCCCCTAAGCTTCCTAATCCTTCATTATTGGTCACAAACTACTTTATTGACCATATACATCATTAATCCTTCATTAAATGTCACTACATAGACATTAATCTTCATATTACACACATTTATACTACATTAACATTTAGGCTTACAAGCCTCACACATAACACACATTAACTACATATAAGCATTAAATCTAAAATAGACTTAACGACACACACAATATTGACTTAACGGCATTAGTCAACTAGTAAAGAAAAGTTTGGGATGTTACAGGTATGCAAATTTCCCATGTTTTGAAGCATTTTACGCATGGGTCTCTTAATTGCTTTTAATTTTTGCGTGACCCGAAACATAAAATGTCCAGCCATTTCAGTCTCCCATTCATTTTTCACAGCCTCAAGAAAACCATCCTTATGAATAAGAAAGTTTGGAAATTTAAACGGTTTTGGCTTAACTCTTGAAATAGATGGCAATTTTAACACACACGGAGAGTGATCCGATATTCTATATGGCTGAAATAATGCACACGCAGCTGGGAAATCATCAATAAATTTCATGTTGCCTATTACACGGTCAATCTTCTTAAGAAGACCTGTCCCGCGTTTGGGTTTCTGATTCCATGTGTAGTGCTGTAACATCTGTGATTTTGACCCGTTTGACCTTGCATGTAATTTGACTAACTGTAAGTCCCAACTCAATAGATGGTACTACTGAAGACACCTCTATGTCGATGGTGGAGTTACTTTGCAATATATGCACTGAACTGGAGACGACCAGTTGCAGTGTGTATATACCAAGTTCTAGATAGATTACTTATGTAAATGACGATAAGTAAAGAACAATGCAATAATACAAATAACTTGTAAAGTAACTTGATGAGACAATATGTAATTTTCAATGTGTAATTTATTTATTGATGTTAAACAAATTACAAAGTTGTTGCGGAACCAAGATAATACAAAGAATGTAAATATCCTAACAACCTATGAAATACAATTGATCTACACTCGGAATTTCTCAAGACAATCGAAACACTTAAAGTTGTGAAATGTTCCTTTTAGCGATTGAGAGAATATTGCACAAGTTCACCAAGAATATTGCAGGTTTGCAAAGTGTGAAGTGTTTGTATGTTTTCACTTTGTGATTTCAAAAACACTTAATATTCTTGTTGTGCAATGACTTGTATTTATAGGCAAAGTTAACATTGGGATGTTAACTTTAGTCGTACAAATGTGGTTGAGAGCATTTAAGGAATAGCATTTAATTCCTTAAAAAGCAGTGTAAAGTCGCATGATAAAGAAACTTTACATAACCACCTTTATGTACCTTTTATTACTTAAATAATAAGATAAGGCTTATTATCCGGGTAAAGGTACATAAAGCATACAAGTCAATTCCTCGTAATCAGTGTAAAGCTTTGTAAGGGCTTTCCACTGATGGTCTCCAGTTTGTAACTGACTAGAATGTCAACTGGTCTCCTCTGCCATTACCATTCTCTATCTTCCATTTGTTGTCTTCGACTTCAACTGGAATGATTCTTCAACTTGGTCAGTTCTCAACTGGAGGAAGTCTTCAGTTGCGTTGACTGTACGGTGCAACTGGACTTCAGTATATTTCTGGACAAATCTTCTTGGTCACCAAAGAAATAGGCTGAGAGTCTTCAGGATCAATATTCAACTTTTGCTCAAGATTTTCTTTATGTTGAATTTTGCCCCTTAGAAAGTTTGCCCATGCTTTCTCAAACCTATTCTTTTGTGCCTTCGCATCCAAAACATTCACCATCTCCACCCATTCGCTGAACCCATATTGCATAGCACCAGGATTGTCAGTTTTAACCAGTGGCCCCCTGGTATAACTAACTTCGACTTGAAAAACTTTGGTGCCTGCCTTGATTGTTACATTTACACCATTGATAGTACCACTATGTCTTCTGGTTGACATGATCTGGGAGTAGTAGCTTCTAGCTTCAGATTCATTTGTAATTTTTATACTTCCAGCACCAGCAGCCAGTACAGCGGACTTGATGTCTTCATTGGATACCTCGCCAGTTGGTTCAACGAATGTGCTAAGGTCAGCATCTCTTGACAGTGGTCTTCTTGGTTGTGGAATCCTTCTTGGTGGATTCAAAACCTTCTTCACAACCTTCTTAACATTTGCAATACGTTTAAGAATCCCACTGTCCCTAATTTCCTTGTCCTTCTCCACTGAAATGTTCAAGCTTCTGGCATCGAATTCAGCTTCATCCTCAGGATAGTGTCTGTCCAGTTCTACATCCAGCATTTCTTTCAACTTGGTCAGTTCTCAACTGGAGGAAGTCTTCAGTTGCGTTGACTGTACGGTGCAACTGGACTTCAGTATATTTCTGGACAAATCTTCTTGGTCACCAGTTTCACTGGTCTCCAGATGCAACTGGTGACTGGCAAGTGTAAACTGGTGACTGGCAGATGTAAACTGGTGACTGGCAAGTGTAAACTGGTGACTGGACAGTTCCAGGTGAACTGGTCCTAACAAATTCCCCCTATTTGTCTAGAAATATAGGCAAGTGTTTTTCAGTTCTTGTATCTGTACAAGTGTGAACTAGAGAGACTTGTTCGACTAAATTCTATCTAAGTTTCTAAGGCATTTTTATAGATCAATAAATGCCTTAGGCTTTTCTTTTAGGTTTGTTAGATTTTAATCTATTATCTACCTTGTGGTTACAAACTGGTAACTTCATTTATACAAGGAAATGGAATTTATACAAGTTACAGAATGTAAATACAAATTACAAGTAGATAACTGAAGAAAGAACTTAATGAGATGGCCCTTCGCCAGTTCTTCTTCTCTTGGTCACCAAAGAAATAGGCTGAGAGTCTTCAGGATCAATATTCAACTTTTGCTCAAGATTTTCTTTATGTTGAATTTTGCCCCTTAGAAAGTTTGCCCATGCTTTCTCAAACCTATTCTTTTGTGCCTTCGCATCCAAAACATTCACCATCTCCACCCATTCGCTGAACCCATATTGCATAGCACCAGGATTGTCAGTTTTAACCAGTGGCCCCCTGGTATAACTAACTTCGACTTGAAAAACTTTGGTGCCTGCCTTGATTGTTACATTTACACCATTGATAGTACCACTATGTCTTCTGGTTGACATGATCTGGGAGTAGTAGCTTCTAGCTTCAGATTCATTTGTAATTTTTATACTTCCAGCACCAGCAGCCAGTACAGCGGACTTGATGTCTTCATTGGATACCTCGCCAGTTGGTTCAACGAATGTGCTAAGGTCAGCATCTCTTGACAGTGGTCTTCTTGGTTGTGGAATCCTTCTTGGTGGATTCAAAACCTTCTTCACAACCTTCTTAACATTTGCAATACGTTTAAGAATCCCACTGTCCCTAATTTCCTTGTCCTTCTCCACTGAAATGTTCAAGCTTCTGGCATCGAATTCAGCTTCATCCTCAGGATAGTGTCTGTCCAGTTCTACATCCAGCATTTCTTTCAACTGGTCAACTATCCTGGGATCATTCTTGATCCTGACATACTCCTCCTTAGTGATACCCAATAGATTGGCATCACTCATATCAAGCAACTTGATTTGTTCAAGATGTGCCCTGGCTTCAACTTGGTTTCTTTGTTTCATTTTCTTTCTTTCTTTAATATCATTACCAAGTCTGGCCAGTCTTCTGCTATCACTATCTGAAACTGGAGGAAGTATATCAGCATTGCCAGTTTCTAACATTACATCAGTGGCCGGCTGGGCAGATGCATCACCAGCTAAACCTTTTCCCTTATCCAACACAACATTCCCCCTAACACCATCATCACCAGATCCACCAACTCTTTGCTCACCAGCTTCAGTACTGGTAGCCACAGTCAATTCTCTTCTAGATGGAGTCCTTCCAGGTGAAACTGGTGTAAGGACTGCACTTCTTTACCCCTTGGCAGCATCTAGACCTGCCCTAATTCCTTCCCATTCAGAGGTGTGAGATGGCAACCGGTCAATAGGCTGCCATGTTTGCATGTCCTTGCACTCATTGAAGATTCCACACATCATCCTGAAGGATCTCCACAAATGGTTCGTCTCCTTTGACTGAGTCAAGACATTTGCACTAACTTGTTCTTGATCAGTTTTTAGTTCATTTAAAATTTTAGAGTCTTCATCCAAACCGGAGACAACCTTATCCTTTACTTCATTATCCTTCTTCTTCAGATTTTCTACTTCAGTTGTCAGTCTATCTAAAGATTGAGCATGTAGAGATACCTGGGTGTTCAAACTTTCATTGCTGCCTCTCAACTGGTTGATCTCACTGGTGAGTGGGGCCAGATCAACCTGAGGAGTGGCCAGCTTGGTGATCTCAGATATCACCCTTTCAACCAATTATGCTTCTCTAGCACCCAGCGTATCCTCTATTTTCTGACCAACCGAAGTCATCAACTGCTCTCCAAGTCCAGTTACATCTAGGCCAGGTTTTTCAATCAATTCCTTAACCTGCCTTTCAATCTCTTTCAAATCAACTTCTGAAGTTCTAACAGTGTTTCCCAGCAAGTTGGAGATTGAGGTTGTAACCTTGGAGTGAGTTAGGTCAAAGGCTTCCTTTAAAGTACCGGCCAGATTGTTGCAGCCAGTGACCAACTCATTTAGCTTTTTAAACACCAAGTCTTCATTAGATGAAAACTTGTTTATCCCCAGATCAACCACTTTGATGTTTGTCAGGTGATCCTTGTGGTATCTGGAGAATGACTTGATGTTTTTGTCAAGTGTCTTCTGAATCTCCTCCACCCTGGTTAGAAGGTTTTGGAGATCGGCTTGAAGTGAGACAACTTGACTGTCCAGTGACGAAGGAGAAGGTGTCACTGGACCAGCAGCAGTTACTACTGGAGCAACTGGAGGAGGCAAACTTAAGGAAGTCTCCCAGTTGTCAAACCAGCAGTTGAAGATATAATAGGAGTGGTGGATGAAGAAAGGACTGGAAAATCAAAGTGTTGTTCATGCTGAGAATGCTCAGGTGTGAACAACGGCGTCGGTAGGGGTGGCATTTCTCGAGCAAATGAGAATTGCCCAGTTGGTGAAGGAGCGGTATATGTTGGGAAAGATATATTAGTAGGCACATTTTCTTGGGAGGGTGATAGTGAAATTGATGCGTCTGGAAGGGAGACTGGAGATGAAGGGTCTTGAGCTTGTACAGAAGCATCAAGAATCTCCAAGTCTGTTTCAGTACCTTCAGAATCCGAAGATTCTATAAGGATTTCCTCGTCATTAACATTCATGTCCAGATCCATGAATGTAACTGAGGGCTGACCAGTTTCCTGGTCAGTCTCCAGATGACCTTCCCCAGTTTCCTGGATAGGTGCATCTGTAGGTGGATCAAATACCGAAGTATCTTCACCAGGGATAGATGTAATTGGGGTTGCTTCAGTTATGGTTGCTCTATCCTCAACCACAACATTAGACGAACTGTAGGGTCCCTCATTATTTTGAGGTCCGCCCAGTTGCCTTTCTGACTCACCTTCAATAGGTGCATCAGTTGAAGCAAATGCCAGTTGCATTCGTTCTGGAATTTCGACCTCTCCAGCTTCAGATACCAGAGAGTCTAAATTCCTTAACATATCTGGAGCAGTGTACGGTGAATCTGTACTATTATATGCTTCTCTGCCCAGAATATGCTTGAAACAAAGAGAGAGGAACCTTGAAAAGGGGATACACACACCCCTTGTGCCCTTCAGCTTTTGTACCAGGCTTCTAATTAGAATATCTGCAAAGTCCACTCTCAAGCCGTTCCACAAACAGTAAGCCATTTCTGCTTGTGAGGAGTTAATCTGGTCAAGTTCACCAGAACTCCCACCCATACTCTCCACCAGGTGGATGAAAAAATACCTCCATGAAGGTGTAAGGCCCTTCATGGTCATCGCACCTTTCGTTTTCAACACCCCATTGTCCAAGCACTCCATGTGTCCCATTTCAAGAAGTACTTGACGAAAATTTATATTTGGGGGTAAGACGACTGGAGATTCACCCTCTCTCCAGTAATTGAGGCGTAAGGCATCCCTCAATACATCAGCTGACAAGGTACACTGGATTGTTCCATCCTTTAATGTGAAACTGATGGAGGAACAATCGGAAGAAAGACTGGCAGTGTACCAGAACTCACACAAGTAGTTGTGAAACAACTTGCGTGGGTTAAGAGAGAATGAGGGTCCTATTGGAGAATCCTTCAAAAACCTTTGGATTCTACCAATAAGGGTATTGGACCCTTGAGATCCTCGTAAGCTTGCCATCGGATTATTTGGATTTAGTTTGATGACAGAGGCATTACTAGGAGCACCAGATGCCGGTTTGACATCTGGTGAAGGAGCATATGGAACAGTCAAGAGATTTACATCTCTTGAACGGGATGATCTAGGAGCCATAGAAAAATGAAAATGAAATTTGGGATTTAGGGTTCTTGATTTGTGAAGCAGAGAGAAGAATGAATCAATTTTGATGATTGGGAAGTAAATGAAAGAATGTAGAAGAGAAGTAAATGAGTTCGGAGTAAATAAGGGTATTTATAAGGGATTCAAGATCCCAATGAAATACCAAAAATCATATTTTAATAAACAAAATCCCTTTTGAAGATATTTTCACAAAGTTATTTTGAATTTTGAAATAAAATCATAATTTTCCATGTCAACATTAAATGCTACCATGTCAGCATTAAATGCTACGACGGCTTATCTTACCCACGCGCCCACTCACTTTTTGTTTTCCCAATACAAACAGTTGTCAAGTACTAAAATGGCTTGAAACACATCAGATCACAATACCAAGTGGTTTAAAACACTCGAGTATCATCACGTGTCACAAATATTGACCAAGTATTTCTAACGTTATAAAAATAAGACAAGAGTGAACCTGGTCACTGGAGGATCAGTCAAGTGCCAGTTTCCAACTGAAGAGTTCTCCAGTTGCATTTTCAAACAAAAACGAATTTTAGTCAGAAAATTATTTTGAGTCTTTCCCCCTAAAATGATGATCCAGAAATCAATTAGTGCCAAGATAGTATCACAAAGGCGTTCGATAGCCTGGCGAGCAAAGATTATCTGGACCTCCTCAACTGGAGAACTTCATCAGTGTCACTGACGCGTTCAATAACAAAGAAAGCTCCAGTTAAGGATTTAACATTCCCAGTTCGCTGATGAGATATTTAAAGGTTTTCTCATCGAGAGGTTTTGTATAAACATCAGCTAACTGTTTGTCAGTGGGGATGAAATGAATTTCAATGTCTCCTTTCATAACGTGATCACGAATGAAATGATACCTGATGTCAATATGCTTTGTTTTGGAGTGCATCACTGGGTTGTGAGATATAGCAATTGCACTGGTGTTGTCACAAAAGATTGGGGTCCTTGTATACTTTTGACCATAATCTAGTAACTGGTTCTTGATCCAGAGAATCTGGGCACAGCAACTGGCCGCAGAAATGTACTCTGCCTCAGCAGTGGACATAGAGACTGAAGTCTGCTTCTTGCTGGTCCAACTTACCAGTTTTCCTCCAAGGAAGTGACAACTACCAGTTGTTGATTTTCTATCTATCTTACAACCTGCATGATCAGAATCTGAATAACCCATTAGATCTAATCCTGAGCCTTTAAGGTACAAAAGACCAAGATTAGGACACCCTTTCAGGTATCTAAAGATACTCTTTACAGCGTGCAAATGTGATTCTTTAGGGTTAGCCTGAAACCTGGCACATAAACATGTTGCAAACATTATATCTGGTCGACTGGCAGTTAAGTACATCAGTGAACCAACCATACCTCTATAGTCAGTTATGTTAACTGGTTTGCCAGTTGGGTCAGAGTCCAAATTCAATGGTGCTGCAATAGGTGTGTTTTTCGATGGGATTGAATCATATTTGTATTTTCTTAACAAATCTCTGACATATTTTCCTTGGTTTATGAAAATTCCATTTTCAGTTTGCTTAATCTGAAGACCTAAGAAAAATGTTAATTCACCCATTAAACTCATCTCATACTCAGATGACATGATTTTAGAAAACTTTTTATACATTGCATCATCAGTTGAACCAAAAATAATGTCATCAACATAAATTTGTACCAATAAGATATTATCTCTTTCTTTCAAGATAAACAAGGTATTATCTATTGCACCTCTTTGAAAGCCATTTTTAAGAAGATGTTTAGTTAGAGTATCATACCAGGCTCTTGGGGCTTGTCTTAGACCATACAATGCTTTGTTCAGTCTATAAACCCAATGAGGATGCTTCTCATCGATGAAACCTGGAGTCTGCTTAACATAAACTTCTTCTTCCAATGTTCCATTAAGGAACGCACTTTTGACATCCATCTGGAAGACCTTGAACTGCAGATGGGCTGCATAAGCCAAAAATATTCTTATGGCTTCAAGTCTTGCAACTGGAGCAAAAGTTTCATCAAAGTCAACGCCCTCTGCTTGACAATAACCCTGGGCAACTAGTCTGGCCTTGTTTCTTACAACATGGCCATCTTCATCCATTTTGTTTCGGTAGACCCATCTGGTACCAATGGGTTCTTTCTTTAACCCTGGTGGACAAGGAACAAGCTCCCAAACATTGTTCCTTTCAAACTGGACGAGCTCTTCTTGCATAGCTTCCAACCAGCTTGGGTCTGCCATAGCCTCGTCAATCTTCTTTGGTTCAATTAAAGATAAGAAGGTGACGTTTAAGCATTGCTCACTGGTGGCTCTTCTAGTCTGAACCCCACTATTTGGATCTCCCACAATCTGTTCAATTGGATGTGCTCGAGTCCATCTAGTGTAATGACTAGGCTGGTGAACTACAATATCAGTGCAAGTCACCTGGCGATCTTCTTCAGTTGCAACAGCTTCTGGAGAAGGATCAGTACAAACAACTTCTACATCCTCATCAGAGTCAATGAGGTCTCGATTAGCATCATGAAATTCCTCATTAGAAGGCATTTCATGAAGAACTGGAGAAGTAGGTGTTTGAACTGGTGCTGATATTGGAGTGGCACGTACATCAGATCCAATCACCAATTCTTGTGGTAAGTTGAAATTGATGGAGGGATAGAATGATGTGTCACTGGTGCTTTTCTTCTTCTTAACTGGTTCCAATTTGTTGTAACTGGAAACATCTTTTGGTGAAACAACTGACTGATGAACTTGGTCAGCTTCACCAAAATTGATTGGAACGACTGGAGTAGCATCAAGGCTTGGTCTCTTGTTGATTGCTTCAGTTGATTCATCGAATGTGACATGAATTGTCTCATGAACCTTTTGGAGTCTATAATTATAAACTCTAAAGGCCTTTCGAATATCTGAATAACCTAAAAATACCCCTTCATCAGCTTTTGCATCAAACTTTCCAAGCTGACTGGAATCGTTTAAGATATAAACTGGACAACCAAATACATGGAAATATCCAATATTTGGTTTACGATTCCTGAGTACTTCATAGGCAGTCTTCTTATGTCTCTTGATGTAGACTGACCGGTTTTGGGTGTGACAAGCAGTTGCAACTGCCTCAGCCCAAAAACTGGTGGGAAGACCAGATTCATATAGCATACTTCTGGCGGCTTCTATCAGTGTGCGATTCTTTCTTTCCACAACTCCATTTTGCTCTGGAGAGTGAACTGATGAGAAGTTTTGAGAGATGCCAGTGTCATTGCAAAATGTTTCAAGTACCTTATTTTGGAATTCAGTACCATTATCACTTCGCAACTGACAAACTTTTCGAGTATACTTGAGCTCAATTCTTTTGATGAGAGAGATGATTTCAGCAGGTGCATCACTTTTGGATCTGATGAATACCACCCAGCGAATTCATCAACCACAACTAGAGTGTACTTCTTTCCAGCTCTAGTTTGAACATTCACTGGACCAAAGAGATCCATATGTAGCATGTGAAGAGGTTCAGTGATGCTAAAATTTTGCCTAGTTTTGAAACTGGCTCTTTTCTGCTTGCCCATCTCACATCCTGGACATGGCTTTTCTTTATTGAAAGAAATTTGAGGTATCCCATCAACCAGTTGTTTGCGAGACAACTTGTTGATATTCTTAAAATTAAGATGGGATAATCTTTTATGCCATAGCCAGTTGGTGTTTTCATCAGCTTTGGTATAGAAACATTGCTCTTCTGGAGCTGGTTCCATATCCATGATGTACACATTTCCTTTTCTTGGTGCAATCATCACCAATTTCCAATCCTTGTTAAATATGGTGCCTTGTGCAATATCGAACAAAACTTTGAAGCCATCATCACAAAGTTGGCTTACACTGATCAGGTTGTATTTCAAACCATTCAGAAATGCAACTCTTTTGAATTCGACTTGTCCATTATTGAGCACACCATATCCTTCAGTCTTTCCAGATTGATCGTTACCAAACGTCACTGTCGGTCCATCTTGGACAGTGAACTCTTCCAGTAGGGGCTTACATCCGGTCATAGTCCGGCCAGCAGCGCTGTCCAGATACCAGATATTCTTCTTTCGATCGCCCTACACACACACAAAAATCATTAGTTCTTTTTGTGAACCCATCTTTTCTTGATGGGTTCGCTGGACTTCTCTACAGAAGTCACAGTGGATTGTTGTGGTGTTGAACTGGAGGCTGCATCTGGAGCTTTTTCACCAGCTCCAGGTGCAGGAGTAAAAACGATTGGTATTTGATACTTACTCCCCTTATTTTTACCAGATTTTGTTCCAGATGGAACATTCTTTAGTTTAGGTATTGAAGGGAGTGGTTTAATATTTTGTTTGAAAACTGGAGGTAATAAACCTCCTTCCAGATTGTTAATCCGGGCAGTACAACTCTGAACCTGCCGAGACAAAAGTTGGAGTTGACTTTCCAGATTAACCAAAATATTATTTCTTCAGGCAGTTGAACCTTGGACCTTTTTGAACTGGAGCTTTAGCCTGTTTGGCTCCAGTTTTAACCTCAATGGGGGTGGTCTCAAAGGTTTCAGTTTCAACAGCTTCAGGTTGATCATAAGGTGTTTCAACCTTGAGAGCTGGAGGCAATGCATGAAGATCTGGTATGAGAGCTGCCATCTCCAGATCTCCAGATTTCCATGCATTCTTCTGGGCATCGATAGTTCTTGAAAATGCATCATAGTTTTTACCAGATGCTTTTACCCATGACTTGATAATCTTTTGTTCTTTTTCAAGATCAGAAAATAGTTTTTGATTATCAAGTTCCAAAGCCTCAATCTTTAAAACTGACTCCTTGAGAGCCAACTGGACACTTTGCAAATCATTAAGTTGTGGCTTAACGTTGTTTAGTTCAATTAAGATAGTGTCAAGATATCTTTCACTATCAGCTCTTACAGTTTCCACAAAAGCTAAATCACCACTTAATGATTCAGCCAGGTCCAGTTTTAGTTCAGGGTCAATCTGGTGATCATAATCACATACCTTTTTTAAGATGATGTCCACCCATCTTCCAATGATGACATCTTCTTTTGCCACGTGCTGCTGCTGTTGATCTTCCAAGGCCATGAAACACATGTCCCTTTCCTCTTCTTCATCAACTGATGAGTCATCAGAGTACTCCCATTTTCCCTCAGTTTGTGCCATTAAGCACTGATCCTTTTCCTTTTCCATGGACATGAGGGTAATCTGGGCCTTAAGCTTCTTGTATTTAGCTTTGTAGCTATCATCAGGCCGATTGAATTTAGGGACAGGGGGGCCAGTTTGGTTGTTCAACTGACTAGATCTGCATTCCTTCATAAAGTGACCTTTCTTACCACACTTATAACAGGTAAGATTGGTTTTATCCAGAGAGCTGGAGCTGGAAGCATTGTTGGGGCCATTAAATCTTTTAAATTTATGCTTAAACCTGTTAAAGGTTTTAGCAATCATGGCGACCAGATCATCATCGTCAGTTTCATTACAACCATCACTGTTTTCAGTGGTCAGGCCAGAGTTCAAGAAACTGCTTAACATCTTCTTCATTGAGTGTGCCTAGACACTCTCTGCAGACATTAAAGCAGCACAAGGTCTCTCAGGTACACTAGCAACCTTGGAACTCTGAGCATGGTTCATGGCATCTTGCTCAGCCACCAGTCTTGCAGCATTATTATCTTCAGTGAATCTGAAGGCTCCATAGAGCGATGCAAGAGTATGGCTGTGCAAGGTTTTACCTTGTCTCAAGACAAGAACCATGTTTTTCCATTTGGAAGGAAGAATATCACAAAACTTCTCAAGAAGAATATCCTTATCCTTCTCTACACCCAATCCTCTCAGCTGATTAATGAGGCTAGAAAATCTGGTGTATGTACCAGTTAGACTTTCATTGGGCAAGGCAAAGAAGGATTCATACTTCTTGTTCAAGGCAACTTTTCTGGTGACAATAGTATCATCACCTCCTTCAAACTGAATAACTAATTCGTCCCACACAGATTTTGCACTGGGGAACAACACAAGTGTTGGAATTAGATCTTCAGGAACAGCCCCAAGGATCATGTTCTTGAGTCTGGTGTCCAGATCAACAAGTCTACGATCCTCATCAGACCAATGGTCTTCGGGATTTTCTCTTGAACCTCTTCTTCCAGTTGGATCTAGAAGAGGACTAACCCCAAGAGACATGGGTATATATGGTCCATCCTTAAGGATTTTCAACATATACCTCTCAATACCACCAAAATGCAAAAGCATTCTAGCCTTCCATGTACCGAAAGTCTCACTGTTTCCATCGAATTTGGGAACAGGTGTGTTAGAGTAGTGTACATGGACGTGGTTTGGGGTAGAAGGAGGAGGAGGATTAGTATTAACATTTTGAAAAGGTTGGGCATTATTATTCAAAGGGATTTCACCTTGACCAGAACCATCTCCACCTTCAGTAGTGTTCATCTTAGCAGATCTAGGCAAGTTTATTAGCCTTCTGCTCTGATACCACTTGTAAGTCCCAACTCAATAGATGGTACTACTGAAGACACCTCTATGTCGATGGTGGAGTTACTTTGCAATATATGCACTGAACTGGAGACGACCAGTTGCAGTGTGTATATACCAAGTTCTAGATAGATTACTTATGTAAATGACGATAAGTAAAGAACAATGCAATAATACAAATAACTTGATGAGACAATATGTAATTTTCAATGTGTAATTTATTTATTGATGTTAAACAAATTACAAGGTTGTTGCGGAACCAAGATAATACAAAGAATGTAAATATCCTAACAACCTATGAAATACAATTGATCTACACTCGGAATTTCTCAAGACAATCGAAACACTTAAAGTTGTGAAATGTTCCTTTTAGCGATTGAGAGAATATTGCACAAGTTCACCAAGAATATTGCAGGTTTGCAAAGTGTGAAGTGTTTGTATGTTTTCACTTTGTGATTTCAAAAACACTTAATATTCTTGTTGTGCAATGACTTGTATTTATAGGCAAAGTTAACATTGGGATGTTAACTTTAGTCGTACAAATGTGGTTGAGAGCATTTAAGGAATAGCATTTAATTCCTTAAAAAGCAGTGTAAAGTCGCATGATAAAGAAACTTTACATAACCACCTTTATGTACCTTTTATTACTTAAATAATAAGATAAGGCTTATTATCCGGGTAAGGTACATAAAGCATACAAGTCAATTCCTCGTAATCAGTGTAAAGCTTTGTAAGGGCTTTCCACTGATGGTCTCCAGTTTGTAACTGACTAGAATGTCAACTGGGCTCCTCTGCCATTGCCATTCTCTATCTTCCATTTGTTGTCTTCGACTTCAACTGGAATGATTCTTCAACTTGGTCAGTTCTCAACTGGAGGAAGTCTTCAGTTGCGTTGACTGTACGGTTCAACTGGACTTCAATATATCTCTGGGCAAATCTTCTTGGTCACCAGTTTCACTGGTCTCCAAATGCAACTGGTGACTGGCAAGTGTAAACTGGTGACTGGACAGTTCCAGGTGAACTGGTCCTAACACTAACTATTTCAATAAATGAAATAGTTGTGTATATTTATCTATATATTGGGCCAATTATAGTGTAATAATGAATTTCAGGTGTCATATTTGGATTTCTAGAATTAAGCCCATATTATGAGGCCATGATATTGGCCCATACGTGTTATGAAGGTTATATTATAGTTGATGTTTAAGTGACTGTGGTAACACGAAGAATGTAAATACAAAGCATTAGTATAATGTACGGTTTCAATAGTGTCGGTGGCACAGTGTCGGTGGCTATCCAATAATTCCATTAATGGGACAAAGACCGACATAACTTTATGTAAAGAAGGAATATGCGTGATATTTCTTGTTGTTTATTGAAAATGGACCCAATCGAATAAATAGAAATATTGTACGGTTAATAATAAATGTTAGTAAAATAATTAGGCATTATAGGTATGTAAATTAAGGGGTATATTATACTACTAAATATCCTAAACTATCCTAAATAATATCTACCTAAATAACTATCTATGATTAGCTAACTAAAGTTAGTTAACTTAGGTTAGTTAACTAGCCCATGGTATTGCAAAACCATCAAACTAGCTCATGGTATTCCTTAACTTTACCATAGTTATCAACAAACTAAACTAGTAACCATGGTAATTTTTTACCTATAAATACAAGCTAAGGTTTTCATTACCAATTCACATAATCAAACTTCTTCTTCTTTAATCTCTATCTATCTTATCTATCCTATCTATCTAATTATAAGAACTTCTTTCTCTCTTTGTTCTCTGCATTCTCAACACTCTAAACAATACATATACATGCAACAAACTTAGTTCTCACGTCATTAAGCCATAGTTGGCTTTGAGAAAGAAAATATCCAAAACAACTCAAAACCCGTTTTTCATTACAGCAGCCCAGAAAACCTCCGATCCCCGGAGATTAAACCGTCGGATCATCATGGTTCTTTGACAGTAGCTTCCTAACATATAGACCAACGTTTTCAACCGTTGAATTTGTCCAAAAAGGTCCAGAAGTCGAATTACAAGTCTAGAACAGAGGGCTGGAATTTCAGTAGTTCTTAGCTTTAAGTCATCTTTAATCATTCCTTTAAACATCATTTTGATTAAGTGCACATATAAGGTAATAATTCTTGATCTCTTAATCATAATTTATAAGTATTTTAATGGTGTCAAGTTGTAGATTATGGCTTGGTTGGGTTATTCAATTAAAAGATGTATACCAAATTTTATAAACTTGAATACTTTTATTACATGACAATATAAATGATATATATAATGAAAACCATGTACATATATATATTTACTTATACACATGATCCCATATACCTACTGCGTTGCACCAACATCCTTGATTGATAGGAACCGGTGTACATGTATGGATTTACAACACTACATCCTTGTTTGATAGAACCAGTGTTTACACTACATCCTTGTTTGATAGGAACCAGTGTACATACCTAATCTCATGTGTAGAAGTTATTTATATATGTAAATTAAACAAATGTCATGATAACAATCTAATTTGGGTGATGAATATTACAAAAACAAACTTCCTTTTATCTATATTCTAACAAGAACATATTAACTAAAACAAGTATTATTTTCATTGAAGAGGTTCCACGAAGCACAACATAGTCTACTTACTCTCTTCTTTCTTCATCCCACGATTCACTTCGATTAAGGTGAGTTTCGTAGCTCCCTACTCAATTGAGATTCGGGCTGAAAAGTGTACACATACGTGCTTAATTGTTTGATTGTTTGATTCTTTGGTTGATTCGATTGATGGATGGTTTTGATTGATTGGGTGATGGTTTACGCATATGATTTTGATATTTATGATTATTTAGGATAGATGTACATACATGGAAGTCGGTTATGCCTTCAAAGGGTTTTAGATGTGGTGGGAAGGTTGCGGGTGACCCTATATATAAGCATCTAGAACTCGTTGAAAGTAGAATCCTCGTAAATGTATGTACATATAGTTTTGGTTGTTTTGTTGGACATATGGACTTGTTTGTTGATGTTTATGCTTATTGAGACGTATTTGTTGTGTACATTGGAAACTTATACTAAGGCAAGTTGTTGAACTGTAAGGCCACACTTTGAGCACTTTGGGTACTATATGTACTTGATGACATTGATACGAGTACTTTTATGTACTTGATGCCAAGTATTGACATACTTGATGATATGATATAATTTACACCACGATGTGGACCAAGTATTGTGATACTTGATGATTTTGAGGTACATTGCATAACATTGATATACATATGATGCACGTATTGATATTTATACACATTTGATACATTTGTACTTGATTGTATATGAACTATTTGGTATCATTTGTTGTTTGGTTACTTATTTGACAAGGTTGAACGATATGTTAACCTCAATTGTCTAACAGGTGACGTATATGGGTTTATTGTAAGTACATTGTTTGATGTTGTTATTATATATGATAATGTTATTGATGATGGTTTCTTGTAAACCATTAATACGAACTCACCAACCTTGTGTTGACACTTGCTAGTACACTTTTCAGGTAATCAGGTGAATCAAGGTCGAGATACATGATTGTTGGTTGCTTGGACCCGGACTTGGACTGATATGGATCAAGGATTCATTTACCATCTTTTGCATTATGCATTTTGTGTTTGTATGTTGACTTCATCTGCTGGATTCACTGAGTCCACTATGTTCATATAGTTTATGTTCTACGATAATTCCACTATGTGCTATATAATTTCCGTAATATTCTGGGCCCAGCTCGGGGCGTTACAAGTGCAAACCAGAACTGTTAATGTCCATGACTTCAATCTCTTCAACACATTCCTTGAAATCCTGCATGCCAGTAGTGATGTTTGATGAACCCGAAGAGCTGTCCTCCAAGTTCAAAGAAGAGTTAAAATCACCCAGAATAACCCATGGTTGGTCACGAACAAAGGTCTTATGCTTACACAGATCAGCCCATAACGCTCATCTCTCTTTATAGTAATTATGTGCATAAACAAATGAGCAAAATAAAACTTTTTGTTACTGCTTGAAAATTACTTGTGTATGCATTACCTGATCAGACTGAGAAAGCACCATAAGGTCTACCACATCCGTATTCCATCCTAATATGATACGTGTTCCCTTCGTACAAACACCACCATTTGACGCCCAATTCCATGTTCTACATATCTTCTTACAAATATCAACCAGACGACTAACATCTACATGAGACTCCATAATAGCACATATATTTAAATAATTATCATGGATCACATGACGAACCTCCTTTTGTTTCAGGGGTCGGTTCAAACCCCTTATGGTTATTTTCTCATCATTGACTGGCTTCGATGTTATATCATCAATTACTATCTCATTAACCACATTCTGTACGGGAGTGCATCCCCCTCCGTGGTTATTTTCTCATCATTGACTGGCTTCGATGTTATATCATCAATTACTATCTCATCTTCCTCATCATCCGATTCAAGATCAACGTCGTTCAGTTTCTTTAGCTTCTCCAATTCCTTCCTTTCCTCCTCCGTAGTTTCAACCATAACCGGTTCATTATAACCATTTCCATAATCATTTAACACGTCATAGGAATTTTTGGTGAGAACCGACACTTTTGAGGTGCTTGCTTCATCTGTTTTCGTTTTTGGTTTCATCACGGGTCGATATTCAAATTTAGGTTTCTGTTTTTGGACCGGAAATCCTTGCTTTGCACCTTTCTTTTTTCCAACTAGCTGAAACCCGTCACTGTCCACCTCCTTCCCAGCTTTAGGTTTAAGTGCACGAGTTTGCTTGGGACATGCTTCAGATTCATGCCCAAACACACAACAATGCGGACAGCGTGGAGGTTTCCACTCATATTCAACCTGCATAAATTCCTTTGTATAACCTGAACCATCCACTTCCGGGATAGCTATCGACAATTGTTCTTTAAAATCTTGTTCTGCCGAGATTTCAATAAGTGCTCTAGCATAACTACTACGCCCCCATGCATCAGTACACATTGAACTAGTATAAGCATCAAGTGATTTAGGATTACCAAGCTTAGAAGCAAGCATACTCAAGCCATCATCAGAATAAGCAGCAATCGGTACATTATGAATTTTTATCCAAACTGTTACCTCTTTTATTTCTTCTTTATGTAGTTTGGCAGTTGGTGTCCATACTTTGAGAAACAATGGCATACTTCGTATCACCCAAGGCCCCCCATTTAGTACATTCTGCATACCGGCCTTGTCCGCAAATTTGAAGAAAAAGAATCCATTAGTATTCATCATTACCTTTTGTAGGCCAAATTTCTTCCAATTTGTCTTAACATAATCATCCACCACGGGATATGCTAGTCTATCACCCAAGAAATAACCAAACAAAGTGTTAGCAAACTTATCATGCACAAGTCGAACAGATTCTCTTGGTAATACCACATCAACACCCTCTCCTTCCACCATATTCTCAATTTTCCTGAAGTTTACAACTTGTTTAACAGAACCAACCTTTAGCTTAGCAGCGTAGGATTGAGGTGCAGTCGTATCAAGAGGAGCAGCCTTTTCACCCCCATCCATTGTCCATCTCCTTGTTTTTCTGGAATACTATCCAGTTTTGATTCAGTATTCGCATGGGAATCACTACTAGTTTTGGCAACATCAGTTAAAACCACAGGTGAAGCTTGTGTAGCATCTGTCTTATTATCTTGCATTGCCACAGGTGTAGTAGGTTTTTCCTCGACATTATCTGGGATATTTCACCCTTATTAGGGTTTCTCACAGCCCCACGAGCAGGAACACGTTTACCATCAATATTCTTAATCTTTGCAGCTAAATTACTCGGATCAATACCCTTATTCTTTTCCGATCTCTCCATTAACAATGATAATAATTAACCATGGAAACAAAGTAAGCAAAAAACAAACAAATAAAGCAGCTACGTGAAGAACAAAGAGGGCAGCCAAGCAAAAACTCTAACCCTAGAGAGAAAACCCTAATCGCAAATCAATTCCCTTAACCGTTTAACAAGTTCAGACTGATCTAGCTAAACTACATAAGTAGCCGCGATCACAGACAAGGTAAACAATCAGAAAAGAGAAAAAAACGAATTAGGGTTTTTAGACACAAGACGAACAGAAAGCAAGAAGGAAACCCTAAAAAACGAAAATCTAAACTAAGAACAGTAATACTTGTGATCAGAGAACACAAAACATTACCATAATCAGTTAGAAAGATCGTTTAGGAGGGCAGAAAGAGTGATCCAGGTTGGTCGCCAGTGTCGCCATCTAGAGGAAGAGAAAAAGGGTTTTATTCAGAATTTACAACAGAAATTTCTATCTTAGAGGTTTAAATCCCAATCTAATCGTGTATTTTTAAAAAACTAATATGTTTAGTCAATATGAAAATACGAAAATAATTAAAAAATGAATCTATCCTGGATTCAAAATCTTTGATAAATCCCATTAAGAACCTTTGTTAAACCAATCTATACTCGTATGAAAAATTCTATGAATGGCATCCACAACTTTGCAGCCGTGATTATTTAGCATAGACATTCAAATTTAAACCATGATTATTCCTTTTTGTCATATATAAAAAATTCGAGATAGCTATCCATGTTATCTTCTAAATTACTGCATTTATATTATCAAACAATCAATTTTCGGATGAGCATCAAAATTAAGAAGAAACTAACCTGGATTCAATATATTTGACATATCCTTAAAATCAATGTATAAGAACCATCAACATCAACATCACATAAACATTTTATGTGTGTGTAGTCGCACGTCCAGAAAATTGGGGGAAAAGAAAATGGGGAGTCAAATGGTGCTATTGTCTGCAAAGTTTCCATTCGATTAGATTCATGTATGTTAAAAATAGATTAATCGATTCATGTATGTTATAAAAAGAGATTGGAGTTGAAATTGGGGTATCATGAATTTTGAATCTGGTATGATTTGGGATTTTGATGTAAATATATGTTTGTCTATAAAACTCATGTGAATATATGTTTTGTTTAGTAGTCAACTGATGACATCATTAAATCTATTTTTTTAATCAGATTAATGTATTAAAAGGGTTTTAATAGTGTCAAGTCAGTTTGTTTTTAACTATTTTTTTGCCAAGGACTTGGGTTTTATATTAAGAAAAGATATTTTTGTAGGCATCACATCAAGAATATGTTAGCATTATATTAATCGTATTAGTTCATACTCATTTTAATAATGATGTAAAATTTGTATACGGAGTAAAATAGAACTACACATTAGGAAATCGTTTTGAGAATTTTTAATAGGATAAATTAAAGTATAAATAAAGTAACTTTAATAAAGTTCTAAAAATATTTTGATCGTTAAATTTAGATTTTATTTGAGGATTTGTGGGATCATTTCGGCCTTAGAGTTTTTTTTTTTATCGTTATTGAGTCGAACGAGCAAAAATCAACCTCCTTCCCAACCAAGTTTTTCCACGTTAAGGTGTCGTCCCGAAGTGGTTGCAGATGGACATTTAAAAAATTAATCAAAACAGGGAACATATTATACCACACTACCGGACATAATCATTGACCATTACATGTAACATGTGCAATTGTGGCTTGTAAGGAGAAGCCAGCTAGTTTTATCCTCCTTGATGTGAGAAACATCGAGAGAGGTCCCTCATCAGACCATAGATCAAACCACGCTGAAGTAGACAATCCATTGCCAATGTTAGACCAAATAAACGGACGCAACTCACTTCTTAATTGTAAAATCTTTCTCTATCCCCAACTACTAAGGCACCTCCCAGAAACTACTTCAACCTATATGAATGAATCCATTGAACCCACAAAGACTCTTTGTTATTAAGAATACTCTAAATATGTTTTGCCCTTAATGCCTTATTAACCTCCTTAATTCGCCGTATTCCAAGTCCTACTTCTGATTTAGGTAGACAAACAGATTTCCACGACATTTTCGCCTTTCCTTTTTCATCGGGCCTTGACACCATAAAAAAGATATCATATGTTTCACAAAATCCTTTATGATGCGAGCGGATAAGATGAAAACAGAAGCTTAGTAGATATGGAATGAAGAGAATACTGATCTAATAAGTTGTAATCTCCCAGCAAAGGACAGTGACTTGTTGCGCCAATCAGTAATTCTTTTCTCCATTTTTTCAACCAAAACTTTACAATCTTTATACAATAAGCGTGATGCAATAAGAGGAACTCCCAAGCAGCGTACTGAAAGTGAACCTTCCTCAAATGGCATAGTGTCTAAGATAGTAGTTTCATAAATCTCATCTATAAATTCGGATGTAATTTGTGTTAGTAATTAGTTTTGATCAATGACATGAAAAGTCTTTTCCTCCTATCCACAAGTGTGTGTTAGTGTGTGAAATCCTTATCGGTATTCTTTAGAATCAACGATAGTTAGAAGAAAGAAACTGAAACCATTAATAAACTAAATTAAATACGAGAGAAACTAAAGAGTTAAAAATAAATATAATAATATCTTGATTGTTTCACTTCATTCTAGATGTTTCTGCATAAGTACGTTAGGTAGCTTCTTTATGAGTGTTTCCAAATCTTGGTTCAAACCAACCCAGAGATAAACTTGGATTCAATAAACATAATTAGTCGATCAAAAATGAGTTCGATATAGCATATAAAAACATACAAAAGGTTTACTAGCTATCAGAACATTCCTTTGTTGCATAAAATACCCCCAAAAGTATTAAAGAAACAAAAAACATGTAACGTATTGTAAAGAGAAAAGATATAGTACAATCTATGTTCATTACACTTGGTCATTAGGACATGTTCTTGCAAAATGTCCTTCCTTTCCGCATCGATAACATACTCCACTTCGGCCACCACGGCTGCTTCCTCCACCACCACGAGCATTGTCATAGCCTCGATCACTACTACCCCGCTAACAATCTCTAGCAAAATGACCAACACGTCCACAGTTGTAACATTCAGGAGCACCAACTCCACCACCACTACCAATATTGTCACCCCGTCCAAACCTCTCACCTCGATAGTACTATCCCCGCCTCCACCACCATCAAATCCTCCTATATATCCGCCCCTTTGTTGGAATATGATCACGTTAAATAAACGCATGTCCGAAAATGTTTACGGGGTCACACGCGATGACACTTAGATATCCGGTAATATGTATATATTGTATCTACATATTTATAATCACCAAATTGAGAGAAATGATAATTGAACATTATTAACTAGATATGTTAATTAGAATTATTTATTAATTAATAAATATGAATTATTAATTATTAAATATTAATTAATAATTAATGTAATTATTAATTAAACCCTAGTCCAAGTCAAAAGATGTTAGCTTGAAAGGTTAAGTTATTAGGATATATTTATACCCTATATATATAGCCTAATAATTAACCCTAACATATAACAAAAAATATATATCTTTTAGTTTTCTCTCGATCGGAAACTACGAACTACAAAACCAATTCACTAATAATAAATAGGATGGGGATTCCCTCAAGTTAGAAGTAACTTGAGGGGTAAAGTTTGAGACTTATTGACCATTGGATTAAAATCAATGTTTAAGATTCAATTATCATTTTTGAATCTTGACCATTAATTTTAAATCAATGGTCGAGATCATCCAACTTTACCCTTCAAGTTATCCCTAACTTGAGAGGATCTCAACCCTAATAAATATTAGTTTTGGTTTGGTGATCCTAGCCGACAAAACTAATTAAAGGGGTTTTGCTTATTTGCTTTTCATTAAAACAAAACAGTAATAGTTTTGTTTTCGTTATTGTTGAACCGAGCAATTGGAAAGTAAGTGTTTGGCTTTTGGTGATTCAAGATTTAGCAATCTTCGGATATTGTTCGACGTGTTGTGTGTGCGATCGTAGAGGGGTTTTACTTTAAACCCTAAATAATAATAATCTTCATTATTAATTATATTGGAAGCTAAGCTAAAAGGTACACATTCACTTTATCTTTGTTAATTAATTATATTGCATATGATTCTTTCCGCTGCGTACTCGTGTAATTGTTCTTAGCTTTCCACAGCCACAATGGTATCACGAGCCTACTATGTGATATATTAGTTATAAAGTTTAAAACTTGAGGGGGTTTTGAGGGTTGGTTCGATTAATTAAAATTAAATATTAAAATCGATTTTTTATTTATTTATTTTAATATAAATCGAAATTTAATAAAAATAAAATTAGGGTTTTTGTTTTTATTATTAATTCAACCTAATTAATACTAGATTTAGACCCATGTCAAATACACGGATTGTTTATGACATATTAAAGATAAAATCAAATATGTGTAATTCAAGAAAAGCTGTGAAAGAACAAACCAGTAAATTCAAATATAAATAAAGTTATGAAAATCAAAGTTATGAAAGAACAAATAAATTCAAATATAAAGAATGTAATGAAAATCAAAGTAACATAATGTAATACTGGAATATTGAAAAAAGCGTTTAACTTGTTCGTCTATTAATATCATGTGAAGATGTTGTTGTAACTTTTTCTTAACCATACAATTAAAAAAACTTCTTGTAGTTTTTGTTGTGGTATTTGTTTTTCATGAAAGTTTTAGATTATATAGTTGTTATCAGTTAAATATATTATTTTTTATATATAATCATTGATAATTTGATAAGTTATAATTAAAAATAACTTAAATAAGTCATAATTATAGTTGGATGAATACTAATTGTAAACAAAGTTTGTTTTTTTATTTATTAAGATATTTTTTATTATTTAATTAGTTGGATATTTGGGATAAACATGAGTTTTATATTTTATGTATTTTATTTCAATAAAATTATTATTTTAAGAAAAAAGTTTAAAAGTGTAAATTAATGATGGAAAATAAAAAAGTGTAAATTATTATTTTAAGAAAAAGGTTTAAAAGTGTAAATTGATGATAAAAAACTAAAAAGTGTAAATTATATTATGACATGTGCTAATTTAATTAAATTAGAGAAATTGAGAGTTGTGATTGGTTAATTGAGGTTAGGTCAGTTGCCTTTTTGGATATATTAAGATGCTTAAATTAAACCCTCTATGCAAGTTTTGATTGTGTGAATTGACATGTTTATTTGATATAAATTGCATGTTTTATGTATCTTTTATTTAATGTTGTTAAATAGAAGTAAAAATCATAAGGAATTCATGCAAAATTCTTTATGATTATTACTTAGATATATAGATATAAATTGCTTAGCTTAATGGTCCAATAATTAGGGTTAATTATTTGATAATTATGTGACTATGTGAATTTTTCGTGTGATTTTTTCTGCTTGACACCAGTTCACTAAAAAATTCATATAAAATCAACCGTAATGAGTTAGGAGCTGTCCTTTGGACTGTAGATGCACGACTCATAGGGCTACAACTTTGTAGTTCTGGTCGAAGCCTGATTCAGTGAAAATCAGGTATAAACTGGTCGTGAAGCTGCTGGAATTTTCTAGTCAGCATGTTTATATGTATTTACTTGCTAATTGTTTGTTTAAAGGCTTACGCAATCAAGGTAACTTGATGTATGTGGTCCTCTTCTTTGAAGGGGAGCCGACTTAGACATATACATTAACCATAGTGACCATGTTTTAGGTGGCCTACCATAACTCGTTGCATGATTAATTTGTTAATAGTTAGTAAGTTTATTATTTTGCTTTTATTGTATAATGGTGATGCAAAATTGTTTTAAGAAAAGAATAAACTTGACTAAGAATTATCGAAATATGATTTTGTTTTTAATAAAATTGGTGTCTTACAATCAAAGGATACACCGGCTCACCCATTTGAACAAACTCTAAGAGAGGTATAAGTCGGAGTGCGCTAGCCTCCTAAAGGCGGGTTTTTAATTGCGTATATCACAAACCTTTGCTCCTGCTCTTCTTTGTGCGTTCAAATGGAGCTACCGAGCTCTTTTGTGTTGTTAAGACAATAAAAATGATTTTATTAAACATTATGTTATGAAGATTTGCATGAGTCTTCATACATAAACTTTTGATTCATATCAAATGCATTACCCATTAAAGTTAAGTCTTTGCCACCCACTTTGCTAAGAACACTTGCAAGTGCTTTTTGCTCTACGTGAGACGTAGGTGAATTGTAACTCCAAGGTAAATTACTACTCATCGTGAGACGGTGGTAGACTATTTACATGTTCTTAATTGGGCGACTTAAAGCGAGTTAAGAGGTGAGACCTTGACCCGTGGCATAAGATGGGACAAAACATGTTTACAAAACACTTAACCCCCCTTTAAAGTGTTGTTGTAAGTCCCATAACATCTAGGAATTGCACTTGTAATGCATATTGTCGTCACTTACCTTTTGAGTACGTCATTTCTAGCAGATCAACTGATGAAATGATGGTATGTCAATTGGATCCTAGCCTTAATGAAATTAATCGTTAAATGATTTAACATTGGGTGATTATATTTTTTAAGGATTATTATCGAAAATACTGATTTTTGAACTTGAATCTGTTTTGTAATGGCAACAAATCCTTCACAAAACATACACCAATCGGCTTTCAGGTCGATGCTAGAAAGAGAAAGACTTTCTGGAACCAATTTCAATGACTGGTATTGTCAGCTGAGAATTGTTCTAAGAGTTGAAAAGAAAATCGATGTCCTTGAAAATCAGATGCCCGTTATCCCTGATGCAAGTGCCACTGCTATGCAGTTGGAAGCATACAATACTCAGTACGATAGACATAATGAGGTTGTTTGTTTGATGTCGGTAGCATGACTCCCGAGCTTCAAAAAGCAATTCGAATTGTAAAATCCGTATGATATGATCATAGAACTCAAGTCTATGTACGAAAACAAGTTGGAGTTGAATTACTTGACTTGTTGAGAACACTTCATGACTTGAAAAACGAGTATGGAACACCGTTGAGTCCTCATGTACTCAAGATGAAGAGTTACTTTGAGCACTTGGAAAGGTTAAACTATGTGTATCCTCTACCTATTGAAATTGACATGATTCTTAAATCTCTTTTAAGGGATTTTGAGAGTTTTGTGCGCAATTACAATATGCACAGCATGAGCAAAACCATAGCTGAACTTCATGCCATGTTAATTGAGTATGAGAAAAACCTTCCCAAGAAATCTGAGACACCCCAAGTTCTTATGATCAAGGGGGAAAGGTTTAGAAAGGAAAACAACCGAAAGCTAAGGGCAAGAACTTTGGTAAAGGGAAAGCAAGGTGCTTTAGTCTCAAAACCTAAAAAGACCCCTCCGGCGAAAAAGGAGCATCCGGCTAAAGACCAGGCTTGTCATCACTGTGCTGAAGTGGGACACTGGAAGAGGAATTGTCCTAAGTATCTAGCTGAGTTGAATGCGAAGAAGAAGCAAGCTGGTTTAACCAGTTCTTCAAGTATCTTCACAATTGAATTATATGTGTTGTTGTGATTCAAATGATAATTAAATAGCAAAAGAGTCAAACTTAACGTGGACTCTACGTATCTTTGGCATTGTCGTCTTGCTCATATTGGCAAGAAACGCATTAAAAGGATTCAACGTGAAGGGATCTTACAATCAAATGATGAATCATTTGACAAATGCGTGTCTTGTGTTTCCGGCAAGATGACAAGAAAACCTTTTCCGCATAAACCGGAGAGGGCTAAAGAACTACTTGGACTTATACATACCGATGTATGTGGCCCATTTAGACATGTGTCAAGGAAAGGTGCTAGCTACTTCATTACTTTTACGGATGATTTCAGTCGTTATGGTTATGTTTACTTGCTTAAACATAAACATGAAGTCTTCGAAACATTCAAAGAGTTTAAAAATGAAGTAGAAAATCAACTCGGTAAAACCATCAAGATTCTTCGTTCGGATCGAGGTGGAGAATACTTAAGCCAAGAGTTAAAGGATTATCTGAAAGCTTGCGGAATTATTCAACAGCTTACTCCTGCATAATGGTATATCTGAGAGGAGAGATCGAACCTTGTTGAACATGGTTAGATCAAATGATGAACCTTACGACTCTCCCATTTTCATTTTGGGATTATGCTCTAGAGATTGCTGTACGCATTCTCAATATGGTTCCAACCAAGAAGGTTGACAAGACACCGCATGAATTGTGGCATGGAAGTGTCCCTAATTTGTCTTACTTAAGAGTCTGGGGATGTGAGGCACTTGTGAAGCGAGATACGCCTGACAAACTTCAACCCAGATCAGTTAAGTGCATCTTTGTAGGATACCCAAAGGAAACGATGGGTTACTACTTCTACTTTCCTACCGAAAACACTGTTAAAGTTGCTAGATATGCTGAGTTCTTTGAAAAGAATCTCATCACTCAAGAAAACAGTGGGAGGATTGTTGAGCTTGATGAGACTCAAGAAGAAGATGTGTCACCTTCTGAAAATACTAGCGATCATCAACTTGGGGGGAAAATGTTCAAAGTGATGAACCTCAAGTTGAAGATGATGTGATTCCAATTCGTAGGGCCTCAAGGACAATACGTGCTCATGAAAGATTGAATCTTAATATTGAGTCTGAAGAACACGTATTAGGAGACTTAAATGAACCTCCTAATTTCAAAGTTGCATTATCAGATCCAGAATCTGACAAATGGCTTGAAGCTGCGAATGTGGAAATGAAATCCATGAAAGATAATCAAGTCTGGAGCTTGGTTGATCTTCCACCTAATGGTAGAACCGTTGGGTGTAAATGGATCTTCAAGAAGAAGATCGACATGGATGGAAATGTACACACCTATAAAGCTCTTATTGTAGCTCGGTTGTAACCTCGATTGGGATTTCTACTGTATATTTGGTACATTATGCTCTTTTCTCTCATTGAATATTTAGTTCTTTTTATCATGAGTAGCTAAATCTCTATACATCTATGAAGATGAAGTGAAGCAATTAGTTATGGTTGCATAATATTTTGAATTCAAGTTGG